>CM033716.1:49780177-50406638 GCA_019671005.1 Hibiscus mutabilis | reverse complement strand
ATCTCGAAGATTAGACTTCAAAGATCCATGGAATTGATAACTTGATTGGGGAATTAAACTCACCAATCTGATGACTTACTTCGGTGCAGAGAAATCTAAGAAAGCTTATGCAACCAAGCTTGCTTGAGCTAGAGGTTGAAGATGGAAATGGTGGTGCTTGCTTAATCTTTGGTGGAAAAGAATGAAAAATAGGAAACTTGGTCTCAGTTAACTAAGGTAATGTATTCCACCCTCTTTCCCTTTTCTTTATTAGTCTTAGCCATGTAGTTACCACTTCATAATGGTTACCTCCCAAGCAACCAATCAAATGGTTTCCTAGCTTGAGAGGAAACCCTTTTTTAATCATTTCTCTCTTTCTAGATTTTAAGCATCTAAGTTGCAAATTGCCATCTTTTCACATCATCAAACAAACCCATGTGAAATGGGTGGCAAGCACGAAGGTGATTCAGCCCCAAAATGGGATAATTATAGGGGTAGCCCCTCATATTTCCAAAGTTCATAATTTTTCCCCTAAACTTTTAGTCTTCACAATTAAGCCACTAAAATAGTTTTTATTAGACACTCGTACCGATACGCATTATGGTCGTATTAATACAGCTAGTTAGAGATTGGTAAGTTAGTTAAAAATTGTTGGACAGTATCGATACAATACCTATTGTATCGATATGCCTAGCTCACTTTCAAAATTCAATTGCTTTAATAAGATCCTTATCTAAAAATTGGATTCAATTAGAGTCTATTTCGAATGAAATGGATCGTACAACTAATTCCAATGCAAGATTTAAACTCTTTTGGTGTAGGGTTTTCGATCGTTGGAACCAATTCTGACTAGACCGGTTTTTCGGATGTTACAATCATTTATCCTTTTATTTAAGATATTAAAAATGATATATTTAAAGAAAAATTATCTCGTTGTGGGCTAAAATATCAACACGCCCATGGAGTGCCTGACTAGTATAGGTATTCACGTCACCCATGTCATATCGGCTTAAGTCATTCAATACCTACCAATTTAGGTCTTGTATATAAACATATCGCAAACTTGGTACCTCATCAATATAAGATATAGTATTTTCCCTTTTATTTAACTCAATTCACAATTATCCTACTTTGAGCATCAATTTCTCATTCATCACTGGCCCGTTTTGAGTGTATGAAATATCAGTGTAAAGTTCTCATGAAGTAGAATATGAAGTCGTGATTTAATTATTCGAATCTCGACCTTTACCCATAGGAAATATGCCTCAAAGTTTCCAATTTATCATATTTTTCCAAGAATCCCCCACATGAATGAAATTGATCATTTAATCGAAACATTTTGACTCGATGTGGTGATAGATTCTACGATTGATAGCTGCATAGAATTAGGTAGGTGTCCACCCTTGAACTTTCCCTTATGAAAGTATATTTACTTTACCAGTTGACTAGAAGACGTGTTATCCTTGAATTGTTCTGTTGTTTGTGTAAATGATGATATACCTCACACAACTACCTCTTTGACGAGGCTTTAGTTCTCATGGTTATGTTCATATGGCCATGAACATCTCCCTAGTTTTGCAAGATTTTGAGAGAACTATGCCCCAATAGTCCACTTGAAGCGGCCCCACTTTACTCTCACATAGGTGACTTATGTTGTTTGGCTTACCGAATCACACAATGGTAATTAAAACTATTTCTTACCTATTCCGCTTGTGATCACTATTTATATCATAGGAATAAACTAGGGAGATGAACCTGCACAGTGACTGCACAAGGTCTATGCAAGTAGGTTGTCCCTTTGAACCTAGATCTTGGGATCTCTAGTCAACTAGTTAAGGTTTTCCTTCACATAGAGCCTTAACTTTCCCTAGGCTTTATTCGTATTCCTTTCGAAGTTTTCGCAACTTGATCTCGATTTAACCCTTTGGTTAGCTGATCCACAATGTTATCTTTTGATGTTACAAAATCAATAAAGATACCTCCATTTGAGATTAGTTATCTAAAGGTATTATGTTGGCGACGCATATATCTCGACCTACCATTGTATATAAAGCTTTGTGCTCTACCAATTATTGTTTGGTTATCACAATATATGCATATTGTGGGCACTGACTTTGGTCATTTAGGAATATCCTCCAAGAAATTCCAAAGCCATTTAACTTCTTCTCTAGACTTGTGTAGAGCTACAAACGTGCATTCCATTGTGGATCTAGTTATAACCATTTGTCTTGATGATTTTCATGAAACAACTCCTTATTCCAAAGTGAAAACATATCAACTTGTGCCTTTGATATCTTGAATATCAGATATCCAACTAGTGTAGGAGTATCTGATAAACCCAAATTTGATTTTGATATAACAATGACTAATTTGTAAAAAGAAATAAATTTTTAAAGAATCACAAAATTGACAAGGATTCGAACTTAAAATAATTTCTAAGTCAAAACCTTAAAACCAAAGTTTTTCTAAGTGTTTGGTACTCAGAAATAACCAATTTGGTACAGGAGTACCGATACGCCGTAGGCCGTATCGGTACAGATTTTAGCTACTAGAAAACAGGTTTTAACTTAATGGCTATAGGGTACTGATACGCGTGTAGCCGTATTGGCACGCCCTTTAAACCTAGTAACAAAATTTTCTTATATCGGTATGCCTTATAAGGTACCGGTATGAGGGTTAAAGATTTTTCAAATCTTTGCATTTAATTTTTGACCATTGCCTTATCAGTTTATTGGAATCATAACCTTTGAAAATCAATTAACACGTACTGATACCCTCATAGGCGTATCGATACGAGTTTTTGTGCAAAACTTCCAAGGATTCCAGTAAGCAAAATCAGTATCGATACAACCTTTACCGTACCAATACCCTTTGTAAAATACACACTCCGTATCAATATGGCTTTCTGCGTATCGATACCCTTTTGTTGTAATGGCTATTTCTTCTTATGGCAGGTACTGATACCCGTCTCTGAGTACTGATACCTAGTGTTGGCAGACAACATCTATTGCGGGAATAGTGAAGCCCAACGGCTATAATCAATATCCCAACTACCTAAACAGCTAGAAATCAATGAAGGGGTATAAAATCAAGTCTATAAAGTTGCTTCAACAACTATTGATCAAGTCTAAAGCCTTCAAGCACACATCCAATAACCTTTGAGCCTTTATTGTAAAATCTTGTAAACCAACTTGAGTGATTTCATTTGTATCCATTTTATTCAAGTGTTGGGGTTTGAAGTAAGCCTAGATTTGTGCAAACACCTAGCCTTTGTGAGGATTTTCAGTTTGCTCTATTTGTATTTCTCTTTGTGAGGGTTCTTAAGACTTTGGGGTATAGTCTTAAGGGAGTTGTAAGGTTATCTTCTTTAGCCTCAAAAGGAAAACAAATCTAATGGATTTGAGAAATCCTTAGTGTTGATAGCTAAGATAGTGGATGTAAACCTTGTTGAGAAGGTTGAACCACTATAAATCTTGTGTCCCAATTTTTTGTACCTTTCTAATTTCTTCCACCAAAATTTTAAATTGCCAATTCACCCACTCTTGGCCATCTTGCATTGATTGTTCATTCCAACAATTGGTATCAAAACTACACTCATTGGAAGGATTCACACCCTCTTGAGTTGATCCTAAGGTGTTTAATCAATCAACACATCGAGCCATGGGCTCTACTTTCGGAAATAACCTCTACGAGTCACAATCCATCTCCAAACCATATTTCTTCAATGGGGTAACTACCCCTATTGGAAGAATATTATGAGGCTCTTCATCAAGTCAAATGACTACCTCCTTTAGGATGTAGTAGAAGATGGGCCATCCATTCCAATAAAGAAAGAAGGTGACTAGTGCGTCCCCAACATAAGGCAAGAGTACACCAATAAGGATCGGAGGAAGATGCAAATCAATGACAAAGACATGCATATACTCTTTTGCACTCTTAGACCGGATGAGTATGGCAAGATGTATTCTTGCACAAGAGCAAATGAGATATGAGACAAGCTAGAAGTTACATACGAGAGCACAAACGAAGTAAAGGAGACCAAGATTGGACTCCTTAATCTAAGGCTTGAGAAATTCAAAATGGAATCGGATGAAGACATCACCAAGATGTTTTATCGGTTCTTCGTCATCGTCAATAGAGAAATCATTCTGGAAGAGAAGCTTGTTCGGAAGCTTATCTATTCTCTTCCCAAGTCATGGGATGGAAAGAAGACCACCATCATCAAAGCCAAGGAACTCAAGACCTTGAACCTTTATTCTCTCTTGGGGCCTCTTCTCACTCATGAGATCATGAAGAAATAGAGAGAAAAAAAGAAAAAAATGGATAAGAAAGACGTGGAGAAAAAGAAGATGTGAATTGCTCTCAAAGCTTCACAAGAGGAGAGTGATTCTTGTGAAGATGAAGAAATGGCTATGCTAGCCAAGAGATTCATAAGGTTTATGAAATTCAAACTGGGAAGAAAGTTCTAACGGAGAGAGGGTTTCAAGAACAAGAAAAAGGGGGAAGATAATGATCAAATTGTTTGCTATGAGTGCAAGAAGTCGGGACACATCAAGTTCGATTGTCCCCAACTAAAGAAGAAGAGCTTCGAGAAGAAGAAGAAGCTCAAGGCTCATATTACTATTTCAAGTGATGAGGACTCATCCGATGAGGAGCAAGAAGTAGTAAACCTTTGTCTCATGGCATTGAAAGATGATCCTAAGGTAACCTCAAACTCATCCAATTTTGATTTTACATTTGACGAGCTTCAAGAAGCTTATGATGAGTTACAAGAGGTTTATGACGAATTGGTTTTGAAGTATAAATAATCTCTTTTGAAAAACAAGAAAACAATTTTCGATTTGAAAAATCAAAATGATTCTTTATCGAAAACCAACTTGGAACTTGAAATGAAGGTTATGGATTTGCAAGCAAAACAAAAAGATCATGAAAACAAAAATCAAGACTTGCATAACTTCTTTCAAAAGTTCATGATGATCACTAAAAGAAAGTGGATGATCTCAAAGCTTCTTTGAACAAAGTTGGGAAACCACGTTTTGAAAAGGGGACAACTTCAAAACCTAACTATGTGAAAATAAACTTTAATGACTACAAACATAGAGGCTTCCAAAGGCCCTCTAATGGTAAGAGAATTAGAAGTGTTTGGGTTCGTAAGGAATTAGTTGCTTCTAATAATATTGATAGCATTGCTTCTTGGATTCCCATGGGAACAAAGATTTTGGGAGCTAATACTCATGGACCTGAAAGAATTTAAAGTGTTTGGGTTTTATTTGTAATCACTCTTCTATTCTCATTGATAATATTTTGTATGTCAACAGTCTTAAGCATAATCTTTTGAGCATAAGCCAATTATGTGATAAAGGTTTCAATGTCCTTTTTTGATTTAAATGGTTGTAAAATTATTGACATTAATTCCAACAAATTTGTGCTTATTGATCATCATATAGGAAACATTTACATGGTGCATTTAGATGACATTTGTATTTCAAATGCATGTTTTATTACAAAAGATGGTTATGATTCTTGGTTATGGCATAGAAAACTAGGGCATGCAAGCATGAGTGTTTTAGAAAAATTGATATCAAATGATCTAATAAGAGGTTTGCCAAAAATCAAGTTTTCTCTTGACAAAATTTGTGATGCATGTACAAAAGAGTTTCTTTTAAATCTATTAATGATGTTTCTACAAGTAGAGTTTTACAATTGATCCATATAGATATTTTTGGCCCTATTAGGACTATGAGCTTGGGTGGAAAACAATATGCATTTGTTTTAGTTGATGATTACTCCAGATTTACTTGGGTTTTATTAAGTACCAATGATGAGGCTTTAGAAAAATTAATCACATTTTCAAAAGCTAATCAAAACAATGTTGGTTACTCTTTTCTCATGTTAGGAATGACCGTGGAACTGAATTTCAAAATCTAGGTTTTGAAGAGTTTTGTAACTCTAATGAGATCAGCCATAATTTTTCCGCTCCTCGTACACCTTAACAAAATGGGGTTGTTGAGAGGTAAAATAGAATTTTAGAAGAAATGGTTAGAACCATGCTTTGTGAAAACAATTTGACTAAGTATGTTTTGGCAGAAGCTACTAATATGGCTTGCTATATTGTTAATCGAGTAATGATTAGGCTTATTTTAAAGAAAACACCTTATGAGCTTTTCAAAAATAAAAAACCTAACATTAGCTATTTTCATCCTTTTCGATGCAAATGTTTTGTTTTAAACAATGGAAAAGACAATTTAGGCAAGTTTGATGCAAAAACTGATGAAGCGATTTTTCTAGGTTACTCTTTAAACTTTAAAGCGTATTGTGTATTTAACAACACAACTTTGGTGGTTGAAGAGTTTATTCATTTTTTTATGATAACCTCCTTCTGAAGAAGGATACTTGTGATGATGATGATGTAGGAAGTTTTTATTCAATGATGGTGGAGGACACTCATCAAAAGTAGATGAAGTTTCACTAAAAGAAGAACCACAAGATCCACCTCTAGAAGCCTTGAAGGACATGTCTTTAGAGGAAAAGGAGGTCACCTACCCAAGGGAGTTCAACTATGTCAAATGTGGTGAGGTTTTGGGTTATCTATCCAAAAGGGTAACCACTAGATCCTCTCTTAGAAATACATGTAATTTTGTTGCATTTATCTCATGCAATGAGCCTGAAAATATCAAAGAAGCATTAAATGATGATTATTGGATATTGGTTATGCAAGAAGAGTGATAGCTCTTTAAAGAGCATGTATTTTCCCTTGATTTATAGGTTTTATTGTCTGGACATTGGTATCTATTGCATCAATTTCTTCATTTTCATGTCTATTTCTACATGTTTTCTAACTTAGTCCCAGTGGCTTGTGTTTTGTATATTTCAGCCTATTTTTCCCTTTTTATCATTGCATTACTAATGTCCATACAAAGGTAGTTTTCACCACTACAACCAGTTAGACACTGCATCTGCCAGCTGTTTAGCCTACTTGAGGATAAGAATGAATATGTTGGTTGTCCAGTTTGTTAAAACAAATTTTGTATGACACTAAGCACGCAAATAACCTGCAGGACAGGTCTCTTTCCTTGGGTGTCCTATAAAATGATTATTTCAGAAGAGAGAAAGAGAGTCACGCTATTCTCATTTTTTCATGTCATCTTCAACCTCGAGCTTTCTCCCTCCATCCATAGCGACTTAAGCTTGTTTCTAGAAATCTGAGGCGAAGTGAGACAAATCTATCCAAGGAAATACGGAGTCAAGTGTTGAATCGAGGAAACATATTGTTATCTTCTTAAACTCTTTTCTATTTTGATGTTTTTGGAGATTTACTTTGAATTTTGAACTTATTTTATTGTTTGTTTAATTTTTTGGAGCTTTATGAACTTATTTAAACTGTTTCTTCAGTTTAATAGATGTTAGTATTAGCTTTTTTTAAGCTTTAATTGTTAGATCTGATTTACATTTTGTATGAGTGTTAAACCAGCCACTGACATCGACGGATGCAGTGACGAGTTAGACTAATCAGGTTTTACAATGAAAGTTGATTGGATACAACAAAAGTTGGTCTACTTGTTCGAATGGTTGTAGACTCGACTTATGATGAAAGTTGAAGTCGGTTTACATTCATGAGTCAATAGTTGAAGGTTAAATGGAAGTTAATACTCAGCTGACCACATCATTGCTGATTAAACCAATCTTTCCCCTTGAAGTGCATTTGATCTTTTTGCCGAGCTGTACCAAGGAGATCCAGGCTTTATTAACATATTTCTCTATCTTTTATTACACTATGTTATTGCTACCACATTGAATCATTTATTCACCAATTCATCTTGCTCTTGCAACCACATCTACACTTACAACTACCACTCTTAAAGTATTGTATTGTAGTCACATAAGTATAAGCATAATACAACATCCTCGCGGAATCAATATTCAAAAAAGATTTCCTTGTTTCTATTCTTGCATTGATAGTGTAGCTTGCCCCTAAAAAGTGTGACATTTTCACACCGATCAAGGTTTGGCGCCATTTTCGGGGATGACGTTATTATGTCCTTATGTTTTTGCTTGTAATGTTGTTTTCTTTATTTAAGTTTGTTGTTGTTTATAATAGATTTATTTTTATTTTTCCTTTTCTTTTCATTACCTTGTGTAGGTGTTGTATGACCAAAAGTTCCCTACACAACTCTTTGTATCAAATCCAAACAACAATGAGGGAATTACTCATGCTCAAGAAAACCCACCACTGCACCCACTAGCCCAGAACATAACAATCTGCGAGGTTGTTGTTCCCCAGTTGGATGATTTGCAACCGGGAATTGTTAGACCTCCTATTCAGGCTTGGAACTTTGAGTTCAAGCCGATTATGTTGCAAATTCTCAACTTCAATGGGCAGTATGTAGGGTTACCACATGAAGAAGCTCGAGGTATCCAATCTTTTCTTTTAATTTGTTCTTCGTTTAGCCAGCAAGGTGTTCCTGGTGATGCTTTACAAATGCAATTGTTTCCCTATCCATTGCAGGGTAAAGCTCACATATTGTTCATAGGATTATCTACCCGGCTCTAGTACATCATGGAATGATCTTGCAACACAATTTTTTTGCTCTTTAATCCACCGACAATGAACTCGCGCCTGAAGAATGACATTACATCCTATTATCAATTAGATGATGAGACTCTTCAGACTACATGGGAAAGATATAAATATTTTTTGTGACGATGTCCCAACCATGACATTCAACATGAAAATCATATTGAAATTTTCTATAATGGGTTGAATGTAGCCACAAGACAACTTGTCGATGGATCATCTAATAGTTCATTACTTGATTGCACCTACAATGATGTTGTTGGTGTATTAAAGCAATTTGCTCAGAATGGTTTGCAATATCCCATTTCAAGGGTTGCATCATGCAAGGCTCTACCGAGAGTATTTGAGCTTGATGATCTATCTTTGGAGAACAAAATCAAGAATTTGGAAGGGACAAGTGATGTTGCTCCTATCCATTTAGCTTAATAAACAACCACCCCTGTATTTTCATGTGAAATTTGTGGCAGGAACCATAATTTTGAGGATTGCCCACAACATGTAGAAAATGCTAGTTATGTCAGTAACGTGCGAGGCAACAACATGAGTACATCTTACAACGCAACTAATTGAAAGTCTTGGAATAACTCTAATCCTAAAAAGCACCAAGGAGTATTTCTCTCTTGGAATAATTCTTTTAAAGGCAATTCTAGTGGGCATCAAGGAAATTTTGGTTATTCACAGCAACAATTCACGGCTCAGACTCTATTGCAGCCACAACAAAATCGGATCAACCACAACATATTGCTTCACAATCTCAACAATCACAATATGGTGTACCATTGCAAACTCAATCTTTGATTAGTTATTATGCTCCATCAAGTGTCTCAGACCCATTTTCTATTCTTGAAGAGATGATGCATGATCATTTGTCTCGCACCGAAGCTATAGTGCAAGGTCACTCTTCATCAATACGCACTTTGGAAGCTCAGTTGGGACAGTTAACTAATGATATGAATTCTAGACAGATGGGCACATTACCAAGAAACACTAAGATTCTGGTGAACAAGGGTAACGAACATTACAAGGCCGTTACTCTTTGTAGTGGCAAACAGACTACTGACTCGATGCAATCAGTCCTCATAACTACTCGTGAACGGGGAGAGTCCTCTATACCTGATCATATAGTAACAGATTTAGAGAACGATGACAAGATGAGCAATATACCTCATACTATTACTCCAGTTCCATCTGTTGTACAACTATAGTTGTCGCCATAGTCCCCAATGTCGGTGCGGTAGTCAGATAATCCTTCTCAAACTTTCCCTCAATGATTTAAGAATATTGAGTCGGATAATCAATTTCTATTTTTTTCATGATACTTTACAACAACTTATAGTTCAAATTCCTTTGATTGATGCTCTTACACAGATTCTGAATTATGCAAAGTTCATGAAGGTTATCATGTGCAAGAAGAAGAAGCTCAATGCCATGAAGACCATTGCGCTCACTGAGGAGTGTAGTGCGTTGATATCTACCCTCTACCGAGAAAGATGAAGGATCCAGGCAGCTTCATCACACCTTGCTCAATTGTTAATCATTACTTTAGTAAAGCTCTTTGTGATTTGGGGGCTAGTATCAATTTAATGTCATTATCTACTTTTCAAAAATTGGGCATTGGAGATATGAAGCCCATTGCAATTACATTAGAGTTGGTTGATAGATCTTTGACACATCCAAATGGTCAAATCAAAGATGTCCTCATTTGTATGGATAAGTTTGTTTTCCCATCTGATTTTATTATACTATATTACAAGGCTGACAAAGATGTACCTATAATTCTTGGTCGCCCATTCTTAGCTACAAGGAAGGAAATCATTGATGTATCGAAAGGAAAGCTTACAATGTGAGTTGAGAATGACCAGGTTACTTTTGGGATGTTCCACGCTGACATGGGAAGAAAATCTGAGGAATGTCACATATCAACATTCTTAAACATATTATTCAAGAAGACCAGCATCATCGTGGTATTCTTGTTGCTGATGATACTGCGTTGATAGTAGTAGAAGATGTCCCAAATTGTGACCACTTTGTTGAGATTCTCACTACTAGTTCATCATAAATAGCAAGTTTAATCTTTGGATCTAGCTCACCGGTCAATTCCTAGCAACACTAATAGTCTGGTGAACAAGGGTAAAGAGCATTGCAAGGTTGTTACTCTTTGCAGTGGCAAACAGACTACTGACTCGACACAATCAATTCCCATAACTAATCTGTTGTACAACCGCAGTTGTTGCCACACTGCCCAATGTCAGCGCAACAATCAGATAATCCTTCTCCACCTTTCCCTCATTGATTTAAGAATATTGAGTCAGATAATCAATTTCTATTTTTTCATGATACTTTGAAACAGCTTGCAGTTCAAATTCCTTTGATTGATGCTCTTACATAGATTCTGAATTATACAAAGTTCATGAAGGATATTATGTTCAAGAAGAATAAGCTCAATGCAATGGAATCCATTCTGATCACTAAAGAGTGCAGTGCGTTAATATCTACCCCTCTACTGAGAAAGATGAAGGATCCGGGTAGCTTCATCATACCTTGATCAGTTGGTAATCATTACTTTAGTAAAGCTCTTTTTGATTTGAGGGCTAGTATCAATTTAATGTCATTATCTATTTTTCAAAAGGTTGGCCTTGGAGAAATAAAGCTCACTACAATCACATTACAGCTGGTTGATAGATCTTTTACTCATCCGAATGGTAAAATCAAAGATGTGCTCGTCCGTGTGGATAAGTTTGTTTTCCCAACTGATTTTATTATACTGGATTACGAAGCTGACAAATATGTACCTATAATTTTTGGTTGCCCGTTCTTAGCTACTGGGAAGACAGTCATTGATGTATCAAAATGAGAGCTTACAATGAGGGTTGAGAATGACCAAGCTACTTTTGGGATGTTCAACATTGATATGGGAAGAAAGTCTAAGGAATGTCATCATATCGACATTCTTGAACATATTATTCAAGAAGACCTGCATCATCGTGGTATTATTTTTGCTAAAGATACTACGATGACAACGGTAGAATAAGATCTCCCAAATTGTGACCACATTGTAGAAGTCCTCACTACGAAAGTCATCACAAATGGTAAGTTCAATCATTGGATCTTGCTCACCAGTCAATTCCTACTTTTAAGTCATCTATTGAAGAAGCTCATACTTTGGAACTCAAGCCATTGCCAACTAATCTCAAATATGTATTCCTTGGAGATTCATAAACACTCCCAATCATTGTCTCTACAACTCTAGATGCAATACAAGAGCTAAGTTGATAGATATTCTTAAATGCCACATTCGTGCTATTGCTTGGACAATTGTTGATATCAAGGGCATTAGTCTATCCTTTTTCATGCACAAGATTAGGCTGGATGATGAGAAGAAACAGTCCATTGAGCAGCAAAGAGTATTGAATAAAAAGATGAAGGAAGTGGTCAAGAAGGAAATTCTTAAATGGTTGGACGCAAGAATTATTCATACAATTTCTAATAGTACATGGGTTAGTCCAGTACACTTTGTCCCTAAGAAAAGTGGCATCATCGTAATCTGTAACGATGCTAATGAGCTGATTCCAACTTGCATTCCTACGAGTTGGCGTATTTATAGGGACTACATGCGTCTCAATGCAGCCACTAAGAAGGATCATTTTCCTCTTACGCTCATTGATTAGATTTTAGATCGACTTGTGGGCAAGGGGTATTATTGCTTCCTAAATGGATATTCTGGTTACAATCAAATTTCTGTTGCACTCGAGGACTAGGAGAAGACTACTTTTACATGCATATTTAGGATATTTGCTTTATGTTGTATGCCTTTTGGTATTTGCAATGCACCAGCCACATTTCAAAGGTGCATGATGGCAATATTTTCTGATACGATTAAAAATTCCTTTGAAATCTTTATGGATGATTTTTCAGTGTATGAGAATAATTTCGACCATTGCGTTGACAATCTAGATAAAGTATTGCAGCAATGTGAAGACACCAATCTGGTTCTAAACTGGGAAAAATATTATTTCATGGTCACTAAAGGGATTGTGCTAGACCACAGAATTTTGAAAGCTTGAATTGAGGTTGATAGAGCCAAAGTGGGTGTTATTGAAAAATTACCACCACGAACAATTGTGAAAGATATTCGTAGTTTGTTAGGCCATGATAGGTTCTATAGGAGATTCATTTAAGACTTCTCAAAAATCACCAAACCTCTATGCTTAATGTTGGAGTAAGGTAGAAAATTCATTTTTGATGATACATTCAATAAAATTAAACCATAGCTTGTGAATGCACCGATCATTGTTGCGCCCTACTAGGAGCAATCGTTTGAATCATGTGCGACGCTAGTGACTTCACTGTGGGTGCAGTTTTGAGAAAACACAAGGACAAGGTATTTCATGCAATCTACTATGCTGGTAAGACTCTAACTAAAGCTCAAATCAATTATACTACTATTGAGAAAGAGTTATTAGCAGTAATTTTTTCTTTTGATAAGTTTCGTTCTTATCTTGGTGGCGCAAAAATTATAGTTATTACTGATCATTCTTCTTTAAGATACCTTTGTGGGAAGAAATATGTAAAAAAAGACTAATTGATGGATCTTGTTGCTACAAGAGTTCAATATCGAAATTAAAGACTTCAAGAGGTCAAAAAATCAAGTTGTTGATCACCTTTCGAGGTTGGAAGTAGGCAGTGATGACAACAATAAGTTGTAAATTGTCTATGCATTCCCTGATGAAAAGATTTTTGTTCTAAATGAAACACTATGATATGCTGATATAGTGAATTACTTAGTTTTCCAAAAGATTATTTTGCATCGACAATTTGAAGTAGGACAGTTGGTTTTGCTATTCAACTCTAGACTAAGATTACACCTAGAAAAACTGAGATCATGGTGGTCTATACCTTTTGAAGTTGCGAAAGTATTTCCACACGATGCTGTCACAATCAAAGACACAAAAGGGGAACGCCGTTTAAAGTCAATGGCCAAAGACTAAAACTATATTGTGGTGACTTTGACCCTATAAATATCGACAACATTAAATTGGTCAATTTTTTTTGAAATTTTCTTTAATTGTCTTATTAGATTTAGATTTTATTTTCATTTTCTTCGTTTAATTTCCTTTATTTCCCTTTTTGTAGAATAAAAATCTCTTTGTTTTTTCTCTTCTCTAACAACTTGTATGGTGGAAGGACCCATAAGATATGCATGAAATTTTTTGGGGGCAAATTGGGTAATTCTATTGCACTGCTTTATCCCTAATAATCATAGCCTTTCATCATAAGAGTGGGAAACACAATGAACGTGCATGATTTTTGCGCCAAGATCAAGCCGTTGAAACTCATCGCTTCGGAAAATAACAATCATGCCTTTTCATTTTCCCTCTTTTCTTCTTCTTTATTAAGAAGCTTGGTTTTCAATGAATGCTCACTTATTTCTCTGCTTTCTCTTAGTTTTTAAAGCTTTAAAGTTTCAATTTTTCTCTTCAAAATTTGTCATTTTCATCTTCTTTCTTATCTTCCTCCATGGCCAAGATAAGAGTTGCCTAAAAAATCTTGAGGAAAACTCTTGTCCAAGACATTCCAAGCTCTGAATCAAACCCTCAATCAGAAGACCATGTTGCTCCGGAAGAAAATCCTGGGTACGAGGTTTTTCAAACTAGGCTTGCGGGTGAACACTTCACAGAACACATCCAAATGAGAAGCATCTATCTTGAGCAAGGAATCAAATTCTTTGATGATGAAGAACCTGGGAAATCCATCCACAACACCATCGCACTCCACAAATGGAGCAGATTCTACACTCATCCTGGCAGCTACAGTGTTACTATGGTAAGATAATTTATGCAAATTTATATGATCCTTATTTCAAACTTGTTTTCATGCGAGAACAATCTATCCCTTGAAGTTTCGCTTCTATTAACAAGTTATTTAATATTATTGTAAATGTGGATGGACATGCAATGTTTGTGGATGAGTTGACTGATGAGAAACTGGCTCTGTTAGTAGAAGATTTATGCGTAGCATGTGCACTATGGTCGGGGACCAGTGTTGGAAATTTCACCATGCTAAGGAAGTTTCTAACTCTTCCTGCCAAAATATGGTTTCAATTCATCAACTCCAGGTTGCTGCCCTCCACCCACAACACAACTATTTCCCTTGATAGAGTGTGTCTGATACATTCTATCATCAAAGGAAGGAAGATTGATGTGGGGGCATTAATACACAAAGAAATTAGGGCCTTTACTGAAAAGAAGATTGGTATATTGTCTTTTCCATCTCTAATAATGCAGCTTTGTGAATCAAAGGGGCAAAAACCCCAGAATAATGAAGAGATGACCAGCAACAAGGGGCTTATCAACAAGGTTTCCAACGAGAGGATGGTCTGCGCTTTTGAAGTTCCTACTCCAAGACCGGGTACTGCAACAAGGAAGGACAAGGGTAAGGCAAAAGTAGACGATGCACCAGATAATGTCTCTTCGAGCGATGGTATGTGGCGAAAAGTTTTAAATAGAGGGCACGCTCAATGCAGTGATGAGTAAAATGGGTCTTGTTGCAGCCACCGTACAGAAAATGGATTTGGCACAAAACTTGTTCTATGCATATGTGAAAACATGGCACAAATCTACATTGATTACAATGAGTCGACTTAGTTCAGTTGATCTGCCAGAATTCCCTGTTTTCCCTCCTATCATATAAAGTTATGACTTCTCCTCTGATGTTGCTACCAAATATGTCCCAGCAAAGTCAGTGAATTCCCTTGACAATGTCAGCGAAGTTGGTGACCTACTATAAGAGGAGACATTGATTAAAGTCATCAAGTATTGTTTGTTTGACTTGAACATCCTACAGATGTTGATGCGATAGCCTCTTCTACAGAAGATGATGAAGCCCTTGTTGAGGACATTGATGAAGATGAGAATGTTGATTTTGATGTTGAAATGACTGGCATTAAGAAATTTTTTGAGAAAGACTTGGTTGCGTCCAAAAGTGTGGATGCAACCACAAAATGACCTGAGATGTAAGGTTGGTTTTGGCTCTTAAATTCTGATCTAAGGTTGGTTTTTCCTAAATCCCCTCCTAATCTTTTAGATCTAACAAAATCTGATTTTTTTAAATATATTTTTTACCTTTTTCCGTCTTTTTTGGTTTGATTTTCTTTTTTCTTATGTTTGATTGTTTCCTTTTTCTAATATTCGGTCGCTAATCCCCCCTATTTTGTCGGTTTGAATCCCTTTTATAGGGTTTTTGGTTTAGGGTGAGGTGTAAAGGGAGGACAGATGGAGACTCGTGGTTTTTGAGTTAGGGCGGTAGAGATGGTGACAAGGCTAAAAAAGGTGGGGTTAGGGTGGTGGAGCAGAGGGTAATCATTTAATTTGTAAGGGTTTTGGTTATGGTGTAATTAGGGGTTGGTTTTGAATGGGGTTCGGTTAGGGTTGTCAGTAGTGGTGGCCAGTACTGGTGATGGAGACGGCGGCAGCTTCAGGCGAGTAGCGGCGGCGGCTGCTAGAGTTAGGGTTAGACCAATTTAGAATATTAGGTTTTTGGTAATGGATTGGATGTGGTCCTGGGTTTTAATTGGGTTAATGTTTTTTTGGGTTTTTAATAAAATGGGCTCTAAATGCCCGGATAGAATTGGTAATTACACCTACATTCTAAATTTAATTTTTCAGTACTCAAACATATATATAAGGACACCAAAAGAGCATATGATTTACTCTAACATTCCCATAATCAATAATTTGAATCATTATAATAATACAAATACGAATAGGTAATATATATATACATATATTTGGTATCAATCATTAAATAATCTTTGGAAATATAAAATTAAAAAAATAATTATTTAATCTCTTAGTCCTTCTAACTATGGGTGCTTATTGAGCTGAGCAACTCACAAACAGCTTGAGTCGGTCAAAACTCGACTTAAATTGATTTGAATCAAATTCAAGCTCAATTCGAGATCTAGCGATTCGAGTCGAGACTTAACTCGACTCGATAAGTTCGTGAGCAACCTGTTATTTTTTATAAATTTTTTATGATATTTTAGTGTACCTTAAAAAAATTATGTTCCAAGAAGTTTAAATTTTAAATTTCCAAAACATTAATAAGAAATGTTTTTTTTAAAAAAATTAAATGCTACTTGAAAACTGCCCCTCCCCATTCCCATATAGCTTCGTCCCTACAGAACTCTATATAAATTTGTTATTAATAAATTTTCAACTTTACGTGATTGGCGATTGGCCATCAACACATTTTTTTTAAATTTTATAGAGTTCGAGATTGAGTTGTGGTAACAATTGTATTGTCAACATGTCTTATTATTGAAATTATAATGTACATTTTTAATGTTGTTTGTTGTTGAATTTTACCTTTTATCGTCGAGTTGCTGATCTTTGTATATATTATATTTTGAGCCTTTGAGTTAGGATTTTTACTTTTCCTTTGTAAGGTCATGTTTATGGTATAAAGAAATTATTTTTTGTGCTTTTTGTTTATAATAATATGTTCGGATCAAATTTGTCTACATAAATACTCAGTCATTACATTTTTGAATTTTCACTCTTTTAATAAAAATAACAAACTCATAATTAAAAAAATTAATGGAAAATAAAGGCGAGAGAATTCAATAAAAAGCAACATTAGCCAATCAACTACTTAAACAACTCATGCCTGAACAATAGCTTATATATCTAATTCTTGTGGAAAGCAAAAACAATGAAGAAAAGAAAGATTACTCCTGAGCTTTATCCCTACATGAAAATGTAGTATTACTATCCCTAAAAAACACTAAAACTAAAACTAGCAGAAAGCTCAAGAGATTTGCTTCTTCATTTTGGTGGGGGAAGAAGATGGCATAATTGCTTCTTTTGGACCGGAAAAGCTTTTATGTCTTAGCTAGAACCTTGAAAGTTGCCTGCAGAACTTCAAGGAATATAGCCTTCCATACTGTAATGCTCCCAGCCAAGTGAATTAATACAGGGCTGCATATCAAATTAATTGGCAACACTAACTAAAACAACTTAAGCATAATGGATTTGAATTTTGAGTGCGAGGACGAGTGGCTTACTTGGGAGTTGTGATGATCGAGAACCACGACAAACCATCTGGATCATCAATCTTTGAAACCACAAAGAACCTTGGAACAATCAAAAGATTACCTACTTTCACAACGGTTTTCAGGACCCTTTTTCCGTTAACACCAACAACTTGGAGACGATCACTACCCTTGACAATATATGTAACCTGCAAGGCCGAATCACAAGAGTAGCCAAGGGAACACATTGCATTCCCTTCCAACCTAACTAGATCAGCACCTAGCCCAACCTGACCAACCAAATGAAGGGTTTTAGTGTTTAAGAGCAAGACATTGCCAATATTCTTGATATCTGTATCTAATGGAGCTTCCTCACAGTTCAAGGCCATTCCTTTTCGGTGATCCACCTCAGGTTCGAGCATCTTAACATTGGCATCGAGCTTGACAATGCCTTTTCCATTCTGGTTACTGATAAGGGCCTTAGCAGTGTACTATCCTTATCCACGCCCCACGCTTTCTTTACAAAGTCAGTTGTGAAACCGATGAAAATGCCATTGGCGTCGGTCAAAAAGAAATCAATAAACGGATCGGCCTTGTGGCCTTTAAAGGTATCTCCCATAAAAAGGCCCACCAACTCAGTGTCGTCCTTGTTATACCACCAGGTGTTAACACCAAAAGGAAGAGCAACTGCATCACCCTTCTTGATTGCAATCACTTTCTCCTCATATTCAAGCAAAATAATCCCGGCAACACCAACACCTATATTGATCCAACAAAACCAAAAAGAAAAAGGACACAAGAAAATCAATCAAAGACAATGCCAGTGTAGTGTAAGAACAAAAATCCCAATCAAATTAAGGATGGAAGAGAGGAATGTGTAAAGAAAATAACTTGAAGGACATAAGCAACCTTGGAAGAACCAGAGTAATGAGAAAGGGTGAAGCCATTCTTTTCAAGGGCCAACTTGGTTGCTCCAGTGTTGCCTTGACACAACATAGGGAGTTCATTGGGGCACCAAGCATGGTAGCTTTCACCATCATCACCGTACACTTTCTTAGCTAACTTAGGAGAAAGATTTAGTTCCACCGTCTTGATGTTGGAAAAATGTGAGGAAATGGTTACTTTGTGCCATTTTTCGAATGGGTAAAGGTGGAGTTTTGAATAAGGATTCAGTTGGGTCTTGTTCTACTCCATTGGACCTTTACAACGGTATCTCATATGCTCAAAATGGTTGAGTAATGAATGAGAAATTGATGGTCAAAGTAAGGTAGTTGTGAATTGAGTAAAGGAAATAAAACCCCCATAACCCACACATGGATGGGATAAATGGAATGGGAAGTATTTATATACACTTATCCAATTTGCGGTTATTGAATGACTTGAATGGAAATGGTGCCTCGTTCGTAGGGATTGCGAATCCAATAGACATATGCCAACATCTGTCCAAAAACAAAGGCCGAAGCTCCAACAGACACATGTCAACATCTGTCCAAAAACAAAGGCCAAAGTGTTGACCAAGTGGAATATGCAAGGGTCATAGGCAGTCTGATGTATCTCATAAGCTGCACTAGACTGGATATTGCTTTTACTGTAAGCAGTCTAAGCAGATTCACAAGCAATCCAAGTGAAAACCACTAGAAAGCAATTGTGAGGATATTGAGATATCTTAGATATACTCGAGATTACAGATTGCATTATTCCAGAGATCCTATTGTTTTAGAAGGATACTTCGATGTCAGTTGGGAGAAGGAGTCGTGTCATGGAAATCCTCAAGACAAACGATCATAACCAAATCCACAATGGAATCTGAGTTTGTCGCTCTGGATAAATCTGGAGAAGAAGCAGAATGACTTAGGCAATTTCTTGAGGATATTTTTGAATGGCTGAAACTTGTGCCCACAGTATGCATATACTATGATAACCAAGCAACGATTGCTAGGGCACAGAATTGTATGTACAACGGTAAGTCGAGGATAACATTGGATAACTGATCTCAAATGGAGTTATCTTTGTTGATTATGTAAAGTCAAAGGATAACGTTGCGGATCCTCTAACCAAAGGGTTAAATTGAGATCAAGTTGACAAAACATCTAAAGGAATGAGACTGAAGCCCATGGAAAATAAAAGCGCTATGTGAAGGAAACCCCTACCTAGTTGACTGGAGATCCTAAGATCTAGGTTCGAAGAGACAACCTAATTGGATAAACCTGTGCGGTCACTGTGGGGGTTCCTCTCCTAAGTCTGTTCCTATGATGTAAACAGTGACAAAAATAGGATAGGCTAAGCAAAAGCTTTTAATGACCATTGTTTGCGTCGGTGAGCCGAGCAACATAAGTCACCTATGTGAGAGTGAAGTGGGGCCGCTTCAAGGAGACTATTAGGACATAGTTCTCTCAAACTCTTGCAGAACCAGGGAGATGTCCACGGCCATATGGACATAACCATGAGAACAAAAACTCGTGTCAGAAAGGTAGTTGTGTGGAGTATATCATCGTTTACACAAAACGGCTGAATAGTTCAAGGACATCACGTCTACTAGATAGCTAGTAAAGTAAATATACTTTCACAATGGAAGGTTCAAAGGAGAAAACCTACCTACCCTATACAACTATCAATCGTAGAAGCTATCACCACATCGAGTCAAAATATTTTGATAAAAATCATCAATTTCATTCCTGTGGGGGATTGTTGGAAAAACGTGAGGAAAATGGTTACTTTAAGCCATTTTTTGAATGGGCAAAGGTGGAGTTTTGAATAAGGATTCGGTTGGATCTTGTTCTACTCCATGAGACTTTTACAACTGCATCTCATATGCTCAAAACGGTTGAGTAATGAATGAGAAGTTGATGCTCAAAGTAAGGTAGTTGTGAATTGACTAAAGGAAATGAAACCCCCATATCCCACGTGGATGAGATAAATGAAATGGGAAGTATTTATATACACTTATCCAATTTATCTAGTTGTCTAAAACTAGAGTTCAATATGTTTTGAACTTTTAAAGCCAATAATTCAGAGTTGAATATATTTTAAACTTTTAAAACAAATCATTCATTCACTTGTTTATTGTAAACAAACATACCGAACCCAATATTTTAAAAATAAATCATATTTGTGGAGTATTATTCTTAACAAACACGATTCTACCACTTCTTATCCATATGGATTAAAAAAATCAATTATCATAATTACTCCAGATTTTGAATTATATAAATATATATAATTGATATTTTATTAACCACTATCCATCTTATCTAATTCAAGACTTCAATTAAAAACAAATCAGCTGGGATTGTAGAACTCCATATATAACAAGAAATTATTAGCTTGAGCAAAGGAGATTAAAGCATTTACTACACTGGTGTGTCTCTTTACTCTGTTTGGATTAGGGTAAGAAAATGACAGTTCTGCTTGAAACTTGGCTAGAGGCACACAAGGCTATTCACGTCATTGTATATGTGGATTGGCTACAATGTGAAATAGCATCCACAACTAGAGGTGGCCTTTTATTCCTTCCTAAGCTCTCTTAAAATATGCACAATATAAACCGAAAAAAACCCACCAATAGTGGAAGAGATTCAGCTATCTCAAACATATATATTTCTTTATTTCCCTGAAAAGTTTCATTCCATGGATTGTGCTTTGTTTCCTCATATCTTCATAAACACAAGGTACACATTCCAACTGTTCTTAGGCTTGACAATTCGCATATTCCTATGTGTTTTTTTACGTTCTGTTTGTATATTGAAATTTCATAGGTGTTTGGCCGTTCGGCAAGGAGTGGAAATCAGGCTATACAGGAAAAGGTGGCTGAATTCAAGTTGTTGTGCTCTAGGGGTGTCTGGGATTGGAGCTGGAGACCTGTTCGATGATGGTTCCTTGAAGGGGTCTGAAAATGGAGACTTATTGGGTGCACTTGATGATGATTCATCTTCAGCACCATTTGGAACACTGGATGCTGAAATCACCCCTGAAACCATTGATTTCTTTGTTAGCGACGCCGAGGGCGATCCAGACTGCCCTTCAAAGGGATTCTCTTCCATTGAGCAGGCATTGAATACAATACGCCAAGGAAAGGTTAGAAACCACTGTCACTCAATATCCTTTTTGCTTTGATTCTATGGAACTGTTTGTTTTGTGTTGACAATCATTTTGCTCATTGCATTGTTTTCTTAGTTTGTGATTGTTGTAGATGATGAAAATGAGGATTTTGAAGGAAGCCTTATCATGGCAGCTTCTCATGCGACTCCGGGGCAGATGGCTTTCATGGTAAAGCATGGCTCCGGCATTGTTTCCGTAGGTATGAAAGAGGACGACCTTGAAAGGCTTAAGCTTCCTTTAATGTCACCCGAAAGCGAAGACAAAGATTCTTCTGCCCCGACTTTCACAATCACAGTGGTATACCTTTTTTTCCATATTGCAAGACTTACCCTATTGCTATTTGCTCTGTTAACTTTATATGCTTTGGTAGGATGCAAAAACCGGCACATCGACTGGAGTTTCAGCTTCGGATAGGGCAAAGACTGTTCTTGCACTGTCATCTCCGGAGTCCAAACCTGATGAATTCAGAAGACCAGGTCATATATTTCCTCTCAAGTATAAAAATGGTGGGGTTTTAAGGAGAGCCGGTCATACCGAGGCTTCAGTTGATTTGGTCATCCTCTCCGGTTTACGGCCTGTTTCGGTTCATTCAACTGTTGTTGATCCAGAGGATGGTTCTATAGCACCTTTGCCATTTATAAGAGAGTTGGCTTTGAAGCACAGCATACCAGTTATCTCAATTACTGATCTGATTAGGTGAGCCATCAAAACATGTCTTGGTTTCTGAATGTAGTTGATTAGGTATTAAACTTGCACTTTCAAACTTTAACCACATATGCTCTCTCCACAGTTTACTTGAGATTTGAATGCCATTGTTTATTCAGCATTGATAAATTGATATTGCTGATGATCTAATCACTTACAAAAAGCTATGTTCTCGGGTCAGAGGTGAATATATGTATATTTGGAGGATCATACCCCTTTAGCCTATCCAAATGATGAGTCCGGGTTACATGATACAAGTGTATTACTCATAGAATGACTCTGTACCAGAATCTGTGGAAAGTCTGTGCTTCTTGTGTACTTAGCTGCAGACTAATTGTGGGCTGTCATTTGAAAGGTACCGGAGAAAGAGGGAAAAACTAGTTGAAAGAACTGCGATTTCGCGTTTGCCTACGAAATGGGGTCTATTTCAGGCATACTGCTATCGTTCAAAGCTAGATGGAACGGAACATATAGCAATTGTCAAGGTAATACAGTTGTTTCTTTTATGAACTTCAAACTGTCCAAAAAGGATGCCAAAGCTGATTCTCTCTTTTCCAAATCTCAAATAGGGAGATATAGGGAATGGGCAAGATGTTCTTGTAAGAGTTCATTCAGAATGTTTAACCGGGGATATTTTTGGATCGGCGAGATGTGACTGTGGCAACCAGTTGGATTTGGCAATGCAGTTAATCGAGCAAGCTAGTCGAGGAGTCGTGGTTTACCTTCGAGGTCATGAAGGGCGAGGGATCGGACTTGGACACAAGCTGAGAGCCTATAATCTGCAAGACCAGGGCCATGACACAGTTCAAGCCAACATCGAACTTGGTTTAGCTGTTGATGCTCGTGAATACGGCATCGGTGCCCAGGTTAGTCACATAAATTCCACCCCCTTCTCATGCATCAATTTTGAGCTTTATAGTTCACAAACAACAAATGTTGGACCTCTTCATCTTCGATGAACTGCAGATTCTTAGAGACATAGGCGTGCAAACGATGCGGCTGATGACCAACAACCCAGCCAAGTTCACAGGTCTGAAGGGTTATGGCTTGGCTGTGATTGGAAGAGTGCCTGTTTTGACACCGGTTACGGAGGAAAACAAGAGGTACTTGGAAACAAAACGTACCAAGATGGGTCATATTTATGGCTCGGATCTCCAAGGACCATCAGCTGGTTTCATCAAACCATTTGTAAATAAAAAGGAAGCATCGGATGAAGAGCCAAACCCAGAATAATTTTCCCTTCATACATATGATTATAGACAATTTTCAAAGCCATTGGATAGATCATTCTTTCTTTGTTCTTTTTGTAATGCTATGCTTTCTACATCATTTGAACTTGAAATTGATGTACTTTTAAGTGTTTGTTTATCATGATCAGCACGGGATTTTCAGGGATTTTTTTTTAATGTTACGCTTATACATCATTTGAACAAATGGGAAAGACAAAGGGAAAAGGTTATCTTATCTTAATTTTAATAAGAAACCCAGAAATATAAATTTGATCATTTTTAATTTAAAATGTTTCATTACATAAAACAAATAATATTTATTGGAATGTAATTGTCTAAGCAAGCTCAAATATTTATCCATTTTTATGAGGTAATTTTTCTTAAGCTCAGGATTGGATCCTAATATTTGAAAATTTCCTTCACAAATCGAATATAAAATAAAATATATATAATTTGTTGTACTATAAATTGAATAAATTTTAATATGTTAGTCGTGAAATCAGTTCTCTTTTGAATTTTTATTAACCGGAAAATCAAAGAATATCTCATATCAGAATCGTTAGAGAAGAAGAAATCGGTTCTTTTTTGAGCTTTTATTAACTAAAGTAGCAAAGAATATATTGTATCATAATTATAATAGAAGAAATTTTGGAGAAAGTCACACCGTGTTTCTTTTTATTAATTTGATACCAATGTGTACAAAAGAAAATAACTCAAAATAGATAGCTAAAGTAATTACAGCAACTACAATCCTTCCTCCTAACTTCAATCTTTAATCTAAACCCTACAATATATGTAAAAAATCAAGTTGATAACAATGTATTATGATAGTTATATTTCGATGTACAATATATGAAAAAAATCACATAACCTTTCCTATTGGAATGCTCTGTTAGAGTATGTCCAAAGATCAATCATAAGATGATTATAAATGATATTTGTTTTTATCTTGTTTATTCATAAAGAGGCATTGCTATTATTATTTTCAATTACAATTCTACGTGTATAAATAAACTGAATTATAATAAAGTCCTTGAGTAATATGATTATTTTTAAATGTTCTTAGTCGAGTATTATTGTGGAAATGACAATAATGCATTAAGACTAATATGTAGTTGATTGATGACAAAGTGTTGTCGTTGACATGGAGATTTCAAAATCAATACATAAGTATGTGTTAGAGAGTGACATATTGGACTGATCTGCTATGAGCATGTTTCTTGGATTATTATGTGACAGTCACAATATTGCTCATAGTGGTAACTACATGTATGATCCTCATACTTGAGATCATCATTAATTCAACATCGTGAGTGACATTTTAATGCAGTCAAACGTGTGTCGTAACTGACTACTCTATAAAGGCTGATATTGGATATATCACAATCTATGTAGTGGGATATGGTTGATCAAGATAGTATTTGTCCCTCTTACATAATAGGAGTAATATTGTAGGCCACTTGATTGAGTAAGACTAGAAATGCATGGTCATGCTCGAATAAGTTGATATGAGATATCATAGTTATTCGTTTATAATAGTCTACTCGAGATATCAAGAAATATAAGATGGACTATACAAGTGTGATTGTTTCATGACTTGTGTACAATCTAGATATAAAGGACAAAAGGATGTAATGCATGAAAAAAGAGTTAATCACGAAAAAAGTTATGTCGAGTCATGATTTCTTGTAACTTAGGTCACAATGACATATTGCTAGATGTTACTCATTGTTTGCAATATTAGAAATGTTCTAATATTTACTACTAACGTTACATGAACCTACAGGGTTACATCCACGGTTGAAATGAGCAATATTAAACGAATATATATGTACAAATTTGTTGTACACGAATTTAATTAAATTAATATATATTTGATATATATATAATTTAACTATTAGATAAATATTAAAAGAAAATAATTATTGTAATTATGAATCTTTTAATATAAATAATATAATTTGATTTAAATTAATATATATTGAAATCCTAATTAAACTTGAATTGGGATTATATATATTAATATATATATATTAAAATCCTAATTAAGTTAAATTGAGATTATATATATTTAATATATATATATATATTGAAATCTTAATTAAATTTGAATTAGGATTATATATATTTAATATATATATTGAAATCCTAATTAAGTTGAATTGGGATTATATATATTTAATATATATATATTGAAATTCTAATTAAAGTTAAATTAGGATTATATATATTAATATATATATATATTGAAATCCTAATATGAGTTGAATTAGGATTTCAAAGGCTATATAAAGGCACGAGAGATCTAGCAATCATTAATGCTTTTGGAAAACCCCTCTAAGTAATTTAGAGAGTTTTATATGCTCGTTTTAATTGGGTGAACTATATAGAGGTCGGAGTGTTATCGTTGCGGCTTAGGAATCGACATCGTGGAATCGTGATTGGATATCTATCTCCTCCAAATTCAGAATTCCAGATTTTAAACAGGTAATTCTTCACCCTTATTCACCCCGATTCATTCCTCGTACATGGATCTCTGGTGGTAATCGCCGGATAATTTTTTTCGCTACGCCATATGGTGTACCGACGTAACCCAACAGTGGTATCAGAGCTATTTGTACGATACAGATTCAGGTTTTAATTACTTGGTGATGTAATTCTATGAGATACATGTTATTTTTTGATTTATTTAGAGAATATATGATATTTGTTCGAGCAAATCTATTCAATCACGGTTAATCTGTTAATCTAGTTAAAAAATATTCCTAAAATCAATAATTAAGAGTTAATCATCAGGATCTTTGTCTATAGGGTTTGAAATATTATATATTAATTGTTAACATATTGAAAATATAGTTTTAGGGTTTTAGATGTTAAGTGTTAACATACACGGATTATAGTTATATGTTAGACTAATGGTTAGTCTATAGATTTCGTGCGGGAAAGTAACAAGAGTTGTTTCAGTAAAAACCTTGTGGATTTTAAAATCCTAAAAACACGGTAATGTTGATAAAAGTTATCAAATCTTGAAGTTTTTACACAAAAATTAAGATACCAATATTTAAAAAATTCCCTGTCGCTACCAAGCAACGGCAACCCCGCTGGCAGCTACGGGGTCGCTGGAACCCCACAATGGGCTTGAAACATGCGTAGGAACAATCTGGTAAGACTTTAATAACAAACTGCATCGTTATTGTGTTTGATATGCACAATGCTTGGAATGCATGGTTATAGCCCAATAGCTCATTTAGTTTTATTTATAAGTTTTTATAAATACAGCCTATATGTTGTGTCTTTCTCTACTCTATTGTAATTCTCTTCTCATCTTACTCCCTCGTATGTAAAACAAGTTTCTAAAATTGTAATCTATACGAAGAATCATGGACCAGAGGAACAGAAGTGTGGCCCGATAGAAAGATGCTTGAGAAGTTTTTTATCCTTAGAATAATTTGGTTATCCTATTGACTTGGGACGTGCCACCTTAGGATATGGACTATAACTATTACATTCATATTTACTACTTTTCATATATGTGATAAAATGAATGTATGAGATGCATGCTAGTTAATTGATAAGATCAAATATTAAATGGTAAGATAATATTCACGAAACCCCTCAATAAAATATTAAGTCTTTTATTGATTCCCAATGTTAACCCTCGTTAAAGTCTAGATAGATACAATGTAGGTTCTGCTAAAGCGAGGTACTTGTATCTATCTTGGCGAAACCGAAGAATAAGCAAGTGATATTCGTTGGTTGTAACATTGGTTAAAGACTTAACTATGTTACTCTAATAGGATTAGAAACCTAAAGGTTAGTTATTTGGATAATCATAAGATGGTTATGAACAAGAGTTGTTCACCAAATGAAGGAGTTACATGAGATGTAATTAGCAAGTGTTGCTTACCTAGATAGACCATAATCTTAAGAGAAAAGCCAAAGCTGACTTAAGAGAATGTGAAATTTGAATCTTTTCCCACTAGAAAAACCTTACAAAAAGTATTTTCAACATTAGCATTTGAGGATTATTAATTTTAATAAAAATAGTGGGAGTATCAAGTCTTTTTATAAGCAATCATGGTAAACGTACTCAAAATTCATATTTTATTGTTGTAGACTTATTATACAAATTTGTTATCATTTCAACTGGTCCTTGAGAAGGACAAGTTAAATGGCGTAAACTACCTTGACTGGCCACTGGAAGGAAAATGTGTCCATTTGTAATAAGACATGTCATTGTAAAAGGAACTGCCCTATTTATCTTGAAAAGCCAAGACAGCAAATAAAAGTAGAGCGTCCGCCTCGAATATTTATGTTATTGATATTAATTTATCAACACCTAATTCTTAGGTATTGGATACCTGTTGTGGTTCTCATATTTTTACATTTGTATAAGGACTACAAAAAAGTAGAAATTTGAGAAAATGAGAGGTGGACCTATGGGTTGGTAATGGAGCAAGAGTTGCTGCATTAGCTATAGGAACATATACTTTATCATTGCCTAGTGGACTTAATTTATGTTTAGATGATTGTTATATTGTGTCTAGTTTGACTAAAAACATCATTTTGATTTCTTGTTTAGTTAAGATTGGTTTTGAGATAATTATTAAGAATATTTGTTGTTCTTTTATCTCGATAATATTTTCTATGGCTTGACACAATTAATAAATGGCCTCTATATTTTGGATCAAGAGAATTCCATTTGCAACATAAATACGAAAAAGATCAAAACAAATGACTCTAATCAAACTCATATTTGGCATTGTCAATTGGGTCACTTAAGTGAAAAAAACACATTTCAAAACTTTATAAAGATGGATTTTTGAATTCATTTGTTTTCGAACAACTTGATGTATGCGAGCCTTGCTTATTGGAAAAGATGACCAAAGCTCCTTCTAATGGTAAAAATGGGCGAGCAAGTGATTTATTGGGATTAATACATAATGATGTGTGCGGACCAATGAATACACAAGCCAGAAGAAGGTTTTCAATAATTCATTACTTTCACATATGCCTTTAGTAGATATGGGTACATTTATCTAATACATCATAAATCTGAAGCCCTTGAAAAGTTTAAGGAATTTTAAAATAAAGTACAAAACCGACTAGGAAAAAGCATTAAGGCTCTTTGATCAAATCAGGGATGAGAAAACTTAAGCTTAGAGTTTGGTGACCTTCTTAAGGAATGTGTGATTGTCTCACACCTCCTGGTACTCCACAATGGAATAGAGTTTCTAAAAAGAAGAAATCGAACACTGTTAGACATGGTTCGATCAATGATGGGTCACGCTGATCTTCTAGTTTCTTTTTAGGGACATGCGCTAAAAAATAACTGCTTTCACACAAAAATGGTGTTCCATCTAAATCAGTTCAAAAGTACTATATGAGATATGGACTGGGAAACGTCATAGTATGTCTTTTATGAAAATTTAGGGATGTGAAGCTTATGTTAAACATAAGATGTCTACAAAGCTCAAACCCGAATCTCATAAATGTAACTTTATGGGTTATCCTAAAGAAACTAAAGGATATTATTTCTTCAATCCTACCGAGAACAAAGTGTTTGTTGCTCAAACATGAATCTTCCTAGAAAGATAATTTGTTTTCAGAAAGGAAGTGAGAGAAATATTGAACTCAATGAAATTTGAGATCAACCATATATCATTGAAAAAGAGATTGAACAACAAAAAGTTCCACAAGTTGTTGAGGAAGATTCAATAGTTTTGGAAACACAATCACTACGAAGATCTTTGAGAGAATGCAATGTAATACCCCAAATCATGGCCTAGTAACATGTCACAAACTAATTAGAAGAATTGATTAAACCTAGTGACTAAATTAGATGGATTGATAACTAAATAGCCGAATCATGAAGGATCAAATAGTAACAATATGTAAATGTTGAATTACATGCAATTAGGATGTGTAATTAAGGAGTTATGAAGCAATTAGACCCTTAGTTGCCATGTGAAGGCATTCGACCAAGCCAAGTGATAACAACTTGGATAGGTGTCCATCTACCTATCATCTTCTCTACTCAACCTTTCTCCTACCTTGGCTGAATCTCTCTCAACCATTTAGGAAAAGAAAGTCACCATTATAGATGAAGGAAGCTTGCATGTGATCACATATGCATGTAATTGAATAGCTAGGAAGATTGTAAGTGGTTTCTAAATCCTTTATCCCTAGCAACTTGTTTGAATGAATGATTGATGATAAAAGTTGAATTTGGATTCATGGAATTGAATGTTAGATGTTATGCTTGAAATTTACCTTGAATTGTAGCTTGAATGTAGTTGAATTTTCTATGAATTGAAATAGGGATCATGGTTGAAACTAGTTTTGATTAGGGACTGTTTTACTAGATGAAAATGTGTAAACATGCTTAATTGTATATGCTGCCCTATTTTGGTCACATTGTTAGATGAATTGAGACGTTAATAGAGTAAATAGCTTGATGGAAATTGAATGCATATAATTGGATTAGTTAAAGCTAGGTAATGGACTACTCAAATGGTGAATTAGAGGAATGTTGTTGATCAAATTGAACATAGCACTATAATGCCTTGTTATAAGCACATTGATAGGTGAATTTGACTGACCTAGACATGTAAGAACATGAAAATAAGTTGAATTACAATGTTAGAATCTTGTTTAGATGAATTATGAAGCTAGAAGCTTAACCTAGTGTAATCTACCAGAATACTCTATTCTGGGCAGTAATTTTGAAAAATCACCATAAATTTTATAAATGGATTTTAAGGCTGAACTTTTTATGGACAGGCCTTAACATGTCTAAATTCATTAGGAGAAAACAGAACTGAATTCTAGATTGTAAAATAAATTGTATAGAAGAAACACTAGGGACAGTGCAAACTCTCTAGTGTTGTAAATTGCCGTGTCTTTAAGCTAAAAACTGTATTAATTAGCAAAGAACTAAAATGCAAGGCCTATATGGCTAGAAAGACAATTAAGTTAGATTTCCAACGGTGTAAACCAATTTAAATTCTGACGTAAGAATGAAAGTTATTCATGTTTAAGTGAGCAGAGTATATGCTGCCTAGTGGTAACAGTTTAGGTATTGTGGCAGTTTTGTAAACTATTTTGCAAACAATTTAATTGCTACCATGTTTTGCCTTAATACGGAATGTAGGCAGTTTGGTAATGTGCATTAAGGTGTGTATATGAATATGCTATTTGTCTTGTCTTGTATATGTGATTTATTAACCTTGTTTCCATGTTGAATGACTTTGTGATTACATGTTTTAATCTTGTTCTATCTATATGAATTACTAGAGCAAGGAGAGGACTTTGGAGAAGGATCTAAAGTCGAGCATACAAGGGACAAGCAAAAGGGAATAGTCTTTCGAGACTAGCTAGCTTGGGAGTATTGTGAGTGTAGTTTATTCTAGAGTTAGGACTAGGTCCTAACAAAAGCAAGCATGTCTAAATACTTGTACTGTTAAAATTGACTTAATATGATCTTGATCGAATAAGGGAAGTATGAAATAAGATTATACATGAAACATGAATACATCCTTGAAGTGTTGTATAAATGGAATGCTAGCATGTATATGTGGTAACATTGATGCTTGTAAGCATGACATGGTATTGTAATCAATTGCTTAAATTTAATGCTTGAAATGCTAGCCTAGATGATGCAATGAACACTTGAAATGTTGAGCTATGGCTCTATTGGCCTAAAGGGCTTAATGCATGTAAAAGCTTGCCATGCAATACTCGAAATGGCTCTTGAAATAAAGATAATGCTTGACAAGAACTTGTACACTTGAATGATACATGATCTTGAACTTGAAAAGCTTGAAAATCCTTGAATAAATGAAGTGTAATCCAACAACCTTGGTTGCTAGTTGAATAGATAGAAAGGCATGCCTTAGAGTCTAGAGCTCATTGTGTCAGGGTAGACTACGGTCCAGGGCTAGGGCCCCTAATTGGCAACAAACGGAGGATACGTATGTGGTCTTTGGCGACATTAGGAGGGTTGACCAATACTACGATACATCTTGTGGCGACAGTTGGTTAGAGACTCGATTACCTAGACAAACTATGAACCAAGGATTATGTTAAAAGAATATAAATGAGCTAATAAGTATGAATTTGCTTAATTACTTGTCATGTAAGCATGATTTGCTTGATTACTTGTCATGTAAGCATGATTTGCTTGATTACTTGTCAGGTAAGTATGAATTGCGTGATTTCTTGTTATGTAAGCATGAATTATTGTCTTTTGCTTCTTATGTTAATTGAATGCTTTGCAATCCTTAGCTAGGATTCATTCTTGTCTAATTGACACTTAACTTGATATAACAATTGGTTAGAATTAGTTACTACCTCAGTAAGTACATTCTTGTACTTATCACTCTTGTTTTCATTCTTCCCAACTACAGGATAAAAGATTCGATTGTTGCTTGATCTTGAAGCCTGATTTCTTGAGCTCGAAGCAAAACACAAGCATAGCTAAAGTATGGTTCATATTTGTTTTGTATTTCTCCTAGTTGATGGTAGTTACACACATATATGTAGCTAGAACAAGCCCATGCATCTTGTTTGTTTTGGGAGGATTGTATATATGCATGAACATGGCTACGTGATGTTTTGAATACTTGTATATATGTGTTCTTGAATGGGCCTACTATGTTATGTACTTGGTTAACAATGTGAAACAAGTTTGTATTGAACTCAAATTATATGTAATATATAAAGTATGGTTCATATTTGTTTTGTATTTCTCCTAGTTGATGGTAGCTACACACATATAAGTAGTTGTTGCGCATATATAAATATATATATATATATATGGAATGTTCAAGTGATTGATCTAGCTTATATTGACATTCGATTACCTTGTGGAATGATATAGTCTTGTGTGAATATACCATGATGTACGTGTTGTTTTGTGTTTGTATGGTGAATGCCGAATGGTATAGTGTTTGGAAACAAGTTACATGCAATTGTATGATCAAATAATCATGTTTAGTAAATTTAGCTATGAGATGTTATATGTATCAATCTAAGGAACAATGAAATGAAATGAAAGTATGTTTGCACACTTAGGCTATTCGAATTATAGTTGTTTAATGATGTTAATTGAATTGTTTGGTAACCTATGATGTCTTGAAATCAAAATGTGAGATTGCTTGCATGTTAACTTATGATTGCTTGGTTGCTTGCTAGTTAAGTAACTCGCCTAATAGGGATGAGTTAATCTATTATTGCCTTGTTCTTGCTTGTAATGTAATGTAATGTAATGTAATGTTCTTGCTTGGTAACGCTTCCGAGCTAGATTGCTACTAACCCGGGGTACGGGATGTTACATTTATTGGTAATCAAATGTTTTTAGTCAGTTCTAGGACTAAACTGGGCTCTCTTGCACCATATAGGATATTTGTGCCACTTAGGAGACTTGTATTGTATAGCTTGTGTCTTTGCTTAACTAAACTGAATTCTAAATTGTTCTATTTGGACGTAGAATGTCTGAAACAAGGCTCGCTCGGGACAATAAAAGTCCTGAAGGCTCCTCAAATGAAGGAGATAGTGTGATGATGGAGCATAATCCTCTACAACAACAAGCTCAACCCCGAGCCCAAGCTGCTGCTCAACAGGAAGCTCCTGCTATAAATCCTGTGCAGCAAGAATGTCTCCTGAGCATGTAGGAGATGTTCAATCATCTTGTAACTACTTTGAAACAAGACCATCTTATTCCTCCTCTTGTTTCTGTGCCAAACAAAGCCCCGATTGATAAGCTGACTCAACACCGGGCCTATACTTTCACTAGCACTGATGAAACCAATCTCGAAGTAGGTGAGTATTGGTTAGAGGCCAATACTCAAATCCTAACCAAAAAATTGCCCTATTCTGATGAACACAAACTCGAATGAGCTATAGCCCTGTTGGCAGATGAAGCTCTGAGCTGGTGGGAAACCACTACACTGACTGCTCCTAATGAAGCTGTAACTTGGAAATTCTTCCTTGAGGAATTCAGAAAGAAATACATCAGTGAACAATACTTGGCCAAGCACCAGAAGCATTTCTTGTACCTCAAGTAAGGTGGCCGACCCATTGAACAGTACGTGAACGATTTTTGCAAGTATTACAAGTACGGGTCGGAATACACCAAGACTGATGTTGACAAGTGTAGAATGTTTACCGATGGACTGAATGATGAACTGAGTCCAATATTCACTGCCCTGGGTATCACTGACTTCTAGAATTTGGTGAACCGAGCTATTGCAACCGAGAGAAAGATGAAAGCCTCTCAAGAAAAGCAAAAGTGGTAACTCCTAGAAAGACAAACGATCTAGGAATGATGACAAGCCTCACTGGTAGTCAAAGAAGTCTAAACACTCCAAAGAACACTATTCGAATTACACTCCTATTCAGAAGAGCAACCACATACCGAAACCCTAATCGATAACCAAGCCTTCAACCCTAATCATCTTTGTTGATAGTACGGGGAATTCTTGTAAAACTGCTCAATATCCTACTTGCAAGTTCTGCCAGAAGCACCACACTGGCCAATGTAGAACTTAACATAATCTATGTTTCTTATGTGGAGCCTCCGATCACTATATTAGGGATTGTCCTCAAAATCCTAACAAGGTTCTGAATCGAACTCCTACAAATGGTAGCTCAGCTTCTTCCATTCGAAACAAAGGTCCCAGAGAAGCTCAGTCTAGAAATCAGGGAAGGGCAAAAGACAGCATTCAAACACCCCCACTCACTAGGAATCTCGAGCTCCTGCTCAAATCTATCATATTAAGGGAAAAAAATGAAGAATCACCCGATGTCAAAGCAGGTATCGTTGAGCTAAATTCAACTCATGTTTATGCTTTAATAGACTCGGGATCTACACATTCATTTGTATGCTCATCTTTGATTGCAAAATTGAAGTTAAAACCTGAAATTGTAAAACAAAGCCTTGTAGTTTTGAACCCAATAGGGGGGTTACAAACATAAGCCTTATCTGTAGAAACTGTCCCTTATTCATTCAAAATGTAACCTTTCTTGTTGATCTATATGTCTTGCCGACTTGTGAGTTCGATCTAGTACTAGGACTAGATTGGTTAAGCAAGCATGAAGCCTGGGTAGATTTCCAGAATATGAGACTTTATCTCTAGGTTTAGGAAAGGAATCAATCCTTCTAATTGACAAGAAACTGACCTCAATCTTTGCTGCTATGGTTTTACAAGATGAATTTGAATTCAACTTACCTAGTATGCCTATTGTATCTGAATATCTTGATATTTTTCCTGAGGAACTCTCTTGTCTCCCTCCAACCAGAGAAGTAGAGTTTGGGATCGATGTCCAACCTAGAACAACTCTGGTGTCCATTAAACCCTATCGAATGGCACATGTTGAATTGAAAGAACTCAAGAAGCAACTCCAAGAACTACAAGACAAAGGCTTTATTCGGCCTAGCTCATCTCCCTAGGGTGCTCCAGTCTTGTTCGTGAAGAAGAAAGACGGGACTATGAGACTATGTATTGGTTACAGACAACTGAACAAGCTTACTATCAAGAATCGATATCCTTTCCCAAGGATTGAAGATCTCTTCGATCAACTCAAGGATGCTTCGGTGTTCTCAAAGATCGATCTTCGATTGGGATACTACCAAATGAGGGTAAAAGAAAAATATGTACCCAAGACAGCCTTTCGTACTCGATATGGCCATTTTGAATTCCTTATAATGCCATTCGGGTTAACGAATTCTCTGACTGCTTTTATAGACCTCATGAACCGTGTATTCAAGCCCTATCTTGACAAGTTCGTGGTCATCTTCATTGATGACATTCTGATGTATTCTCGGAATAAGAAAGAACATTCCGAACATATTTTAATTGTATTGCAAACTCTCCGAGAACGTCAATTGTTTGCAAAGTTCTCTAAGTGTGAATTTTGGCTATCAGAAGTTTCGTTCCTTGGCCATGTCATCTCGGCAGAAGGGATTAAAGTAGACCCGAGCAAAATTCAATCCATCCTGGATTGGATACCTCCGAGGAATATTTGTGAGGTTAGAAGCTTTCTCAATTTAGCCAGGTATTATCGACGTTTTGTCAAGGGATTCTCATCCATTACCGTAAGCTTGACTAAGCTAACCTGTAAAGACACACCATTTGTATGGTCGAAGAATCAACAACGAAGCTTCGATCAGCTTAAACAAGCCCTGACTCATGCTCTGGTTCTCATCCAACCAATATCGAGCAAAGAGTACACTGTTTATAGTAATGCATCTCATTTGGGACTAGGATGTGTCCTGATGCAAGATGGAAAAGTGGTAGCTTACGCTTCAAGGCAACTAAAACCACACGAGTCAAACTACCCTACTCACGATCTAGAATTGGCAGCTATCATGTTTTCTCTCAAAATATGGAGACATTACTTGTACAGGGAGAAATGCAACTTGTTCACAGACCACCTCAAATACCTCCTAACTCAGAAAGACTTGAATTTGAGGCAAAAGAGATGGCTAGAGTTACTTAAAGACTACGATTTGATTATCGACTACCATCCGGGGAAAGCAAATATGGTTGTTGATGCCCTTAGTCGTAGACCATACTCGGGTAAACCCTTAAATCTAAATCCTAGAATAATTCATTCGAAATGTTCCTTTCTTGACATACAAGTAACCGTTCGAATTAAACCTTTCTTGTCTTGCAAGTAACTATTCAAAAATTATCCTTAATGATCTTATCCATTCGTTTGTAGCTTTCTTGGCTATCAATGCTCATTTCCGTTTATCCAAATGACAAAAATTCTTGTCTGAACTTCAAGTTCAATCTAGTCTAATCTCGAGAATCAAAGAACTCCAACAAATTGATCCAAATCTTCAGAAGATCATGTCGAAGCTAGACTCTGAGAATAATTTTGACTTCTCCCTCAAGTCGAATGGACTTCTCTATTTCAAGGATAGAGTATGTGTTCCTAACAATGAGGAACTAAAACAAGAGATGCTGCAAGAAGCTCACCAAAGCTCTTTCTTGATTCACCCGGGATCGGTTAAGACGTACAAGGACCTAAAGCCATTATACTGGTGGCCAAGCATGAAATCGGCTATCACAGATTTTGTTTCTAAGTGCTTAACTTGTCAAAGAGTCAAATCTGAGCATCAAGTCCCCACTGGACTGCTCTAACCCATTGAATTCCCTCAGTGGAAATAGGATCGGATTACAATAGACTTCGTTACTGGTCTTCCTTCCACTCTAAGAAAGAACAATGTTGTATGGGTGATTGTTGATAGATTCAAAAAGTCTACTCATTTCATCCTTGTTCGAATGAACACGAGCTTGGAAACCTTAGTCGAGCTATACATTCGTGAAGTGGTTCAATTATACGGTGTACGTACAGCTATAATCTCTGATCGAGACCCCAGATTTGCTTCCCGATTCTATAATTCCTTACAGAAGGCTCTAGGGGCTAAAGTGCACCTTAGTACATCCTTTCATCCTCAATTAGATGATAAATCTGAAAGAATCACCCAAGTGCTTGAAGACATGCTACGTGCTTGTGTTATAGACTTCGGAAAGAACTAGGAGAAATCTCTAGCCCTAGTAGAGTTTGCTTACAACAATAGTTACCAGACATCTATTCAGATGGTTCCCTTCGAAGCTCTATACGGAAGGAAATGTAGAACTCCCTTGTGCTGGTATGAACTGAAAAAAACAAAGTATTGGGACCTCAATTGCTCAGAGAAACCGAAGAACAAGCGAAGATCATTCAGGATAGATTTAAAGTAGCTTTCGATATATATAAAGCATATACAAACTTGAAAAGGAGAGACATCCAATATAATGTTGGACACAGGGTTTTCCTAAAAGTGTCTCATTGGAAGGAAGTCTTTCGATTTGGAAGAAAAGGGAAACTCAGTCCCCGATTCATTAGTCCGTTTGAAATCATTAAAAGGATAGGGCCAGTGGCCTATCGATTGGCTCTTCCCAGTGAATTTGACAAGATTCACAATGTCTTTCATGTATCTATGTTCAAAAGGTACAAATCTGATCCATCCAATGCCCTTGAGCCTGAAGAAGTAGAATTGAATCCTGACTTGTCTTACGAAGAAGAACCAATCTAGATTCTTGATCGTGAAGTTACAAAGCTCAGGAACAAAACCGTTCCTCTTGTCAAAGTCTTGTGGAGACACCACAAGGTAGAAGAAGCAACGTGGGAATCGGAAGAAGTCATGAGAAAGCAATATCCTCACCTATTCGATTTAGGTAAATTTGAGGGCAAATTTATCTTAAGGGGGAGAATTGTAATACCCCAAATCATGACCTAGTAACATGTCACAAACTAATTAGAAGAATTGATTAAACCTAGTGACTAAATTAGATTGATTGATAACTAAATAGCCGAATCATGAAGGATCAAATAGTAACAATATGTCAATGTTGAATTGCATGCAATTAGGATGTGTAATTAAGGAGTTATGAAGCAATTAGACCCTTAGTTTCCATGTGGAGGCATTCGGCCAAGCCAAGTGACAACAACTTGGATAGGTGTCCATCTACCTATCATCTTCTCCACTCAACCTTTCTCCTACCTTGGCCGAATCTCTCTCAACCATTTAGGAAAAAAAGTCACCATTGTAGATGAAGGAAGCTTGCATGTGATCACATATGCATGTAATTGAATAGCTAGGAAGATTGTAAGTGGTTTCTAAATGCTTTCTCCCTAGCAACTTGTTTGAATGAATGATTGATGATAGAAGTTGAATTTGGATTCATGGAATTGAATTTTAGATGTTATGCTTGAAATTCACCTTGAATTTTAGCTTGAATGTAGTTGAATTGCCTATGAATTGAAAATAGGGATCATGGTTGAAACTAGTTTTGATTAGGGACTGTTTTGCTAGATGAAAATGTGTAAACATGCTTAATTGTATATGTTTCCCTATTTTGATCACATTGTTAGATGAATTGAGACTTGAATAGAGTAAATAGCTTGCTGGAAATTGAATGCATATAATTGGATTAGTTAAAGCTAGGTAATGGACTGCTCAAATGGTGAATTAGAGGAATGTTGTTGATCAAATTGAACATAGCACTATAATGCCTTGTTATAAGCACATTGATAGGTGAATTGTACTGACCTAGACATGTAAGAACATGAAAATAAGTTGAATTACAATGTTAGAATCTTGTTTAGATGAATTATGAAGCTAGAAGCTTAACCTAGTGTAATCTGCCCAGAATACTCTATTCTGGGCAGTAAATTTGAAAAATCACCATAAATTGTATAAATGGAATTTAAGGCTGAAATTTTTATGGACAGTGCCTTAACATGTCTAAATTCATTAGGAGAAAACAGAACTGAATTCTGGAGTGTAGAATGAATTGTAGAGAAGAAACACTAGGGACAGTGCAAACTGTCCAGTGTTGTAAATTGCCCTGTCTTTAAGCTAACAACTGTATTAATTGGCAAAGAACTAAAATGCAAGGCCAATATGGTTAGAAATAAAATTATGTTAGATTTCCAAAGGTGTAAACCAATTTAAATTCCAACGTATGGAATGAAAGTTATGCATGTTTAAGTGAGCAGAGTACATGATGCCTGGTGGTAACAGTTTAGGTATTGTGGCAGTTTTGTAAACTATTTTGCAAACAGTTTTAGGACAGTTTAATTGCTACCGTGTTTTGCCTTAATATGGAATGTAGGAAGTTTGGTAATGTGCATTAAGGTGTGTATATGAATATGCTATTTGTCTTGTCTTGTATATGTGATGTATTAACCTTGTTGCCATGTTGAATGACTTTGTGATTACATGTTTTAATCTTGTTCTATCTATGTGAATTACTAGAGTAGGGAGAGGACTTTGGAGAAGGATCTAAATTCGAGCATACAAGGGACAAGCAAAAGGGAAAAGTCTTTTGAGACTAGCTAGCTTGGGAGTATTGTGAGTGTAGTTTATTCTAGAGTTAGGACTAGGTCCTAACAAAAGCAAGCATGTCTAAATACTTGTATTGTTAAAATTGACTTAATACGATCTTGATCTAATAAAGGAAGTATGAAATAAGATTATACATGAAACTTGACTGCATCCTTGAAGTGTTGTATAAATGGAATGCTAGCATGTATATGTGGTAACATTGATGCTTGTAAGCATGACTTGGTATTGTGATCAATTGCTTAAATTTAATGCTTGAAATGCTAGCCTAGATGATGCAATGAACACTTGAAATGTTGAGCTATGGCTCTATTGGCCTAAGGGCTTAATGCATGTAAAAACTTGCCATGCAATACTCGAAATGACTCTTGAAATAAAGATAATGCTTTACATGAACTTGTACACTTGAATGATACATGATCTTGAACTTGAAAAGCTTGAAAATCCTTAAATAAATGAAGTGTAATCAAACAACCTTAGTTGCTAGTTGAATAGGTAGAAGGGCATGCCTTAGAGTCTAGAGCTCATTGTGTCAGGGTGGACTACGGTCCAGGGATAAGGCCCCTAATTGGCGACAGACGGAGGGTACGTATGTGGTCTTTGGCGACAGTAGGATGGTTGATCAGTACTACAGTACATCTTCTGGCGACAGTTGGTTGGAGACTCGATTACCTAGACAAACTATGGGCCAAGGATTGTGATAAAAGAATATAAATGAGCTAATAAGTATGAATTTGCTTAATTACTTGTCATATAAGCATGATTTGCTTGATTACTTGTCATGTAAGTATGAATTGCTTGATTTCTTATTATGTAAGCATGAATTATTGTCTTTTTCTTCTTATGTTAATCGAATGCTTTGCAATCATTAGCTAGGATTCATTCTTGTCTAATTGACACTTAACTTGATATAACAATTGGTTAGAATTAGTTACTACCTCACTAAGTACATTCTTGTACTTATCATTCTTGTTTTCATTCTTCCCAACTACAAGATAAAAGATTCGATTGTTGCTAGATCTTGAAGCCTAATTTCTTGAGCTTAAAGCAAGACACAAGCATAGCTAAAGTATGGTTCATACTTGTTTTGTATTTCTCCTAGTTGGTGGCACCTAGACACATATATGTAGCTAGAATAAGACCATGCATCTTGTTTGTTTTGGGAGGATTGTATATATTCATGAACATGGCTACTTGATGTTTTGAATACTTGTATATATGTGTTATTGAATAGGCCTACTATGTTATGAACTTGGTTGACAATGTGAAACAAGTTTGTATTGAACTCAAATTATATGTAATATATAAGTAGTTGTTGCACATATATGAATATATATGGAATGTTCAAATGATTGATCTAGCTTATATTTCCATTCGATTGCCTTGTGGAATGATATAGCCTTGTGTGAATATACCATGATGTAGGTGTTGTTTTGTGTTTGTATGGTGAATGCCGAATGGTATAGTTGTTTGGAAAAAAGTTACATGCAATTGTATGATCAAATAATCATGTTTAGTAAATTTAGGTATGAGATGTTATATGTATCAATCTAAGGAACAATGAAATGAAATGAAAGTATGTTTGCACACTTAGGCTATTCGAGTTATAGTTATATGATGATGTTATTTGAATTGATTGGTAACCTATGATGTGTTGAAATCAAAATGTGAGATTGCTTGCATGTTAAGTTATGATTGCTTGGTTGTTTGCTTGTTAAGTAACTCACCTAATAGGGATGAGTTAATCTATTCTTGCCTTGTTCTTGCTTGTAATGTAATGTTCTTGCTTGGTAAAGCTCCCGAGCCAGATTTCTACAAACCCGGGGTAGGGGGTGTTACATGCAATACGCCTAAGAAATATGGATTTCTTGTCACATTGCATGGTGATGTTCTCTTCATGGATCAAGATGAGCCTAGGACTCATTAAGAAGCAGTGACAGGCCCAGACTTTGAGAAATGGCTAGAGGCCATGAAATTCGAGATGGATTCCATGTCAAAAAACCAAGTTTGGACCTTGGTTAACCACCTCTAGGGATTAAGCCTATAGGGTGCAAATGGGTTTTCAAAAGGAAATACGGCATGGATGGTAATGTAAAAACATACAAAGTATGATTAATCACTAAGGGTTTTGGTCAAATTCATGGTATAGACTATGATGAAACTTTTTCACCTGTTGTTATGTTTAAATCTCTCCAGATCTTACTTGTGATAGCTGTATTTTATAATTATGAGATAAGGCAAATAGATGTCAAAAAACCAAGTTTGGACCTTGGTTGACCCATCTCTAGGGATTAAGCCCATAGGGTCAAATGGGTTTTCAAAAAGAAAACTAACATGGATGGTAATGTTCAAACATACAAAGTGTGATTAATCGCTAAGGGTTTTGGTCAAATTCATGGTATAGACTATAATGAAACCTTTTCACCTGTTGTTATGTTTAAATCCATCTGGATCTTACTTGCGATAGCTGCATTTTATGATTATGAGATAAGGCAAATGGATGTTAAAATCGCTTTCCTTAATGGAAAACTAGATGAGGGTGTGTACATGACACAACCTGAAGCTTTTGTCGATCCAAAAGATGCCAAAAAATATGAAAGCTACAATGGTCCATTTATGGATTGAAACAAGCTTCTCGAAGTTGGAATCTTTGTTTTAACGATGCAATCAAAGATTTTGATTTTATCAAAAATGAAGATGAGTCATATGTTTTCAAGAAAATTAGTGGGAGCATTGTCATATTCTTGGTACTGTTTCTGGATGACATGCTGATAATAGGAAATGATATATCTAGCTTACAATCTATGAAAACTTGATTAGGAAAAATGTTTTTCCATGAACGACTTGGGGTGAGGTAACATACATATTAAGATTCAAGGTCTATAGAGATAGATCAAGATGACTGCTAGGACTGAGTCAAAATACATACACATAAAAAGTACTGAAAAGATTCAGTATGGAAGAATCCAAAAGGGGGTTCTTACCTATGAGACATGAAATTTCACTCTCGAAGGAAATGTATCCTTCAACACCTCAAGAAAGAGAGTGAATGGGTAAGATTCCATATGCTTCAACAATTGGATCTAACATGTATGTCATGTTATGTACTCATCCAAATATATCATACGCTTTAAGTATGACAATTCGATACCAGGTAGATCTTGGTGAAGGTCTAAAAACATCCTTAAGTACTTAAGAAGAACTAAGGATACATTCCTTATATAAGGAGGTGAGGAAGAGCTAAGTATAAAAGGTTATACTGATGTCAGCTTTCAAACCGATAAGAATGATTCTTGATCGCAATCGAGTTTTTTGTTCTGCCTTAATGGATGCGCTGTTAGAGTATGCCCAAAGACCAATAATAAGATGAATGTAAATGACATTTGTTTTTACATTATTCATTTAAAAAGAGGCATTTCCATTATTATTTTTAGTTACAATTATGTGTGCATAAATAAAATGAATTATAATAAAGTCCTTAGAATAATATGATTATTCTTAAATGTTCTTAATTGAGTACTATTGTAGGAATGGACAACAATAATGCACTAAGATTAATAAGTAGTTGATTATGACAAAGTGTTGTCATTGACATGGAGATGTCAAAATTAATACATAAGTATGTGTTGGAGAATGACATATTGGACTGACCCGCTATAAGCATGTTTCTTGGATTATTATGTGACAGCCATAACATTGCTCATAGTGATAACTACACGTATGATCCTCATACTTGAGATCATTATTATTTCAACATCGTGAGTGACATATTTTGATACAGTCAAACGTGTGTCATAACTAACTACTCTATAAAGACTGATATTGGATATATCACAATCTATGTAGTGGGATATGGTTGATCAAGATAGTATTTGTCCCTCCTACATAATAGGAGTAATATTACATATCATACAATCAACATAACATAGTCATCGTGGTACTCATAAGCCATTCGAACAATATGCTTGGAAGACAAGCAATCAATCATTAAATTCATCAAGTAGGCATTTATACATTAAACCACCATCTATACATTTCTTTCATGACAAGAAACAAGTTTAACAACCATTCATGTGTCATCTTTCAGAGCAAGAAGGTTCATATAAGTTTCTTATAATACAAGCAATGTTTATTTAGTCATCTTTCAACATTTCCTTAGTAAGTAGCTTACTAGATAATCAAATCTCATCAATATCTTAGTCAAGATGCACGAAGTGCCAATATGCACCGTCGTGCCAATATGCACCGTCGTGCCAATATGTACCATCGCCAATATGCACCGTCGTGCCAATATGCACCGTAGTGCTAATATGAGCTCAAGATTCTAAGTCATGCGCTCCTATCAAGCAAACTAACTACCAAGGTTGTTGATTATCCATTTCATTTAAGTTTCATTCATTTCATGATTCAATACATCAATATGCCATTCAAGGCCAAGCCCTTAGGCTTATGGAGTCTTAACTCCCAATACATAACTATCCATATCATTCATTTCAATCAACAATGTATAACATTCACAACACAAGCACATGTATGCATTGTGCGTACCTTATTCTCCAAGCAAACATGCCAATTCATACCTTAGGCATAAGCAATGCACATGACAAGCATTTGATCATAATTGCTTAACATCCAAGTAAACACAAAGATCATGGCATCAATCATGTTATCATTCATTTCATTCTCCCCTTAATTAGCCAAATATTCTTTAAGTCATGTTACATGACATTAGCATTTCATTTAAGCAATAACAAGGTTGGTTAGGACCTAAGTCCCAACCCTAGGACAGTTACACTCACAATACTCCTAGCAATTCAACTATCTTGGATCCAAATCCCTTTGCCTCTAGCTTTGGGATGTCCACTCCTATCCTCTTCTTCCCCAATCTGCTGCCCTTGATCTAGCAAGCATAACATATGCACATATCTTCAAAACAAGCATATAAAGTCACCCAAACAAAGTAGCAATGTAACTACATTTTACCTAACCTTTAGCTACTATTTTTATGCTTCTTTTTAAGCATTTCATACCAATTCAATTCCATATTGTTATTACCTTATTTTAAAGCATAATTGGACAGGTTACATTGTCTCAAAACTGTTTTGGAAACAGTTTCTTACTAGGTGCAAAAATAGTCCCAAACTGCCCAGGACACTGCTGCCTGGCAGTTTGCACACTATCCCTTTAAATGGCCAAATATTTTAATCCATACGTAGGAATTTTGATTTCTATACACCGTTGGAAAGATTACAAAATTTCCTATAAAACCATATTAGACTTGCATTTTAGTTCTTAGCCAATTAATACAGTTTATTGTTCAAAGACAGGGCATTTACACTGTCTGGACAGCTTGCACTACCCAGCAATTCCTGTTTACAGTTTTCAGTATAGGATCCAGTTTTCAATTCTGTTTTCACCTAATGCAAGTAGACATTCTAAGGATCATGTCATTAAAATTTCATCCCTGAATTCAAACTATACAATTTTTGGTGAATTTTCAAAGTGACTGCCCAGATCCGAGCAATTCTGGGCAGATTGCATCTATTCACATTTTAATGCCTTTAATCCATTTTAACCAATGTCTTTGCCCTATAATTCATTTCATATGACATTATAAACATGTTAGGTCCATGTTAGTTCAATAAAAAAGGCTTTCAAAACAGGGAAAGTTGATTTAAAAGCCTAATCTTACATGTTTACCCAATTTCAATACCACAAAACAGTTTCTATGTTACTTAACTATGTTCAAGCTTTTATCTTCAATTTTCAGCATTGTTTGCATCTAATTCAATTTGTTTAACACCTTCTATACATTACCTATTCATTATCATCATCAATTCATTATTTCCATAGCTCAATTTTATGTTCTAATCATTCAATTTCCATTTTAACATCACAATACAGATTTCCAGCAACCTAGGTTTATTTCACTAGCATGAACACATAATTTCCAGCCTTGTACCTAGTTTCATTCTTCAATTTTGCATAATTCAACAACCATAGAATCACCTAACAACATATTCAATGTCTAATTCATCTAACATCATCAAAATCATTCCAATTTCAACAAGATAGTTGCCTATTCAATTAATCACAAGAATAACTATACTTACTTTGCTTCTTGCTTAAATTCAATGAAAATTTCCTACACATGCAAGCTAAAATCCTTTCTTCAATGGCTGAATTCCAAGCTTTCTCTCGCTCTCCCTTTCTCTCTATGTTTCGGCCAAACATGGAAATAATGAAGATGACAACAACAATTCCTTGTTATTGGAATTGTGTTTTGTCTAAATTGTCCCTTGATTAATCATGTGATTAGTCAAGGGAAAATAAGAGATTCATGATATTTATCATACAATCTCGATCTTTCTCTTTTAATTCATTGTAGTCATTCTAATTTGGTCACTTATTTCATTCATCCTTTCAATTAGGCCCTTAACTATACAATTTAGCTTAATTCTTAATTCAATTAAGCTATCAACTTATACAATTTTAACTCCAATACTTATTGACTAGAATTTGGGGTATTACAGAGAAAGCTTGAGAAACCTTGGAATTGAACTTCGATTAGGGAATTAAACTAAATAGTTGCCACATTAAGGAAGGTAGAACTTGCTTTCTCATTTAACTTGCTTATTTAATCTTGGTTTGGTGGTGTTTTTGTTATTTGAATCGATTGGAAGAATGCATGGAAGTCTTGTTTTTAATTTATATTTTGGGTTGATGTTATGAGATTGTTTTGCTTCGATTCAATGGACTATAGGGCTGATAAAATTGAACTATGAATTGTTTTGTTTCAAAGAATGAATGCTTGAATGTTGCAACCATGTTGGCAGTATACTAAACTGTATTCTTAAGCATATGTGTTAATTAAAAGACTGATCTAGTTAGGGAAAGCAGAATTTTCGAACCTGCCCTATTTTGGGCCTAATTACCAGCTTATAATTTGAATTGAAATGTTATAGATTACAAGGGGAATTTCAGTCACATTGCTTAGGAATTGTTAGGACATGATTACGTGATTTTGAATGTGTGATTGATATTGATGTAAGAACGTTAGTGAATAATGAATCGAAACAATTGAGCAATGAATATGATTTGTAAGTATAATATGAAAATTGATTAATTATAATGGTTTCTAATGACACAATATATGTTATGCTAGATCGTGAAGAAACCAAGGATAGAAGGACCAACGTAGACCAACAAGTCGATTGGAAAAAGGGAATTGTAATACGACATTGTCAGTAGCTCAGAAAAACTTGTGAGTAAAGTTTAAAGCATTGGAAGGGAATCACAACCCTTTCGAGCATTGTTCTTAATTGCTATGTTTTTAAAATTAGAATGATTGGATGATTATGATAATATAATGCAAGCTTGGAGATGAGGTCAGTATTTCTTGGAAATACTTTTTTATGCTATAAACTTTAAAGCATGCTCAAATTGATTGAATTGCCTTGTTAGACCTTGACTAAGTCCAAAGTAACCTATGTGTAAAATCTTGCGAGTATAAGCTAAATGTGATTGAGTTAAATTTGATTAAGCATGCATATTGATCATAACCGAAGGTTACATTAAAATTCAATGCAAGAAAGTAGTTGTTGACCTAAAAATGTGTTCGGCCTTGGGCCTATGATTGTGAATGTGAGACTTAGTCTCTAAATGCAAATGTTAAGACCCTAATGAACGATATAAGGGAAAAGGCACAATGATATGCTAATTTGAATTACATTGAGCTCATGTTAAAGCATTGAATATAAATATTATAAATGAAAGCCTTGGTCTCGAGTCAGTCGTAGATATAGATGGCATGCCATAGAGCTCAGTGTGAGGGTGGGACTACGGTCCGGAATATTGATCCCTAATGGGCGACAGTAGGAGGGATGTGAATGCGATCACTTGGCGATAGTAGGAGGAATTAACTGGTACTGCGAGTACGAAGTGTTATACGGACGATAGTTTGTTGGGGACTCGTGTATCTAGACTAGACAGTTGAGTCACAAGGCTATGATAATTAATAATATGAAAGAAAATTGATGAATCTTATGAACCAAGGAATCTTGTCGACTAAGAAATCTTGAACAACTACCTTGTTCGAATGCTTCATAACCATTCCCAAGTCAGTTTATGCTCCTTGTTAACATGTTAGCCTTAGTCTTCTTTTAGGCCTAGGTTGGGATGTTACAAAATGGTATTGGAGCTATGGTTGCATGATCCTAAGGCTAAGTTGTAGTATTGTATTGTATTGATTATTTTAATGCCACCTAGGAGTTAGTCTATTGTGACTTATATCTAATCAAGCTCCTTCTCTTCTTTTATTAGAATGTTTGAAACAAGGTTGGGAAAGGATAATGAAAGCCTAACAGACTCCTCCAATGAAGGAGGAAGTGTGAGGATGAATCAAGATCCTCCAAAGGTTGTTGAGCCTCAACAAATTCAGCAAAAAGCTCATGCAATTCATCCCGTTCAACGAGAATGTTTCTCTAGTTTAAAAGAAATATTTGACCAAATGATCGTCTCTATGAGACAAAATTCCCCAACTCATCGCAATCCTCCGGTAGTAGTACCAGAAAGAGCTCCAATCGACAAGTTAGCTCAACATCGAGCTTACACCTTTACCGGAGCCAATGAAGAAAAACCTGAAGAATATGAATTTTGGCTAGAATCCATAGTAAGGATTTTGACTAAACAGTTACAATGTTCGGATGAACACAAGTTGGAGTGTATGGTGGCCCTTTTGGCTAAGGAAGCACTTAGTTGGTGGGAGACAACAATTCTTGTGGCCTTGGCCGAAAATATCACATGGGAATTCTTCCTCAAGGAATTCCATAAGAAATACATTAGTGATCAATACCTTGTTGAACGTAAGAAGCGATTCCTGTATCTAAAGCACGGAAGTAAACCGGTTGAGCAATATGATAGTGAGTAATGTTTTGATAGAGAAAATGTTTAAGCGTGCTAATTGAATGTAATGCCCTGAATTGGTCACATTCCTAGATGAATTGAGGATTGAATAGAGTAGATAACTTGCTGGAAAATGAATGCACCTAATTGGATTAGTTAAAACTAGGTAATGGACTGCTCAAATGGTAAATTGGATGTATAATGTTGATCAAATAGATAAAAATGAATTTAACACGATAATGGTCTATTTTAAGTACGTTGCTAGGTGTACTAGACTGACCTAGACATGTAAGAACATGAAAATGAGTTGAATTGCCATATTAGAACCTTGTTAAAATGAGTAATGAAACTAGAAACTCAACCTAGTGTAATCTGCCCAAAATACTCTGTTCTGGGCAGTAACTTTGGAAAATCACCATAAATTGCATAAAAGAAATTTAAGTATGGACAATACCTTGACATGTCTAAAATCATTAGGAGAAAAACAGAACTGAATTATGGATTGTAGAATGAATTGTATAGAAGAAACACTAGGGATAGTGCAAACTATCCAGTGTTGTAAATTACCCTGTCTTTAAGTTAAAAATTGTATTAATTGGCAATGAACTAAAATGAAATATATAGTTATAAAGACAATTACGTTAGCTTTCTAACGGTGTAAACCAATTGAAATCTGGACGTATGAAATGAAAGTTATGCATGTTTGAGTGGATAGAGTACATATTGCCTAGTAACAACAGTTTAGGTAATTGTACACTATTTTGTGGTAGTTTGTGAACTGTTTTGGGACATTGATTTCTGCCCTGTTTTACATGAATTAAAGTATAGATAAGTATAGTTATGTATAGTAAAGAATGTATATGAACATGCTGCAGATTTGTATATATTGTATACTTGTGACATTGCCTTGATTGAATGATTATGTGAACTTGTTTTAACATGTATGTACTTGTGTAATGTGTTAGAACCAGGAGTGAACTTGGTGGAAGAGGAAAGGGTGGAACACCCTAAAGCTAAGAACAAGGGAGTGTGGATCCAAGACTAGCTAGCTTGGAAGTATTGTGAGTGTAGTTTACTTGAGAGTTAGGACTAGGTCCTAACTATAGCAAGTATGTCTAAATTCTTGAATTGTCAATCGACTTAATATAACCTTGATCTACAAGGGAAGAATAGAATGATTAAAGTAATGCATGAAACTTGATCTCAACGTTGTATACATGTTTGATTCGTTTGCTAAGCATGTTGAGTGGTAACATTGGTGCTTGTATGTATCATGTGGCATGCGATCAAATGCTTAAAGAACTTGCTTGTAAAGTTATCACACTTGATGAAATGAACACATGATATGTAAGCTATGGCTAAATTGGCCTAAGGGCCTAGTATGAAATGAACTTGCTTGACATGATATTGATCTTGAAATACTTGTATAAATGGTTTAAATCGAACAACCTTGGTAGCTAGTTGGACTAGGTAGAAGGGCTTGCCTTAGAGTCTAGAGCTCATTGTGTCGGGGTGGACTACAGTCCAGGGCTAAGGCTCCTATTTTGCCAAAGACGGAGGGTGCGTATGTGGTCTTTGGCGACGGTAGGAGGGTTGACTAGCACTACGCTGCATCTTGTACCAAGGGGTTTTTTTAATTGATAGCAAATGAAATAACAATCCTAAAACACATGTTACTTGTCTTGAAAGTTATATCATGAATGTTACTTGTCATGAAAGCTATGAATTGTATGTTACTTGACATGAAAGCCATGAATTGTATGTTACTTGTCATGAAAGCATGGATTATGATTCATTTTTTCTTATTCCTTATGCTAGCCAAATGCTTGATATCCTTAGCTAGGATCATTCTAATGCTTGAAATCCTTAGCTAGGATCATTATTACTAAATGACACAAAACTTGAAATAACAAATGGTTAGAACTAGTTACTTCCTCACTAAGTACATTCTTGTACTTATCACTCTCGTTTTCATTCTTCCTAACCAACATGATAAAGTATTTTTTCGTAGCTTGATTTTGAAGCCTATTACCTTGAGCTCGAAGCAAGACACTAGCATTGCATAAGTATGGTTTCATGCTTGTTTTGTATATCTCCTAGATTGGTGGCACTAGATTGTACATAGTTTAGCTTAATTATGCATCTTGGAATTCTTGAAGCTTATATATATTGTCCTTGTATGGGCTTACTATGATATGATCTTGATTTTCAAATGTGAAACAAGTTTGTATTGAACTTAGATTACATGTAATAGAATGTGTTTTGCTAGGCATATATGAAACTATAAATGGTATGATCAAGTGTTTAATCTAGTTTACATGGAGCCATTCAATGCCTTGTTTAACGAACATGTATATGATTGAATGAATAGCATGAAATGTTTCATGTCTTGCTTTAAATGAAAGTAGTATGAGATGAACCATGCTTGCTTGTCTTCCATCCAATTGTCTTGGAACTATATGGTCACTTGTATGAATATACCATGATGTATGTGTTGTTTTGTGCCAGTATGATGATTGCCGAATGGTCTAGAGGTTTGAAAACAAGTTATATGCAATAGTATGATCAAATAATCATGCTTAGTAAGTTTAGATATGAGATGTTAAATGTATAAATCTAAGGAACAATGAAATGAAAGAATGTTTACACACTTAGGTTATTCAAATCGTTAATGGTATAAGATGTACTAAATTGTATTGTTTAAGTAGTAACCTATAATGACTTGAAATCAAAATGTGAGATTGCTTGCATGATAAGTGATGAATTCTTGGTTGCTTGCTAGTTAAGTAACTCATCTAATAAGGATGAGTTATCAATTCTTGCCTTGTTATTGTTTGTTCTTGTATTGCCTTGCCTTGTTCTTGCTTAAATAACGCTCTCGAGCGGTTTTTTGCTAACCGGGGTAGGGGTGTTGCATTTATTGGTATCCGAGCTTTTTAGTCGGTTCTAGGACTAAACCAAGCTCTCTTGAATCATATAGGATACTTGTGCCACCTGGGAGACTTGTATTGTATAGCTTGTGTCTTTGCTTAACTAAATCGAATTCCTAATTGTTATATTTGGACGTAGAATGTCGAAACAAGGCTCGCTTGGGACGATGAAAATCTTTGTAAGCTCCTCAAATAAAGGAGATAGTCTTTTGAGATTAAACCTAAAATTGTAAAACAAAGCCTTGTAGTTTCGAACCCAATAGGGGGAATCACATCCATTAATTTCCTTTGCAAGGAATGTTCTATAATAATTGAAACATACCTTTCCTATTGATCTATATGTATTGCCAAATTGTGAGTTCGATCTAGTGCTAGGACTAGATTGGTTAAGCAAGCATGAAGCCTGGGTAGATTGCAAAAATATGAGACTTTATCTCCGAGGTTTAGGAAAGGAATCTATTCTTCTAATTGATAGGAAACTTACCTCAATCTTTGCTACTATGATTATGCAAGATGAACTTGAATTGGCTTACCTAGTATGCCAATTGTATCTAAATTCATTGTTGTTTTTCTAGAGGAACTCCTGGTCTCCCTCCAACAGAGAGTATAGTTCGGGATTAAAGTTCAACTGGAACAACTCCGGTGTCCATCACACCTTATCAAATGGCACCTGTTGAATTGAAAGAACTCAAGAAGCAACTCCAAGAGCTACAAGATAAATGCTTTATTCGGCCTAGCTCATCTCCCTAGGGTGCTCCAGTCTTGCTCGTGGAGAAGAAAGACAGGACTATGAGACTCTGTATTGATTACAGACAATTGAACAAGCTTACTATCAAGAATCAATATCCTCTCCCAAGGATAGAAGATCTATTAGATCAACTCAAGGATGCTTCGGTGTTCTCAAAGATCAATCTTCGATCGGGATACTACCAAATAAGGGTAAAAGAATATGTACCCAAGACAGCCTTTCGTACTCGATATGGCCATTTTGAATTCCTTGTAATGCCTTCGGGTTAACGAATGCTCTAGATGCTTTCGTGGACCTCATGAACCGTGTATTCAAGCCCTATCTTGACAAATTTGTGGTCGTCTTCATCGACGACATCCCAGTGTATTCTCGGAATAAGAAAGAATATTCCGAACACCTTCAAATTGTATTGCAAACTCTCCAAGAACGTCAATTGTTTGCAAAGTTCTCTAAGTGTGAATTTTGGCTATCGAAAATCTCGTTCCTTGGCCATGTCATCTCAGTAGAAGGAATTAAAGTAGACCCGAGCAAAATTCAATCCATTTTGAATTGGAGACCTCCAAGGAATGTTGGTGAGGTCAGAAGCTTTCTCGGTTTAGCCGGGTACTATAGGCATTTTGTCAAGGGATTTTTATCCATTGCCGCAAGCTTGACTAAGCTAACTCATAAAGACACGCCCTTTGTTTTGTCGAAGAACCAACAACGGCTTCGATCAGCTTAAGCAAGCCACGACTCATGCTCTGGTTCTCATCCAACAAGAATCGGGCAAAGGATTCACTGTCTATAGTGATGCATCTCATTCGGGACTAGGATGTGTCCTAATGCAATATGGAAAAGTGGTAGCTTACGCTTCAAGGCAACTAAAACCACACGAGTCAAACTATACTACACACGATCTAGAATTGGCAGCTATCGTGTTTGCTCACAAAATATGGACACATTACTTGTACGGGGAGAAATGTAACTTGTTCACAGACCACAAGAGTCTCAAATACCTCCTATCTCAGAAAGAATTGAATTTGAGACAAAGGAGATGGCTTGAATTGCTTAAAGACTACGATTTGGTTATCGACTACCATCCGGGGAAAGCAAACGTGGTTGGTGATGCCCTTAGTCGCAGACCATACTCAGGTAAACCCTAAATCTAAATCCCAAAATAATTTATTTGAATTTTTATCTTTCTTGGATTACAAGTAATCCATCCGAATTGAATCTTTCTTGTCTTGTAAGTAACAATTCGAATTAGACCTTTCTTGTCTTACAAGTAACTATTCAAAAATTTCTTTTAATGATCTTGTCCATTTGTTTGTAGCTTCCTTGGCTATCAATGCTCATTTCCGTTTATCAAAGGAGAAAAATTCTTGTCTGAATTTCAAGTTCAATCTAGCTTGATCTCAAGAATCAAAGAACTCTAGCAAACTGATCCAGATCTCTAGAAGATCATAACCAAGCTAGACTCTGAGTCTAATTCTGACTTCTCCCACAAGTCTAATGGACTCCTCTATTTCAATGATAGAGTATGTGTTCCTAACAATGAGGAACTAAAACAAGAGATGTTACAAGAAGCTCATCAAAGCTCTTTCTCTATTCACCCGGGATCAGTTAAGATGTACAAGGATCTGAAGCCACTATACTGGTGGCCAGGCATGAAATCAGCTATCACGGACTTCGTATCAAAGTGCCTAACTTGTCAAAGAGTTAAACCTGAGCATCAAGTCCCTACTGGATTGCTCCAACCAATCGAATTCCCTTACTGGAAATGGGATCGAATTACAATGGATTTCGTTACTGGTCTTCCGTCCACTCCAAGAAAGAATAATGTTGTATGGGTGATTGTTGATAGATTCACAAAGTCTACTCACTTCATCCCTGTTCGAATGAACATGAGCTTGGAAACCTTAGACGAGCTATACATCCGTGAAGTGATTCGATTACACGGTGTACCTACAGCTATAATCTCTAATCGTTATCCCATATTTGCTTCTCGATTCTGGAATTCCTTGTAGAAGGCTCTAGGAGATAAAGTGCACCTTAGTACAACCTTTCATCCTCAATCGGATAGACAATCTGAAAAAGAATCATTTAAGTGCTCAAGATATGGTACGTGCTTGTGTTATAGACTTTAGAAAGAATTGGGAGAAATCTCTACCCCTAGTAGAGTTTGCTTACAACAATAGCTACGGACATCTATTCGGATGGCTCCCTTTGAAGCTCTATACGGAAGGAAATGTAGAACTCCCTTGTACTGGTTTGAACTGGGAGAAAGTAAGGTTTTAGGACCTCAATTGCTTAGAGAAACCGAAGAATAAGTGAAGATCATTCATGATCGATTGAATGCAGCTTTCGATAGGCAAAAAGCATATGCAGACTTGAAGAGAAGGGACATTCAACACAATGTTGGAGACAAAGTCTTCCTCAAAGTATCTCCTTGGAAGAAAGTCTTCTGGTTTGGAAGAAAAAGAAAGCTCAACCCTCGGTTTATTGGACCATTAGAAATCATTGAAAGGATTAGTCCAGTGGCTTATCAATTAGCTCTTCCCAGAGAATTTGATAAGTTCCACAATGTATTCCATGTCTCTATGCTCAGAAGATATAGATCTGATCCATCTGATGTCTTTGAGCCTGAAGAGGTAGAATTGAATCCCAACTTATCTTATGAAGAAGAACCTTTTAAGATACTTGACAAGGAAGTCAGAACACTTCGAAACAAGAATGTACCTCTAGTGAAAGTCCTTTGGAGGAACCGCAAGATGGGAGAAGCAACTTGGGAACCTGAGGCTACGATGAGGAATCAATATCCTCACTTATTTAATTTAGGTAAATTCGAGGACGGATTTATTTTAAGTGGAGGAGAATTGTAACACAATAAAATTGACTTAGGAAGGCTACCACAATCTGAACTATAGGCTAATTGAACATATTGTGCAAATCAAATTAAAGAAGAAAGAACATTAGCCATCCTTAAGATCGGATAAATGAAATTAGAACCAAATTGAATTAAAATTAAAACTAGAAGGCTTAAATGGAAGGATGAAATTGTGAATATGCAAAGCTATAAGTTAGCTTTTAGTAGTACTTGAAATGAATTCTAGTAGCTATATTACTAAATAGAATGTATATGGCTGGAAATTTGAGAATGTATGATGCAGTCCTGAACTGTTTTAGAGAAAATGTTTCATGCTAATTGAATGTAAGAATTTGTCACATTGCTAGATGAATTGGGAATTGAATAGAGTAGATAACTTTTTTGGAAAATGAATGCACCTAATTGGATTAGTTAAAACTAGGTAATGGACTGCTCAAATGGTAAATTGGATGTATAATGTTGATCAAATAGATAAAAATGAATTTAACACGATAATGGTCTATTTTAAGTACGTTGCTAGGTGTACTAGACTGACCTAGACATGTAAGAACATGAAAATGAGTTGAATTGCCATATTAGAACCTTGTTAAAATGAGTAATGAAACTAGAAACTCAACCTAGTGTAATCTGCCCAAAATACTCTGTTCTGGGCAGTAACTTTGGAAAATCACCATAAATTGCATAAAAGAAATTTAAGTATGGACAATACCTTGACATGTCTAAAATCATTAGGAGAAAAACAGAACTGAATTATGGATTGTAGAATGAATTGTATAGAAGAAACACTAGGGATAGTGCAAACTATCCAGTGTTGTAAATTACCCTGTCTTTAAGTTAAAAATTGTATTAATTGGCAATGAACTAAAATGAAATATATAGTTATAAAGACAATTACGTTAGCTTTCTAACGGTGTAAACCAATTGAAATCTGGACGTATGAAATGAAAGTTATGCATGTTTGAGTGGATAGAGTACATATTGCCTAGTAACAACAGTTTAGGTAATTGTACACTATTTTGTGGTAGTTTGTGAACTGTTTTGGGACATTGATTTCTGCCCTGTTTTACATGAATTAAAGTATAGATAAGTATAGTTATGTATAGTAAAGAATGTATATGAACATGCTGCCAGATTTGTATATATTGTATACTTGTGACATTGCCTTGATTGAATGATTATGTGAACTTGTTTTAACATGTATGTACTTGTGTAATGTGTTAGAACCAGGAGTGAACTTGGTGGAAGAGGAAAGGGTGGAACACCCTAAAGCTAAGAACAAGGGAGTGTGGATCCAAGACTAGCTAGCTTGGAAGTATTGTGAGTGTAGTTTACTTGAGAGTTAGGACTAGGTCCTAACTATAGCAAGTATGTCTAAATTCTTGAATTGTCAATCGACTTAATATAACCTTGATCTACAAGGGAAGAATAGAATGATTAAAGTAATGCATGAAACTTGATCTCAACGTTGTATACATGTTTGATTCGTTTGCTAAGCATGTTGAGTGGTAACATTGGTGCTTGTATGTATCATGTGGCATGCGATCAAATGCTTAAAGAACTTGCTTGTAAAGTTATCACACTTGATGAAATGAACACATGATATGTAAGCTATGGCTAAATTGGCCTAAGGGCCTAGTATGAAATGAACTTGCTTGACATGATATTGATCTTGAAATACTTGTATAAATGGTTTAAATCGAACAACCTTGGTAGCTAGTTGGACTAGGTAGAAGGGCTTGCCTTAGAGTCTAGAGCTCATTGTGTCAGGGTGGACTACAGTCCAGGGCTAAGGCTCCTATTTTGCCAAAGACGGAGGGTACGTATGTGGTCTTTGGCGACGGTAGGAGGGTTGACTAGCACTACGCTGCATCTTGTACCAAGGGGTTTTTTTAATTGATAGCAAATGAAATAACAATCCTAAAACACATGTTACTTGTCTTGAAAGTTATATCATGAATGTTACTTGTCATGAAAGCTATGAATTGTATGTTACTTGACATGAAAGCCATGAATTGTATGTTACTTGTCATGAAAGCATGGATTATGATTCATTTTTTCTTATTCCTTATGCTAGCCAAATGCTTGATATCCTTAGCTAGGATCATTCTAATGCTTGAAATCCTTAGCTAGGATCATTATTACTAAATGACACAAAACTTGAAATAACAAATGGTTAGAACTAGTTACTTCCTCACTAAGTACATTCTTGTACTTATCACTCTCGTTTTCATTCTTCCTAACCAACATGATAAAGTATTTTTCGTAGCTTGATTTTGAAGCCTATTACCTTGAGCTCGAAGCAAGACACTAGCATTGCATAAGTATGGTTTCATGCTTGTTTTGTATATCTCCTAGATTGGTGGCACTAGATTGTACATAGTTTAGCTTAATTATGCATCTTGGAATTCTTGAAGCTTATATATATTGTCCTTGTATGGGCTTACTATGATATGATCTTGATTTTCAAATGTGAAACAAGTTTGTATTGAACTTAGATTACATGTAATAGAATGTGTTTTGCTAGGCATATATGAAACTATAAATGGTATGATCAAGTGTTTAATCTAGTTTACATGGAGCCATTCGAATGCCTTGTTTAACGAACATGTATATGATTGAATGAATAGCATGAAATGTTTCATGTCTTGCTTTAAATGAAAGTAGTATGAGATGAACCATGCTTGCTTGTCTTCCATCCAATTGTCTTGGAACTATATGGTCACTTGTATGAATATACCATGATGTATGTGTTGTTTTGTGCCAGTATGATGATTGCCGAATGGTCTAGAGGTTTGAAAACAAGTTATATGCAATAGTATGATCAAATAATCATGCTTAGTAAGTTTAGATATGAGATGTTAAATGTATAAATCTAAGGAACAATGAAATGAAAGAATGTTTACACACTTAGGTTATTCAAATCGTTAATGGTATAAGATGTACTAAATTGTATTGTTTAAGTAGTAACCTATAATGACTTGAAATCAAAATGTGAGATTGCTTGCATGATAAGTGATGAATTCTTGGTTGCTTGCTAGTTAAGTAACTCATCTAATAAGGATGAGTTATCAATTCTTGCCTTGTTATTGTTTGTTCTTGTATTGCCTTGCCTTGTTCTTGCTTAAGTAACGCTCTCGAGCCGGTTTGCTGCTAACCCGGGGTAGGGGTGTTGCATTTATTGGTATCTGAGCTTTTTAGTCGGTTCTAGGACTAAACCAAGCTCTCTTGAATCATATAGGATACTTGTGCCACCTGGGAGACTTGTATTGTATAGCTTGTGTCTTTGCTTAACTAAATCGAATTCCTAATTGTTATATTTGGACGTAGAATGTCTGAAACAAGGCTCGCTTGGGACGATGAAAGTACTGTAAGCTCCTCAAATAAAGGAGATAGTCTTTTGAGATTAAACCTAAAATTGTAAAACAAAGCCTTGTAGTTTCGAACCCAATAGGGGGAATCACATCCATTAATTTCCTTTGCAAGGAATGTTCTATAATAATTCGAAACATACCTTTCCTATTGATCTATATGTATTGCCAAATTGTGAGTTCGATCTAGTGCTAGGACTAGATTGGTTAAGCAAGCATGAAGCCTGGGTAGATTGCAAAAATATGAGACTTTATCTCCGAGGTTTAGGAAAGGAATCTATTCTTCTAATTGATAGGAAACTTACCTCAATCTTTGCTACTATGATTATGCAAGATGAACTTGAATTCGGCTTACCTAGTATGCCAATTGTATCTAAATTCATTGTTGTTTTTCTAGAGGAACTCCCTGGTCTCCCTCCAACCAGAGAGTATAGTTCGGGATTAAAGTTCAACCTGGAACAACTCCGGTGTCCATCACACCTTATCAAATGGCACCTGTTGAATTGAAAGAACTCAAGAAGCAACTCCAAGAGCTACAAGATAAATGCTTTATTCGGCCTAGCTCATCTCCCTAGGGTGCTCCAGTCTTGCTCGTGGAGAAGAAAGACAGGACTATGAGACTCTGTATTGATTACAGACAATTGAACAAGCTTACTATCAAGAATCAATATCCTCTCCCAAGGATAGAAGATCTATTAGATCAACTCAAGGATGCTTCGGTGTTCTCAAAGATCAATCTTCGATCGGGATACTACCAAATAAGGGTAAAAGAATATGTACCCAAGACAGCCTTTCGTACTCGATATGGCCATTTTGAATTCCTTGTAATGCCTTGGGTTAACGAATGCTCTAGATGCTTTTCGTGGACCTCATGAACCGTGTATTCAAGCCCTATCTTGACAAATTTGTGGTCGTCTTCATCGACGACATCCCAGTGTATTCTCGGAATAAGAAAGAATATTCCGAACACCTTCAAATTGTATTGCAAACTCTCCAAGAACGTCAATTGTTTGCAAAGTTCTCTAAGTGTGAATTTTGGCTATCGAAAATCTCGTTCCTTGGCCATGTCATCTCAGTAGAAGGAATTAAAGTAGACCCGAGCAAAATTCAATCCATTTTGAATTGGAGACCTCCAAGGAATGTTGGTGAGGTCAGAAGCTTTCTCGGTTTAGCCGGGTACTATAGGCATTTTGTCAAGGGATTTTTATCCATTGCCGCAAGCTTGACTAAGCTAACTCATAAAGACACGCCCTTTGTTTTGTCGAAGAACCAACAACGAAGCTTCGATCAGCTTAAGCAAGCCCTGACTCATGCTCTGGTTCTCATCCAACAAGAATCGGGCAAAGGATTCACTGTCTATAGTGATGCATCTCATTCGGGACTAGGATGTGTCCTAATGCAATATGGAAAAGTGGTAGCTTACGCTTCAAGGCAACTAAAACCACACGAGTCAAACTATACTACACACGATCTAGAATTGGCAGCTATCGTGTTTGCTCACAAAATATGGACACATTACTTGTACGGGGAGAAATGTAACTTGTTCACAGACCACAAGAGTCTCAAATACCTCCTATCTCAGAAAGAATTGAATTTGAGACAAAGGAGATGGCTTGAATTGCTTAAAGACTACGATTTGGTTATCGACTACCATCCGGGGAAAGCAAACGTGGTTGGTGATGCCCTTAGTCGCATGAGACCATACTCGAGTAAACCCTAAATCTAAATCCCAAAATAATTTATTTGAATTTTTATCTTTCTTGGATTACAAGTAATCCATCCGAATTGAATCTTTCTTGTCTTGTAAGTAACAATTCGAATTAGACCTTTCTTGTCTTACAAGTAACTATTCAAAAATTTCTTTTAATGATCTTGTCCATTTGTTTGTAGCTTCCTTGGCTATCAATGCTCATTTCCGTTTATCAAAGGAGAAAAATTCTTGTCTGAATTTCAAGTTCAATCTAGCTTGATCTCAAGAATCAAAGAACTCTAGCAAACTGATCCAGATCTCTAGAAGATCATAACCAAGCTAGACTCTGAGTCTAATTCTGACTTCTCCCACAAGTCTAATGGACTCCTCTATTTCAATGATAGAGTATGTGTTCCTAACAATGAGGAACTAAAACAAGAGATGTTACAAGAAGCTCATCAAAGCTCTTTTCTATTCACCCGGATCGTTAAGATGTACAAGGATCGAAGCCACTATCTTGGTGGCGGGCATGAAATCAGCTATCACGGACTTTCGTATCAAAGTGCCTAACTTGTCAAAGAGTTAAACCTGAGCATCAAGTCCCTACTGGATTGCTCCAACCAATCGAATTCCCTTACTGGAAATGGGATCGAATTACAATGGATTTCGTTACTGGTCTTCCGTCCACTCCAAGAAAGAATAATGTTGTATGGGTGATTGTTGATAGATTCACAAAGTCTACTCACTTCATCCCTGTTCGAATGAACATGAGCTTGGAAACCTTAGACGAGCTATACATCCGTGAAGTGATTCGATTACACGGTGTACCTACAGCTATAATCTCTAATCGTTATCCCATATTTGCTTCTCGATTCTGGAATTCCTTGTAGAAGGCTCTAGGAGATAAAGTGCACCTTAGTACAACCTTTCATCCTCAATCAGATAGACAATCTGAAAGAATCATTTAAGTGCTCGAAGATATGGTACGTGCTTGTGTTATAGACTTTAGAAAGAATTGGGAGAAATCTCTACCCCTAGTAGAGTTTGCTTACAACAATAGCTACCAGACATCTATTCAGATGGCTCCCTTTGAAGCTCTATACGGAAGGAAATGTAGAACTCCCTTGTACTGGTTTGAACTGGGAGAAAGTAAGGTTTTAGGACCTCAATTGCTTAGAGAAACCGAAGAATAAGTGAAGATCATTCATGATCGATTGAATGCAGCTTTCGATAGGCAAAAAGCATATGCAGACTTGAAGAGAAGGGACATTCAACACAATGTTGGAGACAAAGTCTTCCTCAAAGTATCTCCTTGGAAGAAAGTCTTCTGGTTTGGAAGAAAAAGAAAGCTCAACCCTCGGTTTATTGGACCATTAGAAATCATTGAAAGGATTAGTCCAGTGGCTTATCAATTAGCTCTTCCCAGAGAATTTGATAAGTTCCACAATGTATTCCATGTCTCTATGCTCAGAAGATATAGATCTGATCCATCTGATGTCTTTGAGCCTGAAGAGGTAGAATTGAATCCCAACTTATCTTATGAAGAAGAACCTTTTAAGATACTTGACAAGGAAGTCAGAACACTTCGAAACAAGAATGTACCTCTAGTGAAAGTCCTTTGGAGGAACCGCAAGATGGGAGAAGCAACTTGGGAACCTGAGGCTACGATGAGGAATCAATATCCTCACTTATTTAATTTAGGTAAATTCGAGGACGGATTTATTTTAAGTGGAGGAGAATTGTAACACAATAAAATTGACTTAGGAAGGCTACCACAATCTGAACTATAGGCTAATTGAACATATTGTGCAAATCAAATTAAAGAAGAAAGAACATTAGCCATCCTTAAGATCAGATAAATGAAATTAGAACCAAATTGAATTAAAATTAAAACTAGAAGGCTTAAATGGAAGGATGAAATTGTGAATATGCAAAGCTATAATGATTGCATGCAAATGGAATTAAAATTAAAGGCCTTGACACATGTTCTCATTTTATGAGAACATGTGCCTATTGGAAGGATGACTCATGGCTAAGAGGGGAATAATGAACAAAAATATTGTCATCTTCCTCCCAAAACATCCTCCATAGCCGAAATTGCTTGAGAGAGAAAGGGGAGAGAATAAGCTTCATACATCACCTTCAATTCATGCCTTGGTCAAATTAGCTTGTAGAAGGTATAATGCTTGACTCCTACATGTTATAGATTGCTTGAATCTTGAAATGATGATGTTCTTGTAGCCTAGATTGATTAAGATGATTGTTATGTGTGTCAAGATCATGTTAGCTTTTAGTAGTACTTGAAATTGTGAATTCTAGTAGCTATATTACTAAATAGAATGTATATGGTTGCTGGAAATTTGAGAATAGGAAGTATGATTGAAAACAGTCTTGATTAGGGACTGTTTGATAGAGAAAATGTTTAAGCATGCTAATTGAATGTAATGCCCTGAATTTGTCACATTGCTAGATGAATTGGGAATTGAATAGAGTAGATAACTTTTTGGAAAATGAATGCACCTAATTGGATTAGTTAAAACTAGGTAATGGACTGCTCAAATGGTAAATTGGATGTATAATGTTGATCAAATAGATCAAATTGAATTTAACATGATAATGCCCAGTTTTAAGTATATTGCTAGGTGTATTAGACTGACCTAGACATGTAAGAACATGAAAATGAGTTGAATTGCCATGTTAGAACCTTGTTAAAATGAGTTATGAAACTAGAAACTCAACCTAGTGTAATCTGCCCATAATACTCTATTATGGGCAGTAACTTTGGAAAATCAGCATAAATTGTATAAAAGAAATTTAAGTATGGACAATACCTTGACATGTCTAAAATCATTAGGAGAAAACAGAAATGATTTCTGGATCGTAGAATGAATTGTAGAGAAGAAACACTAGGGACAATGCAAAATGTCTAGTGTTGTAAATTACCATGTCTTTAAGTTAAAAACTGTATTAATTGGAAAAGAACTAAAATGAAAGGCCTATATAGTTATAAAGACAATTACGTTAGCTTTCCAATGGTGTAAACCAATTGAAATTCCGACGTACGGAATGAAAGTTATGCATGTTTAAGTGAACATAGTACATGCTTGGAATACCCCAATTTTTGGTTAGTAACTAAAATGTAAAAATTAAAAGTTTGATGACAAAAGTGAAAAGTTGGGAAAAGTTTAGGGACCAACGTGGTAATTTTCCCAATAAATATTTTTATGGCAGAAATGAATAGTTCATCCCGGTATAAGAATTTTGGTGGGAATTAAATTTTTTGTACGGGATTTGTGTAAAAGGCTGTAAAAGGACAAAGTTCCGGGAATTAATTCGGATGAACATTCGAACTCAAAAAATTATAAAAACAAATTGATGGGAGTCTTAGACAGACTAAAGGAACATGATACTGAAATTTGAAATTTTTTCTGAATCGATTTGGATTCGATTCTATGCAGTATTCTAAAATAGTGCATATTGGCATTTTGTAGATATATGGATTCATTAATGGCATTTTGACTTTTACCCTTACGTTTTAATTAAAATTGATTATTTTGGATAAGATAATACAAGTGTTGTGATCCTATTGGTCATAATTAATGGCAAGTTGGTCATTTCACTATTAGCAGAGATTTTTATATTGGATTTTTTAGAATAAAATGCCATTTGTCCTTATAATTTAACAAAGAAAAAGCTAGAAACTTTCTCCTCTTCTGCCTCAAGTTCAAATACACCATAACCAAGGTAAGGAGAATTTTTGATTCAATTTTTGGTTAGATTTGATTGGTTTTTGGATCAAGACATGAAATAGAAAATTGATCTCCATCAAATTCTCTTTCATTTGGTATAAATTTTAAGTAGTTTCCATGTTTATATGTTGAGTTTGGAAGTTAGGGTTTATGAATGACAAGTTGATATATTAAGTTTTATGAATTGTTTTGATTAAATATGGTGTTGTGATGTTGTTTCAAGCATGAATAGAGTGAAATTTCTATGTTTTGGTTGTTAGGTGATTTGGTTGTTGTGATGTTGCTTCAAGCATGAATATAGTGAAATTTCTATGTTTTGGTTGTTAGGTGATTTTCAAGCAGGCGATACATTTAATATTGCTACGGCAGGCGAAACAGTGAGTTGAGTTTTACAACTATGATCCAGTGAAGGTTATTAATGTCGTTAGGTTATGGTAGTATTTCTAGTGATACACTAGCATTGATCTATTGATCCAAACACAACTAATTAGTTGTCGCGGGCACATGTGCATTACTCATTCAAACACAACTGAATAGTTGTTGCTGAAACATGTGCATTACTCATCATTAAACTCACATACCTTCAATTCTCATATATAGTACATTGGGCTATGCTATATTATCATTGGAATTGAAAGTGGAATGGTTTGGTAAATCAGATTCATGATTTTCAAATCCTTTTTAATATTCTTATTGCACTCTACATATTTCTATTATACTTGTAGTGAAATGTTTTCAATTATCATATATATTGCCTCATTAAGTGTATACCTAGCGTGTGATTGTTTCACACGTAGATATTTAGGAGCATAAGGAGTAAGGAGCAGCAGAGGACATCATCATAGTTTGGAGAGCCGAATATCAGTATTAGTATGACATCTTTAATGTTGCCTTTCTAGATGTTTATATTGAATTGTATGCTTGAGTATGGAGTCACATAATGACTCAATTGGTAGCTGGATTGTGTCTAATACGCTATGTATTGTATGAATGTTAGATCAAGTGGAAATTGAGGATAAAGAAGCTCACTTAGATCAACAAGCTAGTAGAGGAAAAAGGATTACAATCTGGGATCGACAATAGCTCAGAAAATTCCTGTGAGTGTAGTTTAAAGTTTGGAGAGGGCGGTAGCCTCTCCAAGTCTATTTTTGATTTGTAATCCTTATTGAATCTTAAGTATAAATTGTATTATGAGCTTGCTATGTAGCATTAGCAAGGTATGTACTCTTTTGAGTGGTCACTTGACTGTGAAGCATGCTTGAATTGCCATTGATTGTAATGATGTGCTTATTGCCTAATTGAACTATATTGAAATGAAGCATGATGTCGTAGATAGAAGTACTCAATTCAATGACATATTGAATGATACTCCTTCACTGACTATGGAAACATTGATATTGGATTGGATTGAGCCACATTTGACTAAAAGGGAATATTGGCACAATTTGTGCACATTGAATTGAATCATGCTTCTAATTGATTGAAAGTGATAACTATTGTAAGACTTGGTCTCGATTCGGTCTTAGATATAGTTGGCATGCCATAGAGTCTATAGAGCTCATTGTCGGGGTGGACTACGGTTGACATTGGTCCCTAATTGGCGATAGTATAAGGGATTTGACCAGGTACTTGGTACCATATTGACTATTATTATTGGAGACAGTTTGGTTGGAGACTCGAGTACCTAGACTGAGTAATCGATTCTCAAGGCTATACCTAAAATGAATTAATAACTCATGTGCATTGATCCTATTGCTACATTGAATTGCATTGCTTAATTGTAAAGAAACCATCAAATGCCATGAACTATTGAACATTGCTTATGAGATTGCTTGATTGTAAAGTAACCATCAAATGCCATGAACTATTGAACATTGCTTATGAGATTGCTTGATTGTAAAGAAATCATCAAATGCCATGAACTATTGAACATTGCTTATGAGATTGCTTGTGTTTTGAAACATTGAATGTGTTCAAAAGATTATGTTATACCTAGTAGCCAAATTGGATGATTAAGCATGTCTAAACTTCAAGCCTTGTATTGATATTGGATTGAAAATTTAGCAATGTACCTAGTTTTTGTTGCCTAGTTTCGAATGGTTTCTTATTGATGGGGAAACCATTCCATCTAATTGATGGTTCGTAGTTGAGACTTATAGTATTGGTTGCCTTGAAATTTAACTCACTCACTAAGCTTTTCTTATTCAAGTATCATTTCTACGATACAGGTTGATATCGGATACTATCTTGAATTCTAAGCTCGTACAAGTCACTTTTTTTCTCTGAATAGTATGTTTCCATTTTGTTATAGTTCTCCTAGGATGGTGGCACCTACGCCATGTATATTCATGATCATTTAGCTATGGTTTGTATAAGTTATATCTATCTATGAACTATAAGAAGTCTGGTATGTATATATGAGCATGTATGCACATTAATGTACTTGTATGCTTGATAGCTTAATGTTTAATTTCCATGGATGAATTATGCATGAAATGGTTGAATAGATCTCTTAAAAATGGTTAGTTAACATCAAGTAAATGTAGTATACCACATGTTTAGACATGAACCACGTTGATCACCTAAGGAATTAGCTGAATTGTGTAGATAATATTGGAAGCATGCGTGATTGATTATGGTAACTTAAGTAACTGATGTGATCACCTATTGGAATGCACAATAGTTACATAGGAACTTGAAATTTCTCGTTCATGTTATACATCTAGTCGAATGCTTGCTTGAAGGATAAGTAAGTCCTAATTGGTGTTGAATATGATATCTAATTGCTTTATGGGTCCTAATTTATCTAATAGGTGCATCATGCATGGTTTAATTGGTCCTCACCTAATCGAATTGTAACTTATGGAGCAAGTAAGACCTAAAATGAATTGAACACTCCACCTTTGATTGTATGAGTAATTGTTTGAAATTGTGGTAACTTACCTAATCCTACTAGGGTGGTTAGAATATGTTACACCTATATGTTATAAACTTTGCTTATGTGATCCTGTGAATATGGAGCTATGCTCATACTGGATTTATATATGTATATATATGTGTTTGTAAGCCTTGGTGGCATGATAATAAGATTATGAAGCAATGCTCTTCTATAATGAGAAGCTAACATGAGGTGAACACATACCCAAATTAAAAAGGGATAATGAGATTTGATATGATGATATGATAAGGAGCTGTGCTCACTTTGTTATAAGAAAGATGATAAAAATAAAAGCTTTAGTTTCGAGTCAGTCGTAGGTATAGTTGGTATGCCATAGAGCTCGTGTTTAGGGTGGACTACGGTCCTAATTTGCGACAATATAAGGGAAGTTTTGTGGTTACTTGGCGACAGTAGGAGGGATTGACCGATACTGCGAGTACCATTTTTGTGGCAACAATTGGTTGGGGATTCATATACCTAGGTTGTAATTCGATTCTCAAGGCTGTGTTATAAATAAATAAGTTTGTATTTCAAGTTAAAACTAAAATATAGTATCTAAACACTATTCATGACAAATAACCCATGATCATACTATAACATTTTTGTTACCATTTTATGACAAGTAACATATGTGATTTGGAAATGATACTCTTTTTACCTTGTTAATAAGTAACTCGAAAAATATGTTTTTAGTAGTAGTTGATGTTTTGATAGGCACATATGATATGAGTTTATTAATGATGGATAATAGGTGTATCTCGAGTGATTGAATGTAATGGCATGACATGCAAAATGATTGGAATTTTATCTTGAGGTGTTTGGCCATGCTTGAGTAGTATTTAAATGATTTGAATGTTTGTGAATTATAAATTAAACTAAATTTTCATAATCAATTTTGATCACAAGTCACCTATTGCTTATTCGAATAAAAGTAGTCACTTTCAGGTTTATGATAACCCTTCTTTTAGGTCTTCACTGGAACGATTACTAAGAAATAAGTTGATACGTGTCGAGAAACAAAATACACTAAATAGATACCCATTCGAATGATCTTTAGGTTATCTAGTTACGAGAGTTACTTGTATAACAAGTCATTTCTTTTTTGGGGTTATTGTTCAATTAAAAGATATCTAGAGTAAATAAATTCTTCACTACAATTGACTTTAACTAAGGTTAACATACTAAGCTCGAGAATATAACAAATTAACTTGGCATGTATCTCAAATTGCCTAGTTATCACTAGATCCATTCGATCGCCTGAAGTATGCCATTTTGGGTGGATTGTTTTCTTGATCCTTTTGAATGTTAATATTCCTTAGTTTGATCTATTCCCTAAGACGGTTCAAGGTTGTTACATTTAGGAGACAAATAATTATTCCTTTGATATGATAACCTAGCCTTCTACTATGATAAATAACTTATGTTCAAAATATGCCATGCTTAATAGTTTATATGATATGTGACACCTATTTATTCGTATACGAAATGCTATACTCAAAAAGGGTAAGGTTTACTTGAATGAAAATAACTATGTCCTAGACCGTTTTGGGACTTTTATACGTCTGCTTATGAATTAAGGGTGCTATAAAGGTTATAATCAAAAGGTATACAAGTGGAATAAATCGCTTGAATTGCATGACTTCGATAAAAGAAACCAAGGAGTTTAATACTAAGTTACGAATAACGACAAGAAGTATGATAAAACTTACTTTTTAGATCAGAAATAATCTTAATGACTTGTGAAACAAGGATCTATGCTTACATTTTGATATGCCCATTTTCTTATATGAAAAGAAATATATATACGTGACTTATATAATGCTAGGTTTGATGATGTGTTTTAAAGGATTATGGATAAATAATTTTTGTAGTAAAAGATTGTATTAATATGATCCAAGAAATTCATAAGCTAAATTAATGAATCACTTTGATAACTTATATGATAAGCTATATATGTCCTTAATATACAACTTGATAACTTGAATTATAAGATAAACATGTTTTTGAAATTATAATTTGAAAGTTGTGTGTTAAGCTATGTATGTCTTTTTGATACTTCATTGATAACTTGCGTAATAAGTAACTATTATTTAGAGATGATATGATGATAACTTGTGTGACAAGTAATTATGTTTAAGAAATGCCTTGTTTAAGAATATGGATGAATCCTTAAGCTAATCAAATGAATCACTAAGATGCTTTGGTAATAAGTATCAAGCGTTCAGGGATAAGTGTGCATAATTGGTCAAGAAATAGTGTCTATTTGAAAACTTGTAGTTAAAAAGGATTTGCATTCAACCGAAATGTTATATGAATGATTTCGATGTGATTATTAATAATAATTCCATCTTCAACCCTATACATTAGATGAGTTGTATCTGATTAAGCTTATTCACCATAAAACCAATTGCTTTTAAGAAAGAATAGAGTTACATCTTAATGACTAATTCTTTTAACTTTAAGTTTGATTGTCTGAACTACCTCACTAAGCGATTGCTTACTCTCTTTATTTCAAACATCTCAGGAATAATTGCTTTTGGTTGTCTTGAGAGCTTGGACAAGATCGCAAGGTTCAAGAAGTATGTTAGCAAATTTACTTAATGTACTCCTAGATGGTGGCATATGATTTGATAAGTATACATTGAGCATTTAGGTTTCTTTTGTGGCTTAGTATGTATATAAGACTATAAGTATTCAAGTTTTGTAAAGGCCTTCATAATAACCTATGTTTGATTTCATGATTGATGAATGCCCTTGAATGCTCTGGTGTGAAGCTAGGAAGTTAAAGGTTTGAAATAGTTATATTAGTTGTTTGTGTGTGTGATGATATACATATGTATATGCACATATAATGCCTAAAACATTAGGGTTACATGTAAGCGTAAGCTTGTAAGTATCTATCTTGGTGCTAGGGTCCTAATATGTATACATGATCTGAAGTAGTGTTGGTTAATGGTATTAGTTGAATGACTACATAACTATGTATAATTATCACCATCCTGTAAACGGTCGATCATGCCTTGAAATATCTTGTTAGTTAAGTTAAGATGATAATGATAATCGAATGGTTAAGTAATGTTTAGGTTAAGTGTGACTTGCCATTCGAATGCTTGTTCTTTTGCTGAGTGTTTGGTTGTGATATGTTATGCTTGATGAGTAAATTTGAATAAAACTCATAACTAGAAATGATACAACCTGAAACTTGAATATCATTAAACAATGGTTGTTAATTACTTAATTGAACGATGCGTCGTAAAAATGGCTAGGAGTTTACGAGTTTGTAACTAAACTAGAATTTGGTAATGTGAACAAAAGATAAGTATTCTTATGAGATAGTTGAAGCAATACAATGAACTTTGATATCTGAAATACATAGACTAACGAATATACTATGACCTTTGAAGGCATGTTCAGCTGATTGTTATATGGTGGATTGTCGGAAATAGAACTTTGAAAGCTTTAAAAAAGTTTTAATTTACTTTGACTTTTGAAGGCATGTTCAGCTGATTGTTATAAGTTTCTATGAATGTTCGTATGTTTTGTTTAGTAACACGTTCTAAGCCATTTTATTTTCTAGGTTGGGTTAGGGGTGCTACATGCTTCCTCTTCAAAACAACCTTCCTAGTTAGGTTATAAAAATGAGTTATATTAAACCCCTTTAATCGAGCCTTCAATCTTTTTGATTTTGAAAATAAAATCTATATAGGGTCCCTACTAACCTCCCCATTCCAAGATGTCCTAAATAGACTCAAAATTTGGGTGTTTGATCAAAAAGTTAAAACTTGAAAGGTTTGGGCTTGTTCACTAGGTTATCAATGATAGGCCAAATCACACTAGAACAATGGTCTGAGACTCTTGAGGCCAGGAACTCAACATGTGAGCTAGGAAACTCAAGAATACATGTTGAATTAACAAGAACCCTGTCAAGCTTCCTAGCCAAAAGGTTTCCTCCCGCTTGTTAGTCCATGTGAAAATAGTACCACTAAAGGGGTGATCAATAGGTTCAAGCTCCTCTATGCATTCCCTAAGATCAATCATATCTGAATTGATGTAAGGTCCCAAGGAACCAAAATTAGAACTATTCTCAGCATTCAAAAAAATGCTAAAATCATCGGCAACTAACCAAGGAAGGTTCCCCCACAACAGTCTCTAATGATCTAAGCTACTCCAACAAATTTTTCTGAATTAAACCATCATTGTGACCATAGACAACAACAATAGCATCGTGTCTACCATACATAATCCTCTTAAAAGAGACAAACTGATAAAAAATTTGTACAATGGAAAGATTCAACCCTTTTTCCCATAAGATTCAAATCCTCCCATTTTTTCACAATAGAGTAATTAAAACTAAAATCTCATGCATCAGAAAAAGAAGCAATAGCCTCCAATGATTTGACTTGCCTAACTCTAGTTTCTCGTAAACACACAATATCCATATCTAAACTCCTAAGTCTTTGAAAAATCAACTTCAGAATCCTAGTGTTATTAAACCTTCTAACATTCCAAAAACATAAGTTCATTAAGAGGGAATAAAAGATGTACCTCCCGCTGCACCCACAACAACATCCTTGGCCTTGGCTTTATTAACCTTCTCCCAGTTCTTATTCTGAATCTCCTGAACCAAAGAAGAATTATCCATGCTAGCACGTCCAACATAAGACATTGATTTTAGAGCAATAGTAAAATCAGTAAGGGATTTATCCTTTGGTGGTCTATCTCTGCAGTTCTTCTTCTTCTTCTTCTTCTTCTTCTTTTTTTTCTTCTTTGACATAGACTCTTGCAGAAAGGGGGACTCTCTATTATTACAATCAACAAAAAAACCCATGCTCAGCATCCTTCACATTAGATCCATGTTCAATTGGTTGATCATCAAGAGAATTCAGCAACACAAAATTAACAACCACAAGATGATAAAAAAATCTAAATTTCCTCAACTGCAATGCCATCACTAGTAGGCAGATAGTCCTGCTCAACATTAAGCCTCTGCATAGCAACCCAGTAACTGCAATAGTACCTTCAACAAAACCAATACTCTCACCTACAATAGGGATAGAGATAGGGACATTCCTATCAACAATAGGGCTTTTTGTTTTTAAACTTGAGTACCTTTCACAGTACCCATGGAGCAAGTTTTATCACTATGTCCATAGATGTGACATTTGGAGCAACATGGAGGCATCAACAATATTTCATTATTTGTAATTAAAATATAATATATATATATATAAGTAACAATAGAGGCATAATGGTATTTTTATTTAAATAGAGGTGTTAGGGTAGTTCTCATTAGGTGTAATGAACAATTTAACCCTTAAAATTTACATTTTTATCAAATTGGCCCTTATTTTTTGAACTAGATTTAGCAAAAAAATCACCTTTATCGATAATAGATTGAAAACATTATTTTTAACAGTTTTGAAATGATAGTGTGGTAGTGAAAATATTCATTATATTACCATAGAACTATTTATCTTATATATTCATGTTAACAAATAATTTAAAAATATAAAAATATTAAAATAATAAAGAATGTTATAAATATTTTTAAAAATTAAAAATTAAAAAACCCATGAAGTATACATGAACTTCAATGCGAGATTCTATGGAAATGATGCTAAAAATTTAACGTTTTAATAAGTACCTTACTTTAAAATTAACAATTTGGCTCTTTTTTAAAATTGGAATTAAATTTAACTAAAAATAATAAATATCAAAATTGTTGAGGTAATAATTTTGATATGACAAAGTGAAAAATGTTTTTGGACTCAAATGTAATTTGAAAAAATTATTCTAACTCCAAATTTGTTTTAAAATATTTTTAAAGTGTTTTTTACTCAAACAAATGCTTTCAAAACAACTTACATGTCAAAAACAACCTGTCTGTACTTGTACCTTTCCTTCAGTACCGATACTCAAAAATCGTACTGATACACCTTTGTTCCATACCAGTACGCCCTTTGTTTCCTTAACATTTTGTAGTGAGCAAGTGCCTGTATCGGTATAGGGTTGGTCGTACCGATACGCTAGGTACTGTATCAATACGCAAGTATCGTGTACCACGGTAACCTCTGTTATAAATGCTCAATGATTTTTTCTATTTAAGGAAGGTACCAATAGCAAGACCCGCATACTGATACCCACTGCACTAGAAGAGCATTTGATGCTGGAAATAAAGTACCCAACGGCTCTGACAACCCCCAATGACTAGAAATGGCAACAAACTCCTTAGAGGGTTTAAAAGACACCATCAGGCATCCATATAAGAAAAATAAAGCTATTGTAAACATTCATGTATAGAGAAAATTTGTTTTAGTGCCTAAAAGTCGTATTTTTCATTATACAACACTTGTTGAGCCAAATTGTCAATATTGTTCAAGTGTTTAGGTTTGGGTGAGATCTTAATTTGCAAACACATTTTTCTAGAAAGGTTTTCCTTGTTTGCTTATTTGTAATCTTCTCTTGGGAGAGTGTGTCTCAAAGCTTTGGGATATAAGCTTTGAGGGTGTTGTAAAGGTTACTATTGATCCTTGAAAAAGAAAGAAAAAATAGTAAATTTGTAGAAAACCCTTAGTGGGAACTAAGGTAGTGGATGCATACTTGGTTTAGAAGTCGAACCACTATAATCCCTGTAATACCAATATTTGCTTAGTGGCCAAAACATAAAGAATTAAAAGTTGGTTGTTTTAGTTTAGTGACTAAAACGTAAACTTTTAAAGTTTGGTAGCTAAAGTGAAAAGTGAGAAAATTATAGGGAAAATATGGTAATTTTCTAATATATTATTTTTAATTAAAAATATTATAGAAATTTAATATAAGTCTTAGGAAGACCCGGGGAACATGACATTGTGGTTCTGAATCTTTTTTTTTGATTTATTTAAATTTGATTCTATGTAGTATTTGGTGTAGTAGTGAAACTGGCAATTTTGAAGATAAGTTAATTCATTAATGGCAAAGTGGTCATTTTGCATATAATTTTAAAATATCTTTGATTACGGAAAAGGATATTGTATAGGTAGCAACATTTCAATGGTGAAAATCAAGGGTTAAAATAGTCATTTTACTATTAAGAATATTTTTAATATAAATAATACTAATATAATGTCATTTGGCATAAATCAAAGAAATAGAAAAGTGTAGAATTTTGCTCATCTTTCTCTCATTGCCGTGAGGTACCTAAGCAAGGTAAGAAAATTTTTATTTTGATTTTTAAACCCTTTTTGATTGATTTTGGGGTTTAGATGTGAAATAGGAAATTGTTCTCCGTTGAATTCTCTTCTATTTGGTAAAAGTTTTACATGATTTTCTTGTTCCTAAGTTGAAATTGGTGATTAAGGTTGATGAAGAGCATGTTAAAATTTCTTGTTTTAAGGTTCAATAATGTTGGAAATGTTGGTGTGATGTTGTTTCTATGCTTAAAGTGATGAAAATTCCATGGAATAAAGCATAGAGACCATTCGGCCATATAGAGAAATTGGGGGGAAAATATTGTAAAAATTATTTTAATGATGGGAATGGTTAGAATGATGTTCTTCATGCTTGATTATGTTATTTGGATGAAGAAAACATTTGTTTAGGACCATTTTGAAATTTAGCTAAAGTGAAGGGCTTAGATAGGAACTGTGAAATTGAAGGTTTAAATGAAGTGTATGATATGTTGTTAGTTCGAATTAGCATTGAAAGAATTTTTATGGAATTCTTATGGTGATTGCTAAATTGTTTGATGTATACTAATGTATACATTCGATTCTTTTTGTTGCATATTCGATGTAAACATAAGAATTCCAGAAGATTCGTTTAAGGAAAAAGGAAAGTCAAAGATCGACGTTTTAATAGTACTCTACTATTTCGGGTATTTGGTAAAGATACCGAGGTGAGTGCATTTATATTTTTAAAATGTATTAAGGAATACTTGCGATAAGTCGACCTATATGATTTTATTGAATTGATAATATTGATTTTCATATGAAATATGATATTTTCACAAACATAAAGTAAAGGTTTGGTACATGATGGAGTATGAACTACCCTATTGTGTTTTGTTTATGATAATTTTACTATCATATATCAATGATATGTTATAGAATAACTTATGGTATAAAGTAGTATGAACTGCCCCATTATTTTGTTTTATCGATAATGAGTTACTTATCATTTACAAAATCATATATTGCAAGAATGTTGATATTGTTTTAATGCCCAAGTTTACCATTGAGAGTTGTAGTATAGTGGCATGCCATAGAGTCTAGCAGCTACGTCTCACACTTTTATGTGTGTAGAACTTTAGGAGTTCATCGGTCTTTATGTCCTAGTAGTCTAGGACTACATAGCACTTTGGTGCTTAGTACTCTAGGAGTACATCGAGCTCGTCATAGTTGTCGTTAGTACCCTTGGGATACTTAGTACTCTGGAGTATACGACTCACATACTTAGTACTCTCTTTACGTATATTTTGGGTAGTATATGGAATTGATTTATAAGATGTTTTTAGCATTATTTTAATCATGCTATATAATAGTATTGAATTTCAATGAAAATTGGCAATAATTGCCTTTATGTTTTTCTTAAGTTATTTAATTATTTTATGAATACATTTTAATGCCTCACTAAGTTCATATTTAGCGTGTGTTTTCCTGTGCACACGTAGGTTGATACGGCACTAGTTGTAAGCAGCAACATTTTGCATCACCTCTTGGACGAGGACATACTACAGGTTATCATACTAATGTCTTGACATCCTATATGATATTTTTGTTTTAGTGGCATTGATCGGTGTTAAAACATCATACTTTTTAGTGCAAGCTACACTATCGAAGCAAGAATAGAAACAAGGAAATCTTGTTTAAATATCGATCCCACGAGGATGGTGAATTATGCTTATACTTATGTAACTACAATACAATACTGTAAAAGTGGTAGTTGTGGGTACAATGGTGGTTACAATAGTAATATAAAAGGAGAGTAAATGACTTGATGAGGTAGCAATAGTCGAGAGTAATAAAAGATGAATAATAATGAGAATAAGCATGAATCTCCTTGGTTCAGCTTGGCAGAAAGGTCAAGTGCACATCGAGGCCTCAAGATAGGTTTAATCAATGATATAATGGTCAACTTGAGTGTTAACTTCCATTCAACCTTCAACTATCGACTCATGTACATAGATTAGCTTCAACTTTCATTGTAAGTCGAGTCTAAGACCCCTTGAATGAGTGGACCAACTTCTGTTGCATCCAACAACTCTCACTACATGAACTTGTTGATATGATTTGTTACTGCATCCGTCGATGTCAACAACTGGTTTTAACACTCTCATGTAAAACATAAATCAAATCCAACAATTGAAAATCAAGAAAGAGTTCACACTGAAATATATTAAACTAAGAAAATAGTTTAAATAAGTTCCACAAGATCCAAAAAATTAAACCATGAACATAATGAGTACGAATACAAGTAAACTTCATAAAATCATTAAAATAAAGAAAAGTTTATGAAGAGAACAAGATAATCGCTCTAATAAGCACTCGACTCCTCATTTCCTCGGATAGATTTGCTTTACATCGCCTCGAATCTCTAGAAAATAAGCTTAGGGCCATTAATGGAGGAAAAAAGTTTGAGAGGAAGAAGATGGTGTGAAAATAAGGATAATGTGTTCTTCTCTTTCCTCCAAAATTGTCCTTATATAGCCAACCTGAGGAAGGGCACCTGTCCTACATATTATTTGCGTGCTTAGTGTCATACAATTTGTTGTAACAAAACAGACAGCTGGCATATTCGTTCTTATGCTCAAGGAGGCTGGACAACTGGCAGATGTAGTGTCGAGCTGGTTGCAGTGGTGAAAATAACCTCTGTAGGGACATTAGCAATGCAACGAGAAAAGGCAAAAAAGGTAGAAATATACAAAACTTGAGCCATAATAACTAAGTTAGAAAATATGCAGAATTAGACAATGAAAATGCAAAAAATGGATGCAATAGATGCTGATGTGGGGACAATAAGACCTATAAAATGAGGGGAAAACCATGCTCTTTAAAAAGATATTGTTGCGCGTATTGAGTGTTACGCAAACGGTGCAAGTATACACGTTGCAAGTAATAAAGTGATATGAGTATCGAGTATCGTCTCCACAGGGATTGGTTTGGGCCACTTTGCTTAAGTTACTGCACTGTGAAAATAAAAACACAATTGATGATAGGAGTTCTAATTAACGAGTAAACTAAGAGCAATAAACTAAAAGAATAGATGAAATCAAAAGAGAGGGAATAGGCCAGGTTATCGTGAGTTGAGGAGTGATAGCCGATCGGATCGTCTTGGTAAAAGAGTGCATTGGCAACTCGGTTGCCGTGGAAACTTGCGTAGCTGGGTTGTCTTGGCAACTAATCGAACGGTTGCCTCGGCAACTGGCTGGGTAACTGTTTGGGCGATTGGGCAGCAACTTCGTGGTTCGACAGAGCGTTCTTCAATGGTTTCTTCTTATCCCTTAGTCAAAACTTTAGCTAATTGTGCATGCCTTGACTATACATCCCTGCATGAATCAAGGGTGAACAACAACCAATCTTGCGCTCCTCTTAGCCGTTGAAATCCTTAACTTATTCCTAAGCAGGATTAATCTTCAGCATTGATCGATTGAATAAAGACCATACTCATTTGTATCTTGAATCTAACTATCCCGATATTAGATAAATAGATAGAATTACGAGATATTCTCCCAATTCACTTGCAAACAAGAATAAAAACCAAGAATGAGTAAACCTTGAATTGAAAGTGCAAACTCTTATTACCTAGACAAAATCCAATTGTTTCTCACAACAACAAAACACAATAACCCCAACCAATCAAGTTAGTTCATGGTTGGGTTCAAAAGATATACAAAGAATAATCCCTAAACCATGAATCTAATGAAAGCAAAGAAGAAGAAGAAATTGATCAACCCTCTTTGGAAACTCTCTCAAACGAACTCTCCCCTCTTGCTTTCTCTTGTCGAAATCTCTACCTTTCTCCCTTTGGAGTTGACGGCTTGGTCCTCAATTTATAGGGCCAGGTCAAAGTCTTTCTTGAGGAGGAAGTTAAGCTGGAATTAAATACTTTTAAAGAATATAATTCTTTATTATATTTAAATTTCTTCTAGATCTTCTCCTATCTTCTTGGGATTTAATTTTTCTTTAACCTCTTCATGGAAATCAAACTTCTTCGGGATTTAACTTTTCTCCACGTCATCTTGGGCTGATCTAGTCATCAATTTCGACTGCCATATCATCTTATCCCTTATCGACAATTGCCCTGGCAACTAGCTCGGCATCTCCTTCATGCATTGCCCTGGCAACTGCGTCGGCATCTCCTTCATGCACTGTCCTGACAATTGGTTCTAGCCTTGTTTAGGTAGATGATTCTGCACACACACAAAAACACACCAAAGCAGTATCTTTTTCCACAAAAAATCACCAAGTTATGTATTCAAGCTCAGCGGTGGAAAGAAACATGAATTAATGCATGAATAACTAATTATGCAACTAATATGAGCCTAAGTCTAACAATAATATGAGTAAAAAGGGTAATAAAATAAGTTCTTTTGAACACTTAACACACCCCCAAACTCGAACTATTACTTGTCCTCAAGCAATGCAAACTAACAATTACCTACCAAGACTTTAATCATCAAAGACATGCTTCAAACTTGAATTCAAACCTCGAAACCGTGGCACAAAGTATGATCACCTTTTAATTTTTTGAATAGCACAAAAATTACTCGGAATCGAACTATAATGCTCGTGACAATGTGTGTGCGTAGTTGTGTACAAGTTGATTTTCAAGATTCTATGTGAACAATAGGCATTTATCGATTTAATTACCGGGGCATTTATTTTTATTTTCACTAGAGCCAATTTCGGGCACCTCTAGCAAAGTAAGCAATTTCTCATTTTATTTTAGTTGACTAGAGCCAACTTCGGGCACCTCTAGCGATTCTTTAATGTGCATTAAATACTAGAGCCAGTTTCAGGCACCTCTAGCAAGAAAGTGCATTTACAACTAGAGCCAGTTTCGGGCACCTCTAGCAAGAAATTAACTTTTAATTTTCAATTTCAAATTTACCCAAATTTTAAGCAACCTACGTTCACTAAGTTTCTTTCAATCAACAAGCCACAACCGTGTAAAACAATCAACGTCATAGTAAAATTCTAAGTTCTTTTCATGCAATCCTAAAATTAAAGGTTCTTTTAATTAAGTACAGTGGCAAAAATTCATCATTGGATATCCAACAAGTCTTAAGCAATTAAATCCAATTAAAGGCATGGCAAGTAACATATGCAACCTATATGTGATTGGTAAAAATGAATGCAACTAAACATGAAACTAACTAGAAACCAACACCCCCCAAACTCGAGAGAAGCATTATCCTCAATGCATGTACAAGTGAAAAAAAATTAAAAGAAACTAAATGAAATGAGTTAGTCAAAGAGGTTGTCACCTCGAGTGATAAGTTTCCTGCGTGTCGTTTGCTTGATTCATTTTTCGGTTGGTGGTTGAATGCTTGTGGCCGGTATCGCGTGAATAGCATTGCTTTGATTTGATACATGTTTTTCGAGGCAGGTTCACTTGCCCAGGCATCAGTAGTTGCCGAAGCCATTGTTGTTGCCTGGGCATCACCAATTTCTATTGTCGTGGCAACTGTTGAGGTAGTTGTCGGGGCATCCTCTATTGCGGTTTCCGTGGCAAGTAGTCGGTAGTGAATTTCCTTAGCATGGTGGTTGTGAGTCTTGTTGTGGAAAAGAAAAGAAAACAGAGAAAACCTGGAAACTAAAGATAATAAAGAAAAATAAAATCAAATATCTCCTAAAAATTCGAAAAAAAATAAAGAAAAAATGAAAATAAAATAATGTTCCAAAAATATAGTCCATCTGCACCCACCATCGAGTGATAATATTACCCAAAAAGAGTTGGGCCAATGTGCTCGCAGCTACTCCCCTTTGCGTTACCATGGTGGATGTGTCTTTCTTTCGTGTTCCCTTGTAGTCCATGCACATCTTCCACCTTGATACTGTTCTTGAAGGCATGAATACACTATTAGGAAAAATTATATCAACATCCAACCATTTAATTACCTCATTCTCGTTGGGCTTCATCATGGTTGGATGTAGCCTTCGTTGTCTTGGCAATTGCTGCTCTAGCCAATTGATGTGGCAATCAGTTGCCCAAATTTGCTGTAAGTCAAGGGAAGAACCAATTTTCTGAAAAGCTTTACGAATCTAAACACCTTTTTCTTTTGGCCTCTCAAACATCTCTATCCGTAGAGATTTCGATGCATCAAATCTACCAACATCGATTCCTCAAGACATACCTGCAATGGACGAGGTGAGTTTTTAAAGAATTCGAAAGGTTCAACCATTACCTGCTCATATTCCATTGGTAAAGTATTATCATATCGTTGATCTTGCATGTGGTCGTGCAATTACCGTGGCAACTATAGATGAGAGCAATCTACAAATTCCTGCTTCAACATCAACGTTGTAACCTTCTGGGCATCATGTTCCTCAATCATTGTCGTGGTCGTGCAATTGCTGTGGCAACTATAGATGAGAGCAATCTACAAATTCCTACTTCAGCATCAACGTTGTAACCTTTTGGGCATCAGGTTCCTCAGAATTTGCTGTAGTATTGTTGTTCTTAGCTTCATTGAGTGTTGTCGCGACATTGGTCTGTTCAGGCTCCTCAATCATCGCCGAGGCAATTTGTTGCTCAGGCTCATCATGTGTTGGGTAGTCTCTCTCATTGGCATCCTCTTGACTTGTAGGTTCTAGTTGTTCCCCATACATCAGGGACCTCTCTTTGCATTGCTCCTTATCCTCTTGCCTTGGGACGTCAGTATCCCCAGGAATGGATTGTTGGTGCATGTTATCCAAGGCATATGTGGATCTCCTCAATTAATCTTCTGAATCCCTCAAGGGTACATCCCACTGAGCTATCCTTGCATCCATTTTCTTTGATAGCTCTCGAATCTCTTCAATTGATCCGTCAAGTCTAGCTAATGAAGCTAGCAACGTTTCCTCCAAGGAATTGGAATGCTCTTGGAAACGACTATATTGCCATGGCATATATGTTGCTACAACAAAATTATCATGGTAAAAAAAATCTTGAGCTTTTTGATCATACCATGAAGGATTTTGCTGTTGGTTCCATCTATGGTCCTCCGTGTAGCCATATGCACTGAAAATGTGAGGAAATTTTTTAAATACATGATGTTCTCCACACATAGGACAAGAGTTTTCCACGGGATAGGCTATTTGGGCTTTTCTCAGTTGGTATAGGTAATCATCGAAGGGTGTAAGAAATTCTTGAGTGGATTGATTCCTATCTTCCATCATCAACTCTCGAATAGATCGGCTTTTATTTTCCGACTTGTTGATGTCCCTTAACTTGTAGCGCACCTGGATTTTTTTGATAAAACAAACAAAAAGAAAAGTTAGTAGAACTAATAAGAAAAATGCAACAACAAAAACAACTAACACCAATTGCCAATCCCCGGCAACGGTGCCAAAAACTTGTTGCGCGTATTGAGTGCTAAGCAAACGGTGCAAGTATACACGTATCAAGTAATAAAGTGATATGAGTATCGAGTATCGTCTCCACAGGGATTGGTTTGGGCCACTTTGCTTAAGTTACTGCTCTGTGGAAATAAAAACACAATTGATACTAGGAGTTCTAATTAATGAGTAAACTAAGAACAATAAACTAAAAGAATAAATGAAATCAAAAGAGAGGGAATAGAATAGGTTATCATGAGATGAGGAGTGATAGCCGAATGGATCGTCTTGGTAAAAGAGTGCAATGGCCACTCGGTTGCGGTGGCAACTTGCACAGCTGGGTTGCCTTGGCAACTAATCGAACTGTTGCCTGGGCAACTGGCTGGGCAACTGTTTGGGCGACTGGGCAGCAACTTCAAGGTTCGTTAGAGCGTTCTTCAATGGTTTATTCTTATCCCTAAGTCGAAACTCTAGCTAATTGTGCATGCCTTGACAATACATCCCTGCATGAATCAAGGGTGAACAACAACCAATCTTGCGCTCCTCTTAGCCGTTGAAATCCTTAACTTATTCCTAAACCGAATTAATCTTCACCATCGATAGATTGAATAAAGACCATACTCATTCGCTTCTTGAATCTAACTCTCCCGATATTAGATAAATAGATAGAATTACGAGATCTTCTCCCAATTCACTCGCAAACAAGAATAAAAACCAAGAATGAGTAAACCTTGAATTGAAAGTGCAAACTCTTATTACCTAAACAAAATCCAATTGTTTCTCACAACAACAAAACACAATAACCCCAACCAATCAAGTTAGTTCATGGTTGGGTTCAAAAGATATACAAAGAATAATCCCCAAACCATGATTCTAATGGAAGCAAAGAAGAAGAAGAGGAAATCGATAAGCCCTCTCTGGAAAGTCTCTCAATTGAACTCTCCCCTCTTGCCTTCCCTTGTCGAAATCTCTCACTTGCTCCCTTTGGAGTTGACGGCTTGGTCCTCAATTTATAGGGCCAAGTCAAAGTCTTTATTGAGGAGGAAGTTAAGTTGGAATTAAATACTTTTAAAGAATGTAATTCTTTATTATATTTAAATTTCTTCTAGATCTTCTCCTATCTTCTTGGGATTTAATTTCTCTTTAACCTCTTCATGGAAATCAAACTCCTTTGGGATTTAACTTTGCTCCACGTCATCTTGGGCTTATATAGTCATCAATTTTGACTGCCAGATCATCTTATCCCTTATCGACAATTGCCCTGGCAACTAGCTCAGCATCTCCTTCATGCATTGCCCTGGCAACTGCGTCGGCATCTCCTTCATGCACTACCCTGGCAACTGGTTCTAGCCTTGTTTAGGCAAGTGATTCTACACACACACAAAAACACACCAAAGCAGTATCTTTTTCCACAAAAATCACCAAGTTATATAATCAAGCTCAACGGTGGAAAGAAACATGAATTAATGCATGAATGACTAATTATGCAACTAATATGAGCCTAAGTCTAACAATAATATGAGTAAAAAGGGTAATAAAAATAGTACTTTTGAACACTTGATAGCTATCACACACATAATCTTGAGTGTTTACTTGTCCTCAAGTAAATTCCAAAACAACAAGGTCAATCGAAAGATCCAAGGCATTCTAGACACTCGAATTATTCTAATCAATTAATAGATCTGATGCATCAATAAGATGGATATATGCATAACCAATCTCCACACCAGTAGACCAGCTAGCAAATCGAGAATGACTAACATCATCCCTAACATTCTTAGATGCATTTCTCCTACCAACACTTATTTAGCAACACACATAATGTAACACCCCAAATTGTACCCTAGAAGTATTGAAGCTAGAAATCAAAATTTGCTAACTTAATTGAGCTTAATCCTAAGCTAATTAGACTATCATAGGACTAAATTGAAAGGACAAGAAATTCGGTGATCTAGTTGAAATTGTGACCAAATTGAAACAATTGGAGAATATAAAGATTGCATGATAAATTCATGAATTCCCATTTGCCCTTGGTTAATAACATTATTAAAGATTAAACAAAGGATAAATTCAACATTTCCTAAATCCATTATCTTAAATTATCATCATCATCATCTTCATATTCTCCAATCTCTTCTTCATTTAGCAAAATATAGAGAAAGAGTATGGAGAGAGAGAGAACTCAAGAGAAACACCATTGTTGATGAATTGAAGCTTGCTAGGATTATCTATGTTCATGCATGTTACAATAATTTGTGTAAGTACCTTTCTTTTGTGATTACCGAATGTTGTTAGTGAAATTGCTTGGATTGAATAATTTATTTGGCTGAGTTCGAATGCTGGATATTATTCTTGAATTAGATTAGACGCTGAGTTGTTGAAATTGAATTGAAAGCATGTTAACCGAATAGTAAGGATCTTGGTAGAATCATGCTAGTAATGTTGACATTGAAATCTGTTGAATACATGATTATACAGGCTTAATTAGAAAAATTTGTGGAGGACAAACTTGTTGGAAATTGATTTAACTATTGAATCGAGGTATTGGATTAGTGAAAATAATGTTAGAACTGGTAAATTTGAAGTTAGAACTAAGACTGGCCATCTAGATGAATTAATCGACCATTAAGGACTGTTTTGAATAAATTAGTGAAATTGGTACTGTTTTGGATTAAATAAGGGACTGGAAAGTTGAGTTAAATACAGGGGAAGAGTTAATTGAATTATAGTTAGGCTGAATTGCTAGATTAACAAGGGAATTGGATTGTTTTAATGTGTTAAGTAGCAAACTAGTGAAACAAGGACTATTCTGGAAAAGTGATTAAATTGAGGACTGAAATGAACTGTTTAGGGACCTATCTTAACATGTAAAAATAGGGTAAGAACAAGGGAAATAAGGGTCTAAAGGGGTAAAATGAATTAGTAAGGGTCCTAGGTGAATTAACCCCTAAAAATGGACTAAACAACAAGCCGGCAGATTCAAAACTGGAAAATTTTCTTGACTTTAACTGGAACTCTGTATTGATATAGGAAGGATAAAAATATAAGCCATACATAGATGAATAGGTAATTGAATTAGATTTCTAACGGTATAAATTAATCAAAATTACGACGTGTAGATTAAAAGATATGAGCCAAATAGTAACTAGTGTGCAATCTGCTTGGGACAGAAAACAATTCCGGGTTATAGTATAATTGTACTTGCTTGAATAAGCTTGTTGATTGAATTGAGTACTAATGATTTCTATTTGTTGTGTATGGTTTATTAGAACAAGGGATAGAATACCTTGTGGAAGAAGAGGGGGTTGGCCAAGCTAATAGGAAGGACAAGGGAATCTATATCAAGGAGCAACACTAGCTTGCTTTTGCTGGGAGTTTTGTGAGTGTAGTTACATGTAGGGTTGGGACTTAGGTCCTCACCAAATCAGCATGTCTGAATACTTGTTTGTGCCTTCTGCTTGAAATGAATCTAAATTCTATTGACAATTGGTTAATAAAGGGAGGAAAGGATATAATCAAGACTTGATAAGCTAATAACTTGGTAATGAAGCTAGATAATGAAAATGAGCGAATTGTGCTTACTTGTAATGCTTGATGTGTTCAAATGCATTGTTGGATTGAATGATCTTGTGTAATGCTTGAGAATGCTTGATCACCAATGAATTGAACTAAGAATTATATGGCTTAAAGATCTAAAATGAAATTGACCTTGTTATGCTTGTTGCTTAATCACTTGATGTGTAATTGCTTGCTAATAAAAGACTCAACAAGTCCTTGGTTGCTAGTTGGTCATAGGTAGAATTGCATGCCTTAGAGTCTAGAGCTCGACTTAATACGATAACATGTTTGGTACTTTGTGTACCTTGATACGTGGTGTAACATACACCTTTTTGTTCATGCACTTTGTGTATCCTGATACGTGGTGTAGCAGACACCTTCATGTTTAGGTACCTTGTGTACCAGCTTAATACGATAACATGCTAGGTACTTTGTGTACCAACTTGAGACTTGATTACCTAGTCCTACTATCTACCAAGGCAAAGCAAGAATAAATGAACTTGAAACAAATACTTGTAATCATGAATGAAGAGTGATCAAACTTGATGCTTATTAATGATCTTGAAATGAAATGAAATTACATGAATGATTGAAGTACTCGTAATCTTAAAATGCTAATGACTTGAAAGGTAAATTATATAGTAAGAAGGGACCCTATTCGAATGAGATTTGATGCTTATCTTGCTTGAACTACCTGATATTTACTTTACTTATTCATTGTGTGCTTGAAATGAAACTTTGTTTCCTTGGTCTACATTAATCGAATGGTATATGGTAATCTAGCTAGGATAAGCTTGATTAAGATGAACAAGGACTCTAAGTTAATAATCCGAATAAATTGATAGATCTAGGAACTACCTCACTATGTACTTTAAGTACTTATCACTCTCGTTTTTCCTTCTTCCAAAAAATTCAAGTTTAGATTGTTTGATAGTTATCTTTCTTTGAGCTCGGAGCAGAACACAAGCAAAGCACAATGTATGACTTGGTATTTTATATGTGTCTCCTTGATGGTGGCATAGTCTTGTTTCTAGATTTGATATTTTATGCATTTTGGGTTGTACATAGTTGGAATGAAAGTTTGAGGTCGTGGATTTAATGTTTTAAAGTACGTTTGTTATGTAAATAAGAAATCAAGATGGTTGTAGAACTTGAATGGTTGTTAGCCACTTTTAATATGCTTATATATGAATGAAGTTTGAAGTAAAAGTTTGATTGAAATTCTATAATGAATCATTGTTACTAGTCTTGTATCTAAATGAACTTGTACGTGGGTATGATACCTTGTTGATAGGTATGTATTCGAATGGCCTTGAGACTAAGGTGAACTCAGTTTAAATGGAATCAACTTGATATACTAGATTAATGCTTGCTTTAATTCAAATTGAAATGGGTCTTTGATAAGTGTTCAAAAGTACTATTTTTATTACCTGTTTCACTCATATTATTGTTAGACTTAGGCTCATATTAGTTGCATAATTAGTCATTCATGCATTAATTCATGTTTCTTTCCACCGTCGAGCTTGATTACATAACTTGGTGATTTTTGTGGAAAAAGATGCTGCTTTGGTGTGCTTTTGTGTGTGCGCAGAATCACTTGCCTAAACAAGGCTAGAACCAGTTACCAGGGCAGTGCATGAAGAAGATGCCGACGCAGTTGCCAGGGCAATACATGAAGGAGATTTCGAGCTAGTTGCCAGGCAATTTTCGATAAGGGATAAGATGATATGGCATTCGAAATTGATGACTAGATAAGCCCAAGATGACGTGGAGCAAAGTTAAATCCCAAAGGAGTTTGATTTCCATGACAAGGTCAAAGAGAAATTAAATCCTAAAATGATAGGAGAAGTCTAGAAGGAATTTAAATATAATAAAGAATTATATTCTTTTAAAGTATTTAATTCCAACTTAACTTCCTCCTTAAGAAGGATTTTGACCTAGACCAAGCCGTCAAACTCAAGGAGAGCAATGAGGGAGAGATTTTGACAAGTGAGAGCAAGAAGGGAGATATTTCGACAAGATAGTTCAGGAGGGGAGAGATGAGGGAAATTTCGACAAGGGGGAGAGGAGAGAAATTTCGACAAAGAGCAAGGGAGATTTTGACAATGCTTTGGAGAGATTTCGACAAGGCTTCAACCATTCTTCATCATTTTCTTTCTTACTCAATTAGGTTTATGCTAGGAATTCTTTATCTTGTGTTTCATTGGAACCTAGCCATGAACTAAATCTACTTGGCTAAGGTTATTGTGTTTTGTGGTCGTGCGAAACAATTGGATTTTGTTTAGGTAATAAGAGTTTGCACTTTCAATTCAAGGTTTACTCATTCTTGGTTCTTATTCTTTTTTGCGAGTGAATTGGGAGAGGATCTCGTAACTTCATCTATTTATCTAATATCGGGAGAGTCAGATTCAAGAAACGAATGAGTATGGTCTTTATTCAATCTATTGATGGTGAAGATTAATCCGGCTTGGGAATAAGTTAAGGATTTCAATGGCTAAGAAGAGAGCAAGATTGGTTGTTGTTCACCCTTGATTCACACAGGGATGTATTATCAAGGCATGCACAAATAGCTATAGTTTTGACTTACGGATAAGAAGAAATCATTGAAGAATACTCTGCCGAACCTTGAGGTTGCTGCCCAGCCGCCCAAGTAGTTGCCCAGCTAGTCGCCTAGGCAACCATCGATTAGTTGCCAAGGCAACACCACTGTGCAAGTTTCCCTTGCACTCTTTTACTAAGACGATCCAATCGACGATCACACCTCAACTCATGATAACCTGGCCTATTCTCTTTCATTTAATTGCATATTCGTTTACTTATTTGCTTTCTAGTTTAGTTATTAGTTAAACTCCTACAATCTTCTACTTGTGTTTCTTTTACTTTATAGTGCAAGAGATTAGATTCTTGAAGTGGCACCAATCCCTGTGGAGACAATATCTTTTATACTATAACTTGCGACGTGTACACTTGCACAACTGCGGAGCACTTATTACGCGCAACAAGTTTTTGGCGCCGTTGCCAGGGATTGGCAGTTGGTGTTAGTTGTTTTTGTTATTGCATTTTTCTTATTAGTTTTACAAACTTTTCTTTTTATTTGTTCTATAAAAAAAATTCAGGTGTGCTACATGTTAAGGGACATCAACATGTCGGGAAATAAAAGCTGATCTATTCGAGAGTTGATGTTGGAAGATATGAATCAATCCAATCAAGAGTTTCTTGCACCCTTCGATGATTACCTATACCAACCGAGAAAAGCATATACCGTGGAAAACTCGTGCACTTGTTGTGGAGAACATCATGTGTTTGAAAATTGCCCTCACATTTTCGGTGCATATGACTACATGGAGAACCATAGATGGAACCAGTGGCAAAATCCTTCATGGTATGATCAAAATGCTCAAAAAATTTGACCATAACAATTTTGCTGATGCATTAGACATGCCTCGGCAATGTAGTCCTTATCAGCAGCCTAGTATCACGACAACAGATATGCCATGGCAATGTAGTCCTTTTCAAGAACATTCCAATTCCTTGGAGGAAACGTTGCTAGCTTCCTTGGCTAAACTTGACGGGTCAATTGAAGAAATTCGAGAGCTATCAAAGAAAATGGATACAAGGATAGCTCAGTGGGATGCAACCTTGGGGGGATTCAGAAGATCAATTGAGGAGATCCACATATGCCTTGGATAATATGCACCAACAATCCATTCCTGTGGATACTGACGTCCCAAGGCAAAAGGATAAGGAGCAATGTGAAGAGAGGTCCACGATGTGTGGAGAACAACTAGAACCTCCAAGTCAAAAGGATGCCAATGAGAGAGACTGCCCAACACATGATGAGCCTGAGCAACAAATTGCCTCGGAAATGATTAAGGAGCCTGAACAGAGCAATGCCGCGACAACACTCAGTGAAGCTGAGAACAACAATACTACAACAAATTCTGAGGAACCTGATGCCCAAAAGGTTACAACGTTGATGCTGAAGCAGGAATTTGTAGATTGCTCTCATATATAGTTGCCAAGGCAATTGCACGACCACGTGCAAGATCAACAAGATGACAATACTTTGCTAATGGAATATGACCAGGTGATGGTTGAACCTTTTGAATTCTTTAAAAACTCACCTCCTCCATTACATGTATTCTTTGAGGAACCGACGCTGGTAGATTTGAAGCCATCACTGATGGAGATGTTTGAGAAGCCTAAAGAAAACGATGTTTGGATTCGTAAAGCTTTTCAGAAAATTGGTTCATCCCTTGACTTACAGCAAATTTTGGCAATTGATTGCCACGGCAATTGGCTAGAGCAGCAATTGCCACAACAAAGAAGGCTACATCTAACCATGATGGAGCCCGAAGAGAATGAGGTAATTAAATGGTTGGATGTTGATATAATTTTTCCTAATAATATATTCATGCCTTCAGGAATAGTAGCAAGGTGGAAGATGTGCATGGACTACAAGGGAACATGAAAGAAAAACACCTACACCATGGTAACGCAAAAGGAAGTAGTGGTGAGCAGATTGGCCCAAATCTTTTTGGGCAATATTGTCACTCGATGGAGGGTGTAGATGGACTATAAGAAGTATCAGAAATGACCTTCCTCAAGTTTTCTCAGATATGCAGTAACATTAAAAGATGCATGAAAAATGCTTTTTCTAAGAATTTTTCATTTTTTTATTTTGGAATTTTATTTTATTTTCGCTTTTTTATTTTTGGAATTTTTAGGGGATATTTTATTTTATTTTTCTTCATTATCTTTAGTTTCCAAGTTTTCTTTGTTTTCTTTTCTTTTTCCACAACAAGACTCGCAACCACCATGCTAAGGAAATTCATTGCCGACTACTTGCCATGGCAACCGCAAAAGAGGATGCCCTAGCAACCGCCCCGGAAACTACCTCAGTAGTTGCCACGGCAATAGAAACTAGCGATGTCCAGGCAACAACAATGGCTTCGGCAACTACTGATGCCCAGGAAAGTGAACCTGCCTCGGCAAACATGGATCAAATCAAAGCAATGCTATTCATGCGGTACCGGCCACAAGCATTCAACCACCAACCGGAAAATCAATCAAGCAAACGGCACGAAGGAAACTTATCACTCGAGGTGACGACCTCTCCCACTAACTCATTTCATTTTGTTTCTTTTAAATTTTTTTTTTCACTTTTACATGCATTGAGGACAATGCTTCTCTTGAGTTTGGGGGTGTTGGTTTCTAGTTAGTTTCATGTTTAGTTGCATTCATCTTTAGCAATCACATATAGGTTGCATATGTTACTTGCCATGCCTTTAATTGGATTTAATTGCTTAAGACTTGTTGAATATCCAATGATGAATTTTTGCCACTGCACTTAATTGAAAGAACCTTTAATTTTAGGATTGCATGAAAAGAACTTAGAATTTTACTATGATGCTGATTTTTTTACACAGTTGTGTCTTGTTGATTGAAAGAAACTTAGTGAACTTAGGTTGCTTAAAATTTGGGTAAATTTAAAATTGAAAATTAAAAGTTAATTTCTTGCTAGAGGTGCCCGAAACTGGCTCTAGTAGTAAATGCACTTTCTTGCTAGAGGTGCCCAAAACTGTATCTAATAGTTAATGCACATTAAAGAATTGCTAGAGGTGCCCGAAATTGGCTCTAGTGAAAAGCCTATTGTTCACATAGAATCTTGAAAATCAACGTGTACATAACTACGCACACACATTGTCACAAGCTTTATAGTTTGATTCCAGGTAATTTTTGTGCTATTCGAAAAATTAAAAGGTGATCATACTTTGTGCTACGGTTCCGAGGTTTGAATTCAAGTTTGAAGCATGTCTTTGATGATTAAAGTCTTGGTAGGTAATTGTTAGATTGCATTGCTTGAGGACAAGCAATAATTCGAGTTTGGGGGTGTGACAAGTGTTCAAAAGTACTATTTTTATTACCCTTTTTACTCATATTATTGTTAGACTTAAGCTCATATTAGTTGCATAATTAGTCATTCATGCATTAATTCATGTTTCTTTCCACCGTTGAGCTTGATTACATAACTTGGTGATTTTTTTGGAAAAAGATGCTGCTTTAGTGTGCTTTTGTGTGTGTGTGAAGAATCACTTGCCTAAACAAGGTTGGAACCAGTTGCCAGGGCAGTGCATGAAGGAGATGCTGACGTAGTTGCTAGGGTAATACACGAAAGAGATGCCAAGCTAGTTGCTAGGGCAATTTTCGATAAGGGATAAGATGATATCGCAGTCGAAATTGATGACTAGATAAGCCCAAGATGACGTGGAGCAAAGTTAAATCCCAAAGGAGTTTGATTTCCATGAAAAGGTCAAAGAGAAATTAAATCCCAAAAAGATAGGAGAAGATCTAGAAGGAATTTAAATATAATAAAGAATTATATTCTTTTAAAGTATTTAATTCCAACTTAACTTCCTCCTCAAGAAGGATTTTGACCTAGCCATCTCCTATTTAAAGGAGACCAAGCCGTCAAACTCAATGAGAGCAAGGAGGGAGAGATTTCGACAAGTGAGAGCAATAAGGGATATGTTTCGACAAGAGAGTTAAAGAGAGGAGAGAAATTTTGACAAGGGGGAGAGGAGATAAATTTCGACAAAGAGCAAGGGAGATTTCGACAAGGCTTCAACCATTCTTCATCTTTTTCTTTCTTGGCTAAGGTTATTGTGTTTTGTGGTTGTGAGAAACAATTGGATTTTGTATAGGTAATAAGATTTTGCACTTTCAATTCAAGGTTTACTCATTCTTGGTTGTTATTCTTGTTTGCGAGTGAATTGGGAGAGGATCTCGTAACTTCATCTATTTATCTAATATCGGGAGAGTTTGATTCATGAAATGAATGAGTATGGTCTTTATTCAATCTATTGACGGTGAAGATTAATCAGGCTTAGGAATAAGTTAAGGATTTCAACGGCTAAGAAGAGTGCAAGATTGGTTGTTGTTCACCCTTGATTCACGCAGGGATGTATTATCAAGGCATGCACAAATAGCTAGAGTTTCGACTTAGGGATAAAAAGAAACCATTGAAGAACGCTCTACCGAACCTTGAAGTTGCTGCCCAGTCGCCCAAGTAGTTGCCCAGCTAGTCGCCCAAACAACCATTGATTAGTTGCCAAGGCAACCCCGCTGTGCAAGTTGCCACGACAACTGAGTTACCCTTGCACTCTTTTACCAAGACGATCCAATCGGCGATCACACCTCAACTCACGATAACCTGGCCTATTCTCTCTCATTTAATTACATCTTCTTTTACTTATTTGCTTTCTAGTTTAATTGTTAGTTAAACTCCTACAATCTTCTACTTGTGTTTCTTTTTACTTTTTATAGTGCAAGAGATTAGATTCTTGAAGTGGCACCAATCCCTGTGGAGACGATATCTTTTATACTATAACTTGCGACATGTACACTTGCACAATTGCGGAGTACTTATTACACGCAATAGTCTTAACTTGGGATTAGTATACAAATGGTATGGGGTGTTTTAGAAGAACTTGAATTGATTATAAGGGTAACTAATAAGTAATAAGCTTAGAAAAATGGTTCAAAAGTGCCTGAATTTTTACGTCTCCTAACCCGGGCGAGGGGTGCTACATAAAGTGGTATTCAGAGCTAAAGGTTTAGATCCTCGGACTAAACCGAGTCTTCATGCATCATATAGGATTGAATTGTGCCACCTAGGAGTTATATATCAATGTGCTTGTGTTCTTGCTTATCTAACTCCTTTCTGTTTACCCAATCGTAGTATGTCTGAGATGAGACTTGGCCGGGACAATGAAAGTCCTGTAGGCTCCTCAAATAAAGGAGTTAGCGTGAGGATGGAAATGAATCCTTAAAGACAAAATGAGCCTTAAGAACCCGTTCAGCCTCGAGAGCAGGCTCAACCTCAACAGGAAGCTCCTGCTATCCATGCTTTCCAAAAAGAATGTCTCCTTAGCATGAAAGAGATGTTCGATCAACTCCTATCAAACCTTAAACAAGACCATCCTGCTGCTCATGCTACTGCTGCACCAAGTAGAGCTCCCATCAACAAACTTGCCCAACACCGAGCCTATACATTTACCGGTGCTAATGAGGAGAAACCTGAAGATGCAGAATATTGGTTAGAATATACAACTCAAATCCTGACCAAACAATTGCAATGCTCGGATGAGCACAAGCTTGAATGTGCCATAGCCCTGTTGGTAGACGAATCTTTTAGCTGGTGGGAGACCACTACCCTGACTGCTCCTGCTGAAGCAGTTACATGAAAATTCTTCGTTGAGTTCAAGAAGAAGTACATAAGCGAGCAATATTTAGATGATTGTCAGAGGCATTTCTTGTACCTAAAGCAAGCTAATAGGCCCATTGAACAATATGTTGCTGATTTTTGCAAATATTTCAAGTACGGCTCGGAGTATATCAAGACTGAAAAAGATAAGTGCTGGATGTTTATCGATAGGTTGAAAGATGAGCTAAGTCCGATGTTCACGGCTCTAGGGATCAAGGAATTTCAAACTCTAGTCAATCGAGCCATTGCAACCGAGGCAAAGATGAAAGCTTCAGAAAGAAGAAAGGGTGGTAACCGCAATGATAAGAAGTAAAAACGTGATTACAAGTCCCATTGGCAATCCAAGAAACCTATATATAAAAAAGAAAGCTCCTCGACCTATACTCTTACTCCGAGAATCAATTTCACATCGAGACTTTAATCGGTGAATAAGCCCTTAGTCCTAGTTATCTTAGTTAATAGCACAGGAAATTCATAGAAAATCTTTCCTTGCAAGTTTTGTCAAAAGCTTCACCATGGCCAATGCCGAATCCAATCTAACTTGTGTTATGCGTATGGTGGGGATGACCACTACATCAAGATTGTCCTCGAAATGCTGATAAAGCTCCAACTCGACCTCTTGTAAATCTGAGTTCTGCACCATCTAACCGAAACAAAAGCCCTAAACGAGCTCAATCTGGAAATCAAGGAAGAGGTAAAAGGAGCCATTCGGATGCCCCTACTCATCAAGAGTCTCGAGCCCCTACTCGTATCTACCACATTCGTGGTAGGGAGGATGAAGAGTCTCATGATGTGAACGCAGGTACAGTTGAACTAAACTCAAGCCCTGCTTATGCTTTGATTGATTCGGGGTCTACCCATTCCTTTATATGTTCTTCCTTACTTGTTAAGCTAAATATGAAACCTGAACTTATTAAATCGTGCCTCGAAATATCAAATCCTATAGGAAAAAACTTGCCCATCAATTTGATTTGTAGAACTTGCCCTATATCAATTCAAAATGTTCCATTTCCTATAGATCTATATGTTTTGACAAATTGCGAATTTGATCTAGTGTTAGGACTAGATTGGTTGGGTAAACACCAAGCCTGGATTGATTGCCAAAATAGGAGATTGTATCTCTAGGGATTAGGGAAAGAATCCATCTTGCTTATAGATAAGAAAATGACCTCAATCTTTGCTTCCATGGTCCTAAAAGATGAATATGACTTTGGCTTGCCATCTATACCTGTTGTATTTGAATTTGACAATGTTTTTCCCGATGAACTCTCTGGTCTTCCTTCGACCCATGAATTGGAATTCGGGATTGACGTTCAACCTGGAACCAACCCGATGTCAATTACACCATATTGAATGGCACAAATAGAGTTGAAGGAACTCAAGAAGCAACTTCAAGAGCTACAAGACAAAGTGTTCATTCAGCCTAGCACATCTCCCTAGGGTGCACCTGTCTTGTTCGTAAAGAAAAAGGATGGTACAATGCAGCTTTGTATTGACTATCGTTAATTGAATCAACTTACCATCAAGAACGAGTATCATTTACCAAGGATAGAAGATCTTTTCGATCAACTTAGGGATGCTTCAGTGTTTTTAAAGATCGATCTTCGATCGGGTTACTACTAAATGAAGGTGAAAGAAAAAGATGTGCCTAAAACAACTTTCCAAACTTGTTACAACCACTTTGAATTCCTTGTAATGCCTTTCGGACTAAATAATGCCCCAGTCGTATTCATGGATCTTATGAATCGAGTATTTAAGCCTTTTATTGACAAATTTATGGTCGTCTTTATCGATGACATCTTGGTCTACTCTCGTAACAAGGAGGAACATGCTGAACACCTCCGAATTGTCTTGCAAACACTCCGAGAACGTCAATTGTTCGCCAAATTCTCCAAGTGCAAGTTCTGGCTATCGGAAGTTTCATTTTCTTGGCCATATTGTCTCAGCCGAAGGGATCAAGGTGGATCCAAAGAAGGTTCAAGCTATTCTTGATTGACAACCTCCGAGGAATGATGGTGAGGTTTGAATTTTCTCAGTTTAGTCGGGTACTATCAAAGATTTTTAAAAGGCTTTTCTACTATTGCCTTGTCCCTAACTAAGCTCTTTTGAAAGGATAAACCATTCGAGTGGTCTGAGAATCAGCAATGAAGCTTCGATCAACTTAAGCAAGCCCTGACTCATGCCCCTATTCTTATTCAACCTGAATCGGGTAAGGAATTCATTGTCTATAGCAATGCTTCACACTAGGGACTAGGTTAAGTATTGATGCAAGGAAATAACGTGGTAGCGTATGCATCAAGGCAATTGAAACCTCATGAGCTAAACTATCCAACTCACGATCTTGAACTTGTTGCCATTGTCTTCGCTCTCAAAATTTTGAGACACTACTTGTACGGTGAAAAATGCCACATGTTCAGTGATCATAAAAGCTTCAAATATCTCCTAACCCAAAAAGATCTCAATTTGAGACAAAGAAGATGGATGGAACTCTTGAAAGATTATGATTTGATCATCGACTATCATCCCGGGAAAGCCAACGTGGTTGAGGATGCTCTCAATCGTAAACTGACCTTCGGTAAGCTATTATAAGCCTTGAACTTTTGAAAACATTCTTTGAAATGTGAATAGCCATTCGAATTGTTCCCTACTTGTCTCACAAATATCTATTCGAACACTTCCTTGAACTATAAGCATCCATTCGAATTCCTTCTTGAATTATAAGCAACCAATCAAAATTTTTATTGATGAATAAGCTATTTATTCGAATTGAACCACTATGTCTTGTAAATGATTGTATGGAAATCATCCTTAGTAATCTTGTTTATTTCTTCGTAGCTTCCTTGGCTATCAATGCTCATTTTCGTCTATCCAAAGGACAGAAATTCTTGTCTGAACTTCAAGTTCAATCCAGTATAATCACGAGAATCAAAGAATTCCGGCAAATTGATCCAGATCTTCAGAAGATCATTTCGAAGCTTGATTTCAAGCCTAATTCTGAATTCTCCATCAAGTCGAATGGGCTTCTCTATTTTAAAGATAGAGTTTGTGTTCTTGACCATGAGGAATTGCAACAAGAGATGTTGCAAGAAGCTCATTAGAGTTCTTTTTCGATCCACCCTGGATCGGTTAAGATGTACAAGGATCTCAAACCCTTGTATTGGTAGCCAGGAATGAAATCAGCCATCAATGATTACGTATCAAAGTGTTTAACTTGTCAAAGGGTTAAAGTTGAGCATCGAGCTCCCACCAGATTTCTCCAACCTTTTGAATTCCCTCAGTGGAAGTGGGGTCGAATTACTATGGATTTCGTAACCGGTCTTCCTTGTACTCCAAGAAAATGTGATGTTGTGTGGGTGATAATTGATAGATTCACTAAGTTAGCTCACTTCATCCCCGTTCAAATGAACTATAGCTTGGAAACTCTAGCTGACTTGTATATTCGTGAAGTAATTCGTTTACACGGAGTCCCTACTTCTATCATCTCCGATCGAGATCCCAGATTCACAGCTCGATTCTGGAGAACTTTGCAAGGAGCTCTCGGAACTAAACTAAATCTATGCAAAGCCTTCCATCCTCAAAGTGATGGCCAATCCGAAAGGTTGATTCAAGTTCTTGAAGACATGTTGAGAGCTTGTGTCATTGACTTCGGGAAGAATTGGGAGAAATCTCTACCTTTTGTGGAATTTTCCTATAATAATAGCCATCAATCTTCGATCCAAATGGATCTATTCGAAGCATAGCATGCATGGAAATGTAGAACTCCCCTATGTTGGTCTAAACTTGGAGAAAACAAAGTGTTAGGACCTCAAATGCTTAGAGAAACTGAAGAACAAGTTCGAATAATCCACGATAGATTGAAGCAAGCCTCTGATAGGCAAAAATCCTATGTAGACTTGAAATGAAGAGACATTCAATGCAATGTAGGAGATAAAGTCTTTCTCAAAGTTTCTTCTTGGAAGAAGGTTCTCATATTTGGTAAGAAAGGAAAGCTCAGCCCCAGTTCATTGGACCATTCGATATAGTTGAAAGGATCCGTCCAGTGGCTTATCGATTAGCACTCCCTAGTGAATTCGATAAGATCCACAACGTATTCCATGTTTTGATGCTCAGAAAGTACCGATCTGATCCATCTCATATTCTAGAACCGGAAGATGTCGAATTGAATCCCGATTTATCCTACGAAGAAGAACCAATCCAAATCCTTGATAAGGAAGTCAAAAGACTTCGAAACAAGAATATATCCCTAGTGAATGTCTTGTGGAGGAATCACAAGATGGAAGAAGCAACTTGGGAACCGGAACCTGAAGATTCAATTAGAAAGCAATACCCTCACTAATTTGACTTAGGTAAATTTGAGGGCGAATTTATATTTTACGGGGGGGGGAGAATTGTAACACCCTAAATTGTACCCTAGAAGTATTGAAGCTATAAATCAAAATTTTCTACCTTAATTGAGCTCAATCCTAAGCTAATTAGACTATCCTACGACTAAATTGAAAGACAAGAAATTTTGTGATCTAGTTGAAATTGTGACCAAATAGAAACAATTAGAGATATAAATATTGCATGATAAATTCATGAATTCCCATTTGCCCTTGGTTAATAACGTGATTAAATATTAAACAAAGGACAAATTAGACATTTCCCAAATCCATTATCTTAAGTTATCATCATCATCATCTTCTCCAATCTCTTCTTTATTTAGCCGAATATAGAGAAAGAGTAGGGGGGGAGAGAGAACTTAAGAGAAACACCATTGTTGATGAATTGAAGCTTGCTAGGATTATCTATGTTCATGCATGTTACAATAATTTGTGTAAGTACTTTCTTTTGTGATTACCAAATGCTGTTAGTGAAATTGGTTGGATTGGATAATTTATTTGGCTTGAAATCTTGAGTCAGAATGCTGGATATTATGCTTGAATTAGATTAGAAGCTGAGTTGTTGAAATTGAATTGAAAGCATGTTAACCGAATAGTAAGGATATTGGTAGAATCATGCTAGTAATGTTGATATTGAAATTTGTTGAATACATGATGATACAGGCTTAATTAGAACATTTTGTGTAAGCTAAACTTGCTGGAAATTGAATTAGCTATTTAATCGAGGTATTGGATTAGTGAAAATAATGTTAGAACTGGTAAATTTGAAGTTAGAACTGAAACTGGCCATCTAGATGACTTAATCAACTATTAAGGAATGTTTTGAATAAATTATTGAAATTGGTACTGTTTTGGATTAAATAAGGGACTGGAAAGTAGAGTTAAATACATGGGAAGAGTTAATTGAATTCTAGTTAGGCTGAATTGCCAGATTAATAAGGGAATTGGATTGTTTTAATGTGTTAAGTAGCAAACTAGTGAAACAAGGACTATTATGGAAAAGTGATTAAATTCATGACTGAAATGAACTGTTTAGGGACCTATCTTAACATGTAAAAACAGGGTAAGAACAAGGGAAATAAGGGTCTAAAGGGTTAAAATGAATTAGTAAGGGTCCTAGGTGAATTAACCCCTAAAAATGGACTAAACAACAAGTCAGCAGATTCAAAACTAGCAAATTTGCTTGAATTTAATGGGAACTTTGTATTGATCTAGGAAGGATAAAAATCTGAGCCATACATGGATGAATAGGTAATTGAATTAGCTTTCTAACGGTATAAATTAATCGAAATTCTGACCTGTAGATAAAAATATATGAGCCAAATAGTAACTAGTGTGTAATCTACCTCGGATAGAAAATAGTTTCGGGTTATAGTATAATTGTACTTGCTTGAATAAGCTTGTTGATTGAATTGAGTACTAATGATTTCTATGTGTTGCGTATGGTTTATTAGAACAAGGGATAGAAGATCTTGTGGAAGAAGAGGGGGTTGGCCAAGCTAATAGGAAGGATAAGGGAATCTATATCAAGGAGCAACACTAGCTTGCTTTTGCTGGGAGTTTTGTGAGTGTAGTTACATTTAGGGTTCGGACTTAGGTCCTAACCAAATCAGCATGTCTAAATACTTGTTTGTGCCTTATGCTTGAAATGAATCTAAATTGTATTGGTAATTGGTTAATAAAGGGAAGAAAGGATATAATCAAGACTTGGTAAGATAATAACTTGGTAATGAAGCTAGATAATGAAAATGAGTGAATTGTTCTTACTTGTAATGCTTGATGTGTTCTAATGCATTGTTGGATTGAATAATCTTATGTGATGCTCAAGAATGCTTGATCACCAATGAGTTGAACTAAGAATTATATGGCTTAAAGATCTAAAATTAAATTGACCTTGTTATGCTTGTTGCTTAATCAATTGATGTGTAATTGCTTGCTAATAAAGACTCAACAAGTCCTTGGTTGCTAGTTAGTCATAGGTAGAACGGTATGCCTTAGAGTCTAGAGCTCAACTGAATGCGATAATATGTTTGGTACTTTGTGTACCTTGATACGTGGTGTAATAGACACCTTTTTGTTCATGCACTATATGTACCCTAATACGTGGTGTAGCAGACACCTTCATGTTTAGGTACCTTGTGTACCAACTTAATACGATAACATGCTAGGTACTTTGTGTACCGACTTGAGACTTGATTACCTAGTCCTACTATCTACCAAGGCAAAACAAGAATAAATGAACTTGAAACAAAGACTTGTAATCATGAATGAAGAGTGATCAAACTTGATGCTTACTAATGATCTTGAAATGAAATGAAATTGCACAAATGATTGATGTACTCATTATCTTAAAATGCTCATGACTTGAAAGGTAAATTATATAGTAAGAAGGGACCCTATTCGAATGAGATTTGATGCTTACCTTGCTTGAACTACCTGATATTTACTTGACTAATTCATTCTGTGCTTGAAATGAAACTTTGTTTCCTTGGTCTACATTAATAGAATGGTATATGGTAAACTAGGTAGGGTAAGATTGATTAAAATGAACAAGGACTCTAAGTTAATAATCTAAATAAATTGATAGATCTAGCAACTACCTCACTAAGTACTTTAAGTACTTATCACTCTCATTTTTCCTTCTTCCCAAAAATTCAGGTTTAGATTGTTCGATAGTTATTTTTCCACTGTATAAGTTCTTTGGGCTTTTCTCGGTTGGTATAGGTAATCATCAAAGGGTGCAAGAAACTCTTGATTGGATTGATTCATATCTTCCAACATCATCTCTCGAATAGATCGACTTTTATTTCCTGACATGTTGATGTCCCTTAACTTGTAGCGCACCTAATTTTTTTTTTTTGATAAAACAAACAAAAAGAAAAGTTAGTAAAACTAATAGAAAAAAATGCAATAACAAAAACAACTAACACCAATTTCCAATCCCCGGCAACGGCGCCAAAAACTTGTTGCGTGTAATAAGTGCTACGCAATTGTACAAGTATACACGTCGCAAGTATTAAAGTGATATGAGTATCGAGTATCGTCTCCACAGGGATTGGTTTGGGCAACTTTGCTTAAGTTACTGCACTATGAAAAGTAAAAACATAATTGATAATAGGAGTTCTAATTAACGAGTAAACTAAGACCAATAAACTAAAGGAATAGATGAAATTAAAATAGAGTGAATAGGCCAGGTTATCGTGAGTTGAGGTGTGATAGCCGATTGGATCATCTTGGTAAAAGAGTGCAAGGGCAACTCAGTTGCCGTGGCAACTTGCACAGCGGGGTTGCCTTGGCAACTAATCGATGGTTGCCTGGGCGACTAGCTGGGCAACTACTTGGGCGTATGTGCAGCAACTTCAAGGTTCAGCAGAGCATTCTTCAATGGTTTCTTCTTATCCCTAATTCGAAACTCTAGCTACTTGTGCATGCCTTGATAATACATCCTTGCGTGAATCAAGGGTGAACAACAACCAATCTTGCGCTCCTCTTAGCCGTTGAAATCCTTAACTTATTCCTAAGCCGGATTAATCTTCACCATCAATAGATTGAATAAAGACCATACTCGTTTGTTTCTTGAATCTAACTCTCCCGATATTAGATAAATAGATGAAGTTACGAGATCCTCTCCCAATTCACTCGCAAAGAAGAATAAAAGCCAAGAATGAGTAAACCTTGAATAGAAAAGTGCAAACTCTTATTACCTAAACAAAATCCAATTGTTTCTCACAACAACAAAACACAATAACCCCAACCAATCAAGTTAGTTCATGGTTGGGTTCAAAAGATATACAAAGAATAATCCCCAAACCATGAATCTAATGGAAGCAAAGAATAAGAAAAAGAAATCGAACTCTCTCCCCCTTGCTCTCTTGTCGAAATTTCTCTCTTCTTGCCCTATGGGGTTATCGAAATTTTCCCTCCTCTTGCTCTTCTCCAAGTTGACGATATGGCCTCTAATTTATAGGGCCAGGTCAAAGTCCTTCTTTGAGGAGGAAGTTAAGTTGGAATTAAATTATCTTTAAGGAATATAATTCTTTATTATAATTATATTCCTACTAGAACTTCTCCTATCTTCTTGGAATTTAATTCTTCTTTAATCTCTTCATTGAAATCAAATTCCTTTGGGATTTAGCTTTGCTCCACGTCATCTTGGGCTTGTCTAGTCAACAATTTCGACTACCATATCACCTTATTCTTTCTCGACAATTGCCTTGGCAATTGGCTCGGCGTCTCCTTCATGTATTGCCTTGGCAACTAGCTCGACATCTCCTTCATGCAATGCCCTGGCAACTGGTTCTAGCCTTGTTTAGGCAAGTGATTCTGCACACACACAAAAACACACCAAAGCAGCATCTTTTTCCACAAAAATCACCAAGTTATGTAATCAAGCTCAACGGTGGAAAGAAACATGAATTAATGCATGAATGACTAATTATGCAACTAATATGAGCTTAAGTCTAACAATAATATGAGTAAAAAGGGTAATAAAAATAGTACTTTTGAACACTTATCAGGTAAGATTGATTAAAATGAACAAGGACTCTAAGTTAATAATCTAAATAAATTGATAGATCTAGTAACTACCTCACTAAGTACTTTAAGTACTTATCACTCTCATTTTTCCTTATTCCCAAAAATTCAGGTTTATATTGTTCGATAGTTATCTTTCTTTGAGCTCGGAGCAGAACACAAGCAAAGCACAATGTATGACTTGGTATTTTATATGAGTCTCCTAGATGGTGGCATAGTCTTGTGTCTAGATTTGATATTTTATGCATTTTGGGTTGTACATAGTTGGAATGAAAGTTTGAGGTCATGGATGTAATATTTTAAAGTACCTTTGTTATGTAACTAAGTAATCAAGATGGTTGTAGAACTTGAATGGTTGTTAGCCACTTTTAATATGCTTATATATGAATGAAGTTTTAAGTAAAAGTTTGATTGAAATGTTATAATGAATCATTGTTACTAGTCCTGTATCTAAAAGAACTTGTATGTGGGTAAGATACCTTGTTGATAGGTATGTATTCGAATGGCCTTAAGACTAAGGTGAACTTAGTTTAAATGGAATCAACTTGATATACTAGATTAATTCTTGGTTTAATTCGAATTGGAATGGGTCTTAACTTGGGATTAGTATGCGAATGGTATGGGGTGTTTTAGAAGAACTTGAATTGATTATAAGGGTAACTGATAAGTAAGAAGCTTAAGAAAATGGATCAAATTTGTCTGAATTTTTGTGTCTCCTTACTTGTTACATGCATCGACACTCCTCGCTCCTAACCCGGGCAAGGGGATCTACACATAATTTCATATATATATTTATCTCTTTCTTTTTTCTTTTTTTATTGTAGCGAATGATATCGTACAATGAAAGCACCCTAAGCCCTTAGAAGTAAGTTGTTGTGCAATGAACCCCCATAAAGTACTTCATTGTAACGATACACACTCATATAGCAATAGCCTTTGGCTAGATTCCTTTTTCTAACGCATGCAGCAGAGTGTTCGTCCTTAAAGCTACTTTATAAACTTCATTGCACTCACATTGGAATGCCTTTTATTTACAAGGTATATAAATATAGATATATATCACACATGTTACAATAGGAGAATGTCATCCTAAAACAAATGGAATGATACAAAATATTCTCAACTTCAGGATCGAGTACGTAGAGTGGTGTAATGCCACTTCTAGTCATACAACACATGAACAAATAAATAAAAAGAAAAGGAAAAAACAAAGATAAAACTATTAGAAACAACTACAAACCTAAATAAAGAAAATAGAATTGCAAGTAGTAACATAAGAACATATGATAAAGAAATATGGGACAAGCTTGAAGTCACATATGAAGGAACTAACGAGGTGAAAGAGACCAAGATTGGACTTCTCAACCTCAACTGTTAGAACTTCAAGGTGGACCCTCAAGAAGAAATCAAAGATATGTTCGAACAGTTCTCTGTCATCGTTAATGAGCTTAAAGCATTTGAAGAGGTGATCTCAGAGGACAAGCTTGTGAGGAAATCGATCTATTCACTTCCCAATTCATTGGATTTCAAGAAGACCGTCATCATCCAAGCAAATAACTAGAAGACGCACAAGCTTGACAAGCTAATGGGATCTTTGCTCACCCATGAAATGATGATGTCCAAGGGGAAGAAGGAAGAAGAGAACAAAGAATAGATGAATGTTGCTCTTAAATCCTCTACAAGCTGACAAGAAGATTTAAGTGGAGAGGGTAGTGAAGACGAAGAGATGTACAAACTCTTCAAGAAACACAAAAGATTCATCAAATGAGAGAAAGAATAAGCTAGATATGAATCAAAGGAGAATAGGAATCCCATTATATGCTTCGAGTGCAAGAAGTCGGGGCACGTGAAGTACTATTTTCCTCGACTCAAGAAGAATGGATCTAGCCATAAGAAGAATGCATTTGTGGCCACATAGAGTGATGAAGAAAACTCCATCGATGATGAGGTAGCCAACCTATGTCTCATGGCCATCAAAGAAGATTCAAGGGTAACTTCTAATTCACCTACTACAATTTCATATAATTCTGATGAATTACAAGATGCTTATGATGAATTGGTTTTAGAATTTAAAAACCATATTTCGAAAAAGAAGCAAATGGTTTCAAACTAAAAGTTAAAAATGATTTGATTTCTAAAACCAAATTTGAACCTGAAGTAAAGTTGAAAGAGTTTGAACAAAACAATTTTGAATTACAAAACTTGCTTCAAAAAGTTCAAGAAGATTATCAAAAAGAGTTCGATGATCTTAAAAGAGAAAAATATTTGAAAAGAAAAAGAGAGAATGCTCTAAAACTAATTTTGTAAAATCAAATTTTTATGTAAGAAAATCTTGTTCCCCTAGATCTTTTGGTGGTCAAATGATTAAAAATATTTGGATCCCTAAGGGACTTGCTTCATCAAAGAAAAAGGAAGACGTTCAAACATAGATTTCAAAAATGACTAATTTTTTTAGATTAATGCCAATGGATCCAAAGCAATTTGGATACCAAAACAAAAATGATTGTCTTTCTGTAGGTGTACTTGAACATTGATAAGAAAATTCGAATTTTGGAAGCTTTTGAAACATAAGGGAGAAGGACACTTGAATAGGGTGTGGCTTAACATCCTACCTTGGTTCAAGGGGTAAATTTAGTTTCACGCAATTGCTTGATCATGTCTATATTTTTTAATTTCTCATATGATTCAAGCATTTTGTGTAACTCCATGTGGTGCTAAATTGCATATAGTAAGGGGGAGTCTCAATTGCATGAGTTACATGTTTTTGTCATTTTATGCTCATTCCTATGTTTGTGGCCATCAACTTGTAATTTTTGGTTGAATTTTGGTGAATTTCATGCTTGTTTTGATTTAAAATGTGTTGTTATTTTGTAGCAAAGACGATCAAAATGTATATCTACGACTTAATATAGCCTTTGTATGAACTTAAAACTAAGTTAGAAGTCCTCTTGAGATATTTTGCTGCAATGTTTGTGTGACTCCATGTTATTTTGCTACAATTTTTCACCAAACCGATATAAACGGTCTCTTATGGCTCAAGCATGTTTGTATGAACTTAAAACTTGTAATTTTTTGTTGAATTTTGGTGAATTTCATGCTTGTTTTGATTTAAAAGGTCTCTTATGATTCAAGCATGTTTGTGCGACTCCTTGATATTTTGCAACAATTTTCACCAAACTGTCTAGATGGTACTGCTACAACCCATACTATACTGATACAGTATTCAACTAGTACCGATACAAACATCTCTGTACCGGTACACGTAGTCAAAAAGGGGTTTGGTCTCCTTTTTATCATGCCTTGAATTCTTATTGCTTTATTTTCATAAATGACATGTTTATTGATTTCTTGATTTTATTTTTATAATTTATTTGAAATTCAATTTTTCTCTTGAATTGTTGAACTAACAATTTTCTTGATTCTTGATTAAGGGGAGCCAATTCTTTTAATTCTTTCATGTATTTAAATTTTTTTGCCTTTTCTTTCTATTGTTATTTTTTACCAACATGTGATTCCAAACTTTATTTTGAATTATTTTTTATATAACAAAAAGGGGGAGAAAGGTGTTTGAAAAATTCAATTTCAAAAAGAAAAAGGGGAGCTTAAAATATTTTTCTTAAATATTCCCTTTTTCCTAGAGGGAGCATTTTCAAAAAAAAAATTCAAAGGGTTTCATTATATCGAAAAGAGGGAGATTGTTGAGATAATGATTTTGATATGACAAAAAAAATATTTTTGGACTCAAATGTAAATTGCAAAAGTAATTCATAGTCCAAATATGTTTAAAAATTTTTATTGTTTTTTTAACTCGAACAAATCCTTTCAAAACAGATTAAGTGTGATTGCAAAATCAGTCTGCCCCTATTAGTACCCTTTGTCATAACCTTTTTTCGAGCTCAATGTAAAAAAACAAACAGAGTCACCACCAATATTTTTCGAGGTGTGATTGGATCACCTAAAATCGGGTTATTTTAATAAAAGCAATTTGTTTTATTAAAACAACAATTTTAATGCAAAAAATAGGTTCGGGAGTCGGTTATGCGTGGCGAAGGGTGAGCACCCCACAACGCCCAAAAATTGGTACCTAGCTGATTACAAGTTGTCTTTTTTTCTAAATTTGCAAGTTCTTGTAGAATTTAATTTGTTATCCATTTATGAATACGAATTCATTTTAACAACCTCACTATCCGGGAAATAAACAATAATCACCGTCAACTTTTCTGGCACTAACCCGTTACCCCTTTTGGTGAGGCACTGCATTGCAAATTACATCTCACTATGCGATATGAAAAAATTTAGAGAATGGAATACATAAAAAAGTGAAATTAAAAATGCATGTGTGTAAGTAAATAAATGAGCATTAAAAAAGAGATAAATGAAACGATTTTTAAAAAAATGTGGATCATTCTCTAAATAGGGTCAACAAATTGTGTGAGCCGAAATTTTTAAGGAAATGAAAATTAGCGTACTTAAAATAAAGACGGGGTTTCTTTAAAACATGTTTAATTAAAATAAAAATTTTGATAAAAACAAAATTTAAAAAACAGTGACCAAATTAAAAAAAGTTAAAAATAAAGGCAACGTTTTAGGAAAAATAGTACTATTTTGAAACAAATAAAAAACAAGGTTACATGCGGAGAAAAAATAAACAGGGCAGAAGGGTTTAATGAGTGTAATTTGCCCATTTTGCTTTAAACCACGTGGGTATAAAACTCACTTTGACAAACACTTCTTCATTTTTCCTCTTTAAAAATTTTGGATCAAAACACAAACTCCAATATTCTCTCAGGTGTTCATCCATGTTCTTCATGGATTGAAGAACATGGTGGTCGTCCACCACACCAACCGCCTTACGTCGACGGCGTAAAAATATAAAAAATCCTTTCAATTCCTTTTTTAAAACCGAACTCAAATCCTCTTTTAAAATCACCCAAAACCTTTAAAATAACCCCGAATCATAAAAAAATTCGAATGCCCTCCCCTTTAAAATTGCAGAATTCGACGACTTGCTTGAAACTAGGTGGTGGAGATTGAAAAAGGTAAAATATTATCTCTTTTTCTTTGTATATATTTGAAATAAAAAAAATAAAATAAAGAAACAACTTGAAAAGTACCTAAGACGCACTTTCTTGCTTGTGTTATTGCCTTCAAATTCGTGTACAATTCGTAGTAGTAATTCTGTGTGTGTATTCGTTACAGTGAATCAAAATGGTTTGTATAGGACTTTTTTCATGCCTAAAATACAAGGACTAAATCCCCCCAATTTCTATTGATTTGGTTCTCATATTTGTTTGAACCGATTCCCTTCCCCTTTTGAATTTATTTCGATTTGCTTTCCTTTTTTGCTCGATTCTGATTGTGTTATGATTTGGGACTGATTTTCCTATTTTTCATATTCGATTTATGAATAAACCATTTTTATTCTTTGCCGTTGTAGGGGATTTGGCTGGAAGGGAGGGCGACAACGGCGCAACACGAGTCGCGGCGAAGACTAGTTGGACACCGGCGTTTCTGGCCATGGTGGCGGAGCAGCCATAGAAGCTGTCGAACGGCCTCTAGAAGTGCCTCAAACCCTAACCTAGTGCACTTCAAACGTGTGCGAGATGGTGCAAGTCCAGCTAGGCGAGCAGGCGTGTTAGGCCCACACACGCTGAATAGTTGATCGGCTCTCTTCCTAATTCGATCTGAGCCATTGAGATCCAACGGCTATAAATATGCTGCACAAATGAGATGAAATATATCAACTAAGGTTTTTTTCTCCTTTTTTAGGACAAGTGGGCTATTATTGTATATGGGTTATTTTTTAAAATATACATGAACTCTTATCTATTTTTGGGTTTTGGATAATAATAATATAATACTAATAAAAAAATAATATAATAGTATAAACAAATAATAATAATAATAATAATAATAATAATAAGGGTGAAAATATAGTGAAAATAACAGCCCTTCTTTGCTCATTTCGATAAAACATGGATAGAACAAAGAACAAAAGACACTGATTTTCACCAATTGCAAACTCGATTGGCATCAAAACGTGGTTCCATTCTCCTTATACTTGAATGGATAGGAAGTTCCATTCCTCTTACGCCTGAATGAGTAGGCGGTTTGCAAAAAAGCCAGGTTCTATTCTCTTATCCCTTAATGAGTAGACGGCTTACTAAAAGCAAGGTTCTATTCCCTTATGCCTGAATGGGTAGGCGGATTTCTAAAAACAGGGTCCCATTCCTATTATGCTTGAACATATAGACAGGTTCCATTCTCCTTACGCCTAAACAGATAGGCAGGATCTATTCTCCTTATGACCGAATGATTAGGCAAGTTCCATTCTCTTCACGCCCAAAAGGATAGGCAGGTTCCATTCTTCTTATGCCTGAACAGATTGGCAGGTTCCATTCTCCTTATCCCAAACGGATAGGCGGGTTCCATTCTCCTTATGCCCAAACGGATAGGCGAGTTCCATTCTTCTTATGCTTGAACGGATAGGTGGGTTCCATTCTCCTTATGTCAGAACATATAGGTGTGTTCCATTCTCCATACGCCCGAACGGATAGGCAGGTTCCATTATCCTTATGCATGAACAGATAGGCGGGTTCCATTCTCTTTACGCCTAAACGAAAAGGTGAGTTCCATTCTCCTTATGCTTGAACGAAAAGGCAGATTCCATTCTCCTTACGCTTGAACGAAAAGGTAGGTTTCTTTCTCCTCATGCTCGAATTGATAGATAGTTTTCTAAAAAAACATGGTTCCATTCTCCTCATGCCCGAACAGATAGGCAGTTTTTCTTTTGTTGTGAGAGTTTTTGTATACCTATCAAAAGTCAACAAATTCTATGATTATGTTGAGGATGCCTAACACATGAATACATGTTTGTTTTTTATGATTTTCTTTTTTAGTTAAGATTTCCATTTTTGCTTCATCTGATCTTTGCATGTTTGCTCGTTCAATCCAGACAAGCATCCATCTTTACTGACTCCGTTTTGTCATTCTCATTCTTTGTACCTCTTTGCTTCATAGAAAACATCTAGCCTTCACATGCAAATGCTTCATATTTACACAAACCTACTATCATTGTAGTTGATACATCAATATTAAGTGAAAGGCTTCCTTAAATGGCTCTGAAAGCTCCAATCTTTTGATACCTCTTAAAACAATATATAGCCCTTGCAATATTCGCTGTATATTTTCAAATCGTTCGTAATGGAATCTCTTCCTCACATGTCTTCAAATGATATTGGAACTTTAATCTCTTCCTCTCGCACCTATTAAAGTCAGGGACCTTAAACCCTTGGTCAACATAAATTGCCCCAATTGATGGCACAGTTTGCCCATTGGGCACAAATTTATCCCCTTTTTGTATTTTAAGGACTTTATATCACATATGCGAGTCTTGCTTGACAACATGGCCAACCTAGACTCTTCAACACATGTGTTTTTAACCTCCTCATACAAGGTGATGCCCCATTCAATCTAAGGTTTAATTGTCGTCCTCCTTATTGGGTAGCCACTTCATTATTCCCTAATGCATGGCGAACATTTGCTCTTGGTTCCCTACACTTGGGATCAATACCAAGAAATCTTTTGTTTTTCATGAATTTATGCCAATCTACTTGAAAGATGCAAGAAAATGCAAGAAATGAGAATTTAAAAGAAAAAGTCATGGCAAACAAGGAAAAGTGAAAAGTTAGATGCCCCAAAATTCATAGTATGAATTATTCATGAATCCATCAACCGGATAATGTCCCGCTTTTAGGTGGCTCTCTTTAACTCACCAACTCCCCAAATCTCGATCTTCACTCTTTTCTAATCTTAGTCAAACATTAGAGTTTAGAGATACTTGAAGAAATGTTAACTCAATTAGGTAGAATGTGTTTTGAAAATAGACTACTTTTCTCAGATATTCATGTATGATCCAAATGGTCTTTAAAGGCTTGTAATGTAGGCTAGCCTTAAGTTACAAAAGAAAGGATATATAGGCTCAAATACGTGTTTAAGGGTGATTAATCCAAGGATCAACCATTCTTTATGAAATCTTCATTATTCTATTATCTGGATCACTCTAAATTGCCTATTTCGGGTTTTCACCATTGAGTTCATTTCCTTTTCTAGCAAATGTAATATGCACATGTTTTCTTCTTGTTTCAAACTTTCCCGCGTACTTCAGCTTTTATTTCTTCCTTCTTTTTCTTTTTTTCTTTTTATCCTTTTCATTTTAAGTTTAGGACATTCAGCTTGAGCTTATATGCTTTTTGCTCGCTTGCAGATAGCTTTTCATCCTCTTTGCCCTTAGTGTGGGGAGTGATCCTTGGATAGGTTTTATTAACAAGAAAAAATATCAGACTCAAAGGGGACAAGAATGCATATTTTTCATTTGCTTATTTGTGAAGGGAAATGAATGAATGCCAAATGTCATTTCACATACAAATATAATTGAAAAGAAGCAGTCTTTAGTTGGTAGATGTTTTAGAGTAATCACTTCATTCAAAGACCCTAACAACAATGTTTGAGAGGAAAATTCACTCAAAATATGTATAGGGGATTTCCCCATTAATCCAAAACACACTTTATTGCCCTTCTATATCAGGATTAGATTCAAGAATCTTTTAAACAATTGATAATATGGACTCTGCAAATATGTATTTTGGAAGAGAAATGGATGAAAAATAAAAATGAAATGTTTGCCACCTGAGAAAATAAAGGGAATACATCTTTAAAACAAGTAGATTAACATAGAAGCCCTTACGAAAGATCCCTAATGCTCGCCGGCAAAAGAAAAAAGGTTGGTTCTAAGTATGACCCCAACATTGTCTAAGAAAATTAAGAATTATTCTAGGAAAGCATGGATGAATTCCAGCCAAGCTCAACTTGTCTACTTTGTGACAAGATTCCATTGCTGGAAGAGTCCATGACATAGGTGCTCATTGTATTCTCCGTCCTCAAGTCCCCCTTTTTGATGGCCGTTGATATCAACTCTCCATTCATGACCATGTCTGTGAAACCTTTGGTGGCATGGTTTAACATACAATCATGGAAGTTACCATTTAAAGTCTCTACAAACATTGGAGTAACCTCGTTTTCCAATAGTAGGGGTTGAACTTGGGCTGCCACACCTCACCACCTCTAGGCATACTAGCGAAAACTCTCCTCAAACCTTTGTTCGATATCTTGTAGTATGATCCTACTTTGGACCATGTCTGCCACATGTTTGGACTGTTCAAGGAAAACTCTTGACAGATCTATCCAGGTTTGTAGGTTGACCCGATTCAATTGGGTATACCATCAGGTAGAAAACCCTGATAGAGACTATCTTAGAAATAATAGATGTTTCTCATTTTCCAAGTGTTGTGACTTTTTTGATAGTACATGGTCAAGTGTGCCGAAGGACAAGTGGTCCCGTCATACTTCTCGAAGTCAAGAGCTTTGAATTTTGGATGAATCACCAAGTCAGACACTAGGTTTAGATCCCTAGCGTCTATGTCACCATAAATGTTTCATTCTTGCAGGGTTCTGATGATCTTTTCAAGCCTTTCATAATGGTCTTCTAGCCTCTTATTCACTATAGCCATGTCGAATGCCTTATGGAAATCTCGTTCCTTAATGTCTTGGTTTTCCCCACGATTTATCCTAGACCATGCTGGAATATGAGCTGAGGTTCTTGCCTTGCGGATATGGTACCCCCTTTGGTGGAAATGTCTCACAATCATCTCGGGTTGGGGCGAAAAAACATCAACGACTTCAACCGTCTTTCCTCTTTCTGGGTCTTTGAATCCCAACATAGCAGTTATCTAGATGACAAAGTTTTTTTGAGCTTGTGCAATTTTGGCCTTCAAGTCTTTTTCTAATTTATCGAGCTGATCTTCGGTACTCTTTTGGTTTATTTCTAGAGTTGTCAATCTATCTTCTATAGTCATAACTCGAGTGTCGTATTTGTGTAGAATCTTTCTACTTGAATGGAATTTGCCATATTAAATCTTTTTATTATGTGTGTATGCATGCAATGATCAAAACATAAACTAATGCAAACACAAACATCATAATGCAATAAATGCACGAATGCAAGCAAAGAGCGTTGGTTCCATAAATAGTTGCTCTAGAAGTAGCTTTTATTGGATAACAAAGGTCCTTATTAGGAAATGTAAACATATGTTTTATGAATACGTCTCAGCCCGATCACCCAGCTTCTTTATTTCTTTGATTGACCACATGAGTCTTGGTTCTGCTTCCTTTATTGGCCTAACGCACAGACAGAGATCGGTAACTTCTCTAGCTAGTATCATCACGTGCTTAGCTACATCTTGAATGATACTCTTGTCAAATTCGTCTCGCTCCTGAAACCTTCTAGAATTGTCCCTAAACTGAGTGAACCAGTAATCATTGCCCCCTTCATTGGCATCTTTAACGACCCAAATCTTCATTTTGCAATAACTACTTGGTTGTATAATTGAAGTGGTCCCATATCACTCGCAGCTTATTCACATCATTCTACTTGACACTGATGTGAGCATACTCAGACGTTTCTATCACGTGAAAAACTGACAAACTATCTCTCTTTGTGTGCTGGTTGACTCAGACCAGTGACGTACATCCACATTGTCTTCCTTTTTCTTTAGGTACCTTCCATCCATGGAAAAAGTTGTTTCTAATTGAGCAACGAACTTGAGAACCAACCCCTTCTAAATTTGAAATATGAATGCAAGAAACAAATATGAAAAATAAAACAAGACAAAAAACGAATGGATTAGTACTCTTAAAAAATACAAAAAATGCATAAAAGGTCCAAAATAATTTCATTGTACGAATAATAACTGGGCAGGTCATTCCAACATTTATGGACATGTCTCTACGGACTATTTTTTACGAAATGATTTTGACCAAATTCTAATTATAGGATTTTTCACATGGCTCTATTAGGTTAGGCTCCTAGATGTACACAAATGATTGGTTTTAGAAAGGTCCTAGAGTAAATGACAAAGTCATAGCACCTACATCCAGACGGGCCAATCCTTTAGAAGAACACTTAAAAGTAGTCCCTACAGAAGCTGACATCTTAAGAGAAGAATTAAGAAGGGCTAAGTTGGAGATAGAAGCCTTACGAGATCAGAACCAAAGAGACAAATTTGAGTCAAGCCTTGATGTTTAGAATTATAAAGGGGAGACGAAGCGAGTGATAAAGCTATATGAAGACCTAGAAAAGAAGTTTGAGGTCCAAAGGGTTGACTTCCTCAAACTTCAGACTACTATTAGGAATGTTGATCTAAGGAAGACTCCAGAACAGTGGAAGCAAGAAATCGAGCATGCTATAGGGAAAGAGAAGGAATGAGGAAGGTGTGAGGTCGATAAATATAAACGTGCCCTTGTTGAAGAGAAACAGAAGGGTAAGTTGGCAATTGAAAGTAGAAGTGGCAAACGGGTCCAAGAAAGTGAGAAAAAAGTGTGGTTGCATGGAAAAGGAAGGCCCACGACAACAAGATTCACTTATTTGAGTTGCAGAAGGCATATGACTAGACCAGTGTGAAGCTAAAGCAGAGTCAGGCTTGTGTTTCTGAGTTGCAAGCCAAAATAGATGATATAAACCACTCGTTGCACATACTCCAAAATCATCACACCTATATTGAACTTCAGGCCTATCTAAGTAAGAATGATACCTTGAAGCAACAGGTTGAAAGAATGGATAACATCATCCAAGAATATATGACGAAGATCTTGGTCTTTGAAGACATAGCTGGGGGAGGTAATGACTACTGGTTCACCTGTCTTAGAGACATGGCTAGAAGATTCCAAGAAAGAGATGAGTTTGATAGGACTGTCATGACATAGGTACAGGATGTGGCTCGACACGTGATGATGTTAGCCACTGAAGCTACAGCTCTTCGTCAATATGTCAAGCCAACATGAGAAGTGGGACCAAGGCTTATGTGGCTCATTGAAGAAATCAAGGAACTAGGAGTTCAGGCTGAAAAATATTTGTAAACAAAATTAATGCAATAAGGACCCTTTTATATTTAATAAAAGAGTTGTTTCTTGAGCAGATGTTTCATGGAATTGATGGCCCTTTGCTTGCATTCATGCATTTGCATTCTATTCTTCTTTGTTTCATAGCTTTTCTTTGCAATTGTGTTTGCATTTGCATACATACATGACATAATAAGAATCTAACTTAAATAAAATGACAGAAAAAATCAAAATAGCAAAAGCAAATCACAAGTACGGTACTCGGTCTCAAGCCAGAGCAATGGAAGACAGAGTGTCAACCTTTGAAAGCAACCATAAGAGCACCCAAGATAGGTTAGACAAGCTGGAGACGGATCTGAAGCAACAGATGGAGTTAGTTCATCAAAAGACAATTGGTTCAATTACAGCCATGTTAGGCTTTAAGGACCCATACACAGTGGAAGCTGGCGAGGAAGCGAATGCCATGCCAAAATTTCAGAGGATGGCCTTTGTTCATCTAGGCATACAAAGAGAAGCTCAATCTTCTATGGCCAAGACTTCTCCACTTTTTGCTGAGGCTTCGGCAAGAAATGACAGGAAAATAAACTCTGAGGAGATCATTGAGGTGCCTGATCTCGATGAAATTGCCGACAAGGTAAAAACTGAGAAGAAATAGGAAGATCACTATGAGAAGTTAGAAGGAATGATTAATTCTTTCCAAGAATGAGGTATATATAGAGGAGTGGATGCCAAGGATTTAAGCCTAGTGACTGATCTGGTAGTACCACCAAAGTTCAAGGTTCCTGACTTTGAAAAATATAATGGGACTATGTGCCCTGTAGCACATCTAACTATGTATTGCAGGAAAATGTTGATGTATCTTGAGAATGAGAAGCTGCTTATCCACTGCTTCCAAGACAGGCCAGTAGGATCAATTTCACGCTGGTACACACAGCTGAGTCGAGTCTACATCAGATCATGAAAAGATTTGTCTAAGTCTTTAGTGAGCAATACAAGCATGTTTCAGACATGATTCCAACCAGCTTAGTTTTGCAAGGACTGAAGCAAAAGCATCATGAGAGCTCCCACCAGTAAGCGCAAAGATGGAGAGATGTAGCTTCCCAAGTCCAGCCACTATTACTAGAGTGAGATCACCCAAATGTTCGTAGAGACATTAAATGGTTCTTTCTATGACCGTATGCTCAATCATGCGACAAAGAGTTTTGCATACATGCTTATAAAGGGAGAGTTGATACTTGCAGCCATGAAAAATAAAAGGATGGATAGTGGGGAAACAAAGAAACCATACAAAAAAAGAGACAATGAAGTTAATGCCACTAATGTCTATAATCCAATTACTCAAAGGGGTAGTCTTCAACAAGCCCAATGTCTCGACCATAGCTCCAGTAGTCACAAATCCTCTGAAGGAAGAACGAAGATATCAAGGGAGCTCGAGACCATATTTCCCACCTATTCCAATGAGATATACAAAATTGTTTGCTGAACTGGTCAAATCCCAAATGGTGCTTCCAAGACATGTTCCCCCGTTCTCACCACCATACCCACCATGGTATGATGAGAAGGCGCAATGTGAATACCATGCAAGAGTTAGGGGGCATACCATTGAAAATCGCACTGCATTCAAAATGGTGGTGGACGACATAAGAAAATTAGTGATGTTATCATTTGATACGTCAGAAGATAAGGGAAACCCTCTTCCAAATCATCAAAAGGCAGGTGTGAATGCAATCATAGAGGATGAGGATAAGGTGGTTAAAGAATGTGTTGCTGAAGTTAGAACTCCCATGAAGTGGGTATGGGCTCAAATGGTGGCAGTAGGGATGTTGGAAGGAAGAGCCTATAAACTAAAAATTGAGAATGAATCATACTGTAAAGTACCACATGAAGGAAGGACATGAGATTGGTTGTTGCTTAGAGTTTAGGCAACTAATTCAAGACAAGATGAATGAGAAAAAAATTGAGTTCTTTAGAAAAGAAGACAAGAAATGCACGTTGAACGTTTGAGCATCAGAGGAGTCATCCTCTAAAAGAGACTATTCTGGAATGAAGCCTTTAGTTATTAAGGCTAAAACAAGAGTATGTGAGCCAACAAAGGATGCAACCCCACGGCTTATAATTAAGGCGCCGTCCCTGTTTCCATACAAGGATAGCAAGAAGGTTCCTTGAAATTACGCTTGTTTGATGACAGCTTCGGGAGAAACATCTGTTCAAGAGAAAGAAGAGCCGGTCAATGAAGTGAGCCACTTTACGAGGAGTGGAAGACTCTATTCCCAGCCGATAGTAGAGGATAGAGATGCAGCGCAAAGAAAGGCTGTTGTTGAGGAGCCTAAAAAAGAAGATGACAGAGATTTCTTCAAGGAAAAACCAACAGCATATCATGAGCCTGTGAGGGAATCAGAGGATCAAGAGTTCTTAAAAATTTTAAAACACAGTGAATACAGCATCGTGGAGCAACTCCACAAGCTTCCGGCTCGAATTTATATGATTTCTCTGCTATTAAGTTTTGAGGGTCACCGTGAGGCCTTGTTAAAGATTCTGAACCGGACATTCGTATCAAAGGAGATCACAATCGATAAGATGGATATGTTAGTCGATAACATTGTTGTCAACAACTTCATTTCATTCAATGATGAGGAAATACTAGGTGATGGACGAGGATTGTGCAAGGCTTTACACATCACTACCTGATGTAAAGGTCCTATGTTACACGAAGTTCTAATTGATAATAGATCGGCGCTGAATGTGCTACCGCTTTCTACATTAAAGAAACTATCAATAGACAGTTCTCATATGAGAACTTATCAAAATACGGTTAGAGCATTTGATGGAACTCAGAAGGATATGTTAGGAAAAATTAAGGTGCCTTTGCAAATTGGACCAACGACCTTCGATGTTGAGTTTGTGGTCATGGATATAAGACCTAGTTACAGTCGCTTGCTTGGGCATCCGTGGATCCACACAGCAGGAGCGATCCCATCTACTTTACATCAGAAGCTAAAATTTGTGATCGATGGTCAGCTAATAAATGTCAGTGCAGAGGAAGAAATTATTGCATCAGTAACCACTAATGCACCCTTCATCGAAATCGATGAGGGTGCACTGGAGTGTCATTTCAGAACATTGGAGCTAGTCAATGCAACCTTTGTCACTGAAGGGAGCAAGGTGCCAGAACCAAAATTATCAAGATGTACGAAGATGCAGGTAAAACAAATGCTTGGGAAAGGAGATGAAATTGGGAAAGGATTCGGAAAGAGATATCAAGGGAGACTGTATCTTGTAGTAATCCCAGCGAAAAAGGATCGGTTTGGCTTGGGCTTTAAGCCCAAAAAAGGGCAAAGAAGGGCTGAAATCAAAAAACATCAAGATAGAAGAAGGGCTAGATTGAAGGGAGAGGAAATTGAATGGGAGCCGATGACTTTCCCTCCCCTGAGCCATAGCTTTATATCTGGAGGCATGGTGGATCCAAGTGCCCCAATTAGTGATGAAGAAAAAGGAGAGAATGCTCTATGTGAGGCGTTTGAAAAGCTGAGTATTAACGCTGTGACTGAAGAATAAGAAGATAGCCAGTACCTATCAATTGTTCGCCCTTGCTCTGAGCTTGACAATTGGACTGCTGAAGAAATTCTCGTAGTCTTTAAGACATGTTCAGAGTAATTCTCAAAACTAACCCTTTTGCTCCAGGCTTAGAGACAATAGGGGATCTTATGTAAATGGCCTATGTAAAACTTTAAATTTAAATTCAATAAAAGATGCATTTCCTTAAATCTTGTGTGGAAAACCTTTTTTCAAATAAACCAAAACTAAATGAAAACCATAAAGCATAAAAGACATTTCATTCATTTTGTTTCTTCCCTTTGTATATATCTTTTGCCTATTCCTTTTTTAGGTCTTTAGATATCATTAACATAAATGATCTGAGTCTGACTTTAAGGTTGACTTTGAATTGCCTCTATGCTTGGAAGAAGTTGGAAATATTGACAATGAGGAAGAATATGAAGTACCCAGTGATATGCTCAGAAAGGTAGAAGGAGAAGAAAAGCATATTCTACCACATAAAGAGGAACTAGAAATATTAAACCTCGGATCCACATAAGAAAAGCGAGAGGTAAAGATTGGTACTACCATCACGGCCAAAACCATACAAAGTTGATTGAGCTCTTGAAAGAATTTAAAGATATTTTTGCGTGGTCGTACCAAGATATGCCCAGTTTAGAAACTGACATTGTCATGCATAGGCTCCCTATAAAAGAAAGGTTGTGAACATGTAAAGCACGAGATGAGAAGAATGAAGGCTGAAACACTCTTCAAGATCAAGGACGAGGTAAAGAAGCAATATGATACATGATTCCTCGAGGTAGCCAAGTATCTGGAATAGGTGGCAACTATTGTCCCAGTACCGAAGAAGGATGGAAAAGTACGAATGTGTGTTGACTATAGGGACCTCAATAAGGCAAGTCCTAAAGATAATTTCCCGCTCCCACATATTGACACTTTAGTCGACAATACAACTGGTCATTCACTTTTCTCTTTCATAGATGGTTTCTCCGGGTATAACCAGATTAAGATGAGCCCAGAAGACATGGAAAATATGACTTTTGTGACGCTATGGGGAACCTTTTGCTATAAAGTAATGCCTTTCGGACTCAAGAATACAGGGCCAACATATCAAAGGGCCATGGTCACCCTTTTCCATAATATGATGCATAGAGAAATAGGGGTATACGTAGACGTTATGATCGCCAAATCTCGATTTGAGGAAAAACATTTGGTCAATTTAGAAAAGCTCTTCCTAAGATTGAGAAAGTTCTAGTTAAAGCTCAACCCAACTAAGTGCACATTTAGGGTCGCATCTGGCAAGTTATTGGGTTTTGTTGTGAGCAAAAGAGGAATTGAGAACGATCTTGATAAGGTAAGAGCTATACAGGAACTTTCCCCCACCTGAAACACAAAAGGAAGTTTGAGGTTTCCTGGGACGATTAAATTACATCACACGCTTCATCTCTCAGTTAACTGATAAGTGCGATCCAATGTTTAGGTTACTTAGGAAGAATAACCCGGGAATATGGGATGAAGAATGTCAAACGGCTTTGGAAAGGTTAAAGAGCAATTGAGTAATCCTCTAGTATTAGTACCACTTGTTTCAGGAAGACCGCTGATCTTGTACCTAGCGGTCTATGAAAATTCCACGGGTTGTGTGTTAGCGCAACATGATGACACTGGAAGAAAAGAAAAAGGTGATATATTACCTGAGCAAGAAGTTCACTGATTATGAAACTAGATATTTGTTGATTGAAAAACTATGTTGTGCTCTGGTCTGGGCAGCTAAAAGGCTAAGATAATATATGCTTTATCACGTTATATGGCTAATCTCAAAGTTGGACCCACTGAAGTTTATGATGGAGGCCCCGGCTCTATCAGGAAGGTTAGCGCATTGGCAAATGTTATTATCAGAATTTGATATCCAATATGTGAGCCAAAAAGCGATAAAAGGGAGTGTCATAGCAGACTTTTTGGCAAGTCGTGCTTCTGATGACTATGAAGCATTGAACTTCAATTTTCCTGATGAAGACTTGATGTGTGTCTCAGAAGATGATGAGGCTTCAACAGAATCTTGGTTTATGAACTTTGATGGTGCAGCAAATGCATTAGGAAAAGGTATAGGGGCAGTTTTGGTTTCGCCAAAAGGAGATTATTACCCTTTTACCAGTCGTTTGAAGTTTTTCTGCACTAATAATATGGCAGAGTACGAGGCCTGTATAATGGGACTAAGGGAAGCTATAATCAGGAATCTGTACTTTAAGAGTTTTGTGGGACTCTACATTAGTCATTTATCAAATACTTGGTGAATGGGAGACAAAAGATGCAAAGTTGTTGGAATACCACAAGCTGGTCCTTGAGTTGACCAAGGAATTTGATAAGATCACTTTCAAATATCTCCCCAGAGAAAACAACCAAATGGTTGATGCTTTAGCCACCTTAGCCACCATGTTTAGGGTAAATGAAGGTTCTGAGATGATGCCCATCAGGTTATACATGCTTGACTCTCCAGCTCATTGTTATGATGTGGAAGAAGAGATGGATGGATTGCCATGGTATCATAACATCTTGCAATATGTAAAACTCCAGCAATACCCACCGCAAGCTACAGAGAATGAAAAGAAAATGATAAGGAAAATGGCATCAAGGTATGTCCTTAATGGAGAATTTGTATTCAAAAGAAGTCGTGATCAAGTGCTTCTAAGATGTGTGGGGGCAAAAGAGGCTCAATTGATTGTGGAAGAAGTTCATGAAGAAGTTTGCGGAACTCATCCTAGTGGTTTCACCATGGCCAGGAGAATCATGCGTCTTGGATATTATTGGTCAACAATGGAAGGTGATTGCATCAACTATTCTCGCAAATGCCACAAGTGCCAAATCTATTTTGACAAGGTTCATATGCCACCTCAAGCTCTTCATTTTATGACAACCACTTGGCCATTCTCCATGTGGGGCATTGATGTCATCGGTCAGATTTACCCTAAAGCATCAAACGGGCATCGTTTTATCCTGGTAGCCATTGATTATTTCACAAAGTGGGTAGAAGCAGCCTCATATGCAAACGTCACCAGATCCATGGTTTGTATGTTTTTAAAAAAGGAAATCAATAGTCGATATGGCTTGCCTGAAAGTATCATCACCGACAATGCCTCTAATTTGAATAATAGGATGATAAGTGGAGTCTGTGGTATATCGCCCAAAGATGAATGGGGCAGTGGAGGCTGGGAATAAGAATATTAAGAAGATAATTGCAAAAATGACGAATACCTATAAAGATTAGCACGAGAAACTACCGTTTGCCTTATACGCTTATCGAACCGTGGTAAGAACTTCCACCGGGGAAACACCTTTCTCATTGGTATATGAGGTAGAAGCTGTGCTACCCACTGAGGTTGAGATACCATCGCTCCATGTCTTAATGGAAGCGAAATTAGAAGAGGCAGAATGGATGCAAGCAAGATATGACCAACTTAATCTAATTGATGAAAAGAGGTTAAAGGCGTTGTGTCATGGGAAAATGTACCAGAAAATGATGATAAGGGCTCACGAAAAGAAAGTTCGCCCAAGAGAATTCAAAGAGGGGGATTTAGTGTTGAGGAAAAAGCTGCCAATCCAAAGCGATTCTCGAGGAAAATAGGCACCGAATTGGGAGGGACCTTACATTGTAACAAAGGTCTTCTCAGGAGAAGCATTAATTTTAGCCGAAATAGATGGAGACGAACTCTATAACCCAATAAATTCAGACTCAGTTAAAAAGTATTACGTTTTAAGAAGAGGAAAAGAAAAGAAAAAAGAAAAGAAAAAGAAAAAGAAAAAAAAGAAAAAAGAAAGAGAAAGAGAAAAGAGAAAAATAAAAAAAGACGAAAAATAAAAAAGTGAAGAAAGAAAAAGAAAAGAGGGTTCAAAATGAAAACCCACAAAGGGCATTTTTAAACCAAATGAGGAAATGAGTTGAAAATCCGTAAAGGGCGGCTCAGACAATTTGCAAATAAGACCTTCCTCGGGGACTCTATACCTGGAAGTTTCATATCTTTCCACATAATCATTATTTCCAGGGTCTGCTCAGCATAGTTGACATTCAAGGCATCTTACAAAGTCATGACCGGAGGAGTTTTGGTTTCTGATATCTGAATGCTTATCCATTTTCGTGTAATTTCTTTTTTGTGTTTGCCACAATACCAATAAAATGTTGTTGTATAGGCCTTTTCTTTTCATCCTTTGACATCTTTCCCTAAAGCATCTTGCATTGAAATGAGAATTTAAATTTGACATCACTTGAAATATACAAGAGATTTTTTAGCATTACTTTGAAATTTGTCTAGAAGGGTATTGGAACTATGAGGTATTCAATGGTTAAATTTGGAGCTTAGGGCATAAAGAGCCGCAAACTCATGAGGAAATTCAAGATGGAAATAGGTTTTGCTGCAAATCTCTATGGAGGACCGTCAAGAGATGCTTTGACGTTACCTTAAGGCAACATGCTTACACGGGATAATTTGTCTTCTACAACAAAGAGAACAATCTTACACTCATTGGAGGAAATAGTTGAGGATATAAGACATTGGAAGAACATAAGGATTCTAGAAAGCCTGTCACTGAACATTGATGTATCAACTACAATGGTAACTTGACAAAGGCTAAAAGAGTATTGAAGAATATGAGGATAAAGTCAGTCCTTCCAACCAGGAATGCAAGATAACTAGATGAAGCGAGCAAATGTACAAAGATCATAGGAAGCAAAGAAGTACTAAGAATGAGAATGGTAAAGTAGAGATGATGGAGATGACTATCTATGATTATTTTGTCAATCGTTGTAGCATACAGTTGCAACTTTCGGATGAATTCCCATGCATTAATAATGGCAAATCAGTGCATTTCCCATATCCTCACGAAGTTTCGTTCTTATGTGTCCTAGCAACAAGAAGCTTCCATATTTGAACAAATCAAGGCAGAAATCACAAGAAGGGATGAATGTATTGTCTAAAGTGATGATTGAATCCATAATGCGGCGTGGTGAATGAAGGGGTTAAGAGTAGGCAATGGTGAAGATTACTTTCCAAGGAATGGTCGATGGAATTTCAACAACAAGAAATTGGTGAAGCCAACTAGTATTGAAAGATGAGTTATTGCAAGCTTTCTAAGTGTAAAGCCATTCAGTATAGAGAAATGAAAAGAACTCATACCGCCTTTTCTGATGGGATAGGCCAAAACAGATACGCAACATCTGTTGCCAGAGTTGAGAAAATGTTTGAGATGATATAATCCAAGTTTCCCGGAGCCTCACAATTTCTTCTGTGTCTATTGCTTGAGAAAAAATGTTAAGAAAAAAAAGCAAAAGAAATAAGACATGCATTCATGACTAGGCATCCCTAGGGGCATATGCATCTTAGTTGGATCATTTGCATTTGTTTTTGAAAGGTTTTGGAACTTGCTTATTCATCCAAGCGTATGGAGGATGAAGTCATCTTTTAGAATCTGCTTATCTATTCAAGCATGAGGATAATAGAACCCGTCTATCTGTTCGGGCATTTAAAGAATATAACATGCTTATCTATTCGAGGACAATGAGAATAGAACCCGCATATCTGTTCCGGCATTTGGAGAATGGAACCTGCTTATCTATTCGAGCACAAGGAGAATAGAACCTGCCTATCGGTTCGGGCATTTGGAGAATGGAACTTGCTTATCTATTCGAGCACAAGGAGAATAGAATCCACCTATCTTCTCAGGCATTTGGAGAATGGAACTTGCTTATCTATTCGAGCGCAAGGAGAATAGAACCCGCCTGTCTTTTCAGGCATTGACAGTTTGGTAATTGGTGAAAATCAGTGTCTTTTGTTCTTTGCTCTATTCTTGTTTCATCAGAATGACCAAAGAGGGGCATCTGTTGTCAACAGAATTTTCACCTAACTTCTTTCACTTTCATCTCCGGTTTAGTAGTATATTACATTGTTAGTGTTACATTATATTTAGTATAAGTGTGTTAAATGTTAGTGTTATAAATAGTATTTGAATTATCTAGGTGTCATATAATTTTGTTAATATACTTAGTGTATTGTAATTAGTATAGTTGTCGTGTTAGAATTAACATAGGTTATATATTTTTAGTATCTTAGCTAGTAGTTAATATAATAGCTAATTATCAAAACCCAAAAAATAAAATAGGCAATCCAATTGTAATTAAAAATGAATAAAGGGTCCATTAGATTTAATTTAGAATAGAGTCCATACATAGAAGGTCCATTACACAAAGGCCCGCTCGACCTGATTATTATTTCCTAAAGGCCTTGATTCTTATATGCGCAGGTAATGAAGAACCATTGGATTAGTGGGGAATAGATCCAACGACACAGGATCGCACACAGCCTTCACACGGATTACCAAGAGCCACGCTTCTCATCTGTTATATCAGGAACCAATCTAACGGCCCAGATTGATCAGCAGCAAAGCACGCAGATCACCACTCGCGCGTGGCAGCCACGCTTCTGACTTTCCAGCTTCTGGCAGGCATTCTGACTTCTCTGGCAGAGCTCAGGCGCCGTTCCGATTGTTCCTCACCAACATCAACGCCACCATTTGCAATTACCGGTAACAAAAACACAAAACAAGAAGTTAGAAAAGAAACAAAGCAAATCAAAAGGGCAACCAAAGCCTTAGCTACAAACCAGGTTCAAATCAGAGGCAAAGTCAACCAACATAGGTGGGACTGGATCCCTAAATTGGTGCCTTAGCAAGAATCCAGCAACGATCAGATTAAAATAGTGAACAAAAGGCAACAAGCTTAAAATCAGAGCCGAGACAAGATCAAATGAGGAAGTTATTAGGGATTCAGGCTTGAAATTCAAGCAATTCTGTAACTATATAAACCCCTTATGTAATTCATGTAAAGACAACAACAATCACATAGACAACAATTACAGAAAACACACACTATATACACACAATTAGCATTTGGAAGTTGTACAGCCAACAAGTGAGAGTTGTAATAAGAGTTCAAAAGCAATAAAGGAAGCAAGTTTCTGGTAATGTCTTCTATCTTTTCTTTTATGTTTTGAATTTAATAAAGAAAAAGGGGTTGTTTTTACCTTTGTTCTATTTGAAACGCCGTAGAGATTTAGCTTTGATGTAGCTCCGATGAAAGAAATGTGATTTGAGGTCGCCAAAATCTGGAAAATTAGGATTTTTTTGGGAATTTTGCTCGGCAACGGCAACTGGCACCGGTAGAAGGCAGCTGACATGGTGGGTGTTCATCGTGTTCTTCATAAAATAAAGAACATGATGAACACGACAGAGAAATTATAAAGGGTCGTCTTCAATCCGTTTTGAAGAAAAATGAATAAATGAAATATGTTTATAATATTTATTATATATACTAACCCGTTTGATCCAACCCGAACCCGATTATAACCTGCGCCCTTCTTTCCCGGTTCTTATACCGCAGTGCCTATGTTTTAAATTTGTTTTAATTTCGTCCCTTTTTCTTCACAATTTGACACCAAATTTTAAATTATTTTCAAATTGACCCTTACATTTGGTTTTCTTTTAATATAGTCCCTAATACAGATTTTTTAAAAAAATAAAATTAATTTTCCTTTTCTGTATTTAGCATTTATTTTGATAGTTAATTTAATTTAAGTTTTTGTTCTTGTATGTATATATATGTATGTTTGTTACACTTTAGGAATAGAGACTTAAAACATAGAATAGAGACATGTATATTGTAAAATGTTCTTCATTTTCAATAAAACACACTTAATTATATTCAAACCTTAATAGTTAAAATGAATGTAGATGTTTTCTTAGGGATTAATCACTGATTTTAATTAAAAGACTTTAACACATTTAATATTCTTGCTAATTTGCTTAAAAGTGAAACTTAATTGATGCAGTGTCTTATCAAACGGGAATGACGAGTTAGCGCCAAAAGTGTTGGTGGTGATTAAAGTTCATTTCACGGGTGGTAAGGCCGTTAAAATAGATTTACATTCATTTTACGGACAAATAGATCGAAATGTTGTGAACTTGCAAATTCCAGTTTTAAAACACTTTTTGAAATCAATTAGGTACCAGTTTTTGGGCGTTGTGGGGGTGCTAACCTTTCCCCACACGTAACAGACCCTCGAACCTGTTTTTCTTGTTTTACATTGAGCAAAATATAATTTTGATAAATAAAACGATTTATCAAAATACCCTTTCTTAAAAAGTGATCCAATCACACTTTATTTTTCAAAAAAAAGATTTATGGCGACTTCGTGTTTTTATAAAGTTTTCCAAAACATCAAAACCACCTAAAAAGGGTTGCGACACTCGTATATCTCCCTCTTCCATCTATGGATGGAGCCAGTTTTTCAGTATGTTACTTTCATCATGTCGGTGAAGTTTTTCGTCATTCAGATCTTGGAGAAGTTCCTTTAGTCACCGGTAAATGGCCACGACATTGAAAGGCTAGTACGAGGAAGATGGTTGTTTGGTTTTGGTAGGGGATCGATTTGTATGCTTACTCGGCTAGAGGAAGAAGATGTTCCGAGGGTGAGTTGGTTCGACGGTAATGACACCTCTGTTTCCGACGGTGACAGTGATGAACGGTGAAAGAGAGGTGAGGGTGAATGAGGGTGGGGTTGTAATTTAAGGTTTGAGTTTGGGTATAAAAAGTAATAGTTCTTTATTTTAAATATTCTAAATTTAATAATAATAAAATATGATTTTAATGTTGAGTTTAAATTATTTTATATTTAATAATAAAAATATCATGTCATACCAAAATAATAAAAAATTAATTTCAGAATGACTAAAACTAGAGCAATTTAAAAGTTCAGTTATTTAATTGAATATTTTTAAAGTTAAGTAGGAGTGAGAAGATAGTGCATTGATGATATGTGTAATTTACCCAAAGCTCTATCTCCCAGAAATCATCAACCTTATGTACTGCAAACTCAAAGCTATTCAAGGAATATGTAGGAGCTGTGTCCAAGATGTGAACTTCAATGTGTTCTGGGATTCCACCAATCTCAGCCCCTCCCATGTTTCTTCCATCAAGTCTAATCATTCAAATGCTAAAATTGCATTAAGCCTAGGAGGTTACATTGTGGGCAGTCAATTTGCTTAGTTCAAGCCTTTCTCTATCGGATACTGACTTCCTGAGTCCCTAATGTTGTTTCTTTGGTCACAAGTATCATAAACAAATACCATCATTTCACAGTTTGAGTTATTTCAACAACCAAAGCTCCAATTATAATGACGGTAACGTGTTGGTGAGCTTTCTAAGCGATATGAGCTGCAGGTTGAGTTTAGAGGATGGGGACGATGCTTAAGACTTAGAGTCAGAAAAGGTTTTATGGTATCTTTGTATCCAAAGCAAATGGGTTTATACATGACAAGGAATCACAGGAGATAGTAGCCCTTAATTAGGGCTATCATTTAATAGTAAATATAGATAGAGATGAATAGTCATAGTGGGCTAAACACAGTGGGCTAAACACAGATTGGACCTTATTTCTTCATGTTTTTCTTTACTTATTATTATTATAGAAAATAATTAGAATAGAGGCTAATTTACTCACACATACCTACGGATTAAATTATTCGAACAAAATTTATTTAGGTGGAATACGCCACCCTTTATTATTAGGACTACTCCTTGAATTCAAGAATAAAAATTCGTTTAGCCAACTTAGTTACCTATTATGACTTTGATATTTAATTTTTATTCTTCAATTTAATAATTAAAGTTGTAAATCTTTATCACTTTAGTCTAACACAAATATGTTTCGGTTTCTTCCTGTTTTATTTTTTTATAAATAAGGGTACTAATACATGTATCGTTAAAAAATTCTTTAAATCTAATTAGAAGAAAAGAGTACACATGGTAGCACTTACAATCAAGAACTTCACATGTCCTTATGAAACGAAGGTAAAACCTCAAGAGGAAGCATACACAACTGAACAAAATCAAAAGTATCAGAAGATGCTAGTTTAGGGAGCCCATTAGCAACTTTATTTCCGGATTGCAACACATGTTGAATTTGCAGCACCCATGATCTTTGTCGCAATTCTTTCAGATTAGCTATCATAGTGGACTGACCTAGATTGAACTTATCCGATCGGAGAGTTCGAAGCGCCTCCATAATATCAAGTTCACGAATAACTTATCGATGTCCCTTTTCCCAGGCACATAATAATCCAAAATACGTACTCCACAATTCTGAATCAAGCACAGAACAAATTTCAATAAACTTAGTGAAACCAAAAATCCAATTACCTGTTAAATTTCGTAGCACGCCACCACAAGAGGCTTTCCCACTTTGGCCCTTTCGTACACCATTCTATTGATTTTCATCCACCCAGCCTCCAGCGCAGCCCAAAGCACCGGGCCATGTGGGATCGAAGTCGAACAACAGGCTTGCTTCGGTGCCTCAAGCAATGCAGTAACGGCCATTTGTTGCCTTCTTCCCTGTTATATTTATTGGTGTTTGTACATTGTATGTTGTACTATTTGATTATTCTAATAGTTAATTAACTCTTTCACGTAATTTTCGGAATAATTCTTTTTATAAAATATGTGATGTGAAATTAAGAGTGATAACTAGCCGATCAAAGCCTGAGACTGGGCAGACTCGGCTCAACTCCAAAATAATATTAGTGGGCTCGGTCAGAGTTTGAAATTTTAAGCTCAAGCTCGAAGTAGGAAGTTTGAGCTCAGCTTGTGGCTCGAGGTCAACTCAACTCTGGTCATGATTTTCTTCAATTTACTTTTAAATATTTTTACTGATGTTTTGAAAAATAACATGTAAAAATTTATTTGGGAAAAGATTAAACAAATACAGTGATCTATAAAATACAATCATCTATCATTTTCGAAAGAAAATATAAGGATCAATTATATAATATAAAATAATATAGTTCAAAATAAAAATAACATAAAATTTAAAAGAAAGAAGAAAAATCTCATTGATCAACAATCAATTTATATATATAATATGTTTTAGTGGGTTCTTTTTCTAATTTGTTTATTGCTTTTCTTTTGCTAAGCATACTCTTTAGTGTTATATATATATATACTATATTCACGAGCTTTTCCAGTCAAACACAAATTTAAATCAAAATATTGATTGAGCCGAGTAGCTTCTGAGCCGGTTAAGCTCATTATTATCCATATATAAAATAATTCAAATTATAATTTAATCCTTGAAAAATTAAATTTTGTTTTGCATGAAACTAAGAAAAATGATAAAAAATTGGGTTCTAAAATTTTTTAAAATATTTTAAAGTGACAGTTTGACCGGGTGACTTTAAAATTCAAAAGGTATAAATTTAGTGGGTAAGAGAATAATATTATTAAGCTAAATATTTAAATAAATGTCTAATCTTTTAGGTTTGCTTAAATAAAGGTATAACCTTTTTAAATGGTCGAATATGGGTCAAATATTTTCGTATTTGCTCAAGTACGAGCTTGACCTTTCAAAATGACTAAATAAGGGTTTAATATTTTTTTAATCTACTCAAATTAAAGTCACCTTTTGAAATGTTTTCAAATAAGTTGGGGTTGTAAAATTCAGTGGTGGAGCCAAAATTTTTATATCAATGGGTCAGAATGAAGTATGAGATATAAAGAATTTATATATCACTATAATAAGTATTGTTGACCTCGTACACAATAAATCAAGTGAAGTCAATTTTAATATTTTTAAAGTGTCATGTCATACTAAAATAATAATAAAAGAATTTAGAGGGACTAAAACAAGAGTAATCTGAAAGTTCAGTTATTAAATTAAAAATTTTTAAAATTGAGTGATCAAAATAGGAGTGAGAAGATAGAACAATGATGATATGTGTAAGTTATCCTAAGCTATATAATTTACCCTAAATTATTAAATTGATAATTTTTGCAGAAACCGCATCGGCGCCCTTGGAAGCAACTGCTATGGCCAAGTATCATTTCTCTCTCTCGTTTACCATCAGAACTTCGATTTTGGATTGTGTTCTTAAACATAGGAGTATGATTATTGGCTTTTTGTGTAACATTTTGTGTTCTTGCAAGAACACATAAAACTTGCTATCATTTTTAAGAAACGTACTTACTTCTTGAATCAATTCTTTTGTTACTTTTTATTCTCTATTTTCTGATCCCTCTAAAACAATCAAAGTTGATCATTCCACCGATTTCATTCTTCCTACAAAACTGCTTTGTTTGGTCTTGAGGCTTCGTCGAGCCATATAATTGCTTGCAGTAGGTTCTCCTTTTCCTTTTGGTTGCACTTTGGAAATGAAACTACTCTCACATTTATTCCTTCGTTTCATTATCATTGCCTTACAATCGCTACAAAAAATGACATATACCGACAGACAAAAAATAGTCGTTAAAATACTAAAAATTTGTCTGTATATAGTCTAAAACCTTGAACCGACGGACAAATAAGATATTTCGCAGACAAAAAATCGTCAGTAAAACGTTAGTCGATATAAATCTGTAGCGATGAAAACAACCGTCGTTATAGATGTTGGGATCCTATACCGACAGACATTTTCGTAGGCATAGGTATGACCTACCCAACAAATTAGTGTATCTATTCCGACGGACATATCCGTCGGTATATATGTACCGGATATACTATTTATTTAAGATATATATACCCACAGTTATTGTTCGTTTAATCTTTGAATAGAAAAAATATGTAGTGCATAATATTAAAACATGTACGAGTCTATTACAGCTATAAGAAAATAACTCCAAGGCTATATACATCACTTTTGTCAATCAACTTATGAGTCAGAAAGTATTTTGATCAAGGTAACCTTGCAGCCAACAACAAAGCACTCAACTAAAACGGTGGAAACGTGAGTCGGCACATCCCCCTCTTCTTCCAAGACTGGAGCTAACCGGGAGAGACCAAAATCAGAAACTTTTGCATTAAGGTTGGAGTCTAGGAGAATGTTGCTGGCTTTGATATCTCGTTGGAATACTGGAGGATTTGCTTCAGTGTGGAGGTAAACAATTTCTTTGGTTGAACTCAGTGCAATCCGTAATCTCATTCTCAAACTCAGATTAGTTTCAGCTTTAGCTACATATCATGATTTACATCAATTTTATGATAAAAACAAACGTGTTTATAAGCTAAAAAAAATTCCTTCATGGTACTTGTGTATTTGACTAAATGTAACACCCATAACCCGGCTTAGGAGTAAACCGAATTAGGAAGTGTACGGAGCAAACATAAAAAGAATATTACGTAAATTTAGTTCAATCAATTGAACATTCCTTCGAAAGACAGAGTAATTTAAAACTTTTTTTTATTATTCCTAGATCTAACACCAAACTTAATTCATATGCCATCAAATGGTCATACACTAAACAACACACTTCAATCACTAGTTCGTAGCATGCCCTTATAGTCTATCACTTATGAATACTCATTTCTCATAGTATGTAATTTCAACTCATAACGGACAAAAGATCACATCTTACAACACAATACCATTCGAATCGAGCATGCCATGGATTATGTTCCCAAAAACAAGTATTCAACAATCGTTTTAAAGCCTTGACTCTTTGGTTAACAATCACTCAAACCAAATATTATCTACTTAGGCATTATCAAATTATAAATATTTAAATCTAACCATGATTCATACTATCCAATTCAATTCCAAACTCATTTGCATAGCCACATCACGTGAGAGTTCATAAATGTATTACCCGATTAATTTATAAGACTAACTACTAAGCACTCGGGCTACCTCATCATAATCAAATCTAGCATATGATACATGATACGTAGAAGCATGCATGCACATACATTACAGATGATCTATCCACTAAGCAATTATGTTTATAAATATGTGATCTACCATACCACATCAGACTACTATGATAGATCTAGAAGCAAGCACCCAAAACAAATAAAAGACCCGTTACAAAGCTTAGAATATTTTTTAGAGTACGTATATACACATATATGATCAAAAGATGCTCTAGATACACAATGCATACATATCGACAATGTGCCACAATCTAGGAGTACTTAAGAAATTACAAACGTACTTCTTGACACTTGTGAACCCGCCCAAGCTCGGTAGATAATTGGAAACATTGTTACCCTGAAAGGCAATGAAGGAATAGGGTAAGCTAACGCTTAGTGAGGTAGTACTAAAATCTGAAAATAGTATAGCAGACCTTATATTGTCTACTCCTATTTTTTTCACCAATACTAGCCAAGGTCCAAGTAAGTACCAACAATTGAATCTTCACACAACATAGTCGAAGTCTTATCATTTCAAAATGATTTATCATAGTAATTTTAAACATGGTTTGCTTGTCACACAAGATATCATGTAAGGCATCAAGCATAGTATAACATAATTATAAGTTCTTATCACGCGAGGCATTAGGCACATCATATCAAAACCATAGATTTCTTTAGTACGCAAGGCATCAAGCAATACATGTCATAATCATAGTTTTAAACTTGATTAAGAAACTAGTTATTTGTTTATTAGTATTCAAACAAAGCATAACTTTACACACCATAGACTTTACAAATTCATATAAGTGAGAGGTACTTATCAAGCAATTCAAGTTTGTGGGTACTTTATCAAGCTTAACTAATCACTCAAGAGAACATTCAATAACTCGAAGGTACGTTTCGCTTGATTTGCAAGTTGTTACCATGATTTATATATCTAACTTATAAACTTTCTTGGTTTCTTTTAATATAACCTACTATTGACATCTTTTATTAGTGACATAGGTTATCAAACATGACCTAGGCATGAATTCTTCTTATCATGTAAGATATCAGAATTAGCATTTCATTTTGCGAGATTACTTAGCAAAAGATATCAATTATATCATTTTATATTATTGAATTACTTGACATTTAAGATATGAGTAGAATTTCTTGACTTAACTCAAAATCTCTTTTTATTACTAGTCATTAACATATCATCTCATTGTCATGAGTGATTATAGATTTGAATAAGAAAACTATCCAATATGTATCAAGACACACGAAAAAATCATGTACATATGTGCACACATTCAATAATTCATATGCATCAAGAATTCGAATATATCACACAATTAATTGGGTATTCTACCAGACATATCTTATTCACCCAAAACATATTATGCAAGTTATTACATTAAGTAAGTGTTTTAACTTATAATTTTTTTACAACTTCTTTATAGCATAGCCTATCAATACATTGTGTTATCTTGTTTTATGTTCAATATGTTGATATATTGTGTTACATGAGGCTTGTATGATTCGAATGACCTGCATGGATAGAAATACATTATGTGATTTGAATAGATGAACTTTTGAAATGCTAAATTTTATATGAAATTGATAACTTGAATACAAGGAATGGTACATACATGTGAAATGATCAAGTGAATGTTGGCAAAAAAGGGCCATTCGAATGAAGAAGTGAAATATTGAGTTTACATGTGGAAAACATACCCTTACTCCATTGGGAAATTGGGGTAATGAAATAATGTTATGAAAGTTATGAATGAATTATCAAATGAAATGTTGGCTATAAGGCCTTTTGAATAAGTGAATTGAGGCATGGAAAATCACACGTGATGATAATGCATAAATGTATACCCTTATTGAAGGGAGAATGAAATCCTTGAAAGGATATATTGATGTAGAGCTATGCTCATCATGTTTAAGAAAAGAAAGGAAAATGTTAAAGCCTTGGTTTTGAGTCAGTCTTAGGTATAGTTGGCATGCCGTAGAGTCCATAGAGCTCAGTGTTGAGATAGACTACGGTCCGGGACAGTGGTCCCTATCTGGCGACAGTAGGAAGGAAGTGTGTGTGTGGTCACTTGGTGATAGTAGGAAGGATTGAACGGTACTGCGAGTACCATATTTATGGGCAACAATTGGTTGGGGATTCCAATACCTAGGCAGAGTTTTGGTTCTCAATGCTATGATATTTAAAAATCATGAGATTGAAGATTACTAAAAAAAAAATATGATAACTCAAATGGTTATGAGTTTATATGTGTATGCACATGTGTTTCATGAAAAATGGTTGCTATCTAGAATTAATCGTTTATCTAAATGATGATTGATCCTACTTGGGCTTTGGGTGTTATTGTTCTAAGTGATTAACAAGATTGGTACTCTATATTGTTTGATATTAAGCTCAATCATATAAAAGTTACTATCGTATGGCATGATATTATCAAGAAGGCTAATAAGTAAAATGATTAATTCCTGGAATTGATTTGCGTCACAAGGAGTACATGTACTATTCGAATTTGGATTGCCCTTCTAGGGAGAATTTGATATGTTTGGATAGTGTAAACACACAATTAAGCTTGTTCTGAATGCCTAAAAGATTTTAAGTTGTGTATGTAGTATATTGGTATTAAGTTTGATATGGTTGAATTAAGCGAATGCTTGAGAAAAATTGCAAAAAATATTTGAATGAAGTTACATGGTAATCTGTAAGGAAATTTGGATTATGCGAAGGATTAGATTAAGTTAATAGGCAATGATATTAAGAAAACAAAAAAAAGTTATAAGCTAATGAGAAGGAATTTGAGTAACTTGCTTACCAAGAAACGTGTTCTTAATTTGAATTGATTAAACCATAATTGAAAAAGACCTATTACTATTGAAAGCTGAATAGTAATGAGTTTGTGGATGGGCAAATTGTGGACTGACCTATTTTGATCAATATTCTTCGATTGATTGGATGTATATGAACATGTAGCCTTTTTTAAATGCTATGTTAAACTTCTTGTTAAATTATAATTGACGTTCTAAGAATTAAGTATTTGGATTTAAGATAAGATATGAGTGACATCTTACGTGTTAAGGAACTTATGTTATGACACTTGTGTGTGATGATTTGAGTAATAAGTAACTTGTGTATGACTTTGTTATGATAAAATAGTCAAGAAAAAGAAAATAATTGAACAAATGAACTTTGGCAATGTTATGCCAACAAGGGGAAGGATGGCCTACTTGAGTACACATAATAGTGACTAGTTTAAATGATTAAAATCTTGCTCTATTCGAATATAATATATATATGTACATGCAAATGGTGTGAATTGTATAAATGGATATGATTGGTTCAGGTTGACTCTTCAAATTGGTTGGGATGTTTATTTGGTTGTAATTCGTTGAATATCTATGTACATATGAATCTTGCTTATTTTAAATACCTTAATACTTATGAACTGGGTAGCTTATATGACAAGGAAGTTCATGCTTATATTAAACGGTGATAATCAACTCGAGTGGCAAGTAATACTGACATAAGTAAAGTTATGGGAGAGAAGTTAATGGAAGGAAAGCTAATTGAACTTGTTAATAGATATTTTGTACCAGCAACAAAACTAATGAATATGTTAATAGAATGCCTACATAGGATTCAAGGAATTTTAACATACTTGAAACTTTTTAGTAAGAAAAAGGACATGTAAATGATCTAATGTGTTACTTGAATGGTTTAATATACATATTAGTGCCATTATTCTATTTGAAGTTCAATAAGTAATGAGTTATGCTTGACCAAGCTTGCTATTTGCTTAGATTCATCGAATTTGAGAAAGAGTAGAGTTTTAATATAGAATTTCAACTTACGTATTTAGATGTCTGAACTACCTCACTAAGCTTATGCTTACGTTACTCTTTCATTACATTACATGGTAGAATATTCTTGGTTTCTCCCGAGCTTGGGCGTGGTCACAAGGAATTATGTAGGAGTCGAGTCTTTACCTATAGAACACATAGTTGGTGGCACATAGCAAATAAGTTGCATAAAGCATTTATATTCCATATTGGCTTATATGTGTATAAGCTTAATATATATATCCCAAGTTGTGTATCAGGCCTCTAATTATTTTTTTATGGTCGTTGTTGATTTCTTGATTGATTAGTTGATAAAGTATCTAGATGCTTAATTACCTGTAGGAGGTTCAAGTCACAAAATCACTTGACATCTCGTATCAAGTAAGCTAATTTATATGCTATCATGAATCCAACCCTAAGTAAATGAGGTGCTGCTCGAATGGTTGGTTAAGTGTTTAAAACAAGCAATTGTTAAAAGGCTTAATTAAATTCGGGTATTTGTTCATACTCTTTGAATTAAATATATGATTGGTTATTACTACAAGAAGCATAGAAAATGGTCTGATCTTAGTAATCTAGGTGACAGTTGCCTTTGATAATAATCTAATAAATTGGTGATGGTAAACTAGAGTAGATATGATGACTAAATTATTTACTTGTATGTGAACTTATGTTTGGTTCTAAGCATGGTTGCTTGATACTAAAATACACTATAATAATGCCATGCATTGTTTAGCTGTTAACCTTAAATAATAAAGTCTTGGTGATAAATAGTGCAATTCAAGTTCTAGTGATTTCTAATCCATGTCTTGTGGTTAAGTTTTGAATGATCATAATCTTAGATTGTTAAGTCCTTAATCAATCGGGGAATGTTATGCTTATAATCGAGTGAAGACCCATAATGTGTTTGAGGGAAAGGAACCTTATATGATAGTAGTAATTTCGTAATAAATCTTGTGAGTTGAGGAATACAAAAGATGAAGGCATGTTATAAACTTGTGACTTGGTGAGCCATGATTTTGATTGTAAACTTATGTCTAAGTAATTATGGGTTGTTGTTAGATCCTTAAAAGCATTTTAAAAGAATTTTTTTTTAAAAAAATTTCCCCGATTTCTGAATGCATGTCTGTTGAAAAGTGCTAAGTTGCTCATGTTAGTTCGAATGTTGTTAGTAATACATCTTAAACCGGTTTATCTCCTGGACGGTTTAGGCATGATACATGATGTGTTTCTTTAAAAATAGTGAGGTACATGGTTAATAATGAATTATATTGGCAAGTGATTTTGGTTTAAAATTTTATCGGATATAGTTGGCCGACCATAAGATTGATAGTGCACACTATAAAGAGTCACCTTGGATGTTGAGGGGTTTATACAGTTTATCGAATACTCCATCCAAGTACCCTAACGGTTGAGGGGTTGTATGGTACCAAAAACTCCCGTTAGTGGATTAAGCGTCTAACCGATAATTAGGGTTGGTGTCCTTGGTGTTGTGATTGTAATCGGTTGTGATTGTACTATAATTCCGGTTGAGATGGCTTGAAATGTTGAGAGGACACTTGTTGAATCTGTGTATCCGATGTAATATTTTGTAAAGTGAAATTTGGTTTATAATCACTTGAAACACAATATAATTGTTAATGTATCATGTTGATGGATGTTAATGTATAAAGTTGGTTTATACATGAGTTACTCTTTAAGCTTTTCATATGGTTGTTATGCATGAGAAGGCTTAAATTGAGGGTTAGAAAATAGGATTTGTTGTTGATACATGATACATGTTGCATATGATTTAATATGCTGGTTTTTGAAAGTGTTAAGTGCATGGTTTTCAAAGCATGATGTTTTGAAAGATGATTTAAATTGTTGAACTCATGTGAGTTGGGAAAATGGTTTTAAATGCATTGATGGTGTTGTGTTTTGAGCGCTCCTCACTAAGCCTTGTGTGCTTATGCTTTTTTAGTCCATCAACGTAGTGAATTAAAGGTTTGAGGCAGTGGGCAAGAAAGGGGAAAATCCAAGGACTTATATAACTAGAAAGTATGGTTTCGAACTAGACTTGTAGTAATAAAGGCAATGGGGTTCATTGTTGGTTTGGGAGGTGTTTTGTTAAACTTTCTATTTTAGAATGTTTGCTATGTTGTTTTGAGGTTGTAAATGGCCTTTAATGCTTGGTATTTCTTTGGGGTTTAATTTTCATGCTTTAATTGACTTGGTTTTAGGAAGCATGCCTATACTTTACTCATTGAAACATAAAGCCATGTTATAATGTTAATTATGTGATGTTTTGTTAAGGATTGAACCTTAGCGATGTTGTGTTAATGTTTGAAGCATGTTGGAATGTTGTCGTAGCCTTGAAAGCACGTAAAACCAGCAAAATTAGACATTACAGGTCCAAGCGTACCGATACGCGTGTCCCCATATCAATATGGGTAAGCTATTTCAAGCATGGCATTTTGGTATATGGGAAGCTATTTCCGTACAAGCAAGAGTATTGTAGCAATGTGTATCGATACGCTTAAACCGTATCGGTACAGTTTTGAGATACTAGAATCTGATTTTAAAGAAAAGGCCAAGGCATATCGATACACTTGCTCGTGTACCGATACGGGTAGCTGTTAATTCAGTTATTGGATGTTTGGAAATTCATGTTCCTTGCGTTTTGGTCCATGAATGTTATGTATACAATTAGATGAGTTTGAATGATCGTTTTGAGCTGGTTTTTGTCATATGAGCATGAAACCTGATTATTGAGGATCGGTAAGCTTAAACTAGGTTAAGTCCATATAGTTTTCCAAAATTACAATTTGGTACCTAAATTGCAATTGTGAGCAATTAGATGTCAATTCGATGCTCAATTGAGTTGAGCTTTCACCCGCTGCCAGTATGCACACCAAAGGTTAATATGTTGCATCTATATAAGATAAAAAGGAAAAAATGGTCGTATTTCAGGTTAATCTTTCTGGTTTGTTTTGGCAAACCCAATGTAGCTCGCTCGATTCAATCTTACAATTAGGCCGGGTTAAGGGTTATTATTTCTTAGGGTGCATGGGAGCCTTGCCTGCTCTTGGTAGGTCGGCGAGGCGCGGGAGTGGTAGTTGTCTCTTTCTTCTTTCTCTTCCTTGTATTTGCAGCAGCAACCGAAGGGCTAGGGATATCACTTCTTCTTCTTCTTCTTCTTCTTCTTCTTCTCTTCTTCTTCTTCTTTCTCTTCTTTTGGATGTGGGTGGACAGCAGCTGCAACAGCAGCCTCGACAAAATATTGTTTAGGGAACAAGGGAAAGGCAGTAGTGAACCCACGCAACAACCTATTTAATGAAGTTCTTGTGGCCAAGTTATTTTCTTTAGCATATTCAAAGAATAGCTTAAAGAACTATGTCATAACACTGAGCAGGGTTGCACGCCGGGTACTCTTAGCCATGGCGCTGAAGGGTGTAGTACCAACCACAAGCCCTTTGAGCATTGGTATCTCTTATGGGAGCGTCCCTATTTGGGCTTCTATTAGTAGGTTATTGGGGTCTTCACGAACCTGTGCATTCTCATATAAAACAATTATCAGGCTCATAAATATTAAGGGGCTTTTTATACCTATCGATGTGGTCTTCCCCACAATTAACTGGTAAGTCACTTTTCCAATATTAATTCTTTGGCCTTTCATCACCGAGTGTAGAAGAAGCATCCTGTCGGTGGAAATCATGGAGATGTGTCTTGTGTGCTGGAACTGAGTGTTCATGAAGTGGACCTAGTATTTGGGGTCTAGCTTCAAGTCAACCTATTTTACAACCCAAAAGTGGTTGATTTCCAAGTCTATTCTATTCCTGGAATGTATAGGTCGTGAAGCATCTCGTCATAGGTAGTGTTGGTGGCCGTCGTCGCGAAGTATGCTCATCCTCTGCACTAGTCCAACCGAAGTAATTATTAATTATTTCAGCAAAGAATTTTACCTACTTCCCATTAACAAATGATGTTTCATCATTTGCTTTGGTGATGTGGGTGTAGAACTCGCGAACCCATGAAACATTAATCCTCCATGGCTGTTGAACAAACTCCTCCCAATCATCGATGATGGAACAAATTTTTTTGTCGAATTGGAGTTTGTGCTCACAAGAAAACTCCAACCTTTCCTCTAGCATGAGTTGCTGGTTTTGGAATGTCTCGTAGCTTTTTTCCATCTCAACATTGTAAAATTTCCTTTGGGGATTGTGTTCCTCCTGTGCCGAAATGGTACGCTGAGAGGTTGAAGAGGAGGGTTTTGTGGATGGGTTGGTGTCGGTTGCTTCTAGTGGAGCGGGCGAGGCACTTGCACTAGTGCGAGCGGCGTTTCTTATTCTTGCCATAGTGTTTGGATGCAAAAGGTTATGAGAGAAAAAGAATTATAGGGTTAGGTCAAGAAACGACAAAGCAAGAAAGGTAACACGTCTTTCTTTGGAGTTTATATGGTATGTCGACGGAAAGATGAAAGGGTTTCTGAATGGCTTAGTTGTGGAGGGAAAGAAGGTTTTAATGGTGTAGGATTGATGGAAAGGACATATAGCTGCATGGGGAAAGTATGTAGGGTAAAGTAGGGAAGAGAAAGTCTATCGAATTATTATGGGGGAAAGTTAATGTTTTCAAAACAAATATTTGTTCCCTTTTTCTAATTATAAACCCAATCTACCAAGAAGTCCTTGTTCACAATCCTAGGGGGACCTGTTAAAGTATTCCTTCTGTGATAATTGCCGGAAATAAACCAAATTCATTAAATAAAACCTAAACCTAATAGAAAACAAAAAGAATAATAAAAACTATGGCAAAATAAAGTGCGTAAAATTAAAATGCTAAAATTTAAAAGTGCATAAAATTAAAAGGATATGAATGAATGTCTAGACATCAAGTAGCGTGATTGAAAATTTTTCATGTTGAACCGGTGCTCCTTGATAGGCATTCAAACGTTTTCCATTGAATTTGAAGGTTGGGCCATCTTTAAGATCCTTGATGTCCACAACACCATGTGGATACACCTTGACGACTTTGAATGGGCCAGACTAATGAAACTTCAGCTTGCCTGGGAAAAGCTCCAAGCGAGAGATGTAGAGTAGGACTTTTTAGCCCTCAACAAAATGTTGAGGCATCAGTTTAGCATCATGCCATCTTTTGGTCTTTTTCTTGTAGATCTTGGCATTTTCGTAAGCATCCATATGATACTCCTCCAACTCATTCAACTCGAGTAATTCTTTCTCCAGCTAGTTGGCAATCCATGTTGATCTTCTTGATATCCCAAAGGGCTTTGTGCTCAAGCTCGAATGGTAGGTGGCATGCATTTCCATAGAAAAGTCTATAGGGTGATATGTCGAGCGGTGTTTTGAATGCGGTCTGATAATCCCATAAGGCTTCATCCAGTTTCAAGGACTAGTCTTTACGTTTTGCTTGACCAATTTCTTCAGGATCTACTTAATCTCTCGATTGGACTCTTCAGCTTGTCCATTTGTTTATGGATGATATGATGTGCCAGTCTTATGGTGTACTACATATTAACACAATGCCTTAGCAATCAACTTATTGTCAAAGTGACTTCCCTCATCACTAATAATAGCGAGAGGTACTCCAAACCAAGTGAATATATTCTTGTGCAAAAACCTCAAGATGGTATTTGCATCATTCTTGGTTGTTGCAATGGCCTCCATCCACTTGGACACATAATCAACTATGAGCAGAATGTACAAGTGCTCATTAAAGAATGGGAATGGTCCCATAAAGTTAATGCCCCAAACATAAAAAGTTCAACTTCAAGGAAGACTTGCATGGGCAACTTGTTACGTCGAGAGATGTTCACCGATCTTTGACATCTATCGCAAGCCTTGTAGCATGCATGGGCATCTCAAAACAAGGTTGGCCAATAGTATCCAGACTGTAAGACCTTTCTAGCAGTCATTTGTCCTCCAAAATGGATTATGCATAAAGTGGAATGGCAATGGTAAAGGATATCTTCTTGTTCTTCCTCGGGTATACAACTTCGAAGCATTTGATCGGTGTATTGCTTGAAAAGGTAAGGCTCATCCAAATAGTAGTAGCGTGCATCGTGCCAGAATTTCTTCCTTCCCTGGTTGTTGAGATCACACGAAAAAAATATCACTAATAAAAAATAAACAATGTCAACATACCACAACAATGTCGTAGCTTTCAAAAGTTTCTCATCAGGGAATTCCTCTATAATATCGCATGCAATATCAATATCACATGCATTCTCAAGCCTAGAAAGATTATCAGCTACTTGATTTTCATTTCCTTTTCTATCTACTACCTCAACATCAAATTCTTGCAGCAGTAATATCCACCTAATAAGTCTAGGTTTAACATCCTTTTTAATCACTAAGTATTTAATGGCAGAATGATCAGTATGCACAATAACTTTAGTTCCTATAAGGTATGCCCTAAATTTATCAAATGCAAACACTACAACAAAAACTCTTTTTCAGTGGTAGTGTAGTCAACTTGTGCCTCATTTAGGGTACGACTAGCATAATATATAACATGAAAAACCTTATTTTGACACTCACCGATAATGGCACCGACAACATAGTCGCTAGCATCAACATAAGCTTAAATGGTTGGGACCAATCGGAGGCACTACAACCAGTGAAAAAATAAATTCCTTCCTCAAGGTTTTGAACGTTTCATGACATTGGTCATCAAACTCGAATGCTCTATTTTGCTCCAATAACAAGCATAAGGGCTTCGAGGTCTTGGAGAAGTCTTTAATGAATCTCTTGTAGAAATTGGCATGGCCAAGGAATCTTGCAATGGCTTTAACATTAGCAGAGGGTGGAAGCTTCTCTATAACTTTAATCTTATCTCTATCTACTTCGATGCCTTTCTCTAAGATATGGTGGCCTAGCAAATGCTATCAGACACCATAAAGTGGCACTTTTCCCAATTAAGTACAAGGTTAGTTTCCTCACATCGTTTCAATACTTTGGCCAAATTACCTAAACATTGATCAAAGGAGTCTCTAAAGACAAAAAATATCGTCTATGAAGATCACTAGAAAATCATTCACCATGTCTGAGAAGATGGCCATCATACAACGATGTAATGTTGTTGGAGCATTGCATAGGCCAAATAGCATTCTACGAAAAGCATAAATGCCATATGGACATGTGAATGTTGTTTTCTCATGGTCCTCCAGTGCTATAGCTATCTGGTTGTATCTAGAGTATCCGTCCAGGAAGCAATAATAGAGTTTCTCTACAAGCTTATCGAGCATCTAGTTAATGAACGACAAACGAAAGTGGTCATTTTTTGTGGCTTTGTTCAGGTTTCGATAGTCAATATAGATCTTTTATCTAGTGATGGTTCTGGTCGGGAAGAGTTCATCGGCATCGTTCTTGATCAAGGTCATACCTCATTTCTTCGGCATACACTGGACATGACTCACCCAAGAGCTATTCGAGATAGGGTAGATGATTCCAGCATTGGGCCATTTGATGATCTCCTTCTTAACACATCCCTCATGATTGTATTAAGTCTCTATTGTAGATCTATTGAGCTACTGTGATCATCTGCAAGCAAAATCTTATGTATGCACAAAGTAGGGCTCTTCAAGTCAGCAATAGTCCAACCAATAGCTTTCTTATGTTGAGATAAGACATGCAACGGTTTATTTTCTTGGTCAAATGTTAAGCTAACAGATACGACAACATGTAACGTATTATTCTCCCCTAGATATGAATATTTTAATTATGGGGGAGAGCTTTAAGATCAAGTAGTAGCAGATGCTCAAGCGATGGCTTGTGAGATTTGAACTTAGCATAATCCAATGTTTAAAAGATATTCTTGGCCTAGTAAGCAAAGCATTGTATTGCCCAATCTATCATTTACCTTTTTCTTCAGCTTCTTGCATTGCTTCGTCGAATTTAGTTTGTTTCATAGTGTTAAGCACATTCCTGCAGCTTTTTCTTGAAAGTTCTCTTCGACTATGGTTTCCTAACTCTGCACAAGCTGGCATTCTTCGTAGTCATCTGCGTACTTGAGAGTGCCGAAGACATTGAGTGTGATCTTTTGTTCGTTCATCTTCGTAATAAATTCACCATTCTCACAATCGAGCACAATACGCCTAGTGGCAAGGAATGGTCTCCCGAGGATGATGGGAGCATTCTTGTCAGCTTTGCAATCAAGGATGATAAAATCTACAGGGAATACAAATCTATCTACCTTGACTAGGACATCTTCAATTTTTCCCTAGGGTCAGATTTGAGAATGATCGGCCAATTAAAGGATCACCGATGTAGGCTTAGCTCTTCCTATGCCTAGTCTTGTAAACACTAATTTCAGCATAAAGTTGACACTTGCTCTGAGATTGCATAAAGCATGACGAGAATAATTACAACCTATAGAACATGGAACGACAAAATTGACAGGGTCCTTCATCTTGGGTGGTAAATCACTTAGCACAGCCACACACTCGCCCACCATATCAATAGCTTCAACTTCACCCATAATCCTTTTCTTGGTCACGACCTCCTTCAAAAACTTTGCATATATCGACATCTGATCAATAGCCTCCAAGAATGGGACATTGATGTGCAAATGCTTAAGCATAACAAAAAACTTCTAGAACTGTGCATCATGCTTCTGAGCCTTCAATCATTATGGAAATGGAGGTGGTGGTTTGCGGTCATCATGTGATTTGCTGGATGCGGTGGCATCCTTGGTGTTGTTATCCTTGCCTTCAGTAGAAATGTCTCTTATTGTATCAAACATAGGCATTGTATCTTTAGGTGCTGGAGCATTGGTGGATGGCTTGCTAAGAGTGGAATCAACAATGGAACCTCCCCCAAACTTGTCATATTTGGTCAATTGGGAGCCACTATGTGGCTTGATGGCGCTACACTACTCCGCATTAAAAGTCTTAGTGACTTCAGTATCACTAGGTAAACTGCCTTGTGGTCGCATCTGCAAGACTTAGGCAGTTTGCCCAACTTGTGTTTCCAAGGACCATAAGGAAGCGGAGTGATTTTGCAGGATAGATTATTGGTTTTGCAACATAGCGCCTTGCGTTGTGAGCATGTCACTATGATTCTTTAGATGTGTTGATTGATCCTGCATAATAACTTGGGCAATATCCATAAAACTTTGATAAGAAGAATCAAAGGAATTAAAATTAAAGTTAGAAGCTCCATGGTTCTGCCTTTTAGTTTTTTGTTGAAATCCATGAGGTTTTACTGTAGCATTCTATCGCGCTCTTGAATTACCTGTGTTACCCCCAATCAAAGTTTGGATGTTGTCACCACCCTGGGTTGTAAATGTTCAAGTAGGGTTTGTTTTCGTGGTTGGCATTCCCTATGTAGCATCTAGATTCTTGTTGTTGGGGGTATTCATGCGACTGGTGTTCCCCATCACAATGCTCACATGTATATCGAATTATCTTAGCCTCCCAGGTATTGGATATCGGTGACATGTTCTTGAGCAAGTTTGCAATGGTGGAGAGTTGAGTTGTCACACTCTGGGAATCATCCAACTAGAGTGTTCCAGGGGTTTTAGGGCCAGGCTTCAATCTCCCTGTAGGAAACTGACAGTCGTTATTGGCTATCTGATCAATAACTTTGAAAGCCTCTTCAGGATATTTGTCAAGCAAAATACCATTGGATGAATAGTCAATCATCATCCTTGTTGGTGCATTGACCCCCATTATAGAACATCATTATTTTTAGCCAATCATGGAATCCATGAATCGAGCACTTGCGTAGCATGTTTTTGTATCTGTCCTAGAATTCATACATAGATTCATCATCTCGTTGAATAAATGCTATGATCTCACTTCGCTTCTGATTGTGCACGTTTGGTGAATCATTTTAGGGCAAAAATTAATTGCACAAGTCATCCCATGATGTAATGGATCTTGAGAATATAATCTTCAACCATGCTCGGTCTCAATCTCACAAGGAGTAGGGGAATAGGTTAAGTCTCAATGCATCATCATGAACTCCTGGTTGTTTAAAACAATCACAAACTTCTAGGAAAGCTTGAACGTGTTCTTTAGCTTCTCTCTTGTTGATCCACTAATTGTCTAATAAAGTTGAGCATGTTGAACATAACGGGCTTCAACTCAAAGTGAGTTGTCCCTAGATTTGGCACAACGATCGATGGGTTGAGGTTGTTGATGATAGGTGCAATGTTGACATGAATGGGTCTTCTAGGTCGGGCTGGTGGAATAAACTCCTCCCTTTCTTGACCTCTATTGTCAACAATCACTCGTGCATCTACCGGTGGAACTTCATCGTTACGTATGTTGTTTTGGCTGTGCTGTGCGTTGTTAACTTGTCCTACCATTATCCTTTGTTCTTTGTGTAGGTCTCACAAATATCTTTTGATTTCTAGATTACAATGTAGAACTAGTTCTTCTCAATTTGTGCATCTGGTCATGCACTGGAACGTAGCTGAAAAGGAAAATAAAAATGGAAATTAAAGGCAAATAAAATAAAATCTTAAGCGTAACTACAACGCAACTATCAGTTTCCAATCCCCAACAATGGTGCCAAAAACTTGATACTTGCAAAATTGGTATGCAATTTAGAGCAAGTATACTCGTCGATCAAGTAATAAAGTGATGAAGTAGAGTGTCGAACCCACGAGGATTGGATCAATAAATACAAAGCGATCATACTTAAGAATGGTTGAGCAAGTATTGGTTTGATGGTGATTTATCAAAACTAAATGCAAATAATGTAAAGTATCTATGATCAAGACAAACAGATGTTGCGGAAAATATTTAGATAATTATGGAAGTTGGGTTTATTACCTAGGAATTATTCTTGATTACTTAGTTCAATGCTATAGTACCTGGCAATACATGTATGCGTAAACCATTAAGACCTTTAACTATTCAACATGATTTTTTTAATAAACTTCTTACTCTCTCGATGCTTAGAAGTTGATAACAATGAAGCTAAGGTAATACATGTCTATGTGAACCCTAACAACTCTATTATCTATTCAAATTCTTCTTATTAGTCGTTGAAACCCTAAACTTATGTCAAAGATGGATTAAGACTAAGTTAATAGCTTAGCCTCACTGTTCAAGTTTGTTTAACCTAACTCTATCGATATTAAGCTGCAAATCAATAGTTAAAAGGCCTTTCTCAATACCTCTTACAATAACTACACACGAAGAATGATGAATATAATAGATGAAGGAAAAGAACTATAGCACTAAAACGAAGTATTGAAAATATAATATCCTATAAAGAAATAAACCCAACTAAAAGTATTTAGCTCATGTCTGAGCATAAAACATCCATAAAAAGCAATTAAAAATATAGCATTTTTCAAGCAAGGGATAGAAAAAGGGTCAAGCGTCCTTGACGATCTCCTCCAAGCTTTCCAACTGTTCTTACAGGTCCCGCTATTGAAACCATTTTTAGGCGAGAAAATAGCTTTGCGATTAATTTTTGAAATAAGGATTTTTGCCTTTTTAATTTGGTTTTGAAAATCAATTTAGAGTCGCCACCGATCACTTCAAGGTAGACCGAACACCATAAAACAACATAATATTCATTTATTAAAAAATTAGGGTTTAGAAGTCGGTTACATGTGGGCAATGATTAGCACCCCTCACAAACGCACGTTATCAGTACCTTTAATCTTACATAACATTTTGGCATTTCAAATAATATTTTGAATTTAACTTAACCCTTAATTATTAACTAGATTTAAATTCTAAATGGAAATATTCCTTTTACAGGGTTTATCCGAATATGAGATTTGAAACACCCAATTATGTTAGGACACCCCTATTCATATTCAAAAAAATATACTTCCAACATAAAAGGTTTTAAATGAATGTTCAATTATTGTCTTGCTTGTTTTAAGTTCTAACTTAAAAAGGTTTTAATTAATTGTGTACTATTTAATTCTATGAAAATTATTTAATTTAAAGGCTTACATGAGATAACACTCAACTGCTTGAGCACCATCCATATTAAGCCCCAAAATTTTATATAATATTCCTAATCCAATTAATTAACTTAATTATTTAATTTCTAGTCCTAATTAAAGCTCTAATTTAATTAACTAGGTTAATTTCCAATTTTAAGGTTCTTACAAATATTTTTTTTCTATTTTAAAAGTTTATGTTGAATAGCACCCAATTGCTTTAGGCCACCATTCAAATTAAAACTTGTAAATTTTCCAAATAATACTTATTAATTTGCTACAATGATCTATCCTATTTAAATTATTGAATCCTAACAAGAACATAAAACTAAGACTCTAACAATTTACAATCTAGGTGATTAAATTGTATAATAATTATACTATATGCATTAATTAAAGCATGCAACAATTAGGGACTAAATCGGGTTTTATTAAAATTTGAGTGCCCAAATACAAGAAACTAAAGAGAAGGGCGCGGCCAGGCCGAGGATTTGCAGGCTTGTCGGCCTGGACACAAAGCCTATTTAAAGGCTTCATCCAATTTCATTTATTCTTTTATTCCATTTTTTTTAAATTCCCTCTCTCTCCACCGAATTCTCTCTAAACTCTCTCCCACTATAAACACCTATTTTCTAGATTTTAACCCTCAAATAGATCAAAACCAAGGCTTTCACCTTGATGTTCTTCACGTTCTTCAAATTTTGTGAAGAATGTTGGTCAAAGCTACCGCATCCTCTGCCAGCAAACTTCTTCCCTTCCGACCACCATAAATCTCCCACTAGTGCGAGGCAATTTTCGGCGCCGCGGGCCGCAACTTCCAAATTCTAAAAATTTCCCATTTCAACCCTAAACATAGATCTAAAACCTTATTGAACTGAATCACCCATCTCCGACCACCTAAATACAAACTACCCGAACCCATACCCTCTTCAACTCCATCAAAGCCCTAACACTGGCCAACGGATAAGATTCTGGCCACCGCTCCTATATTTTTTTCTTCATTTTTGCAGGATTCAAAATGAAAACAAGGGGTTGTACCTTCTCCACCGTGGAGGTGGCTCTCCATTTTTCTTTCTCGAAGACCGCTTGCAACTCCGGTGCTCATTTACATTCTTGGCAACGACGGTTCAACTTCTATGGTGGTTCAATTCCTGAAGTGGTAAGTTTCTCTCTCCTCCTTTATATTAATTATATTCTATTATTATTATTATTATTATTATTAGTTTAATAATGGGAAATTAATAATCTGACAATCTTCTCTCTCTTACAGGTATTTATAGGTCTGAATTTTGTGACGACATGGCTGATGTCATGGGTGATGATGTCATGACAACTGGTTCTATGAAAGCACAATTCGTGTAAAGGGGAAATGGACCAACCAGGGGCTGCCACGTGGTGGTTTTTTAGCGAGAAAACTAAAACTTGGGCTCAATTGTGTTTGTTTAGCTTTTAATCTGATATAATGATCTGTAAGGGAATTGGGCTTAATTTTTAAAATGAGTTTTGCATTTGAAATGTAAAATGGACACTATTTTATGGAATTTTATTTATTTATGGAATTGTTTATTATCTAATGGATTTATTTATTTTTGGTTTTATTTATAGAGATATATATGTATATATGGGTATACCCGGATAAATTTTGGGTCTTACAGTTGCCCTTTTTTGCTCATTATTGTGGAACAGGAATTGGGCTAAGACTTAAAAGACACAAATTTGTCCGAACCATCTGGCTATCATCTGAGCTCCAAGTTCTTCCCATTATGAACTTTCACTCCTTGGAAACGTTGATCAACTTTCTCTACAAAAAGTTAATCCTCATTCACTACTAGAAATGTTAATCCACCTCTCTATAAGGTGTCGAACAAAAAAACTCTTCTCATTATGAACTCCTCAGTATTTCTTGGAAATGTTGATCCACCTCTCTGTAAATGTGCCGATCAAACAAATCTTTCTAAAAAGTTGGTGAAGTCCAGAACAATCTAACTCTTCATTCTTTTGAAATGTTGGTGAAATCTGAAAAAGCTAAACCATCTATTATTCTAAAAATGTTTATCTACCTTTCTATAAAGGTGTTGAACAAGTGAGCTCTTCTTATTTAGAACTCTGGATTCTTTGTTGGGCAAAGTCTTCTCATTATGAACTGTCTTCTTTTCTAGGTGAACTATTCCTATTAGGAGCTCTTCATTCTTTGCTGTGTGGACTCCTTTCATTAGGATCTATGTAGTCTTTGCTAAGAGAACTCTTCCCAGTAGGAGCTTTTTATTCTTTACTGAGTGAACTCCTCTTATTAGAAGCTCTATATTCTTTGCTTGGTGAATTCTTCCTATTAGGAGCTCTGTATTCTTTACTTGGCGAACTCTTCCCATTAGAAGCTCTATATTCTTTGCTTGAAAACTCTTCCCATTCGGAGCTCTTTATTCTTTGATGTGCAAGCTATTCATATTAGGATCTCTGTATTATTTGCTCTGTGAACTGTTCCCATTAGGAGCTCTGTATTGTTTGTTAGGAATGTTGATTCACCTCCTCATCTAGGGAAAACTGAACCTAGAAAAAGAAATATCATCGATTAATGAGAATTCAACTTGGAACAATATGAAATATCCTCAATTTCCCGCTTGAAGCATTGAGATCTTTAGAGTCACTACTTTTGTACCTAAGGTGTCTTAATCTTTTAGTATGAAGCTCGCATGAGATCTTTTGTTTCTCTTCCTCTGTTGATCGATCCTCTTCTATGCCTGAAACATATGTAACCTGCAAAAATGAAATCTATCATTAATCTTTCAACATTAATTGTAAAGTAAATGTACAATTTGGGTACATCATTAAGAAACTTCAATTCCTTCAATGAATGACGCTGAAACTTTTGTCCAATTAAACTGTAAATCTTCCTCATTTGAGCCCAAAGTTGACATATCTTGTTTTCCAACCTCTGAACTTCCTTTCCTTCTTGAATCTAATGGCGCAAAAGGTAATATCCTTGTTGATATCATTCCCCCGTTGACTTTTGGTGACAAAATTTGAAAAGGTTTCATCATTTTTGAAGGTATCAGCTTGAAAGACTTAAAATCATGCCCAAAGAACTTAATAATGACCCAAAGGATTTAGAATTGTACAACACTTTCTTTCTTGTGCAAACAATCAAAAAATCTTTGCTAAGATCCACTCCTTCAAAAAGGAAGTAACAGGTTGATGTCTTTTCTTCACAAAAATGTGATTAAAATCTTTGCTGGTCTTCGTTGGATCTACTTCTCCAATCTCGAAGTTGTAGATGGAAATATTTGCTTGTTCTTTGCTGATTCTATAAATTCTTGTTAAATCATAGAAAAATGCTTTGTATGAGTTAGCATGCTCCTATTTTATGGATGCCTAGCCGTATATGATGCATGAATGATGTCAATTGAACATCACTTGCTGAGCTTTCATCTTCAAGGAAGCTCAAAATTCCTTGCTTCATATTTTAAAAACTTTTTTTGCTGCCAAAGTAACCTATCTCACACTTAGGTTTAATCTTCAGGATCTCTGCATCTTTTGCTCTGAAGCATCTTTTAGGGTTTTCACTTTAGATTGCTTTTCTTAAAGTGCCCTTTCGGGTTTTCACTTTGATTTATTTCTTTCTTTTTCCCAAGGTGCCCTTTCGGGTTTTCACCTTGATTTCTTTTTTTCTTTTTCCCAAGGCGCCCTTTCAGGTTTTCACTTCGATTTTTCTTCTTTTTCTTTTTTCTTTATTTTTCTTTTTTCTTTCTCTTTTCCCTTTTTGAAGTGCTCTTGTGGGTTTTCACCTCGTTTCTTTCTTTTCTTCTTTCTTTGCAATGATGTTTCTCTTTTGTTACAAATAAAGCCGATATCAATTCTGGTGGAATTCGTACTTTCCTTTTCATGGATCCATCACATAAACTCTTCTCTTGTTCTATCTCACCATGCATTTTTCAAAACTCAACTTCTGGTGATTCCTTTCTTAGAAATCCACTCATGTTGTGTCTTCATTCAGTTTTTTTGACAACATTCTTCTCATGGTTCCAAAAGAGATCACCATTTATGTTGTTCCAGCTTGCAAACTCTATTCACTTGAATAAAACGTACTCTTCTATAATGTTCTTTCTAGCATTGCCCCACTCTTGAATTCAACTATCGTTTTTGTTTACTCTATCATTCACAAATCTTTCTTGTCTTGCAATGCCTCAGAAGTAATGATATTTTCTTTTAGATAGTATGAACATTTAACCGACTGAACTTGTTGCAGCTTTTGCCCGAAAAGATGACTCATGTACTCTCTTTGCCCAAAGGTTGTCTATGTCGCTTTCTTACAGCTTTTTTTAAAATGTTTCTGACACTCAGAGTTGTGTCCTTTCCTTGAAATACTTTTCATCATTAACCAAGAACTGAAGCCACCTCATGTTCTACTTGCACTTAAAGGATTAGTACATCATAATAATACCCACAAAATCCTTTGTATTTCCTGTATCTAATTGATTTATATGCAAGATTCTTGTTGAAATGATAAGTCAAAGGCTCAAAATATTATTTTACTAAATTTGAGAAAATGGAATAATTTGAGAAGTAATGTCAAACATGATAAATTCAATGCAATGCCCCAGATATCCACTGTATGAAGGACGAGAGAGCCTATCAACCAAAATAGAGCTTTCAATCCCGAAATTCCTCAAAACTATATATTTTCGAGAAGGTTTCTTGTTGGATGCCTAATAAAAAAAATGTCTAAGCCGCCCTTTGTGGGTTTTCAACCCAGATCCTCATTTGGTTTCAAGACGCCCTTTGCGGATTTTCATCTTGAACCCCCATTTTCTTTTGATTTTCTTTGTTTTTTCCTTTTTGGACTTTTTTTATATTTAAGGCACCCTTTTAGGTTTTTAACACCCCAAAATAGGGCTAGGTGTTTAGAGGTTTGATCGGGTTGGGTTCGACTTGGTCGAACCGGATTAACTGCTTAAATAAGTTACGGGTAAATTAATATTTTTTAAAAAATAGAGATTATGGAGATAAAAATGTTTTGGCTTACTAAAATATGTATAAATATTATCAAGTTTTTTGGTAATTAATTTGGGGGTTAATTAAATCCGTTAAGTGATATTTTAATTTAGTGACTAAATTGTAAAGGTTGCAAAACTATTTTTAAATTACTATTTTTAAATGGGCCAACACTAAGAATCCATAGAGAGTTATTATTTCCAAATGTTTAAATCAAAAAATTACCACATTAATTGAGTAAGGAATTGACGGTTAATTGGTTTCTAAAATATTTTCTTATTCCCTTTAATTTTCCCTCATTTTCTCTCCTTGTTTTCCCTCACTTTCCATTTCAACTTCCAAACATGATTCTCCACAATTCTTTGTTGATTTTCAATGGACAAATCATCATTTGATTCTACTTTTGATTATTAACAAAACCTCTCAAGAATTTCTCAAAGGTTTCGTCAATTTCACAAGGTTGATTTTAAGAAAATCTTACGTCAATTTTGGTCGGAGCTTCATCAAAGGTGAATTTCTTTTTCCTCTCTTAAACTAAATTTCTTCATTGATATTCCGTAGTAGTTGGCTGATACTGGATTGATTTTTAACATAGTTTTGCAATGGATTTCAGGAATTGAGTTATAAATGGGATTTTGATGATTTGCTTAAAGATTTGTTTAAGTTGATGAAACCTGGAGATTTTAATTAAGTAATTTCATGTTTTGATATGGTAATCATAATGTGAAATGAGATTATGGAAATAAATCCCGAAACTATTTGATTGGTTAATTTTTAGATGAGTTTTTAATGGTTTTTGGGGTTGTTTTAGATGTGTTTGAGTTGATAGAGCGGATATTGATGTTGTTTTATGATGGGGATTTTTAGAAGGTGTTTTGGTTGTGTTCTAATGGGGATTGAATGTTAGAATTTTTGGTTTGAGGTTAGGTGTTGATAGAGCGGATATTGAAGTTGTTTTCAGTAGTTTCAGATAATTTTTAGAAGAGTAATGTTAAGGATGCAAGGAATTGTTTTTTGGCAACGAACTGAATGCATAATGATGCATTTTCCCTCTGGTTTTGTGTGATTAAAACAAGGGACAATCAACACAAGGTTGCTTAGTTGTGTACATCGCTTTTTGGAGGCTCGATTCATGTTGACGAGTAACGTAATGCCCCAGTTTTGGGCCTAGGAGTTTCTAGGTTGATTAATGGTCTGGAGGACCGGATTAGAGATTAAAGTCGGTTTCGGATTAAAATTGGAATAAATATTTTTGAGTGAGAAAATATTTGGGAAAAAATCTAAAAATCATTATTAATATATGAATATTTTTGGCAAAGTCAATTTTGAAAAATGGAATTTGAAAAGTTGACATTTTGGCTAGTGGCCAAAATATAAAGAATGAAAATTGTTTTTGTGACTATTTTGTAAAGGGTCAAAACTTTGAATCTTTAAGGAGCTATTTTTCCAAAGTCTAATATCAGACTTTTCTCTTTAATTGGCTATTTAAAAGGATTTGGGAAGAGTATAAATAGATTTTGGGAATTAAATTTATAATGAATTCCATAAACAAGCTTTACGTAACTAACTTTTCTCTAAAAGATTTTCTCTCAAATTCTCTTAAGCCAAACACTCTTTTCTTCTTCAAAATCATCAGGTAACTTTTTTTATTTCTTCAATCTTCTAATGTCAAATGAGTTCTTAATTGTATCCTATCAAAACCTTATTGTTTTAATCTTGTTTTCTCATGTAAATCAATACAATTAAGGGGGAAAGTCAACATTAGAGGTAAGCTTCGTCCTTCTCCTCTAATGTATGGTTCTTTATAGAAATTTCCAAGTTATTGATCCTTTACATACATTTTCTAATGAGTTTTTAGGATTTAATTATGGAAATTGGTTAAATCAAGGTTTAATTGATGAGATCAAGTGATTTTTGTTTCGAATCTATTTTCCTGAGTTCTTGATTGATTATAATCATAATTTTGATATTTTAAAATGTTAATGAGTTGGCTTTAACATTGGAATTCCAAAACTATGTGAATCTCGAATTGGTTAGGTTGCTAGTGTTGTGTTTTTTGGTGAATTTTGGTTGATTAATAAATACTGGAGGCATAAGTATGATGTTAGGTTGTTTTTGGATGTCAATGGAAGTTAATTGATGGATTAAAACTTTAGGTTTTGGCTGGGTTAAGTGTGCAAGGTTTTTAATGTTGATTTTGATAGTTTTGGAGAGGATTCAGCTAGTGTTTGTAGATGATTGTTGTGGGTTGATGTTGCTGGGTTTGTGAATGCATTTTGATGTATTGGATCCTCTGTTTTTGTGTGGCGAAATTAGGGGAGGTTGATCCTTGAGCTTGAAGTGTCGCTTCAGAAGCTTTGGAAGGATAATTCGCATCGGCGAATGAGGCTTTGCATTGTCGTTGAGTGTTTAAACGCGTTAAAGTTATTTTAAAGGATTGATCGATGGATCATGGGGGTTTAGTTATTGCCTAACAAGCTTAACTAAGCTCAAGCATAAGTTTTTCTTAACTTGTTTGAGTATTGGCTCTGAATGAGCTTGCAGATTTAATGTTGGTTTAAACATGATTTGATTTACATGTTTTGGTTTTGAGCATGGTTTGATTTACTTACTATAAATGCATTGTTTTGGTTTAAGCATTGGGATTTGTTCCTAAAAGGAATGTGTTGTTGCCTTGGGCAATGAGATTTTGCATATGAATTGGTTTATGAAATGCATTGGAAAATAGTAAGTAAATGTATTTGAAATAATATATTGGCTATGTTACGTGTTGAGAAAGTATCGGATATAGTTGGCTAGCCATAGGATTAAAGCGCACTATACTATGAAAAATCGATCGTGTCATAGAGCATGAGGAAAATTGGTTTAACTAGGGTACTTGGGCTATTGGGTTATCACTTGGGGTATGCGGTTTAATTAGACAGCCCAAGTTGATGGTATCTTGTGGTTTAACTAGGCAATGTATGAGATTTGGTGGAGGTGAGCCCACCATGAGAAATCCGTGTATCCGAACATGTATGGATAGAGGTGAGTCTATCTGGGTCACTCTAAATGCCAATATATGAGAATATATGTGATAAAAGAGTTTATAAATGATTTTGATGCATATGGTTGTTGTGCATGATTTGTTGTGGAAACAAATGAGATAATGCTTGGGTAGTAAAGCATGTTTTGAAAACAAGATGGGTTATTGTTTTGAAATGGATTTTAATCAAATGTGAAGTGCTTGGAAACTAAGCATGGTTTGGTTTAAAAGGCTTGATAATGTATAGAAAGCGGTTTTAAATGATGAACTCTTTATGAGTTGGAAACTGATTTTAATTGCATTGATGGTGTTGTGTTTTGAGCACTCCTCACTAAGCCTTGTGTTCTTACGCTCTCTTTGTCCATCAATGCAGAGAATTAAAGGTCAAATGTAGCGCGCAAGCGAGGGAAGATCCAAGGACTTGTTAATGTGAAAGTATGACTTTTCGAGCTAGACTTGTAGTAATAAAGGCAATGGGGTTCGTTGTTGTTTTGAGAGGGTTTTTGCTAAATTCCCTATTTGGGCAAGTTTGTATTGTTGTTTTGGGATTGTAATTGGCCTTGTACATTTGGTTATTGCTTTAGATTTATGTTTTGTATGGTGGTTGGTTATTTCTTAGGAAGCATGCCTCTAGATTTCTGTTTGAAGTATGATGCCATGATTTGATCATGTTTCTGTGATGTTTTAACATGGTTTGATCTTTATAATTGTGGTGTATATGTTTAGGGTTTGATAAAGCATGCTCGAACCCTTGATTGTGCGAAAAACCAGCAAAATTAGACATTTTAGGCTCAAGTGTATCCTTACGGGTAGAGGTGTATCGATATGGATAAGTGTATTTTTGGCCTGCGTATCGGTACGGGTAGAGGTGTACAGATATGGTTTTGAGCTACTGGAATTATGGGAAAATGATTTGTAACCCGCGTATTGATATGCCTAGAGACCATATCGATACGCCCCTCCCGTATCTGTACACTTTGGGACTGTATATGTACGCCTGGTCATTATGTCTGTTATTTTTGATATTAAAGGTTTCAGATTCATTCATTTTGGTCCCTAATTTTTATGCATGCAATTCAATGAGTTCGGATGGTCATTTCAAGCTAAAATTTGACAAGTGAGCATGAAACATGACCAATTGGGGATTGGTAACTTTATATTTAACTAAGTCCTTAATTTTTTCCAGAATTGCAATTTAGTCCCTAAATTACAATTGTATGCAATTAGATATCGATTTGACGCCCGATTGAGTTGAGATTTCACCCATTGCTTGTATGTACACTATAGATTACAATGATGCATTTAGATAAGATAAAAGAAAAAGATGGATGTAATACAAGTTTAATCTTTATGGGTTTGTTTCGGCAAACCTAATATAGCTCGCTCGGTTCGGTCTTGCGTCTAGACCAGGTTAAAGGGTTACATTTGGTAGTATCAGAGCCAGGTTTTTGATAAGTGGGATAAGGTTATGATTGTTGGAATATTACTATTGATTGATTAATGTTGCTTGCTAGGCACGGTGTTTGTTTATAGGTCTGTTGATTGACATATGCTATGTTGGGGGTATTTTGTGGGACACATTGTCTTATTACTACAGTCTGAAATATTTTTATTTGAAATGGAAGTCTTGGATACTCTCTTGAAGCTGGCCTAATTGTTCTTGTTTTGGTGTAATTATCATACCTTAGAAATAATGTTATTTTACGACTGAGTGGAGAATTGGGAACTAGCAGGAATGTTGTTGCAGTTGGTCAAAGAGGTTAAGGAGAATGTTATATCTCCTGGGGGTTTGCCACCCCGATGTAAGTACCAATTGCGCCAGTTAGGCCAGTGTTGGGTGACATGACACCTTTGATATAGGTGATGTTCGAAGCTTTTCAAGCTGTCATTGCTGGAGTGCATGTGACTGCACTAGCTGTTGGATAGACATGGTTACCATTAGAGCGCCTCTATAGTTTGGGAGAAGTTGTGTTTTGAGGGTTAGAACCCGAGGTAGTCAAGGAGTGGATGGCCAGTACTGATCGGATTTTAGACCAAATAGGGTGTAATGATGCCTGTAAGTTGTGGTGTGTTGTGTCTTTATTACAAGGAGTTGCATATAGTTGGTGGACAACTGTGGCGGCGGGTATGGAACTAGGAGTTCTTTCAAAGTGTGTTTTAAGAATAAGTATTTGGGAGTTAGATACTTGGATGAAAAGAAACGCGAGTTTATGGATTTGGTTCAAGGCGATATGTATGTGGCTGAGTTTGAGGTACAGTTTATTCAGTTAAGCTAGTATGCTCCTTAACTGGTACCGGATGAGAGGCATCGTTGTGACCGATTTCGTTACAAATTGGTACAGGATGTTAAAACATACATGTTGGCTTCTGACTAAGTTGTTTTGTCATGTTGGTTACACGAGCGAAGGACATTGAGCAGAACCTGGTTTATCAATTCATGTGGGAGGTTCTGGCTCTGGTAAAAGAGTTGTAGACTTTGGTTTCAATGGTGGTTAGTTTAAGAAGCATCGTGATAAGAGGTATCACCCTGAGTTGAGGTGAGAGTGTTGGGTGAGGATTGTAGGGTCGGGTACCCAGGCTAGATCAGCACATAATACCTGTTGGGTTTGTGGATCGTGTGATCACTTGATGTGAGACTGTCAACGCTTTGTTCGTGAAGGACGGGCTCTTGCACCTGTTGTTGCTAGTTCTTGTTGGAGTTGTATATCGAGCGATCATTTGAGAAATGATTGTCCGTTGTTGGTAGGTAGACAGGTCAGTGCACCTGCTGTTACACCACTGAGAAGTCATGGTCGTGGCCAAGGGTAATTTTAGTGTAGAGATGTGGGTATGCAAGTGACTAGTTCTTTTAGTGAGACGGTCATTATGAGAAGGTTGTTAAAGATATGTCCTTTGAATGTTCAAGGTCATGTGTTTGCGGTTGATTTGGTGGAGTTGCCATTTCACCGTTTTGACATAATCTTGGGCATGTATTGGTTGACCGAGCATAGGGTTGTGGTTGATTTTGAAATCAAGCGAGTTTTCTTGAAACTTGTTGATGATTACGAAGTGGTTGTTTTGGGTGGAAATGCTAAGTTCTTGCCCAATGTTGTTTCGGCTCTGGAAGCAAGTTGTTTGATGGACTCTAGGTGTCAGGCATACCTATCCTATGTTATGAATCCGAGATCAAAGGAGGTGCGTGTTCGATACATATGTATGGTATGTGAGTTTTTTGGGCGTTTTCCTGAGGAGTCTTTGAGTTTTCCACTGGATAGAGAGGTTGAGTTTGGTATTGAGTTGTATACAATACAACTTTAGTGTCTATTGCTCCCTATCGCATGACGCCGAAGGAGTTGAAGGAGATAAAGACGCAACTTCATGAGTTGCTTGATCGAGGGTTTATTAGGCCTAGTGTTTCACTGTGGGGTACGTTGGTGTTGTTTGTTAAAAAGAAGGCTGGCACAATGTGAATGTGTATTGATTATCAGCAACTGAACAAGTTGACGATTAAGAATAAGTATCCATTGCCACGGGTTGATGATTTGTTTGATCAGTTTAGAAGTGTTTCAGTGTTTTCTAAAATTGATTTGAGGTCTGGGTATTATCGGTTGAAGGTAAAGGATGTGAATGTACTTAAGATTGCCTTTCGTATGAGCTATGGGCATTACAAGTTCTTGGTGATGCCGTTTGGTTTGACTATTTCCCCTATCGCGTTCATAGATATGATGAATCGGGTGTTTCATGAGTTTTTGGACCAGGTTGTTGTTGTGTTTATAGATGATATTCTCGTGTACAAAGGTACCGAGAAGGATCTTGATCGACAAGTATAAATGGTTTAGCAGGCTTTTGTGGAGGAGTGAATGTTTGCTCTTTATTTGGGTAAGTGCAAGTTTTGGCAAGTTGGAAGGAATTTTAGTTCTAAGAATGTTATTAGTAAGTGTGAACAATTGAACATGCATAGTGCAAAAGCACTTATACGTATATATAAAAATATGCCAGTACATCCATACATTTGGGCATGACATTAGAGGTTTTGCATACAAACACATAGACATCTATGAGGGCATATAAGTAATCTTGCATACATATGTTCACACTTACAAATAATTGTTCGGAGGCTGATGGAGTGATGGTGTAAGCAAGGTAGCTTATGTAAGTAGCTTTGGGAATATAGTTTTTTTGGAGTTCTCAAGGTTTGAAGAGGGTATTGAAGATTGGTTCTCGGAAGTTTGATTTGTGTTAGTTTTGAAGCAACCAAGGTTGGAGTTAGAAGTTCCTGGGTTTTCTAGATTCAGTTAATTAACATCGAGGTTTGTTGAAGAATCTTCTAAGATTGTTGCGTTGCTAGCGAAGTTATGGCTTGTGCATTTACACAGTTGAAGGTGCATGAGGGCAATTGTCCTACGCATGATGTTGAGCTTTCTGCAGTTGTGTTTGCTTAAAGGTTTTGGAGACACTATCTCTATGGTGAGAAGTGTGTTGTGAACTCGGGTCATAAGAGTTTGAAAAATGTGATGATGCAAAAGGATTTTGATCTTAGACAACATAGATGGTTGGAGTTTCTTAAGGATTATGATTTGATAATAGAATATCATCCGGGAAAGGCTAATGTTGTAGCTAATGCTTTAAGTAGGAAAGACTGATGGAGTTAAGGGCGATGTTTGCGCGGTTAAGTGTGACACGGGATGGTGGCTTGTTGGCAGAGTTGTAAGAGAAGTCATCATTGTCACAGTTGATTAAGGAGAAGCAACCTTATGATGATGCATTGGTACCGCGTGTTAAAGATATCATGGATGGAAATCTGATAGATTTTCACTTTAATGATGATGAGGTTTTGTGTTTTAAAGATCGGATAGTGGTTCCTAGTGATGGTGAGTTGGAAGAAGAGTACTACTGGATTGGTTTAAAGAAAGGATGTGGCTGATTTTGTTGCTAGATATGTGGTGTGCCAGCGTGTTAAGGCTGGGCATCAGTTTCCTTCCGGGTTGTTATAACCGTTGAGGATACCAGAATGGAAGTTGGAGAGAATCACCATGGATTTTGTGTTTGAGTTTTCATTAACGCCCACTAAAAAGGATTCCATTTGGTTGATTGTAGATTGGTTTACGAAGTGTGTGCATTTTGTGTTTCTACATACCACGTATACCTGGGATAGGTAGGCAGAGTTGTATGTTGCTAAGGTTGTGCATTTGCACGGGGTGCCTAAGTACATAGTTTCGGATAGGGATCCACGGTTTATAGCAACGTTTTAAGAGTGTTTGTATCGAGCTTTGGGTACAAGGTTGAAATTCAGTACTCCGCATCATCCTCAGACAGATGGCCAGTTTGAACATGAGATCCAAGTTTTAGAGGACATGTTGAGGTGTTGTATCATTGAGTTCCAAGGAACTTGGGAGAGGCAATCGCCTTTGGTGGAGTTTGCTTATAACAATAGTTATCAGGCTAGTATACAAATGGCACCTTATGAGGCCTTGTATGGTAGGAAGTGTCGTACACCCTTGTGTTGGGTTGAGGCTGGGGAAAAACATGTTTCTTTGCCGGATGTGTTAAAGAATACGAATGAGAAAGTGAACCTCATTTGTGATCGCTTGAAAGCGGCTTCGGATCACCATAAATCCTACGCGGATTTGAAGCGTAGAGAGATTGAGTATGCGGTTGGTGATCCCGTGTTTTTGACAGTGTCACCTTGGAAGAAGGTGATCCAGTTTGGACATAAGGGTAAGCTTAGTTTGAGGTTCATTGGATCGTATGAGATTGTGGAGCGTGTTGGCCCTGTAGCTTATCGTTTGAGTTTGCCTCCTGAGTTGGAGAAGATTCATGATGTGTTCATGTGTCGATGTTGCGGAAGTATCTGTCAGATCTATCACATGTAATGCTGGTAATGGACATGGAGTTGCGGCTGGGTTTATCTTTTGTCGAGGAACCTATTGGGATTCTTGATTCGTGTAGTAAAGTTCTTCGTGGCAAAACGATTGAACTTATGAAGGTGTTGTGGCGACATCGTGGAGTTGAGGAGGCCACATGAGAGAGTAAGGCAAACATGATGAAACAATTTCCACACTTTTTTTCTTCGGGTAAAATTTTGAGGATGAAATTTCCTAAGTGGGGGAGAGTTGTAACGCCCCAGTTTTGGGCCAAGGAGATTCAAGTCGGTTTCGGGATTAAAATTATAATAACTATTTTTGAGTGAGAAAATATTTGGGAAAATATCTAAAAAATCATTATTTAATATATGAATATTTTTGGTAAAGTCAATTTTGAAAAATTAAATTTGGAAAGTTGACATTTTGGCTAGTGACCAAAACGTAAAGAATGAAAATTGTTTTTTGTGACTGTTTTGCAATGGGCCAAAACTTTGAATCTTTATGGAGCTATTTGCCCGAAGTCTAATATCATACTTTTCTCTTTAATTGGCTATTTTAAAAATATTTTGGAAGAGTATAAATAGATTTTGGGAATTGATTTTATAATTAGTTCCCTAAGCAAACTTTACGTAACTAACTTTTCTCTAAAAGATTTTCTCTCAAATTCTCTTAAGCCAAACACTCTTCTCTTCTTCAAAATCTTTAGGTAACTTCTTTATTTCTTCAATCTTTTAATGTCAAATGAGTTATTAATTGTTCCTATCAAAACCATATTGTTTTAATCTTGTTTTCTCATGTAAATCAATCTAATTAAGGGGAAAAGTCAACATTAGAGATTAGCTAATCCTTTTCCTTTAATGTATGGTTCTTTACTGAAATTCCCAAGTTATTGATCCTTTACATGTGTTTTCTAATGATTTTTAAGGATTTAATAATGAAAATTGGTTACTTCAAGGTTTAATTGATGAGATTAAGTGATTTTCGTTTCGGATCTATTTTTCTAAGTTCTTGATTGATTATAATCATAATTTTGATGTTTTATAATGTTAGTAAGTTGGCTTTAACATTGGAATCCCAAGAGTATGTGAATCTCTAATCGGTTACGTTGCTAGTGTTGTGTTTTTGGTGAATTTTGGTTGATTAATGAATGCTCGAAGTATAAAGATGATGTTAGGTTGTTTTTGGATGCCAATGGAAGTTAATTGATGGATTCAACCTTTAGGTTTTGGCTGAGTTAAGTGTGGAAGGTTTTTGATGTTGATGGGTTTGTGAATGCATTTTGATGCATTGGATTCTCTGTTTTTGTGTGGTGAAATCAGGGGAGGTTTATCCTCGAGCTTCAAGTGTCACTTTGAAATCTTTGGAAATATAATTCACACTGGCGAATGAGGCTTTGCATTATCGATGAGTGTTTAAACGCGTTAAATCTCTTTTAAAGGATTGATTGATGGATCATGGGGGTTTAGCTATTGCCTAACAAGCTTAACTAAGCTCAAGCGTAAGTTGTTCTTACTTTGTTTGAATATTGTCTTTGAGGTGAGCTTGCAGATTTCATGTTGGTTTAAACATGATTTGATTTACATGTTTTGGTTTTGAACGTGGTTTGATTTACTTACTGTAAATGCATTGTTTTGGATTAATATGCAATGATTATCAAAGTATTTGAATGCTTTTAAGCATTGAGATTTGTTCCTAAAATGAATGTGTTGTTGCCTTGGGCAATGAGATTTTGCATATGAATTGGTTTATGAAATATATTGAAAATGGTAAGTAAGTGTATTTGAAAATGATATATTGGCTATGTGACATGTTGAGAAAGTGGCAGATATAGTTGGACTGGCAGAAAAGATTAAAGGCACATAAAATTTGTAAACATGTATGGATAGAGGTGAGTTCTTCCGGTTCTGAAAGAGTTTATAAACAATATGATTTGTTGTGAAACAAAGAGATTTTTAATATTGTTGTGATATAGGTATTATTTTCAAATGGATTTTTAATCAAATTAAGACATGTTTTGGGTGATGATAATATTTTATGTGGTTTTTCCAACCAAAGTGGTTTTAAATTTGATGTTGTGTTTTGAGGTGAGACCTTTGTCCATGAGAAATTTCGGATGTAGCGAGCAAGAGAGGGAAGATCTAGGACTTGTTGGTTACTTTTTTAACATTCAATTTGAATGTGAGGATAGCAAGTTTGTATTACTATTTTGGGGCTATGGCCTCGAGGATAGAGGTGAAACTATCCAGGGTCGCTATAAATGCCAATATATATGATACATGAGATCTATACAAAAAGGATTTGATGCATATGGTTGTTATGCATGATTTGTTATGGAAACAAATAAGAAAATGCTTTGGTTGAATAAGCATGTTTTGTATACAAAGTGATTTGTGGTTTTCAAATAGTTTTGAGATGCATTAATGTTTTATTTAAGAGCATCCTCTCTAAGCATGTGTGCTTACGCTTTCTTTTTCCCGTTGATGTAGAGCAATAAAGTTGAGGGGCAGCATTATCTAGGCAAGGAAGGTCCAAGAACAAGACATTTACTTGAGTACGAAAAACTAGTTTTAATCCGGTTAATAAGGAAATGTGTTACCATGTTTTGGGGGATTTGTAATCTTGATTTTATGGTGTTGTGGAGGTTTATATGTTGTGATTTGATGGCCTTTATGTTGATGGATTTGATGAATGATTGATGATGACATGTAATTTATACGAGGATTGAGATTTGTTTATGCTTTACTTGGCAACTACCATAGTTTGCATAGTTGTATTTGAAAATGGTATAAATGCTTATGTTTATAGTTTTTGCCATAAGATTAAAGTGGACTATAATTTAAATGATGCTAAGGGTCTATTGGTGTGATGCCTATGTTGAAAGGTGCCATGAGTTCCTTTTTGGATATCGAGTTGGGTGAAAATAGGAAGAATGCCTCTAGTTTTGTGTGATGATGTAATTTGCCAATATATATTCATGTTTCCAAAGGCTTTTATGTTGGTTTAATCTTTGGACTAGTGGTGTATATAATTATGATTGAGTTAAGCATTTTGAAGTTCTAAATGGATTAAAAACCAGCAAAATTGGACACTAGGTTAATAAGGAAATGGTCCATAGGTAACTTGATTTTATGGTGTTGTGGAGGTTTAATCATCTTTATGTTGATGGATTTGATGAATGATTAAGTGATATTTTGGTTTGGGGTTATAGGACAGAAATGCTTATGTTTATGCTTTTACATGAAGGATGCTAAGGGCGTGTTGCCTATGTTGATATGGGTTGTCGAGTTGGGTGAAAATAGGAAGAAGCCATTGGAGTAATGATAAGCCTGATAAGCCCTAGTGGTGTATATAATTATGATTGAGTTAAGCATTTTGAAGTTCTAAATGGATTAAAAACGCAAAAGAACTATACCGATATTAATCATCGACACATTGATATGTAGCTCTATATTGATACAGTTTCTCGCGTACCAATATCGGTGGCCGTTTTTGGCAGTTGATGTGTCTTTGAGGTTTTAAATTCTTCTTTTTTGGTCCTCGTTCTTGTGTATGCAATTGTATGAGTTTGGATGGTAATTTTGAGCTAAAATTTGGTAAGTATGCATGAAACCTGACTAATAGATGATTGGTAAATTTGATTCTAAGTAAGTCCTCGTAATTTAATAGATTTGCAATTTGGTCTCTAAATTGCAAACACACGCAATTGGATGTCAAATTGACGCCTGATTCAGTTTAGATTTCAGTCGCTGCCAATATGCACACCATAGGTTATAATTTTGCATCTAGACAAGATAAAAATAAAAAATAGACCTAATCTTAGTTAATAGTTTTGGGTTTATTTTGGCAAACCCAATGTCGCTCGCTCGGTTTGGTCTGGCGTCTAGGCCGGGTCGAGGGGTTACAATTTTCACCATAGATATTTTAATTTTGTGAAGCGCCCTTTTTGGGTTTTCACTCAACTTTTTTATTTATTTTCCTTTTTTAATTCTTCAAGCGTAACACTTCTTGTTTGAGTCTGAGTCTATTACATTGCCTAACTCATCTTTGATAATCATCGTTAAAATCAATGCTCCTCCGGGAAGAGGCCTCCTTGATGATGTATAGCCCTTTCCATTTAAGCATCCATTTCCCACGAAAAATCTTTATGAACTGGCCAAATCTTTCTAGGTACTAAATCCCCTTCTCATAATCCTTTTGGATGAACTTTCATTGTTGTGAGCTCGCATCGTTCTTTGTTTGGTATCTAACCATGGCAAATTATAACGCCCCCTTCTCGGTCTAGTAGAGAACCATGTCAGAAAGCGTTAAAGGTGAACAATTTGGAGAATGGGGCAATGTCTTTCAACAAGAATACCATGCAAGATAATACAATGCAATACGATATCAATACACTTGGGCAACGGGTCAATACGAAACTACGATAATCAAATTACATCCAATTTTAAACTTTTACAACTTTTAGGAGCTAAACTGTAGATCCTAGGTATTAGGGGTATTTATCTAAAATTAACTACACGACTATGTAATTCAATCAGTAAACAGTAGGTTTACAATTTTTCATGTTAATCTGATGTCATTTACCCATCCAATTAGACTTACCAAGATTCAGTGACCAATACGTAAACAATGCAAAACTGTGTTCAGCAGTCCCTAACCGATATAACAGACACCGTATGAAATTCCTTGGGCCGTATCTGTACGGTTATACATGGATTTGAACTCCAAATGAAACTGTCCAACTTCGTTTCGATACGGTCGAGGACCATATCGGTATAACATGCAAGGGTGATAACCCTATTCCCAGCAACTCAAGAACTCGTATCGATACAGCTCAAGATGTACCGATACCCATTGACCTTCATTGACCCATTTCGATATGCCCTGATACAATTAAATCTTAAATGCTTCTGTGGGTTTCTGTATTGAAACACCTCTAGGCCATTTTGATACGCCTAGGATGACCTAAGCTTTGACTGACCAAAATATGCACAGCTGTACCGAAACCGGTGAGCCCGTATCGGTACGCCCTGCACTATAATGAAAAATTTTATTTGTTTTTTAGCCAATTTAACATGTTGAACGATGTCCAAATGCAATGAAATTTTTCCAGTGATATTTAATCACTATCATCTACTAGCATGTCAAACTTTAGGGTCATTTGAATCCGTTTACTAGGTTTTCACCTTTTAGTGCCAAATATGCATATTTAGCCAATTTTAAGCTACACTAGAAAGCCATTTAGAGCCTTAAACAGTATTACAAGGCAAGCATAACTTGTACCCATCAAAAAGACTACATGTGACTAGTCTAGCTACTTTGCCACCATCCTAGGAGTCCATAGAGACAAAATACATTACTTTGGCGTTGATTGTGACTTGTCAAACTCTTCAACTACTCTAATCTTCAACGGTGAAATCCTCAACCTAAAATGTATGGAATGAAATGCATTAGGCATACTTTGCCTAGTGAGGTAGTCACAACTAAACGCTTTGTCAATGAAATGCATTCCAAACCATATCTTGACAGTAACAATGCAATAAATCAATAGTACCAATACAATGATCATGTTCAATTGCAATAAGTCCATATTTCAATGTTAACCCTTGGAACGATTTGGAATAGTGGATACGCGAATTCCTCCGCCTCGCCAATATGACCAATAACACATACATCCCTCCGCCTCTCCACAATAAAGGTCATAGCCCAAGGACCGTAGTTCACCTGTACACTGAGCTCATGAATTATATGGAATGCCAATTGTATCTAAAGTTCTTTCGAATCCAAGGTCCGGTGATAATATCAATAATCCATGTTCAATAACAATAATAGTATTCAACGTTCTTATCAATAAGCAATGTACCGGTGTCATTGTTCAATAGCAATATCAATGACAATGACAATGATCGATGCTTCATATTTAATGTTTCAATGACAACAAATTTATTGATATCAATGTCTAATGTTCCATGCTTTCATATTTCAATGGCAATAACAATGGCAAAATCGATAACGATGCTCGGTAGCAATGACTGTAGCAATATAGATGATCGATATTCAATGCAATAACTTACCTTAACTTAACAATGGAATCCACTAAGTGGTTCAATGCAATATTCCTTGACAATGATGTTAGCCACGCTATAATCAATGATAATGAAATCAGGAAGGCGCCTAGCCTAATCCCGTGACTCTGACTACACTCACCTCAATAATTTGATGCTTCTACGGCTCTCGGATAGAAATTCCCTTGTTCCTAGCTTTCAACAGATATGGTGCATGCTCTCTATCTCATTCTCGAGCTAGGTAAACAATAGGAAATTATTAAGGTTGATGATACGATATCGAATTCAATATAATGATATCAAAATCAATATCTAAGCTCAATATAAACAATAGCTATATATTATCCATGGATAGCCAAAACCTAGCTTGAGATTACTCTCTCAATCTCCATGGATTTCAACAGTAGTTTGGGGGATTAAGCTTACCCGTTCAATAGCAATGATTCGATAACAATAAATCGAAGAAAACATAAGCTTTGATAAACACCAATGGAGATGTATGCTTGGAGGTAAGAGACGATGAGGTGTAGACAAGGGAGGTGCTTGCTTGATAAATGATCGGGTAAGGTTTCTAGCTCTTCGCTATTCACTTTATTTGTTTTGCAATAACAAGGCTTTGCTTTCCTTGAAGGAATTGAGCTTGTTCATCCCACGTATGGATGGTTATAATTGAGGAGGGGCTAATCGCAAGGTTAGTCTCTCAACTCTTTATACAATAAACTTTAACCCCCAAACTTTCAATTTCTATAATTTAGTCTCCAAAACATTTCAATACATTTAATAAGGTCCTTAAACAATGAATTGACTTAATTAGGGTCCAACATCGATGCAATTGACCTTGCGGTCAATGTCAATAAAATATTTGGACCTTTTGATGTAAGGTTTCCAATCGCCGGAACTCAATTTTGATTAGACCAGATTTTGGGGTATTACAAATCTCCCCCTTAAGGAAAAAATTTGTCCTCGAATATTACCTGAAACGAAGAGATGAGGATATTGCTTCCTCATTGCCTCCTCCGGTTCCTAGGTGGCTTCTTCCATGAAATGGCTCCTCTAGAGCACTTTATCTAAGGAAATGGACTTGTTGTGAAGTCTCTTGACTTCCCTTGCAAGAATTTGAACTATTTCTTCCTCGTAGGATAGATCTAGTTGAAGTTCCACTGATTCAAGTTCAATGATATGCGAAGGGTCAGAACGATACTTTCGAAGCATTGATACGTGAAACACATCATGGATCTCACTATGTTTTAGGGGCAATAATAAAAGATAAGCCACAGGGCCAACTTTCTCAATAACCTCAAAAGGTCTGATAAATCGGGGACTCAACTTCCCCTTTTTTCCAAATCTCAGAACTTTCTTTCATGGTGAGACTTTAAGGAAGACTTTTTCACCAACTGTATATCCCTTCGCTTAAGATCGGTTTAGGCCTTCTGTTGGTCAAAGGCAACTTTTAATCGATCCAGGATGGTGATAACTCATTCCTTAGTTTCCCGAAGTAAGTCGGGGCCCAACACCTTACCTTCACTGAGTTTAGACCAACACTACAGAGTTATATGACGTCTGTCATACAATGCTTTCTACGATGCCATCTTGATGGAAGTTTGGTAGCTATTGTTGTAGGCAAACTCGATAAGATTTGGATTACCCTTTATGACTGGCCATCAGATTGAGGGTGAAAAGCAGTATTGAGATTAATTCTAGTGCCTAGAGCTCCTTCCAACGACTTCCAGAATTGAGATGCAAATCGTGGATCTTGATCAAAAATGATTGATTGAGGCACTCTGTGGAATCGGATAACTTCCTTGATATACAAGTCAGCTAGCTTGGGAAGACTATAATCCATTCTAATTGGCAAGAAATGGGCTGACTTAGTAAGACGGTCCACAATGACCCAAATAGCATCATGTTTAGCGTGAGTAAAAGGTAGACCACTAACAAAATCCATAATGATCTTCTTGCACTTCCATTGCGGTAGATCGATGGGTTGTAATAAGCCGGTAGGGATTCGATGCTCAGCCTTGACATGTTGGCACGTGAGACATTTAGACACGAAGTCGATTATGGCTTTCTTCATGCCCCACCACCAATATAGTTCCCAGAGGTCCTTGTACATCTTTACTGACCCCGGGTGGACAGAGAAAGAGCTCGAATAAGATTCCTTAAGGATATCGGATCGAAGAGATTCATCATTGGGTACACAGACCTGATCACGAAAACATAAGAGCTCTTCAGAATTTATTCTGAAATCAGGGTTGTCTTGCAGCTTGGAAATGATAACTTAAATTTTAGGATTTTGTTTTTGCAATGCTTGAATTCTCAATATGATGGTAGATTGAACTTGAAGTTCATTTACGAGACAGCGATGCATCTGAAGACGGAAGTGAGCATTGATAGCTTGAGGAGCTACAATTAAGGACTTTGCAATGAGTCGATACACTAATCAACATATTAATCTCAATGATGAAAAATGATACTTACTAGGAAGAGGTTTGGGGATGAGTGCATCAGCTACAACATTGGCCTTGCCTGGACGGTAATCAATAACAAGGTCATAGTCCTTGAGGAGTTCCATCCATCTTCATTACCGAAGATTCAACTCCTTTTGAGTCAAGAGGTACTTGAGACTCTTATGAACGGTGAAAAGGTAGCATTTCTCTCCGTAGAGATAATGTCTCCAGATTTTTAATGCAAAGACAACGACAGCCAACTCCAGGTCATGAGTAAGATAATTCATCTCATGTGGCTTTAAGCATAGGCAATGACTTTGCCTTCTTGCATCAACACACATCCTAACCCAATATGCGAAGAATCACTATAAACGATATAGTCCATTCTAGAGTCAAGTTGGGTTAGGACCAGTGCATGGGTTAACACTTGCTTCAATTGATCAAAACATCTTTGTTGATCTACAGACCAAACGAATGGAGCTTCCTTTCTCAACAACTTAGTCAGAAGAGCTACTGTCATAGAAAATCCTTTGACGAATCTTCTATAGTAGCCAGCGAGACCAAGAAAACTTCTCACCTCGCCAATATTCGTTGATGGGTGCCAATCAACAATGGCTTGGATTTTCTTCAGATCCACCTGGATGCCCGAAGCTGATACAATGTGGCCAAGGAAAACAACTTCGGTGAGCCAAAACTCACATTTGGGGAACATAGCAAACAACTGCTTCTCCCGGAGGATTTGAAGTACAATTCAAAGGTGGTCTCGGTGTTTGACAGGATTCCTAGAATAGATCAAAATATCGTCAATGAAAACTACTACAAATTTATCAAGATAGGGTCTGAAAAATCGATTCATCAATTCCATGAAAGTTGTCGATGCATTAGTTAGCCCAAAAGGCATCACCAAGAATTCGTAGTGTATGTATCTTGTTCGAAACACAGTTTTGGGTACATCACTTTCTTTGACCCTCATTTGATAATACCCAGACCTTAAATCGATCTTGAAAAACATGGAGGCATCCTTAAGCTGATCAAATAGGCCATCTATCCTTGGCAAAGGATACTTATTCTTAATGGTTATCTTGTTCAACTGTCGATAATCGATACATAATCTCATGGAATCATCCTTCTTCTTAACAAAAAGAACCAGTGCTCCCCAAAGAGAGGAACTCGGTCGAATGAAACCTTTATTCAAAAGGTCTTGAATTTGAGTCTTTAGCTCCTTGAGTTTAATGGTTGCAATGATGTAAGGTGCAATGGAAACTGGGGTAGTATCAGGTTGCATTTTGATGCCAAATTTGACTTCATGGATTGGAGGCAATCTCGGAAGTTCATCAGGAAAGACAACGGGAAATTCACATATAGTGTCAACATCCACAAAATGAGGTTCATCCTTGGTTTCCAATGTCAAAGTATATAAGGAAGGATTTCCCGAATTCATCAACATTATACTTTTCTTGCCAAGGCCTTTAAGATATAGCTTCCTGTAACTACAATCTACCCACGCTTGATGTTCACTGAGCCAATCCAATCCCAATATCACATCAAACTCGTGGATCGGTAGAGCCAGTAAATTGGTCAGAAAAGGAATTTCTTGAATCAATAAGGGACAATTCTTGCACATAAGATTTATGGTAACACAATCACCCAAAGGATTTGTTACGGAAATCCTCAGTGCTATAGGTTCAGATGATAATTTATGCCTTTTAACCAACATGGTGCTTATAAAAGAGTGGGTAGAACCAGGATTAATCAATGCATATAAAGGATAGGAATATAATTCAATGGTACCTACAATAACATTAGGTTCATCCCCTTCTTCCTTGCTCCTCACATGATACATTTGGGAAGATGCCTTTCATTCTTGCTTGCTCAATGCCTTCCTAGAGCCGCTAGGTCTCCCCATAGCTCCCGATGAACTTTGCCTTGACCCCTTACCTCAGAAGGACTGAGGAGGGGTTGCAACCTTAGCCGGTGCAACAGTAAACTTGGTTGCATTCAGCGGACAATAACGTATAAATTAGCCTTACTCGCCCCAAAAGAAACAATCTTCAGTCTGTTTACAGCATGAACTTGTTGGATGCCTATTTTGGCAGTAGTTACAAATAGGGTGTTGTGGACCTCTAGAGCCTCCAGTGCTCTCAAACGAGGCCACCTTGGAAAAAAACTGAGTCATAGTCTGAGGCTTCTCAATGTTGTCGAAACAAAATTACTGTGGATAGATATGTTGCTTAGGGCCTTGGTACTTTCCATTCTTATTCCATCTAGGAGGTCGAGAATCATCTCTGAACCTTTTCTCAACTTTGCCCGACCCAGTGGTCCTTTGGGCTTTCAATAATGCTTCAGTAGCTTTGACTCGATCCACCAAGTCTTGGAAGTCGGTGATGCCCAGTGCAGTGAACATAGGATGAAGCTCATCACTTAGCTCGGTAATGAACACACGACACGTTTCTTCCTTCTTCTTGATATATTCAACATCATATCGGTAATACTTGTAGAAATCATAGATGCATTGCTCAACTGGCCGCCACCTTGCTTGAGGTGGAGGAAGATGTTATGCATTTTCGCAAGATAAAACTCGTTAATATATTTCTTGTGGAACTCCTGAAGAAAGAATTCCCAAGTCAAAATGTCTTCAAAAATCGTAAGGGTAGTAGTCTCCCACCAAAGCAAAGCTTCATCGGCTAGTAATACAAGGGAGCATTCCAGCTTGTGCTCATCTGAACACTTCAACTGCTTATTCAATATTGGTAGGGTGTTGTCCAGCTAATATCCAGCAATTTCAAGATTGTCATCATCCTGGCCAATGAAAGTGTAAGCTTGGCACTATGAAAGCTTATCAATAGGGGCTCAAGCGTGCTGGACAACTGGTGCGGTAGGCTATTATTGCAAGATAAATAAAATTGAATAGCATAAGAGGGCTTACCCAATTTTTAAAAGAAGCAAACACCTCCTTTGTCTTCATCTTCCTCCAAGCAAGCACATCCATTGTTTAGGGAAGAGAAGCATGAGTTTTCTTCAGTTTATTGATATCGAAACATTGCTATCGATCGAGTAAGTCGTAATCCCCAAACTATCAATGAAATCTATGGATAAATCAAACCTAATATTAAGCTAAGGCTTTGGTTATGCATGAAATTTGATAGCTAATAGCTATTTTAAGCTTCGATAGTGATTTTGATATCGTTATATTGATTTTTTGATATCGTATTATCGATTCTAATTGATTCCTATTGTTTAACCTAGCTCAAGAATTGGATAGAGATCATCCACCATCACCGACAAAAGTAGGGATAAAGGAGTTGTCATTTGAGAGCCGTAGGAGCATTAGATTATCGAGGTGAGTATAGTCGGAGTCCCGAGATTAGGCTAGGTGCTTTCCCGGTCTCATTGTCATTGATTATAGCATGGCTAACATTTTGTCAAGGAATATTGCATTAAACCACTTAGTGGATTCCATCGTTAAGATAAGGTAAGTTATTGCATTGAATATCGATCATTGATATTGTCATAGTCATGCTATCGAGCATCGTTATCGATTTCACCATTGTTATTGTCATTTAAATATGGGAGCATTGAACATTGGATATAGATCATAGTTATTGTCATTGTTATCGTCATTGTCATCGTCATCTTCATTGTCATTGTCATTGAACATTGATATCGACATAGTTGTTGTTATCGAAACATTGTAAGTGAAACATGAATCATTGATATTGTCATTGGAATCATTGAACATTGTCATTTCCATTGGATTTTTTATTGAATATTGATGTTGACTCATTGCTCATTGATAAGAACATTGAATATTTCTATTGTTACCGAACACTAATCATTGATATTGTCACCAGACCTTGGATTCGAAAAGACTTTGGATACAATTGGCATTAAAGTGAAAATTCATGAGCTCAGTGTACGGGTGGACTACGGTCCTTGGGCTACGGCCTATATTGATTTGGCAAGGCGGGGGGATGTATTGTGTTATTGGCCTTATTGGCGAGGTGGAGGGACTAGACCATTCATTGATTTGGTGAGGCGTAGGAATTTGTGTACCCACTATTCTGAATCGATCCAAGGGTTAATATTGAAATATGGACTTATTGCTAGTGAGCATTATCATTGCATTGCTACTTTTGATTTATTGCATTGTTATTGTTGAGATATGCTTTGAAATGCATTTCATTGATAAAGTGCTTACTTATGACTACCTCACTAGGAAAAGTATGCCTAATGCATTTCATTCCATACATCTCAGGTTAAAGATTTCAGCATTAAAGACCATAGAATTGTGGTTGTTGACAAGTCACTACGAGCCTCAAGTAATGTGTTTTGCCTTTATGAACTCCTAGGATGATGGTAAAGTAGTTGAACTAATCATTTGTGACTCTTTTGATATGTGTGTATTGTGCATGGCATGTAAAAGTGTCTAAGGCTCTAAATGGCCTTTTGGTATAGCTTTGAAATGACTAAATATGCATATTTGGCACTAAAAGGTAAAAACCTAGTAAACATATTTGGATAGCCCTAAAATTTGACATGCTATTAGATTATAGCTTAATAAACTAGCTGGTAAAATTTCATTGCATTTTGGAACACGTTCAATAGGTTAATTCGATTAAAAACCAGATAAAATTTGGCATTACAGTGCAGGCCATTCCTATATGGGTCCCTCTGTTTTGATACAGTAGTGCATATTTGGCCATTCCAAGTGAAGGCTAACACAGCCGTATCGATACGACTTCAAGGCATTTTGGTATGACTTTGGGCAGTGAGGTCTGGTGAATTAATGGCATCGGTAGGAGTACAAGGTGTATCGATACGAGTCTTGGTCAAAGTCAACGTTAGTCAACCCATATCGATACTGGTCAAGTTGTATCAGTACGAATTCTTTAGTTGCTGGGAATTGGGCTATAATCCTTGCATACCGTATCAATATGGTCCTAGACCGTATCAAAATGAAGTTGCACAGTTTCATCTGGAGTTTAACTCCATGCATACCCATACCGATACAACACCTAGTGTTTTGGTATGGTGTTTGTTAAATCGGTTAGGGGCTGATGAACACAGTTTTGCATTGTTTACTAAATGTTCAATAAATCTTGGCAAGCCTAATTGGATGGGTAAATAACATTGGATTAAAGTGAAAATTTATGAACTCACTGTTATTGTATTGAATTTCATTATGGTGCAGTTAATGGCACTAAAGGACCTCTAAATTACTGGATTTATAGTTTAGTCCCTAAAACTCGTAGAAATTAAGATTTAGCCCTAACTGCTTAATTATTGTTTCCTATTGGAATAATTGGGCTAATATTCTTGTTTAATAGGGTTCTAAAAGAATTACATAGACTAAGTGACAATCATTGATTGAAATTTATCGCACCGAATCCCGTGCTAATTGGCAGCACGCTCTAACTTGGTTTTCGACCAAGACAAGAACGATGTGTTACATTTGTTGGTATCAGAGCTAGAGTTTAGTCGATTCTAGGACTAAACCAAAGCCTATTGTATTATTATTGTGTTACTTTACCACCTAGGAGATGTATATTGTGACTTGTCGACTAATTCGATCTCTTTATGTTATAGATATGTTTGGGACTAACGAAGCACATATTAACGAGCCTGTTACCGGCTCCTCGACACACAGTGAGGAAGTAAGGGGGAAACCCTCTGAACCCACCTAATCATCCACCCTATAATGTCAAGCCGGTATTGCCTGATGTGCAGGCTGAATGCTACCGAAATATGGCTGAGATGTTTAAGCAATTTATGACATCTATAAGAGCTGAGACGGTAGTGCAATCTACCTCACCAGTTGTCCAATATGCTCGAGCTCCTATTGACAAGCTGGCATCACTTTGGGAATACACTTTCACTGGTTAGGATGATGATAATCCTGAGATCGCTGAGTACTGGTTGGACAACACATTGAGAATTCTAAACAAGCAATTGTAGTGTTCTGATGAGCACAAACTGGAGTGTTCCCTTGCATTGCTAGCTGACGAAGCACTTCAGTGGTGGGAGACCATTATTCTTATCATTCCTGAGGAAATTGTCACTTGGGAGTTCTTCCTTCAAGAATTCTGAAAGAAGTATGTTAGTGAGTACTACCTTGCGGAGGGACGCAACATCTTTCTCCGCCTCAAGCAAGGTGGGCTACCAGTCAAGCAGTACATCCATTAATTTTGCAAGTATTGCCGATATGGTGCTAAATATATCAAGAAGGAGGAAGAGAAGTGTCGCATGTTCACTGGGTTGAGCATCACTAATTTCCAAGACTAGGTGAACCGAGTCAAAGGCACTGAAGCATCGTTGAAAGCCCAAAAGACCGGTGGGTCAGAAAAATCCAAGAAAATGGTTAGAGATGATTCTTGATCCCTAGATGGAACAAGAACGGAAAGTATCAAGGCTCTAAGCAACATGTTTATTCGCAGTCATCTCATTCTGGGAACATTGAGAAGCCACAGACTATGACTCAGTCTTTTTCAATGGTCACCTCCGTTGAGAGCACTATAGGCTCTATTAGAGGTTTACAACACCCTGTTTGTAACTACTGTAACACCCCTCGCCCGGGTTAGGAGCGAGAAGCGTTACGACGAGAAAACAGGACGAGACAATCATGAAATTCAGGGCCAAATAAAATTTTTCCATTTAACTTAGCTTAATATATTACCTATATGCAATTTAGTTCATTCAACCACTAGAATAAAACTCACTTATTTACTTAAGGAATAAGCCACTATTCGAGCACTACCCATTAATTAATTCATCTATTTAGCTAGTTTCATTCTTTACCTATTAACATTCTATTTCATTCGTTATCTAGAATCAAGTTCTCAATATAATCTTACCTATATGCACAACATTCGTACCAATTAGATTCATTCGAATTACTCTTATACAACTATCGTTCAACACCATTCGGTTAGGCCCAATACCATAAATCTTGTTATCTATTAAACTTAGCTATTAGCGTGAACATCTTATGCGTTTGAATTCTTAACATCAATTAAGTTCATATCCACTACTATTCTCTACCCATTATGCGCAACTTCTAGACCTTTAGGTTCATTTAATTCATATGTCCTATTCACTTAACAATATCTAGACTTATAAAGTATGTAAGTGATTTTGGTAAGCAGCCGTGTAACTCATAATTCATTCGATTAGGGTCTTACCTAAAGTATCTTGATACATCATCAATCTAGCAAGTTCAATTTCTTAATTTTAAAACCATACTCAATCATAACAAGCTCATATGCAAAGTCTAATTCATTCATTCATTAGCCATAATCAAAGAGTTCACAAAAGGCTACTATTTACATATATTTAATTACAAATCCAAAGTACCATTTCATTACAAGACTTTAACAAGTTCAACATACACACTTTATACATATAAGCCAAATGCATGGTCTATCAATGCTAGACACAATCTAAGGCCACCATCTAGGAGTACATCGAAGTAAAATACAAAGTCAAACTTCAAGCTTTGCATGCCTTACATCGAACCCAAGAAAGCTGACTTCAATATCAAGGTACTGGTTGGGATGGCTTTTACCTGAGGTTTGGGAAGAATGCAAACAAGAGTGATAAGTACAAGATTGTACTTAGTGAGGTAGCACCTAAGGTCTAGCAAGATTTTCAATTTATCAATTTGTCAAGTTATGTGTCCTTTATTTCAAGAAACATCTATCTAGGCTTTAAACAAACTTAAAAGATTTAGCTAGTTTTATCCAAGCATAATTAAGCATTCATGTTATTCAATCAAGAAACTCAACTCATAGATTTCCACCATGAATCAATAAAGAAACAACCCATACAAGAACAAGGCTAATCAAGCATGCGTATAATCATTTCCATTCAAGCAAGAGGAAGAATCATTTTCATGTATCTTATTTCTCAAGGGATAAACAATCCAAGCATTCATTTTCATCATTTAATTCCATTGATTAGCCATTTCATTAACAAGATCAAGATTACACTTTCATTCATGTATAACAGGGCAGTAACCACTGTCCCAAAATTGTTTTCAAAACAGTTCAAAAACTGTCTAGGACACCAATACTGCTGCTGCCAGCCAGAATAAGCACTGGTCACTTAAATACTTATAACTTTCATTCCGTACGTCGGAATTTCATTTTAATGTTTTTACAAACGTTTAGACCTTTCATTTTAATGTTTTTCCAATTAATACAGTTTTTAGTTCAAAGATAGGGCAATTACATTTCTGGACAGTTTGCACTATCCAAAGGGTTTCATTTCTAGATTCCAGCTCACAAATCATAATTCAATTCTATTTTATCCTAATGAAAATAGACATACTAAGGTTCATTCCATATAAATTTCAGCCCTTAATTCGACCTACATAATTTATGGTGATTTTTCGAAATTGCTACCCATAACAGAATTTCCTGGGCAGATTACACTAGGTTGCATTTTAAGCTTCTTAATTCATTTGGACATGACTCTAACATAGTATTTAGTTTATAACCCTTTTCTTAAAATTTTAAGTTAGTCTAACTTTTTATCTAACATGTCATTCGAGTAGGAAGCCTTTTATTACATTTTATCAATTAAGTATAAACTAGCTCAAGTTATTAAGTTCATTATCCTATTCTTGTAAGCTCATCATTTTTGCAGCTTATTTCAAAAGGTTTATTCTCATTTTAAATACCACTTAACCATGTTATCCATAGGTTACTATAGGCAACCCCAATTTCACGTATTCATTCGAGTACCATCATCATATAAAGACTCTATCCATTTCCAGTTCAAACATGTTCTGAATTCTACCTTAATTAGTTTGATTCCAATTAGACTAGACACTTAAATCTTTTTCGGTTGAATTAGACCAACATTTGAGACCATAGAGTCCTTTGAACAACTTACTTACCAAGTAAGAAACCTTATAATCAATCACGTTGAATACATACAAGGCAATACTTAGTCTTGTTTAAATTCTAATCTTGATTACCTATGATGTCCCTTCAAACATATACCAATCGAATAGTGAGCTAGGTTTAAGATACCTAATAATTCATTGTTAAGAAAGACTAGTAAGCAATACTCAAATACAACTAGGTCAAGATTACATTCAATTTCATTTAACTTACAAGTCTAGCATCAAACATCCATTATCAAAACCATGACAAGCTTGTTCACATAATCAAGATCATCAATTCAAGCATTTTAACCACAACAATCAAGCAGGGAATGAATCCTTAAGCAATAAGCAACTCATCAAACAATTAGCCAATCTCAAACTCAAGCAATCAAACAAGAAAGATTATATCAAGAATCATATAATGAGCACAATGGCCACAAATCCCCTTATTCGTATAGTGTCACTTCCAATGTAATTTATCTTTCAAACAATGAGCCAATCAAGACAGTATCTATCTCATCTTATTCATATATTTGCATTTTACTAGAAGCTCAATAGCATGTATCATTTTTCTCATTTATTAGCCATGTATCATGTCTTATTACAAGTTTAGAAATTTGTTTTGCCTTGGTAGTTAGCAGGACTAGGTAATCGAGACACATGTTAAGGTACACAAGTACCAGATCATGTTAAGGTGTCTTCTACACCACGTATTAGAGTACAAAAAGTACTTGAACAAGAATGTGTTTGCTACACCACATATTAGAGTACACAAAGTACCAATTGTGTTAAGAATTAAACATTACATGTCAAGCAATTTGGTTATTTCAAGGATTCAAGTCAAGCGATTCAAGTATTCAAGATTTCTTGTCGGATCATTTATGCATTTTCAAGATATAATTCATGTGTTCGAGATTCTCTCTTGAATTGCTAATTCAATTTCTCAATAAGGTTCATAACTTTTTAACATGTTCGCCTTGGATCACAATTGGTCATGAATGACATTGGTTCGTGTTTGACTATAAAGGTCCAAGAGATTTCCTAAACTTCTCACTATCCAACCAGTTGTCGCCACCCTACAACTCCCTTGTTACCTCCACCTGTCGCCAATAACTTATTACATGTAATGGGGCACCCCCCCGAGCCGTGGCTCATGGACCGTAGTCCCAAGTATAACATGCATCATGCCATTGATCTAAGGACTTCCATTGTAAGCAACTTAAACCTTTTAAATCTTTAATCTTCATTAGGGAAGTATCTTATGGCATAAGAAGTCTTATCTTACTTTAAAACTTGTAGTTGTTTCTTACATTTTATGCTTACATATTGTAAATTCAAGAACGCATGCTAGTTTCAAACAAGTCATTCGAACCATCATCAATCAAGCATTCAAAGATTCAAGCATTAAGTAATACTAATTAAACCATCAATCAAGTGTTTATCACTTAGCAAGCAAGTTCATTATAGTGTAGTATTATTCGAATAGTTATCACACACAAACAAGTGTCAATTTACACCCAAGGTAGAAACAACTCAACCACACATGAGTATACATATCAAGTCTCAAACAAGACAATCCAAGCAAGTACATTCCACTATAATTCGATTGATTATCAAGAGAGCAAGCATACATGTAACCACCATCAAGTTTCCAATTAAGCATCCTTCCCTTATACATTTACCAAATAGAAATTAGGTTCATTTCATGTCAATTCCATATCAACTATTTAACAATTGCAATTGGTTAGGACCTAAGTCCTAACCCTATGTAAGGCTACACTCACCTTGTATCCCGAAGTTACAGGATACCCAATTCCTTGTTTACATCCCGATACCTATCCATTCTTTCCACCATTATCTTAATCTAGCATTCACATAACACAATCATGCATTAGAACCATACCAAACTCAATTCACACAAGCATTCAAACACTTGATTTGTTACAAGTAACAAATCTACCACTGCTTGGCAGTTTGCACACTAGTTACTAATCTGTTTATATATTTTAATCTATACGTTAGAATTTCAATTAGTTTATACCGTTAGAAAGATAATCCAATTACCTATTCATCCATGTATGGCTCATATTTTTATCCTTTCTATATCAATACAGTTTATTAGTTAAAGTCGAGTCAATTTTACAGTTTTGAAACTGCTAGATTGTATCTAGGTCCACTTTAGTGAGCTATTTAACCTATGATTCATACAGGTTCAATTCAGTCTCTTTTTACCTTAGTTTCCCCTGTTTTTTTCCTGACTTTTCATGTCCAGCTTAGTCCTTAATTTGTTTATTTAAGTCCTTAAATTTATAGATTTTCCAGAACAGTCCCCTATTCAATAATCTGCCCATTTATATATTTAGACAGTCAATTTTAGATGCAATTCATGCAATTCGATTATCCAGCCATTCAATCCAACCCTTCCCTGTTCTTTCAAGTTAAGATAGGTCCCTAAACAGTCCAATTCAGTCTATAATTTAACCAATTTTACAGATTAGTCCAGATTTCACTATCATGTCAATTCATCACTTAAAAGGTATCAATTCTCTACTAATTGAGCCATACAACTTATTGAACATTTATTCTAGGTCTTCCCATGTTTTTAGCTAACATTACCAGCCCTTAATTATATTCAATTCAATCCTAAATTTGCCAATTTACTCAAAACAGTCCCTATATGCCATCTAGGTGACTAGTTTCACAATCAATTCGATTTCTTCCATTCTACCATCAACTTAACCTATTCAATGCATCGTTAATTCATTTTACATGATTTCAATTTGATACTCTCTTGATAATCACTTCCCTTATTCGATTTAATACACAAATTATCTCAATTTAACCACCAATCATATTCGGTCACTTCCTAGATCATGTTTACTTAATGTTTGCATATTTCTAACATAGTACCTATTGTTCAATCTTCCATTTTCATAGCTAAAACATCAATTCCAGCATCATTCAAGTTTTAAACAAAGGTTATCTACTACCCTAAGTTCATGCCATTCGAAAGGAAAAGAAGGGTGGAAGCTTACTTTGCTTTGCAAGACAACCTTCTCTAGTTTGAATTCAAGCTTAAATATAGATTTCCTTGGCTGATTTTTTTTTTCTTCCCCTCTCTCTAAAATTTCTCTCTTCCATTTGGGTAAAACACATCCAATTGAAGAAGATGACAATATGGTGTCATCTTTGTGATCATGTTGCTGCCGAGTGTAAAGTGTAGAAGACACTTGTGTTCTTCATTTTAATCCCATGTTTTTTTTACAAGTTTTAGGAATTTTACATGCATGTTCCTTAATTTGACATTTATTCATTTTAGTCATCTTAATTTGGTCACTATCCTTTCATTTCTTTCATTTAGACCATTAATCTTCCTAATTGATTTAGAACCAAACTCAATTAATTTACTTTAACTTAGGTGATAAGCTTAAATACTTCCAGGGTACATTTTAGGGTGTTACAACTACTGTCAGAATAGGCATCCAGCAGGTCCATGTCGTAAACAGACTAGAGCTTGTTTCTTTTGTGGCGAGCAAGGCCACTTTATCTGTGATTGTCTTTGAATGCAACCAAGTCTAATGCTTCACTGGCTAACATTGCAACCCCCACTCAATCCTTTCGAGGTAAGGGGTCAAGGCAAGGTTCATCGGGAGCTGTGGGGAGACCTAACAGCTCTAGAAAGGCATCGAGCAAGCAAGAATCAAAGGCTCCTGCCCAAATGTATCATGTGAAGAGTAGGGAGGAAGGAGATGAACCTGATGTCATTGCAGGTACCATTGAATTGTATTCCTATCCTCTATATGCATTGGTTGATCCTAGTTCTACCCACTTTTTATAAGTATCGTGTTGGTTAAGAGGCATAGATTATCGTCTAAGCCTATAGCACCAAGGATTTCTATAACAAATCCTTTGGGTGATTGTGTCACCATAACTCTTATATGTAAGATTTGCCGCTTAGTAATTCGATGGGATTCTTTTTGTGGCCAATCTATTAGCCCTACCGATCCATGAGTTTGATGTTATACTGGGTCTAGACTGGCTTAGTGAGCATCAAGCGTGGGTAGATTGTGGCAAGAGAAAGTTGTATCTTTGAGGTCTTGGCAAGGAGAGTATTGTGTTAATAAGTTCAAGAAACCCTTCGTTGTAAGCTTTGACATTAGAAGTCAAGGATGAACCCCGCTTTGTAGAGGTTGACACCGTATATGAGTTTCCTGATGCTTTCCTAATGAACTTCTGGGATTGCCTCCTATCCATGAAGTTAAATTTGGTATTGAAGTGCAACCTAGTACTGCCCCAATTTTTATTGCACCTTACTGCATGGCAGCTGTCGAGCTGAAAGCTTAAATTCTAGACCTTTTGAATAAAGGTTTCATTCGACCGAGTTCCTCTCCTTAGGTAGCATCAGTTCTCTTTGTTAAGAACAAGGATAGTTCTATGAGAATGTGTATCGACTATCCACAGTTGAACAAGGTGGCCATCAAGAATAAGTACCCTTCGCCAAGGATAGACGACCTATTCGATTAGCTTAAGGATGCCTCCGTGTTTTCTAAGATCGATTTAAGGTCTGGGTAATATCAGAAGAGAGTCAAAGAATGTGATGTACCCAAGATAGTTTTTCGAACAAGATACGGACACTACGAATTCTTGGTAATGCCTTCTAGGCTAACCAATGCACCAGTAGCCTTTATGGATCTAATGAATCGGGTTTTCAGACCCTACCTTGATAAATTTGTAGTGGTGTTCATTGACGACATCCTAATTTATTCTAAGAACCCTATCGAGCAGCGAGACCACCTTCGTATTATGCTTCAAACTCTTCGAGATAAGTAATTATATGCCAAGTTCTCTAAGTGTGAGTTTTGTCTTACTGAAGTTGCCTTCCTTGGGCACATTGTATCGGTTTTAGGAATCCAGGTGGATCCGAAGAATATCGAAGCCATTGTTGATTGGCACCCATTGAAGAATATTAGTGAGGTGAGAAGTTTTCTTGGTCTCGCTGGCTACTATAGAAGATTCGTCAAAGGATTTTCTATGATAGCAGCTCCTTTGACGAAGTTGTTAAGAAAGGAAGCTCTGTTCGTTTGGTCTGTGGATCAACAAAGAAGCTTTGATCAATTGAAGCAAGTGCTGAACCATGCACCAGTCCTAACCGAACCTGAGTCTGGAAAGGACTACACCGTTTACATTGATGCTTCGCATCTCAGGTTAGGATGTGTATTGATGGAAGAAGGCAAAGTCGTTGCCTATGCTTCGTGGCAACTAAAGCCACATGAGATGAATTATCCTACTCATAACCAGGAGTTGGTTGTCGTTGTCTTTGCATTGCAAATTTGGAGACATTATCTCTGCGGAGAGAAACGCTACCTATTCACCGATTATAAGAGTCTTAAGTATCTCTTGACGCATAAGGAGTTGAATCTTCGATAATGGACATGGATGGAACTCCTCAAGGACTATAACCTTGTTATTGATTACCATCCAAGCAAGGCAAATGTTGTAGCTGATGCACTCAGCCACAAACCTCTACCTGGTAAGTATCGTTATCGATCATTGAGTCCAATATGTTGGTTAATGTATCAACTAATTGCAAAGTTTTTTTTATTTTAACTCCTCAAGCTATCAATGCTCACTTCCGTCTTCGGAAGCAACATTGTCTCGTGGCTGAACTTCAAGTCTAGTCTACCATCCTATCAAGAATTCAAGCACTGCAAAAACAAGAAACTAAGCTTCGAGTTATCATTTCCAAGTTGCAAGACAATCCCGGCTTCAGAATCAATTTTGAAAGACTCTTACGCATTCGTGATCAGGTATGTGTGCCTAAAGATGAATCTCTTCATACCGATATCCTTAAGGAGGCTTATTTGAGCTCTTTCTCTGTCCACCCGGGGTCGGTAAAGATGTACAAGGAAATATGGGAGATTTATTGGTGGCCAGGCATAAAGCAAGCCATAGTTGAATTCGTATCAAAGTGCCTCACGTGACAGCATGTTAAAGCTAAACATCATGTTGCTACCGGCTTATTACAACCCATCGATCTACCGTAATGGAAGTGAGAGAAGATTACTATGGATTTTGTTAGTGGTCTACCTTTGACTCCTTCTAAACATGATGCCATTTGGGTCATTGTAGATCGTTTCACCAAGTCAGCTCATTTCGTGCCAAACTAGATGGATTATAGTCTTCCTAAGCTAGCTAACTTGTATATCAAGGAAGTTATTCAACTTCATAGAGTACTGCAGTCTATCATTTTCGATCGAGATCCATGATTTGTATCTCGATTCTAGAAGTCATTGCAATGAGCTCTAGGTACTAGAGTCAATCTTAGCACTGTTTTTCATCCTCAGTCTAACGGCTAGTCAGAAAGGGTAATCCAAATCTTGGAGATATGCTTCGAGCATGCATCATTGATTTTGGAAGCTTTTGGGTGAAATCGCTTCCTCTTATTGAGTTTGCCTACAACAATAGTTATCAAGCTTCCCTCAAAATGGCACCATATAAAGTGTTGTACGACAAGCGATGCAGAACTCCTTTGTGCTGGTCTAAACTCGGTAAAGGAAAGGTGTTACTTACTTCAGGAAACCAGGGAACGGGTTACCACCATCCATGATCGATTAAAAGCTGCCTTTGACTGACAGAAGGCCTATGCCAATCTTAAGCGAAGGGATATACTGTATGAAGTTGGTGAAAAATCCTTCTTTAAAGTCTCACCGTGGAAGAAAGTTTTGAGATTTGGCAAAAAAAGGGAAGTTGAGTCCCCGATTTATCAGACCTTTTCAGGTGATTGAGAAAGTTGGCCTTGTGGCTTATCGCCCATTGTTGCCCCATTGTTGCCCCCATAACTTAGTAAGATCCATGATGTGTTTCATGTATCAATGCTTTGGAAGTATCGTTCTGACCTTTCGCATATCATTGATCTAGAGTCTATGGAAATTCAAGCAAACTTTTCCTATGAGGAAGAACCAGTTCAGATTCTTGCAAGGGAAGCCAAAAGACTTCGCAACAAGACTATCCCCTTAGTTAAAGTGCTATGGATGAGCCATTCTGTGGAAGAAGCCACCTGGGAACCAGAGGAGACAATGCAGAAGCAATATCCTTACCTATTCGGTTCAGGTAAAAATTCGAGGATGATTTTTTCTTTAGGGGAGAGTTGTCAAATCTCAAAATTTGGTCTAGTCAGAATTGGGTTCCGACGATCAAAAACCCTACATCAAAAAGGTCCAAATATTGTGTTGACTTTGACTGCAAGGTCAGTTACTTTGATATTGGACTCTAATTGAGTCAAATTATTATTTAAGGACCTATTTGAATGTATTGAAAATATGTTTAGTGACTAAATTATAGAAATTGAAAGTTTGAGAGTACAAGTATAGAGAATTGAGAGTTGACAGACTAACATTGCGATTAGCCCCTCCTCAATTATAATCATCCACACGTGGGATGATCAAGCTCAATTCCTTCAAAGGAAGGAAAGCTTGTTATTGCAAGATAAATAAAAGAAAATGAATAGCATATGAGGGTTTACCCTATTTTTAAAAGAAGCAAGCACCTCCATTGTCTTCATCTTCCTTCAAGCAAGCACCTCTATTGTTGAGGGAAGAGAAGCTTGAGTTTTATCCGGTCTATTGATATTTAAACATTGCTATATATCAGGTAAGCCATAATCCCTAAACTATCGATGAAATCCATGGATAAATCAAGCTTAATCTTAAGCTAAGGTTTTGGTTATCCATGAAATTTGATAGCTAATAGATATTTTAAGATTTGATACTGATTTTGATATCGTTATATTGATTTCGATGTCATATTATTGATTCCTATTGTTTAACCTAGCTCAAGAATTGGATAGAGATCATCCACCATCACCGAAAAAAGCTAGGGACAAAAGAGTTGTCATCCGAGAACCGTAGGAGCATCAAATTATCGATGTGAATGTTGTCGGAGTCCCAGGATTAGGCTAGGTGCCTTTCCTGATCTCATTGTCATTGATTATAGCATGGATAACATTTTTTTCAAGGAATATTGCATTGAACCACTTAGTGGATTCCATCGGTAAGATAAGGTAAAGTATTGCATTGAATATCGATCATTGATATTGTCATAGTCTTTGCTATCGAGCATCGTTATCGATTTCACCATTATTTTTGTCATTGAAATATGGGAGCATTGAACATTGGATATACATCATAGTTGCCATTGTCATCGTCATTGTCATTGAACATTGATATCGACATAGTTGTTGTTGTCAAAAAATTGAATATTGCTATTGTTACCGAACACCGATCATTGATATTGTCACCAGACCTTGGATTCGAAAGGACTTTGGATACAATTGGCATGCCATAGAATTCATGAGCTCAGTGTACGGGTGGACTATGGTCCTTAGGCTACGGCCTAGATTGATTTGGCAAGACGGAGGGATGTATTGTGTTATTGGTCGTATTTGCGAGGCGGAGGGACTAGACCATTCATTGATTTGGCGAAGCATAGAAATTCACATATCCACTATTCTGAATCGATACAAGGGTTAATATTGGAATATGGACTTATTGCTATTGAGCATGATCACTGCATTGCTACTGTTGATTCATTGCATTGTTATTGTTGAGATATGCTTTGAAATGCATTTCATTGATATAATGCTTACTTGTGACTACCTCACTAGGTAAAGTATGCCTAATGCATTTCATTCCATACATTTCAGTTTAAAGATTTCACCATTGAAGATTAGAGAATCGTGGTCATTGACAAGTCACTACGAGACTCAAGTAGTTGAACTAATCATTTGTGACTCTTTTGATATGTGTGTATTGTGAATGGCATGTAAAAGTGTCTAAGGCTCTAAATGGCATTTTGGTGTAGCGTTAAAATGATTAAATATGCATATTTGGCACTAAAAGGTAAAAACCTAGTAAAAGGATTTGGATAGCCCTAAAATTTGACATGTTGTTAGATCACAGCTTAATAAACTAGCTGGTAAAATTTATTGCATTTTGGACCTCGTTCAATAGGTTAATTTGATTAAAAACCAGATAAAATTTGGCATTACAGTACAGGCTGTACCGATACGGGTCCCTTTGTTTCAGTACGGTAGTGCATATTTGGCCATTCAAAGTGAAGGCTAACCAGGAGTACCGATACGACTTCAAGGTGTTTTGGTACAATTCAAGGCGTTTTGGTACTACTTTGGGCAGTGAGGTCTGTGGAATTAATGGCATCGATACGAGTACAGGGTGTATCGATATGATTCTTGGTAAAAATCAACGTTAGTCAACCCATATCGATACCCGTCAAGTTGTATCGATACAAGTTCTTGAGTTGCTGGGAATTGGGCTATCATCCTTGCATGTTGTATCGATACGGACCGTATCGAAACAAAGTTGGACAGTTTCATCTGCAGTTTAGCTCCATGCATACCCGTACTGATACAACATCTAGTGTTTCAGTACGATGTCTGTTAAATCAGTTAGGGGCTGATGAACACAGTTTTGCATTGTTTACAGAATGGTCACTGAATCTTGGCAATCTTAATTGGATGGGTAAATAACATTGGATTAAAGTGAAAATTTATGGACTCACTGTTATTGTATTGAATTTCATTATGGTGCAGTTAATGGCAACAAAGGACCTCTAAATTACCAGATTTATCATTTAGTCCCTAAAACTTGTAGTAATTAAGATTAAACCCTAACTGCTTAATTATTGTTTCCCATTGGAATAATTGGGTTAATTTTCTTGTTTAATAGGGTTCTAAAAGCATTACATAGACTAAGTGAAAATCATTGATTGAAAATTATCACACCATATCGCTCACTGGTAGCACGCCCTGACCTAGTTTCTGACCAGGCTGGAAAGGGGGTGTTACATCCCGTATCGGTACGCCCTGCACTATAATGACAGATTTTATCTGGTTTTTAGCCAATTTAGCATGTTGAACGATGTCCAAATGCAATGAAATTTTACCAGCAATATTTAATCACTATAATCTACTAGTATGTCAAATTTTAGGGCCATTTGAATCTCTTTACTAGGTTTTCACCTTTTAATGCCAAATATGCATATTTAGCCAATTTTAAGCTACACTAGAAAGCCATTTAGAGCCTTAAACACTAATACAAGGCAAGTATAACTTATACACATCAAAAAGACCACATGTGACTAGTCTAGCTACTTTGCCACCGTTCTAGGAGTTCATAGAGAGAAAATACATTACTTTAGCCTTGATTGTGACTTACCAAACTATTCAACTACTCCGATCTTCAGCGGTGAAATCCTCAACCTGAAATGTATGGAATGAAATGCATTAGGCATACTTTGCCTAGTGAGGTAGTCACAACTAAAAGCTTTGTCAATGAAATGCATTCCAAACCATATTTTGACAATAACAATGCAATGAATCAATAGTAGCAATGCAATGATCATGTTAAATGGAAATAAGTCCATATTTCAATATTAACCCTTGGATCGATTCGGAATAGTGGATACGCAAATTCCTACACCTCGTCAAATCAATGAATGGCCTAGACCCTCCTCCCCGCCGATATGACCATTAACACATACATCCCTCCGCCTCACCACAATAAAGGCCGTAGCCGAAGGACCATAGTCCACTCGTACACTGAGCTCATGAATTCTATTGCATGCGAATTGTATCCAAAGTTCTTTCGAATCCAAGGTCCGGTGACAATATCAATAATCCATGTTCAGTAACAATAACAGTATTCAATGTTCTTATCAAGAAGCAATGTACCGATGCCATTGTTCAATAGCAATATCAATGATAGTTACAATGTTCAATAATCTCAATGACAATGACAATGATCGATGCTTCATATTCAATGTTTCAATTACAACAGCTTTATCGATATCAATGGTCAATGACAATGACGATAATAATAGCAACAACTATGCTCTATGTCTAATGTTCCTTGCTTCTATATTTTAATGGCAATAACAATGGCAAAATCGATAACGATGCTCGGTAGCAATGACTATAGCAATACCGATGATCGATATTCAATGCAATAACTTACCAATGGAATCCACTAAGTGGTTCAATGCAATATTCCTTGAGAATGATGTTAGCCACGCTATAATCAATGATAATGAAATCAGGAAGGCACCTAGCCTAATCCAGTGACTCTGACTACACTCACCTCAATAATCTGATGCTTCTACGACTCTCGAATAGCAATTCCCTTGTTCCTAGCTTTCGATGGAGATGGTGGATGCTCTCTATCCAGTTCTTGAGCTAGGTAAACAATAGGAAATTATTAGGGTCGATGATACGATATTGAATTCAATATGACGATATCAAAATCAATATCTAAGCTCAATATAAACAATAACTATAGATTATCCATGGATAGCCAAAACCTAGCTTGAGATTACTCTCTCAATCTCTATGGATTCAACAATAGTTTGGGGGATTAAGCTTACCCGTTTAATAGCAACGATTTGATAACAATAAACCAAAGAAAAACTAAGCTTTGACAAACACCAATGGAGGTGTGCGCTTGGAGGTAGGAGACGATGAGATGTAGACAAGGGAAGTGCTTGCTTGATAAATGATCAGGTAAGGTTTCTAGCTTTTTGCTATTCACTTTATTTGTTTTGCAATAACAAGGCTTTCATTCCCTTGAAGGAATTAAGCCTGTTCATCCCACGTATGGATGTTTATAATTGAGGCTGGGCTAATCGCAAGGTTAGTCCCTCAACTCTCGATACACTAAACTTTAACCCCCAAACTTTCAATTTCTATAATTTAGTCACTAAAAGATTTCAATAAATTTAATAAGGTCCTTAATCAATAAATTGACTCAATTAGGGTCCAACATTGACGCAATTGACCTTGCGGTCAAAGTCAATACAATATTTGGACCTTTCGATTTAGGGTTTTTTATCACCAGAACCCAATTTCGACTAGACCAGATTTCGAGGTGTTACACAAATTACTTTTAGTATCCTCTCTTCAATGAGATTCAATTGACCTTATCGAGCTTATACTCATTATGTGTCGTCCAATCTCACATCTGTCAGTATCCAGTAATGAAATTTTAACCTTAATTAGTCAAATTGCTTCCATCCCATAGACCAAGGAATACAGTGTTGCCCCTATTGAAGTGCTCATTGTGGATTGATATGCATGCAAGGCTAATGGTAGCTTCTCATGTTAGTCTTTGCAAATCACTGAGATATTCTTTTTGATGTTTTTGTTTGCTGACTCTACTGCCCCATTCATTTATAAGCGATTAGTCACAAAATTATGGTGTTTTATCTCAAACTACTCACAAAACATCTACTATCATCTTGAGGTTCAGATTAGAGGCACTATTAATGATGATTCTCTCTAGCAAACCATGTCGACAAATAATCTCTCTTTAAGAACTTCCAACCTGTTCCTCTTGTAATACCGGTATAGGAAGTAGCTTCTACCCATTTGGTAAAGTAATCAATCACAACCATGATAAAATGGTGTCTATTGAGGCTTTTGGAAATGTAACCCCCATCAACCTGGCCTAGTCGCAAGACCGGACTAAGCGAGCCACATAGGGAATATTGAAGCAAACCAAGAAGATTTACCTCAATAAACGACCTTTTTTTTTCTTTTATCTTATCTAAATGCAATATTATTAACCTATGTGTACATGCAAGTAGCGAGTTAAATCTCAACTCAATCGAGCATTGAATTGACATCCAATATCTTCAGTTTGCAATTAGGGACCAAACTACAAATTTGATAAAATACAGGAACTTAAGCCATTTTAGAAATACCAATATTCAATAAGTCAGGTTTCATGCTTACGTGTCAAATTTCAGCTCAATTTGATCATCCAATCAACCACAATTGCATCCACAACATTCAGTGACTAAAATGTAAGAAACCAGAACATCAGAAAGCCTAAAATAACTAACTTAACTACCAACCGTATCGGTACACTTGGGACCGTATCGGTACGGTTTTGTATTTCTTCAAATTCCAGAATCTAGTAGCTTAAACTCGTACAGATACGCCCTCGCGTATCGAAACACCCAGCCATTTTGCTCTTGGCTTGTACCGATATGGTACCCCACGTACTGATATGCCAAGCCTGATTTGGCTTACTCGTACTGATACGATGAATCATGTACTAATATGTCTGGACCAAAAATGTCCATTATTGCTGGTTTAACATTCATTTAAGCTAACCAAACTACTTTATCATGCTCCTAACACATAGCAAACATATTCAAGGATCAATCCTCAACTAAACATATCAGAAATAACATCAAAACATAGCATCATGCTTCAAAAGGTAAGACATGCTTCCTATAAACCAAGTCAAGCAAGATACCAAAAGCCATGACAAAGCAAAAACTAACCATCAAAGGCCATTTATAACTCTAAAACAACAACACAAACTTGTACAAACAAAGAGTTTAACATCATCTCCCAAAACCAATAAAGAAACCCCTATTGCCCTTATTACATATAGTCTAAAATGAAAACATACTTTCAACAACGAAGTCTTTCTTGATCCCTTGCTTCCAAGCTGCCTTTGAACCTTTAATTTATTGCATTGATGGACAAAGAGAGCGTAAGCAAATGATGCTTAGTGAGGAGTGCTCAAAAATAATACACCATCAATTCATTCAAAACCTTTTTGAAAACCACATTGAAATCTCATTTCAATCCATGTTTAAACCAACATTTAAACCATCATACCTTGAAAACCATGCACTTAAACCTTTCAAAACTAGAATATTAAACCATATGTAACATGTATCAGAAACCAATAGCAAATCACATTGCTAACCTCAATTTAAGCCTTCCCATGTATAACATACCATATGCAAAGCTTAAAGAGTAAACATGTATAAAATCACAATATACAACACATGACACATCAGCAATTATATTGGCTTACAAGTGATCATAACCGGAATAACGGTACAATCACAACCACGGGGGTAACAACCCTAACCATCGGTTAGATGTTTAACCCACTAACGAGATATGGGACACCTACCTCCTAGATCGTTAGGGTCTCGCTAATGGGAGACGTGACACTAACCTCCTCGATTGTTAGGGTACTTGGATGGAGGTGGGACCACTACCTCCTCGACATCCAAGGCGACTTATTTATAGTGCACTCAATCATATAGTCAGCTAACTATATCTGATAACATTTTAAACCACATCACTTGCCAATATAATTCACATTTAACCATGTACCTCAATGTTTTTATATACATTTAATCAAGTTAGTACCAAAGCAACAAACCATGCTTTTAAACAAGTATAAACCATACTTCCATGGATCATTTAGCGATGAAACCACCAGCAATATATGCTCAAAAACCAGTATATATCATACTCAAATCATGCATAAACAGTAGGTACCATGCTATTTAAAAGCAAGTGCATAAAACCAATTTTGCCAAGCACAACCGAGAAAGGAAATCCTTTATACTTGCTTCCGAGTTTAAACCAACCTTTTCAAGATAAGTTTAAACTCCCATAAACCACCCTTTTAAACCATTTCAAGCTAGAAATCTCGTTCTCACTCACCGACACGCAAAACTTCAATTTGCCGACGTGAATGAAGCATCTAAAGCCTCCAAAGCATCACCGGTAGCTTACAAATCATGTTCCCCTATTTTAACCACATTACAACAGAATATTAATACATCATAATGCATTCAAAATCACAGGAAGCTATTCCTTAACATTGCCTTGCTAAAACCTATCAAAACGCCTTTTCGAAACAAGTGAAACAACATTGATTGACCTCCAAACTTAACCTATCCAAAACATACTAATTTAACTCATCAACTAACATCAATTAACATCCAAAATCAACCTAACAACATCTTTATACCTCCAACATTCATTAAACACCCACAACACCTCATAAACCCACAACTAGCAACATACACAATTAGAGATTCACCTAGCTTCAGGATTCCAATGTTAAAATCAACTCATTAACATCATAAAACATCATCATCATGTTCTAATCTAATCAAAAACTCAATAAAACAGATCCAAAATGAAGATCAATCAATTTCATCAATTAAATCTCAATTAAACCATTTCTCCATAGTTAAATCATTAAAACTCGTTAGAAATCATTTATAAAGGATCAAGAACTTGGGCATTTCAATAAAGAACCTTTCTTTAGAGGAGAAGAATGAAACCTTACCTCTAATGGATGCTTTCCCCTTAATTGGATAGATTTACATGAGAAAACAAGATTAAAACAATAAGGTTTTGATAGAAAACAATTAACAAATCATTTGAAGATCAAAGATCCATTAAGTCAATATATTACCTGAAGATTTTGATGAAGAAAATGATGTTTGGCAGGAGAGAATTCGAAATAAAGTTTTAGAGAGAAAAAGAAGTTACGTGAATTTTGTTTTTAAATAATTAACTACCAATTAATTCCTCCAAGCCAATTATATTAATTAAAAACCTTTTAAAATAACCCAATTAAGGGATAAATTCTTATATTAGACTTTGGGGTAATTAGCTCCATAATGATTCAAAGTTCTGACCCTTTTACAAAACAGTCACTAAAAACAGTTTTACAAAGTTTACATTTTGGTCACTAAATAAAAATGTCTGAATTCCAAATACCATTTTCCAAAATTGACTTCACCAAAACCTTTTATATATTTAAAAATATTTTATAACATTTTTCCATATTTTTATCACCTTCAAAAATATTTAATCCTGAAACTGACTCGAATCTCTAATTTCGGTCTACCATCCCTCAAACCGACCTAAAACCTCTAGGCCCAAAATTGGGGCGCATAGGATAATTTTGCCTTATAGAACAAAAGGCATTGTATTCTCTCTCAACCATAAGCTTCTAGGGGATTGTTTCCTTTTACCTTCTGTTATGCACATCGAATCCTCATCTGGGAAATTAAAGTTCAAGGACTTATGATCATTTGAAGCATGCTCGCCAAGAAACCCAACGTTACTTTCTGGATATATCAAACTTTGGTAATAACATTTGCCAATGAGACATTCTCTAGTCAACACTAATTCTTTCACCAAGAATCTCAAAGGATCCAATCTTGAGATCAACATATACTATCTAAGCCTTCGAGTTTCCTAAACCAAAGAACAAAAAAAAATTGAATTGGGGGACACCGTAGTTTGTAATTTATGAATCTTTGCTCAGATAATAAATGGCTCTTTACTTCTTGTTTCATCATGTTGGCCTAGTACACCTCAATGAGTTTTATAAACCGTTAAATAATCAACGACCAATCTGGAACTGGTGCTATCAGAGTTGTGCACTTGATAGATGTTTCTTAATCTTTCTAGGGTTTCCTGGCATTCTCATCCCATACTCCTTGATCAATCTTTGTCATCAACTTAAACATTGGATCATATTTTGTCTTTCCATCACGATGTATAATTCAATCTCCTGGCTTCTTCTTGTTTTTCTTTGTAATACCCCAAAGATGGGCTTGGTAGTAAGTTACTAATTCAAATGCATATTTAATTGGCTTGTATCATTTATAAATCTATATTTAATTAAGGGTCTAGGACCAAATTGAAAAAAAAGGAGGAAAGGATAGATATTGTCTAATGGACTAAATTGAATGATATGCTAAACTTGAGTTTTGTATGCTAAGAAAATTTTAATTCATGGTCTTTACACATGTAAAGCATGAAGGAAGACATGTGCTAAGGGAGAGAAGGGTCTCGGCCTTAGAGGGGGAATTGTCTCACATTCATCTTCTTTCCCCCAAAAGTGTCGAAACCCAAATAGAGTGAGAGAGAGAAGGAGAGATATATTTTAGCCATGGAAAATATTGGGAACAAGCTTGTTAATCCACGGATTTTGAATCCCTGATTAGGCAATCAAAGTAAGAAGGTAAGCATTCCTTTTTCTTTCCTTTTAAATTAAAGTTTAAATTGAGTTTAGATCATAAATTCCATGAACCTTGTGCTAGTTGTTGTTAGAGAAACAAAAATACATGTCTTGAACATTCTTTAGAGCATTTGAATGAACTATGTGATAAGATTAAGCCATGCATGTAGTTACTAGAATGTTTGTGCTATCTCTTATGAATTCTGAATATGTAGCTTTAGAGTGATTGTGTCATTTGAATGACATACATGATGACTTACCTTGAATTGGTGTTAGTGTAACATAGTTGAGGTGTGGGTGATTCAATTGAATCATGAATGAAAAGTGAGGAATGTTGATATGCTAATTAGTATTGATTTATATAAGAGAGAATCGTTTCAAAACTATTTTGATAATTCAATGGATTGTTTTGTAAATCTGAGATAAAGGGACTATTGTTACCACTAAAATTGACTGCATTATAAATTTGTTTTAAGCATTGTTTTTGGTTAAATTGAATTGCTTGTAAACCAGTTTTGAGGACTATTTTATAGCTAAAAAGTGGTTGCTTTATAAGCTTAATTGGAAGGTTGGATTACAACTTAAAAACTTGACACTTTTGCAAATAATTAGTAGATAGTTTTGTAAACTTAGTTAATGGGCTATTTTGTAGTTAGAAAATGTATAATCTTGATAGTAAGATTTTTGGTACTATTATGAAAGGAAATTCTAAGTATGATAAAGTTTATGCATACAATGTTAGGTAATGTGTTTATTTAGAATGGAGTGATTTTGATACATGTTTGTATTGTCATTGTGTTAGACAAAGAAGTAGTTGAAGAAGCGAGGTCTAAGGCAGGTAAAATGGTTGAAATGCAATTAGGAGTAGTGATCTGGGATCAAGTATAGCTTGGATTACCTGTGAGTGTAATTTAAAGTCTCAGGATAGGCTAGTAACCTTCCCGAGCATCTTGTATTATTTTAATTACGTTGTTTTTATCTTTGAAGTAAGCTATGCATAAACAAGCATGGATTTGAGGTAAGTACCTAAATGTTAGGTATTAATTGATATGTGATACTTGATTTAATGTTATGCTCATAGTGAGGCCTATATATGCTTATACATGCATGCTATTATTTGATTAAGAGATGTGTGTGAATTGTTAATCATATAAGACTTTTATATGTACTTGACATGATAAACAATAAACCATGTTCATATGATACTTTGATTAAGAAGCTATCCTCATTTCCAATTCTGATATGAATAGATTAAAATTGTGATCTTAGTTTTGAGTTAGTCATAGGTACAGTTAGCATGCTATAGAGTCCATAGAGCTCATGTTTGGGGTGGACTACAGTCTTGGACTACTGTACTTATGACGATGATAGTAGGAGGGATATGTTTTGGTCACTTGGTGACAGTAGGAGGGATTGACCGATACTTTGAGTACTTTATTTTTTGCGACAGTTGGTTAGGGATTCATGTACCTAGGCTGCTTTATTACCAAGGTTATGATAACTTAAAATAATGAAATCAATAAGTTAGATTAACAAACTATCTTAATATTTGCTTGACAAGTAAGTTTTGTCTTCATGATACATGTACTTCTTTAATTATAGAAATGATGCTATGTTCAGATATGATGAGTACGACCATTAGTTATTTAATCAAGTACTTGAAACCATGTATAACCTTGATTGATTTTAGAATGGAAGGATAGAACTATATATCTATAGATTGTTCATTTGGTATGCTTTTAGATGAAACATTTTTCAGATTATTAAGATAAAAGATTTCTTGCATGACAAGTAAAGCTAAGCTACGTTTTGATCATTAGTTGAAGTATGTTAATGTGCCATAAACTTGTTATGATATAGTTGTATTATATACTCTTTGAATAAGTGATACACTTGTAAAATTGGTTTACTTGACTACCAGGTTAATAAATGATTTCTTGTGATTAAAACATTAAACAAGCTATAAGAAATTGGTTGCTTGCGTGTTAAGTAAGAACAACTATGTTATATCTCATTCTATATATAATGTGATTCGAATTGGCCACATTGTTGGAATGACAATATGTTATAAATACTATGAATGAGCACTATATGAACTTAAGTACTTGACTCATATTCCTGATTAAGTGAATTGGGATAAATGAATACTAAAGAGAACTTAGTTTGAATTTAAATGAATGTAGTGGTTATACCTAATTATGGTTTTGTTGCATTATATTACTTGTGTCTTTACTACCTCACTAAGTGATTACTTACTTAGCCATTCTTGTCAATGTTTCAGATTAAGATTAATGATCCTTTGCCTCGGAGCTCAGTCAAGATCTCAAGGACAAAATGTTTGCTTTATAAGCTTTTGTTTAAAACTCCTAGTTGGTGGCACCATGCTTGAGAATGTATTGCATTTAGAAGGTTCTCGTTATTTTTTTGAAAGCAATGCTCGCAGGCATTGTAAAAGTTGTATAAGGCCTTTCTATTATATAATGGTTGCCAATGTGATTGAACCTAATTAATATGTTTGGTTTGAAATGTGTCATGATCTTGAAATGGTTGTTCAACATGCATAAGTACATAGAAGACTTAACTATATTTGGTTTGTAATATGTCATAGTCTTGCATGTTGGAGTATACAGATGTTCTTAGATGGTTTGCATTTGTTAAATTTGAATAGTTTTGGTTTTGTTGGCTTTGAGTGAATTATTTGTGTTAGGATCATATTAATTTTGTTTATAGACATTGGTTATGATAGAGAATTAAGTTAAACCCAAATTTGAGTATTTTTGAGTATGTCAAGGCTTGTTATTTGACTCAATGCTTAGGTATGACAATTGATATATCATTGTGTTTGAATGAGCTGGATAATAATTGAATCACCCTCCTTAAAAAGCTAAGTTAAGATTGATAATAGAAATAAAAAGAAAGGTTCGTTTGATACATTTGTGGCGTATAGTATTAAAGCCTACCTTAGTTTGCTTATAGGGTGAATAGAGCATGATTGAATGAATTATGTACTTATATGCTTTGAACGTGATTTAAAATACATGCTTAAAGTGTTTAACATGATCTTGAGAAGATTGCTTGTATGCATATGTTTGTAGTCACCCTTATCATGCCTAATTCGAATATCATTGGGTTATTTATTTGATTTATTTGTTGTTTTGGGATTTCTTATAATGTTTATAGTGAGCTTACCATATTATATGTAAAGAGTTATTCTTAGTTTAATAGTAATGCAATGAGTTTGTACGATGACTAATTACTTTCCATAACTTGTTCTAAACCTAAGAAAAGGAACCTAATCCCATCATTGATTTAAAGAACCTTGTATGGCCATAATTAGTTTGGTACTATCATAAGAAATTAATATCCAAGATAAGGTTACTAACATGACTCATTTTCAATTGGATTATGCTAAATTCATTTAGATAAACATGTTATTGATCTAATAGAAGTTTAGAAGCTATGTTCATAACATCTTTAGTTTCAAATGAAAATTTTTGTACCCAAAATTGTAAAGGATAGTTATAATCTCCCTTGTCTTTGCTTATGATTCCATCCTCGTAAGATGGTTGTTTCTTTGTTTTCTTGTAATGTTTCTTATCTCGGTTTATTCTTCTAAACCGGTTAAGGGGTATTACATTCTTTTTGTTGTTTTTTCTTTTTCTTCTTTTCTTTTCCTTGCTTTTTTTTTTTTTGCTTTGCTTGCTTTTTTTCACTTTTTTGTTATTTTTTATTTCTTTCTTTTTTTTTGCCCTGAGGGAGAAAATTCTGAATAGCTTCCACCTTGTCAAGGTTAATTTCAGTTCCACTTTTGCTGACCCATGAGTTTTTGAAATATGGCTCCAAAAGTATACTTTGATGAATTGGACTTCAATTGATACTTTCTCAATCCATGAGGGATAGTTCTTGAATTTTGCACCCATCTTTATTTCGATTACCATGGCCTTCTGATGTATTGCACAATGCTTTTAATCCAAATGACTAGATTGTAATGAGTCGCACATGATTGTAAATGTTGCTTTCTCTGCCTCGTTTAGATCAAAAGAAGGTTTTCTTTTTGGCCCACTTTATTAAGGTTTCAGCCATCTTGAGGAATTCATCATCAAGTTGTTTTTGCAACATCTAGATTGTCTACTGCGACAACAAGATATTGATTCGGGAGTATATGGCCCCTTATATTGAAGGTGTATACCTCACGTTGTACAAGGTTGGTATATAGGAAGAAAGAAAAAATTCCAAACTTGGAGGTAGAGATCCTCACGTCAGATCATGTCTCACTCCCACTTAAAGGAAAAAGCCCGATTAGAAGGCTTATGCATGAATGACAGTTTATATCACACAAAGACAAAGCACATCTCCATTCTTTTTAAAAATTCATCCAATAATTATTGGAAAAATTAGATTCGAATTACCATTCTTAAATGCCAAAATGTCACGTAAAATTAATTAGGCCTGACTCTCGAATATCCCTAGCAGAGTCGCCAAGCTGTCGAAACCATTTTTATGTGAAAAAATAGCTTGATGATTAATTCTTGAAATTAGGGTTTTTGCCTTCTTAATTTGATTTTAAAATCATTTTGGAGTCGTCGTCGATCACTTTGAGATAGATCGGACACCATAAAACAACTAGAGATTCATTTCTTAAAATCAGGGTTCGGGAGTTGATTACGTGTGGGGAAGGATTAGCACCCCCTACAAACGCCGGTTATTAGTGCCTTTAATTTTACATGGCATTTTGGCATTTCGAATAATATTTTGAATTTAATTTAACCCTTAATTATTAACTGGATTTAAATTCTGGATGGAGATATTCCTTTTATAAGGAAATATAATTTTATCTGAATATGAGATTAGAAGCACCCAATTACGTTAGGACACCCCTATTCATATTCAAAAATTATATTTCCAAGGTTTTAAATGCATGTGTAACACCCTTTCCCGGCTTTGTCGAGAATTGGGTCGAAGAGTGCTACCGGTGAACGATGAGGTGATCGATGCGATAATTATAAACAATGGTCAACATTTTAATACTGCCACGCTTAGCAAACAATACAAAACAATACAATGAATTCAATTAAACCAATACGAAACTGTGATTATCCATTTATGACCAATTTTAAACTTTTAAAAACTTTAGGGGCTAAATTGTAATTTTAGTGTTCTAGAGGTCCTTTTTCAGAATTAACTTTACTATCATGAAATTCAATCTAATTTTATAAATTTTCATGTTAATCAGAGTTCAATTTCCCTTCTAATTAAGGTCTATAACATTTAGTGACCAAAATGCAATATTTCAGAACTGTTTCGTAACACTTATAACTGAATTACCTGTCACTGTACCGATACTCGGAAGGCCGTATCGGTACGCCATGCCAAATTTAAAAGTCTCAGATTCATTAGGTACAAACTTGTATCGATACAGCTGGAGACCATATCGATACGAGTTGACCACGTTGACTCGTATTGATACACCCCAAGACCATACTGATACCTTTAATTTTTCCAAATTCCAATGACCAAAATTCATATCGATATGTCCTGTGCAGTATTGATACGCCCTATTTACTAAGTCCAATTATGCATACCCGTATCGATACACCCTAAGAAGTATCGACACGCCCTACACTATAATGACAGATTTTATCTGGTTTTTTATTCAAATTAACCTATCAAATGTTGTCCAAATGCAATGAAACTTTACCAGCAAGTCCAAAACACTATAATGTACTAGCATATCAAATTTTATAGCTATTCGAATCAATTTACTAGGTTTTCACCTTTTTAATCCTAATATGCACATTAAGCCATTTTGACCACTTCTATAACACCATATTGAGCCTTAAGCCCTTATACAAACCATAGACAATGCACACACATCAAAATGACTAAAATCAGCTAGTTCAACTACTTTGCCACCATACTAGGAGTTTGTAAGGGCAATATACATTACTTTTTCCTTGTGATGCCTTGCCAAAACTTCTAATTTGCTCCGAACTCGAGTCGATGAGTTGATCAACTTGAAATGCATTAGGAATACTTTGGCTAGTGAGGCAGTCATAAACAATGCAATTAACAATGGAATGCATAACGACTCATGCTCAATAACATCAATGCTATGTTTCATGTTCAATGTCATTTAGTTCATAGTTCAATATTAATCCTTGGAATTGATTCAACACAGTGGATATGCAAATTCCCTACGCCTCACCAAATCAATGAATGGTCTAGTCCCTTCGCCTCGCCAAATGACCAATAACACATCATACCTCCACCTCACTACAATAATGGCCGTAGCCAAGGACCGTAGTCCACCCAAACTAATGAGCTCGTGAATTCTATGGCATGCCAGTTGTATCCAATGTCTTTCGAATCCAAGGTTCGATGACAATATCAATAATCAATGTTCAATAACAATGACAATATCCAATGTTCTTATCAATAAGCAATGTTCCGGTGCTAATGTTCAATAGCAATACCAATGACAATGTAGGTGTTAAATGATCTCAATGGAAATGGCAATGGCAATGATCGATGCTTCATTTTCAATGTTATGATGACAATAACTATATCGATATCAATGTTCAATGACAATGACGATAACAATAACAATGACTATGCTCTATGCCCGATGTTCAATGCTTCAATAATTCATTGACTATATCGGTGGCAAAAACAATGACAATGATCGATGGCAATGACTATAACAATATCGATGTCCGATATTAGATACAGTGACTTACCTCTACTTACCAACGATATCCACTAAGTGGTTCTATGTGGTATTCCTTAACAACGATGTTAGCAATACTATATACAATGACAATTGAATCGAGAAAGGCACCTAGCCTAATCCCGAGACTCCGACCATACTCACCTCAATAATTTGATGCTCCTACGACTCTTGGATAGCAATTCCCTTATTCTTAGCTTTTTTCGGTGATGATGGATGATCTCTATTCAATTCTTGAGCTAGGTTAAACAATAGGACTTAGTTTGAATCGATAATATGATATCGGAATCAATATAACAATATCAAAGTCAATATCAAAGCTTATAATAGCTATTGGCCATCAAATTCCATGGATGACCAAAACCCTAGCTTAAGATTAAGCTTGATTTATCCATGTATTTCATTGATTGTTTGGGGATTAAAGCTTACCCTATCGACAGAAACGATTCGATGTCAATGAACCAAAGAAAAACTCAAATTTCACAACACTCAACAATGGAGGTGTGTGCTTGCTTGAAGATGATGAAGACAAGGGAGGTGCTTAGTTCTTTAGAAATCAGGTAAGCCTTTCTTTCTTTGTTATTCATTCTATTTTATTAGCATTAGCTTTCCTTCAATTAAAGGAAAGTCTTCAGATGATCCCACATAGGTGGTGATTTTAATTGGGGGGCTAATCGCAAGGTTTGTCCCTCAACTCTCAACTCTCTAAACTTGTACCTCCAAACTTTCAATTTCTATAATTTAGCCAGTAAAAGATTTCAATACATTCAATAAGGTCCTTAGACAATGAATTGACTCAATTAGAGTCCAACATTGATGCAATTGACCTTGCGATCAAAGTCAACACAATATTTGGACCTTTCGATGTAGGGTTTTTGATCGCCGAAACCCAATTCTGACTAGACCGGATTTTGGAGTGTTACAGCATGTCCAATTATTGTCTTGTTTGTTTTAAGTTCTAACTTAAAAAGGTTCTAGTTAATTGTGCACTATTTAATTCTATGAATATTATTTAATTTAAAGGCTTACATGAGATAACACCCAATTGCTTGAGCATCGTCCATTTTTAAGCCCCGAAATTATATATAATGTTCCTAATCCAATTAATTAATTTAATTATTTAAGTTCTAGTCCTAATTAAAAATCTAATTTAATTAACTAGGTTAATTGTCGATTTTAATGTTCTAACAAATATTATTTGTTCTATTTTAAAAGTTTATGTTAAATAACACCCAGTTACTTTAGGGCACCATTCAAATTAAAACTTCTAAATTTTCCAAATAATACTTATTAATTTGCTACAATGATATATCTTATTTAAATTATTGGATCCTAACAAGAACATAAAACTAAGGCTCTAATAATTAGTAATCTAAGTGATTAAATTGTCTAAAAATGTTACTATATGCATTAATTAAAGCATGCAACAATCGTATAGCCATTTAATTAAAACAGTAAATGACCAAATTGAATAAAATAAGAACTAGAACTAAAGAAAAAGGGGCCAAATTGAGTTTTATTAAAACTTGAGTGCCCAAATACAAGAAACTAAAGAGAAGGGTGTGGCCCGACCGGGGATTTGTGGGCTTGTCAGCACGCTCCCAATGCCTATTTAAAGGTTTCATCCAATTTCATTTCCTCTTTTTTCCCATTTTTTTAAAATTTCCTCTCTCTCCACTGAATTCTCTCTTAACTCCCTCCCACTAAAAACACTTATTTTCCATATTTTAACCATCAAATAGATCAAAACCAAGGCTTTCGCCTTGGTGTTCTTCACGTTCTTCAAATTTTGTGAAGAACGCGAAGAACGTCGGTCAAAGCTGTCACGTCATTTGTAGGCTTGATCTTTCCAATCAAAGCTTCAACCACTAATCCTTGTTCGTCGGAAACCTTCTTCCCTTCCAACCACCATAAATCTCTCATCAATTGATGTAAGGCGATTTTCGGCGGCCGTAGGCTGCCACTTCTAAACCCCGAAAAGTTTCACTTTTCAACCCTTAGAGCCTAAAGAAGTTGAATTGAATCCTGACTTTTCATACGAAGAAGAACCATCTCACGTATTAGATCGTGAAGTCAGAAAGCTTGGTAACAAGTTTATACCTCTTGTTAAAGTCTTGTGGAGAAACCACAATATGGAAGAAGCAACATGGGAATCAGAGGCAATCATGAGGAAACATTACCCTCACCTGTTTGATTCAAGTAAAATTCGAGGGAAAATTTATTTTAAGGGGGAAATTGTAATTCCCCAAACCTGAGCCTAGTAGCATATTTCTAAAAGTGGTAATTTAATTTAAATTAGGGATTTATGATATCCCTAAATCGAGCCTATAAGTTGTTACCACAATTTAAACATATTAGCTAGTTAAATTATATCCTAATCAAATGAAAGAATGGGGCTATTTGTGACAATTAAAAAGAAAACACTAAATTATAGTGACTAAAATGAATGACTTGTTAAACATGAAGTTTGCATGTTAAAGGAAAATCATATGGGATTTTAACACATGTTTAATTGATAATAAAATAAAGAAGGGAGATGGATAGTCATCTTCTCCAGTTTCCTTCTCCTTACTGTAACTAAACACCATTGAGAGATTTTGTAACATACTCGAACCACCCTAGTAGGATTAGGTAAGTTACTACAATTACAATCAATGATTCATTCAATTTAAGGTAGTGAGTTCAATTCGTTTTAAGTCTTTCTTGCTCATTAAGCAAGTGTTTGAATATGAGAAGATCCAATAAAACTAAACAATGCATGATGCACCAATTAGATGTATTAGGACCCATAATGCAATATGTTATCATAATCAAAACCATTTAAGACTTACTTGATCTCCAAGCAAGCATTCGAATTAGATGAGAAGCCTAATAGATAATTTCCATTCAATGTAGTTATTAAGCATAACAATAGGTGATTTACATGATTTACTTAAGTGACCTTAATCAAACATATAGACTTACAATGTTATATACATCATTCGGCTAGTACTATATATGACCAAAGAGGTTCAAGTCTAAACATGTGGATTACTACATTTACTTGATGTTAACTAGCCATTTTCAAAAGATGTATTCAACCATTACATGCATAATTCAACCATGGAAATCTAACATTAGGCTAACAAGCATACAAGTTCATTAAAGTGCATACATGCTCATAAATACATACCAAACTTCTTATAGATCATAGACGGAATTAACTTATACAAACCATAACTAAGTGACCATGAATATACATGCCTTAGGTGCCACCATCCTAGGAAAACTATAACAAGATGGAAGCATACTTTTTCATGCAAAATGTGACTTGTACGAGCTTAGACTTTGGGATAGTATCTAATATCAACCTGTATCGTAGAAATGAGACTTGAATAAGCAAAGCTTAGTGAGTGTGTAACACCCCAAATCCTAGCTTAGAAGTATTGGAACCAAATTACATAAGTTGATAGCTTAATTGAATTTAGAATTAAGCTAAATTGAATAGTCAAGGGCCTAATTGAAAGAATGAATGAATTATGCGACCAATTTAAAAGTGACTACATTGAATTAAAGGAAAAAGATGGGGAATGCATGCTAAATTTATCATTTCCTCTAATGCCCTTGATTAAGTTAATATTAAGGATTAAGTAAGGGCCAATTTAGACAATACACAATTCCAATAACATCGATTTGTTGTTGTCATCTTCTCCAATATCCCCCATCTAGCCGAAAATAGAAGAGAAAATTTGAGAGAGAAACCTTGAGAGAATTCAGCCATTGAAGATGAAAATTAAGCTTGCATGTGAAGTGATTTTCCATTGAAATTAAGCTAGAAGCAAAGTAAGTATAATTCTTCTTGTGTTCAATTGAATAGGCAACTATGATTGTTGTATTGGACTGTTTTGATGGTTATAGATAAGATTGGCTATTAAAAATGTTGTTAGATGATTGGCTGGTTATAGAATTATACAAATTTGAAGAATGAACACTAGGTTCAATGCTGGAAATTATATGTTTCTGTTAGTGTAATAAGCTAGGTTGCTGGAAAATTGAATTGTGATATAGAAGTTATAATTGAATGAATAGAACTTAAAATTGAGCTATAGAATTAATGAATTGATGATGATCATGAATAGGTAGTTTAAAGAAGGTGTTAAAGAAATTGAATTGTTAGCAAACAATGCTGGAAATGGAAGATAAAAGCATGAACATAGTTATGTAACATAGAAACTGTTTTGTGGAATTGAAATTGAGTAAACATGCAAGATGAGGCTTTGTAACCAACTTGCCCTGTTTTGAAAGCCTTGTATAATGGATTAAAATTGACTTAACATGTTTAGGATATCATACAAAATGAATTATAGGGTCAAAACATTGGTTAAAATGAATTAAAGGCATTAAAATGTGATTAGATGCAATCTGCCCAGAAATGCTCTGTTCTGGGCAGTCAATTTGAAAATTCACCAAAAATCTTATAGATCAAATTCAGGGCTGAAATTTTAATGACATTATACTTAGAATTTATGTTTTCATTAGGTGAAAACAGAACTGAAAACTGGGTCCTATACTGAAAACTGTAAATAGGAATTGCAGGACAGTGCAAACTGTCCAGGCAGTGTAAATGCCATGTCTTTGAAGAATAAACTGTATTAGTTGGCTAAGAAATAAAATTCAAGTCTTACATGGTCGTATAGGAAATGTTGTTAGCTTTCCAACGGTGTATAGAAATCGAAATTCCGACGTACAGATTAAAAGATATGGCCATTTAAAGGGACAGTGTGCAAACTGTCAGGCAGCAGTGTCCTGGGCAGTTTGGGACTGTTTTTGCACCAAAATGCAAACTATTTCCAAAACAGTTTTGGGACATTGTAACCTGTCCAAATATGCTTTAAAATGAAGTAATAACAATGTTGAAGATTAATTGGTAAGAAATGCTAAAAAAGAAGCATAAAACAGTAGCTAAATGTTAGGTACAATGTGATAACATTGCTACTAAGATTGTGTGATATTGTGCTTGTTTTGATGATATGTATATGTGCTATGCTTGCTAGACCAAGGGAAGCAAATTGGGGAAGAAGAGGATAGGAGTGGACATCCCAAAGCTAGAGGAAAGGGATTTGGATTTAAGACACTTGAATTGCTAGGAGTATTGTGAGTGTAACTATCCTTAGGGTTGGGACTTAGGTCCTAACCAACCTTGTTAATGTCTAAATGCAATGTCAATGCCATGTAACATGACTTCAAGTATATTTGGCTAATTAAGGGAAGAATGAAATGTATAACAACTTGATTGATGCCATGATCTTTGTGTTTACTTGGGTGTTAAGCTAATGTATCAAATGCTTGTCACATTGCATTGATTATGCCTAAGGTATGAAATGGCATGCTTGCTTGGAGATTAAGGTACGCACAATGCATACATATGCTTGTGTTTGTGAATGTTATGCATGGCTGATTGTAATGAATTGAACAAAGATACTACTTTGTATTCATGCTATTCGAATGGCATGGATGGTTCTGTATTGGGAGTTAAGACTCCATAAGCCTAAGGGCTTTGCCTTGAATGACATATTGTTGAATTGAATAAAGAAATGTATAAAGCTTAAATGAAATGGATAATCAACAACCTTGGTAGCTAGTTTGATAGATAGGAGGGCATGCCTTAGAATCTTGAGCACATATTGGCACTACAGTGCATATTGGCACTACTGTGCATATTGGCACTTCGGTGCATATTGTTAAGATTAGATTATCTAGTAAGCTACTTACCAATGATGTTGTAAAAGGACTTAAAAATTCAGATGAACATTGCTTGTATTGTAAGATACTTGAATGAACTTTCTTGCTTTGAAAGATAACACACGAATGGTTGCAAAACTTTTTACTTATCATGAAAGAAATGTATGGATGATGACTTTATGTACAAATGCCTACGTGATAATTTGAGTGATTGGTTGCTTGTCCTCTAAGCATGATGTTCGAATAGCCTATGAGAAACACGGTGGATGTTGCTAAGTTGATTGTATGATATGTAAAGATTGCCTAAGTTATCCTATGCAATTCGAATAAGCTTGTATCTTGTATTGATGGTCTTGATGTTTGGATTACATGAAAACTTGGACTTATATGCTTTGAAAATTGGTTAGACTTTGCATTACCTCACTAAGTACATATCTTGTACTTACCACTCTACTCTTCATTCTTCCCATAACAGATTAAAGATTACTTCAAGAGGATATCTTGGGTTTGAAGCAAGGCTTGAGGCAAGCTTAAAAGTATGAATTCATACTCTTTGTATACTCCTAGTTTGGTGGCACTATATTTTTTATTAGTTAGCCTTGATCATGCATTTGAATATGTGTTTAAGACTAGTTTGTGTAATGTTTTGATGGGCCTATTATGTAACCTATTTGGATGACTTAATCTATGTATAAGAACCATGATATTATGTATATATATAAAGTAGTTGCTGCGCATATTGTGATGGAAATTCAATTGATTGATGAATCCTTGTATGAATCGAATGTTAGACCAAAGTTGTATGATCATGCATTTATCCCTATGGCCATTGACATGATTCGGCTAAGGTATGTTTAAGCATGCATTATCAATGTACTAGCCAAGTATGCTATGATATGTGATGACTTGATTGTAAAGAAACAATTGAAAAGTGATTAGGGATTTTCCATGATGTTCGAATGAATGTAGTAAGATGTAATAAAATGTAAGTTAGATGCCTTACATTGAACTAGTTCATTGGTTGATAAGTAGTTTCTTAAGTTGCAAGTAAGCTAGTTAAAGTAAGTTTAGTGGTCACCTTGTGTATTCGAATAAGATGAATGAAATTGTAATAAAGATGAAAGTTGTATCATGTATAATAGTTGCTTTAAGTGAAGTATGCCACACATGAGTTTGTTGTTTGAGTGATGTATGTAGTTTGAATGGATTGATATATGATAATAGTAACTTAGGTAATAAGTAAAGAATGAAACAAAATGGTACCTAAAATAGTATGCTATGTATGTTGGTTGTTGTTTAATGTGGATTGCTTGTATATATTGTTTGTATTGAAGGCTTAGAGTTTGTTATCTGTGCATCAAGGCAAGTATTTTGAGGTTATTTGTTCGACAAGTAACCTATCTATCGCTTTGTTTTTGCTTTGGTAACGCTCCGAAACTGGGTTACGGCTAACCCGGGGATGGGGTGTTACATAGTGAGTTAAAGTTACAAGGCAATCAATACAAAAAGTCTCAACTACGAAACATCAAATAGATGGTATGGTCCCCCCATCAATAAGGAACCATTCGAACTAGGTGAACAATACTAGGTGCATTGCTTAATTTTCAATCCAATATCAATACAAGGCTTGAAGTTTAGACATGCTTAATCATCCAATTCGGCTACTTTAGGCATAACATATCCTTTGAACACAATCAATGTTTCAATACACAAGAAGTCTCATAAGCAATGTTCAATAGTTCATGGCATTTGATGTTTTCTTTACAATCAAGCAATCTCATAAGCAATGTTCAATAGTTCATGGCATTTGATGTTTTCTTTACAATCAAGCAATCTCATAAGCAATGTTCAATATTTCATGGCATTTGATGTTTTCTTTACAATCAAACAATCTCGTAAGCAATGTTCAATCAATGTTTCAATATCAATAGTTTATGGCATTCAATTTTCCTTTACTATCAATCAATGCAATTCAATATAGCAATAGGTTCAATGTACATGAGTTATTAGTTCATTTTAGGCATAGCCTTGAGAATCGATTACTCAGTCCAAATACTCGAGTCTCCAACCAAAATGTCTCCAATAACAATAGTCAATATGGTACCAAATACATGGTCAAATCCCTCATATTGTCGCCAATGACCAATAACAATACTTTCCTCCTACTATCAACAATTAGGGACCAATGTCCCAGACCGTAGTCCACCACAACAATGAGCTCTATAGACTCTATGGCATGCCAACTATATCTAAGACCGACTTGAGACCAAGGCTTACAATAGTTATCACTATCAATCAATTAGAAGCAAGATTCAATTCAATGTGCACATTTTGTGTCAATATCCCCTTTCAATTGAGTAAGGCTCAAGCCAATACCAATATCAATGTTTCAATAGTCAATGAAGGTGCGTCAATCAATATGCCATTAAACAATGAATTGAGTTACTTCTATCTATAATGTCATGCTTCATTTCAATATAATTCAGTTAGGCAACAAGCATATCATGACAATCAATAGCAATTCAAGCATGCTTCACAGTCAAGTAACCACTCAAAAGAGCACTTACCTTGCTAATGCTCCATAACAAGCTCATTATGCAATTTATACTTAAGAATCAATAAGAATTACAAATCAGAAATAGACTTGGAGAGGTTACCGCCTTCTCCAAACTTTAAACTACACTCACAGTAGTTTTCCGAGCTATTGTCGATCCTGGATTGTAATCCCTTTCCCTCAACTAGCTTGTTGATCTAAGTGAGCCCCTTTTTCCTTAATTTCCACTTGATCTAACATTCATACAATACAGAGTGTATTGGATAAAATCCAGCAACCAATTGAGTCATTATGTGACTCCATATACTCAAGCATTCAATTCAACACAAACATGAAGATTGTTGCTGCATGGCAGCATGTGCACTGCTTGTTTAAATGTTCATATCTTTTATTTTGTACGTCAGAATTTTGAACCGTTTACACCGTTATAAAGCTAACTTATTTTTCCTTTTAACCATATAGGGCTTACATTTTTACTCATAGTGACTTAATACAGTTTTTCGTTTAAAGGCAGACCAAATTATGCCACTGGACAGTTTGCACTATCTTTAGAGATTTGTATCTACAAATTGTTTTATAACTCAGAATTTGATTCCGTTTGTTGTATACGAAACTAGACATACTCATGATTCTTTACATATAAGATTTACTTCCTAATTTGGTCTATGTGATTTTCTACAAATTTTCAAACTAACTGCTCAAAACAGAGTATCCTGGACAGCTTCACTTTAGCTAGTGTCTACCTTCTTTAATCACTGAAACAAGGATCTTAACATGATTGTTCAATATATATACTCATTCATACATGTCCAAGTCAGTCCAATTATGTGTCAATCCTATAAAAACAGGGCAATTGAGCAATATTTTCAATTTGATTCATTAAGACATCAATTCACTAGAATTTCCAGCAACCACAATTTCAATTCACATATCAATCATCCATTCTATTCATCATCCAAAATTTCCAGCAACTAGCATAGCATTTCACCATCAATTAGGCTATTGACAACATCAATTTTTCTGACTCATTCGAATGGCACAATCAATTTCATGGATTGATCAATCAATTGAACTTCTTAACTAGTTCATAACATCAATTCACTAACTATTCATCAAATTCATGTAATTCAAGCAAGAACCCTAAATCTACATGCATCATTTAAATCTATAACACATTAAGGAATAAATTTTACCTTCCTATCAAGATTATATGAATGCTAGCAACTCCAATTTCACCAAATATCAAGCTCGAATCAATGATCATGGAGTTTTTCTCTCTCAATTCCTTTCCTCTCTATTTTGTTCATCTTGTACGGCAATGGGAGAAGAAGATGATAATAGATCATCAATTATCTCCTCCTAAATGACTAATTTGTCCTTAATTATCCATTAATTAATGATATGTGTAGTGGCATTTTAGGAATGTAAGAATTTTGCATGCATTCCTTCAATTTGCCACTTGTTTCGGTTTGGTCACTTATACATTAGGTTACCACTTTTTCATTTATATTATTCTAGTCCTTAATAACTAGACCTAGTATCTTGTTTTCGATCAAATAGGGATTAAATGAAGGCATTGTAGTAACTTATATTATACTAGTTTTGAGGATATTACAATTCCCTCCCTCTTAAAGAAATTCGTCCTCGAATTTACCTTAAGGGAATAGATGAGGGTACTGCTTTCTCATTGTTGCTTCGGGTTCCCAAGTGGCTTCTTTTACATTATGGTTCTTCCATATGACTTTCGCCAATGGCACATTCTTATTGCGAAGTCTCTTGACTTCTTTATCAAGTATTTGAATTAGCTCTTCATCGTTCGATAGGTTAGGATTAAGTTCCACCTCATCAGGTTCTAGAACATGTGATGGATCTTATCGATATTTCCTCAACATCGATATATGGAAGATGTTGTGGATTCTATTGAATTCAGCAGGGAGTGCTAGCTTGTAAGCAACTGGACTAATCTTTTCTAAGGCTTCAAAAGGTCTGATGAATCGAGGGCTTAGTTTACCCTTCTTCCCGAATCTGAGGATTTTCCTCCAAGGAGATACCTTCAAAAATACATAATCTCCCACTCGATATTCAATGTTTCTTCTCTTGAGATCAACATAAGCCTTTCGCCTATCAAAGGCCACTTTCAGTCTATTATGAATCACCCAAACTTGATTTTCGGTTTCACAATGCAATTCAGGTCCTAAGACCTTGTTTCCCCCCAATTCAGATGAGCATATGGGAGTTCTATATCTCCTGCCATACAATTCTTTGAATCATGCAATTTTGATAGAAGCTTGGTGGCTGTTGTTGTACGCAAACTCGACTAATGGTAGAGATTTCTCCCAGTCCTTACCGAAGTCGATAACGCAAGCTCGAAGCATGTCTTCAAGCACTTGAATTACCCTTTAAGATTTTCCATCAGTTTGTGGATGAAAGGAAGTACTAAGGTTCAACTTAGTTCCCATAGATTTTTGAAGTGCCCTCTAGAATCGAGAGGTAAAACGAGAGTCCCGATCAGATATGATAGATCTAGGAACACCGTGAAGTCTGGTTACTTGTTTCAAGTATAATTCTGCTAGCTATTTGAGGCTCATGTTCATTCGAACATGTAGGAAGTGAGCAGATCTGGTGAACCTATCAAAGATCACCCAAATAGCATCATTTTTCCTCGATGATAGAGGCAATCCCGACACGAAGTCCATTGTTATACACTTCCACTTCCATTGAGGCAATTTGATGGGTTGTAAGAGTCCATTAGGTAGTTAGTGTTCGGCCTTCACCTTTTGGAAAGTGAGGCACTTTGATATGAAGTTAACAATATCGGCCTTCAATCCCAGCCACCAATAGACTTCCTTTAAGTCCTTATACATTTTGATCACTATCGTATGTATTTAAAAAGGACTACTATGTGCTTCTTAAAGAATTTCCCTCTTAAGAGTTGGATTATTGGGTACACAAACCAGATTCTTGAAGTAGAGCACATCATTCGATTGAAGTGAGAATTTCGTGCTCGGTTTGGAATTAATCTCTTTCAATATCTTCTGAAGTTCGGGATCATGTTGTTGAAGCTCTTTGATCCTCGAATTCAAGTCGGATTGAACTTGCAATTCTGCTACATATCTTTGATTCTTTAGGAGCTTAAAATAGGCATTGAAAGTAGTTGAAGCGCATCAACCACAAGCGCATCAGCCAATTGAATATGGGATAAACAATGTTGGAAATTCGTATTCGATCTTACCAATTGAATGTGGGATAAAAACTGTTGGAAATTCATATTCGATCTTACCAATTGAATATGGGATAAACAATATAGGAGCTTAAAGAATTTCGATTAGTGGATTCATATCATCCATTCGAATATGGGATAAACAATGTTGGAAATTCATATTCGATCTTACCAATTGAATGTTTGCGACTAAGCGCATCAGCCACAACATGTGCCTTGCCCGGGTGGTAATCAATGATTAGATCATAGTCTTTTAGTAGTTCCACCCATATTCATTGTCGAAGATTTAACTCTTTCTGAGTTAGGATTTACTTTAAACTCTGATGATCCGTAAATAATCGACATTTCTCTCCATATAGATAATATCTCCAGATCTTTAAAGAAAACATGACCACAGCTAGTTCCAAGTCGTGTGTTAGATAGTTCAATTCATGTGGCTTGAGTTGTCGAGAAGCACAGGCAATGACCTTATCATCTTGCATCAATACACACCCTAAACCAAGATGGGAAGCATCACTGAAGACTGTAAAGTGTTTTCCCGATTCAGGTTGGATTAGAACATGAGCTTGAGTTAGGACTTGTTTCAATTGATCAAAGCTCCATTGTTGGTCCTCAGAACATTTAAATTAATTAGAAGTACCTTGTATTGACCTGTTTTGAAGTTAAATGAATGTACCTTGTCTTGACCTTGATTTAATTGTATGAAATGTTAGAACGAGAAGAGGACATTGGAGAAGGGTCTAAGGAGGAGCATTCGAAAGCTAAACAAAATGGGATAGTCTTTCGAGACTAAGCTAGCTTGGAGTATTGTGAGTGTAGTTTAATATATTGGGATAGTCTTGTTATTTTATACCATGTTAATGTACTTGATTTAAGCTTGGTTGTGATGAAAAAGAGGAAGAATGACTTAAGATAAAACTTGAGAATTGATAGTAACATGAATGTTGTTAAATTAATTAGAAAGAAAAGTGAAAACAAATGCTTGATTCTCGTTGCCTTGGTTGTGATCAATTCGAATAGTGCTCGATTGTATCTCTATGATTTAGATACTTGTTAACATGATATAAATCATGAAATAAGGATATTGCTTGATGCCTATAGAGGGCCTATGTTAATTACTTTCTTGAATGACAAGATATATTGCAAAATGTAGAGCAAAGCCTTAATTGGCCTAAGGGCTAAGCTTGAATCTTGATATACCTTGCTTGAATTGATTCTTGAATGATGATATCTTGACTTGAACATGAATTGCCTGAAAATGTGATAAATTATGAAACAAAGCCTTGGTTGCTAGTGGTCATAGGTAGAATGGCATGCCATAGAGTCTAGAGCTCTTTTGTGTTGGGTGGACTGCGGTCCAGGGCTAAGGCCCGTAAATGGTGACAGTAGGAGGGATGTGTGAATGGTCTTTGGCAACAGTAGGAGGGTAATGACCAGTATCTTGTTATTTGGCGACAGATGGTTGGTGACTCGATTACCTGGACAATTAAACACCAAAGGCTTAAACTAAGGAAAGTAAATGAGAAATAATTGAAGAATAAAGCTTACTTGATACTTGAATTGCTTGATACTTGAATTGCTTGATACTTGAACTACTTGATACTTGAATTACTTGACACTTAAATTACTTGATACTTGAATTTACTTATGCTTGAATTGCTTGCTATATAAGTTGCTACTTGAATGGCTTATAATCCCACTTGAATCAATGCGTACTTGAATGTCTTGCTTGAAATGATAAGTATGAATAAAGTTTGAGTTCGATTGCTACAAACCTTGACTGGTTCAACTTGACTAATTGATAACTGCCTCAATAATTGGATAGAACTAGATTACTACCTCACTAAGTACATTTTGTACTTATCACTCTCGTTTCCACTCTTCCCAAACTACATGTTAGTTGATTCAAAGAATTCTCCTAATTTTGAAGCTTCTTTCTTGCACCTGAAAGAAAGTACAAGTCAAGCTAGAGTATGGATCTATACTTGCTTTGTAATACTCCTAGTTGGTGGTACCTAATCTCGTATATATTTAAGCTAGGTCATGCATTTTGCTACTTGAAAATTGTATATATGAACTTGTTTGGCCTTAAATCTTAGAAAGTCTTAGTGGCTATACTTGAAATATGTAATAACAACATTTTCATATGCATGAAATGGATTAAGCTGTGCATACTTTGATTCTAACTAGAATTGAAATGGAAATGTTCAAATTATTGTTGTATACCATTCAAATACTATACATGGTCATTTAATTAAGCAGTTGATAAATTTGAATGTAATTGAAAATGATCAACCAAAGTGATAACCTAATGAATAAGAATCACACTCATGCTTATATGATTAAATATGAATGATTAAGTGACTTGTTAGTCCTCAACTCATCAATTAGTGATGAGTTCTCAAAAATTTTAAACATCTCGTGTTTTTTGAAAAATCCATAGCCGGTTTAATCCTAAACCGGGGTAGGGGTGTTACATAACATTTTACACATAGCTCCTCATCAATATCATATCACATTACACATTACCTTTCAATATAAGCAAGATTCACCTCGTGTGAATTTTACATTCAAGGTGAGCATTGCTCACATTCTTATCAACAAGGCCATCAAGGCTTAATTGTTAACCAATCATTCCATGAATCATGAAATACCACTTATACTCTTTATCATACAAGTATCATTCATTTATTCCTTTCTAGTTAATTTGAATGACTACAATTAATAACATTAGATTCTTTAATGATTGCATCGTTCGATCTAACATGTGCCTTATAGCAATTCACAATAAACAACCACATAAAACTTTCTAGAATAGGAAGAAATGTCTTAACATTCAAGCTTATTAAGTTGTTATCAAACCATTATTTTCAATAGTAAATCTCTTCCAATCTATAGTCAAATTTATGATTCAAGCATCAACAATACTATCAATTTACTCACTTTATCACAAGGTACTTTTTCACAAAAGTACTCACCTCGGATCCCCTCAATTACACATTATTACATAAATTATCTTGCAAGTAAGTAAATTAAAGCAATTAAGGGTGCTCGGTATGGATTTCTCCTATCCAGAGACTTTAAACTACTATCACCTTATATCCTGAAGTTACAGGATACCTGAATCCCCACACTTTTCAACTTCTAGATTTCCTTTTTTAAGCCTTCAAGTCTTTTTATCCTTTTCCTAAACATGAGATGAATCCCAATTTAATCATCAAAGTCTTAACACTAATTTAACTTCTTGGCTAGCAACCTATTGCAACTATACTAATGTATATCAGTTTCATTTTATGCTTTCACAAACTCATGTGTCCAAACAGTCCATAAGAGACATGACAACCTAAAAACACATCACAATGGCACATAGTTATGTATACAATTAGACATGTCAAAACAGTCCCATTTAATCATATATTAACACAAAACAGTCCACATAGTTATGTATTCACATCCAAAACTGTCTAAATTTGCACACAATTTACCCAACTAATTTTACAGATTTGTACATTCATATTTTCAAATATGGGCAGCTTACATGTACACACAATTTCATTCAAACAATTCATATATTTTCTTGCCAAAACAGTCCAGAACATTTCTCTATTTTCCTACAAAAATAGCCATTAACTCCAATGTTTATAAATAGTCCATAATTTTAAGGAAAACTGTCCAGAATATTAAGTAAAATAGTGCAAAATTTGTTAAATGCCCTCATTGAAATCTTATTATCATCAAAACAAAATTTTAGACAATTTAAAATAGTTTCCCTTGCTGTAACTTATGAATTTAGTCCCTCTATTATCATAAACTTTTTTCTTAAACTTTAAAACTATCCTTGTTATAATCCATGAGTTCAAAACAGTCTTAATATGAATATATCTTACCAAAATAGTCCCTATAATACAAACACCAAAATAAGGCAATTTCATAAGCTCTCTATTATTCCATTATATCCGATCCAACATGTGTATTAATTCATTAAAACACTCATATGCACAAGGATATCCAAACAAACCATTTAATAGGATTCAAATTAAAGTTCATCAAGTCTAACTTCATGTTCAGTTGAATACTCCTATAAGCTCAAATGGTTCATGACTACAAAATTATCTAAACTCTAACATGCAAAACAAATAATCAAATAAAAGAAGCAAGCATTTTACCTCTCCTTAAGCTAATAGATCAAAGCCCAACTAGAGTCATGAATTGAAGATGATCTATTGAACTCTCTCTCTCTTTCTTTCTCTCTCAACCTTCGGTTAGTAGGATGAAGAAAATGACTAGAATTTGGTTCATCTTTTCCCATCATATTGCCGTGAGTCATCACCCACAAGGCACATGCTTGCATCCAATGAGAACATGTGTCTAGGCCTTCATCTTTGATTAATTTGCATGCAAGCTTTAAAACCTTGCATGATCACAAATTCATCCTTCTAATTAAGCCTTCAAATTTTAATTCAAAGTGAATTGGTTCTAAGGCCATTTATTTATACTTCTAACTTCATCATGAAGAAAGTCAAAACAATCTATTAACATACTATTTAATAACATACTTCCAGACCAGTCTTTGGGGTATTACAATTTCTCCCTCCTTAAAATAAATTCATCCTCGAATTTCTTTGATGGTGACAAATTTGAATTACAAAACCCAAAATATTCTCACATATTCTGAGTTTTCAATAGAGCAAACAAATTGTATAGGTTACAAGTTACCAATACGGAACATAAATTTAAACTCTTAGGTGGCATAATGACCTATAATGATGTGATGAGCCCCAATTTAGTCCGAGAATTGAGTAAACCATGCTATGATACCAATTGTAACACCCCTAACCCGACTTAGGAGTAAACCGGATTAGGAAGTGTTAAAGAACAACAATTAAAGTAAAAGTACTATGTTTAAACCCTTCTCAAAAGAGATTGACCAGGTAACAGGGGAAAAAAACTTCTTAATTTAACCTAGTTAGATTAAGGTTCACTCTAGATATCTAAAGCATGATTAGACATATTAGTATTCACTATTATCTTACACATTTGTGATAAAACAAAGAAACTTCTGAGAAACTATTATGACTTCCAACTTGCTAGGTTATTACAATTCTTGTTACCATTAAGGAACCTTATACTGATAACTAATCTTAAACACTTGATTCGTTTACTAACTATATATGCAACAATCATTTAGACATTTCACTAAGACCTAGGACATTCAAGATAATGAAAGCCATTAATTAGTAGTCTCATACTCCCAATAGTTTATCAACAATATTCATAAGGTTTTAGAGAATGTTTACTAGTGAATATCATGTAGAAGATTATTAGAGTAAGAACTCACGTCATTACATAAGGTACCATTTACTCTATTCAACTTTCACTGGTTTAACATCTTATATACTATCCGATTGGTTAATAATTAATTTAATCACCCGACTATTTATCTTAATGATATACTCATATATTATTTACTCCTCAAACATGCACAACCTCAAGATGATCTATAATCCAAGTTGTAAGCAACAGTGAGATCAATCAAAGTCATGCTAACCATTCCAAACATGTATGAAGCAGACATATAATCATACTAACTAATCAATCAATAATGAGCAACCATGAAATAATTATACAGGCCCCTTTTACAACTTAAATGCTCCTTAGAGCTTCATATAAATATATACATGCCACATGAAAATCTATATGCTAATGCAAGTTTTGCTAGGTGCCACCATCCTAAGAGCTGATAAGAGGTTGATCTGAGCCATACGAGATTCCCAGTATTCGTAATTAGCTTAGAAATAGCCCGAAGTCTCGTCAGACCTCCAAGGTGTTAAGAAAGCACACCCTAAGCATATACTTAATGAGGTAGTAAAATTCTAATTCGAACAAAGCTCCTTTAATTCTAATCAATTATCTTTTGACAATACTAATTGAACTCCATGTACGTATTATAGTAATCGAACTAATTATCCAATTCAAACACCAGGTGACATCCTTAGCGTTTTATTAGAAGAAGATGCCACAATGAATCGTACACAAGTTTTACCATATACTTGAGTTAAATCTGAAATATCTGAAACCCGTTTCGAGTTCTAACTTACTTTTTCTACAAGACACTGTTATTATAACAACAAGCCAAGGTATCCTACTAGGCAAAGCATTAGGATACATTTTGCTTTGATTAAATCCCCACTTAAATAATTCTCTTTTATGTGTCCTTTCTTCCCATAAATGATTACATCCAATGCTACCATTCTTGACAAGTAAGTATGTAATATAATTCCTTGCAATATTCTTATAAACTTTCTTGGATTTATCTTCTTCAGAAATTATCATTACAAGATTTACCCGACACTCTATTTATTAGTATGTTAACTCGTTCTTTAAGAACTAGACTATTAATCTATGCATTTTCATAGGTACATTTAGTGAACTTTGTTGTAAACAAAGAAACATGAGCAATTTACTTTTACCCTACTATTTCCAGTAATTGAAATCATGTACTTCTAAACTCCAGATCAAGAGATACTCAACTAAAAAAATATACCATTCAATCCAAGAGTCTTACTTGTATAAAAAGGTATTATAATCAAATTTAGGTATAAGAATATATTTCTATAGCATTCAAACAAAACTTAACTTTAATATTTAACTATCTCCTGAATTAGCATAACATCTAACTGTACACCTATCATTCGTATACTACAAAATACATGCTAATCCATTTGCTAGTTATTTAGCTCATAACTCATACATGTTTCTTTAACAATAGTTTAAACCTAATGATCTCATACTCGTTTACCATTCGATCCAAGCACAGCATAACACAACCAATTAGCATCTAAATGCTATCTTATACATACAACTCATCTATTATACGGCTACCACATTTTGTTTATAAGTTTATTTACTACTTAATCAAACAAGGCATTACTTCACTCACATAGTGTTCGAATTTCATCTTTCATAAACTAGATTATTCTTTATTCGATTATCACTCATCATGTACATAATCATTTACTTTCCACTACTGTATAAATCACATAAATTTACTTAACTCTTGATTAGACAAAACAATTCCTTATGTACAAGTAATGCGCTAACTCTTTCTATCCATACTCTGATACAATCAGATGCCATTGTACTAGTGTCCCCTGTCCATGTCGAGTATGCAAGAACAGACACATAGCCTGAATATGAAGAAGGAACCCAAGCCAAAGCTGTCGCAACACCTGTTGCACCTCCATCATATGCTGCCACTAATGTCCCTACTACCTCTGAGCTGGTGAGGATTGTTGAGGAGGTCCTCCATGACATAGAAGCCTGTACAAAAGCATCAAAGCCCAACCTAAAGAGAAAGGAATGCATGGCTTGTAACACCCATTCCCGACTAGGTAGAGAATCGGGTCGGAGTATGTTACCGATGAACAATACAATGATCGATGCAACTTTTAAAATTAATCATTGATACATTATAGTACTATGCAGTACAGTGAAGTTGGTATTTCAACACGAAGAGATAATAATCAATCCGAGACTAATTTTAAACTTTTACAAGTTTTATAGACTAATATATGAATTTAGTATTTTAGAGTTTCTTTACTAAAATTAGTCTTACCACAATGAAATTTAGTATATAATTAGTGAGCATGTAATTTCTCATTTCAATTGGAACTCATTTACCTCATCAATTAAGCCAAACAATAATCAGTGACCAATATGCAACTTTTTAGAACTATTACCAACACTTTTAAAAGAATTACCTGTATCGGTACCGATACTCGAAGAGGCCGTATCGGTACATTATGCAAAATTTATAAACATCAGATTACAATGACCAAAACTTGTATCGGTACAGTTTTGGCTATATTGATATGAGTTTATCTGTTTCGATACACCAATGAGTCGTATTCATGCAATTTTTACAACCAAATTCCAGTGTTGACTTTTCATGATGATACGCTAAAGTCCGTACGGATATGACCTATTGACCAGCATTGATTTGGTCCAATTATGCAATAGCGTATCGATAAACCCTCACATGTATCGATGCACCATGCATTGTAAAGATAGATTTGGTCAGGTTTTACTAAATTTAACCTATCGAGCAATGTCCAAACACAATGAAATTTTACCAACAAGTTTACAATACTACAATCGACTTGCATGCCAAATTTCAAGATCATATGATTCCGTTTAGTAGGTTTTCATCTTTATGAGCCAAATATGCAAGTTTGATCAACTTTAGCCAATACTTAAAGTCACCTTTAGGGCTTAAAGACTATACAAAACATAGGCAATACTTACATACCAAAAGGACTAAAAGTAACTAGTTTAACTACTTTGCCACAGTACTAGGGCTTCGTAAGGATAATATACATTACTTTAGCCTCAAAGTGACTTGCCAAAACCCTTTGACTTTTCCGATCTCTCAATGATGATTCCTTTAACCTGAAATGCATGAATTGAAATCCATTAGGCATATTTTTCCTAGTGAGGTAGTCTTAAACAATAGCAAATATATTAAGATGCACACCAAATCATGTATTATCAATGACCATAGTATTACAATCCACAATGACAATTATAATCATATTTCATTACTATCCCTTGGATCGAACCAAGATAGTAGATACGTGAATTCCTAGGCCTCGCCAAATCATTGAATGGTCTAGTCCCTCTACCTCGCTAATTGATCAATACCACAACCATCCATCTGCCTCACCACAATAAAGGCCGTATCCAAGGACCGTAGTCCACCCGTACCAATAAGCTCATCAATTCTATTGCATTCCAATTGTATCCAATGTCCTTTCGAATCCAAGGTTTAATAGCAATATCAATGTTTAATATTTCTCAATAGCAATATCAGTGGTCAATGGTTCAATATCAATGTTTCGAGAATGATATCAATACCAATTTCAATATTCAATAGCCATGTCTATGACAATGGTTATAACAATAACAATGTCGATGTTCAATGGTCGATACCTTAATTCCAATGCTTCAATATGGTCGATGACAATAACAATGTTTCTATATTTCAATGAATCAATGACAACAATGCTATGTTTAATATTCTATACGATAACTTACTGATGTTTACCTACAATGCCTCCAAGGAGGTTCGATGCAATATCCCTTAACAAAACGTTAGCTATGAAAAAGTACAATGTTAATGAAACTAGGAATGGCAACTAGCCTAATCCCGAGACTCATACAACGCTCACCTTGATTTCTAAAGCTCCTACGGCTCTTGAATAACCACTCCCTTGCCCCTAGCTTTTGTTGGAGATGAGGGATTATCTTTCTCCAATTCTTGAGCTAGGTAAAACAATAAGATATCATTAGAATCGATAAGGCAATATCTAATTCAATAGAATGATATCAAAGTCAATATCTAAGCTTAGATTAGCAAATAGCTAATAGATTTCCATGGACTAAAGTCTTGAAAACCTTAAGTTACCATAGGAGATCAAAACTTTAGCTTAAAATTAAACATGATTTATCCGTGGAATTGATCAATTGCTTGAGGGTTTAAGCTTACCCAACCGATGGCTATTCAAAGGAATCGATGAATCGGAGAAAACCTAAGCTTAACATCAAGATTCAATGGAGGTGCTTGCTTGTTCAAAGGAAAGGTTGAAGATGAAGATGATGTTTTGCTTAATGGATAACCGGGTAAGCTACCCAAACCCCTATCTTTTTTACTCTTTCAATTGGGAGCTTTCCCTCCCGGTAAAGGAATCAAATTTCCATGTCCCACGTATGTGGTGATTAAGTTTGGGTAGAGGCTAAACGCAAGGTTAGTTCCTCAACTCCCAAAGCTTTATACTTTTACCCCTAAACTTCCAAATTTCACAATTTAGCAACTTCTTGATTTTCAATAGATTCAATAAGGTCCATAAACTATGAATTGACTTAATTAGAGTCCATCATCAATATTATTGACCATACGGTCAATGTCAATACAATATGACCGAAGAGATGAGCGTATTGCTTCTTCATTATCTCCTCTGGTTCCCAAGTTAACACTTCAATAGTGTGACTCCTCCAGAGCACTTTAACTAACGAAACAAACTTATTGCAAACCATTTTAACTTCTTTTGCAAGAATCTGGACCGGTTCCTCTTCATAGGACAAATTAGGTTAAATCTCAACAGAATCGGGCTCAATAATATGTGAAGGGTCAGAAAGGTATTTTTGGAGCATTGATACGTGGAATACATCGTGGATCTTGCTTAGTTTTATGGGTAATAACAGTCAATAAGCTACAGGGCCAACTTTCTCAATAACCTCAAAGGGTCTAATGGATTGGGGACTCAGTTTTCCCTTCTTACCAAACCTCATAACTTTCTTCCAAGGTGAAACCTTGAAAAAGGCTTTCTCACCAATTCATACTATATATCCCTTCGCTTTAGGTCAACATAGGCCTTTTGTCGGTCGGAGGTATCTTTTAAACAATCATGGATGATGCTAACCTATTCTTCGGTTTCTCGAAGTAAGTTAATGCCCAACATCTTGCCTTCACCGAGTTCAGACCAACACAATGGAGATTTGTAGCGTCTGGCATACAACGCTTCATACGATGCCATCTTAACGGAAGCTTGATAGCTATTATTGTAGGCAAACTCGAGGAGGAGTAGGGATTTCTCCCAAGATCTGCCATAATCAATAATGCACGCACGTAGCATGTCTTCCATAATCTATATAGAAGGGTTCAATAAAAATACATTTTTGAATGATTTAATAGTAAGGGTTTTCGATGATTACCTGAATTACCCTTTCTAACAAGCCAACAGACTGAGGGTGAAAAATGGTATTAAGGTTAACTCAAGTGCCTAAAGCTCTTTGCAAAGTTTTTGGTGCTTTAGTTAGCCAAACGAACATTACAAAGAATTCCTAGTGACTGTATCTTGTATGGAAAGGAGTTTGGGTACATCACATTTTTTGACTCTCATCTTGTAATACCTGAACCTTAAGTCGATCTTGGAAAACACAAGGCATCCTTAAGCTAATCCAATAGGTCATCTATCCTTGGAAATGTATATTTATTCTTGATGGTCATGTTATTCAACTGTCGATAATCGATGCATAACCTCATAGAGCCATCTTTCTTCTATACAAAAAGGATCGAAGCTCCCCAAAGCCAAGAACATGGTCAAATGAAACCTTTGTCAATTAATTCTTGAAATTGAGCTTTCAATTCTTTCAGCTCAATGGCTTCCATACAATAAGGTGTAATGGAAACTAGGACAGTTCTATGTTGCACTTTGATGCCAAATTCCACTTCACGGGTTGGAGGTAAACCTGGAAGTTCATCAGCAAAAACATCATGGAATTCGCACACAATGTCAATGTCTGATAAACAAGGTTCATCATTGGCTTTCAGTGTCAAAGCATACAAAGAAGGTGTAACACCCCTTACCCGGCTTAGAAGTAAACCGGCTAGGGAGTGTTCGGGGGCACTGGAAACACGAACAATTTAAAACTTTTGAGAACTCATCCCTAGTAGATGAGTTGAGAACTAACAAGGCATTTAATAATTCACATTTAATCATACTAGTAGGAGCATGCTTCTTATTCATTAAGGTTACTACTTTGGTTAATCATTTTCAATTTACATTCAAGATTATCAAGTGCTTAATCAAATTACCATGTATAGTATTCAAATGGCATACAATAACTAGAACAATTTCATTTCAATTCAAGCTAATATCATATGTATGCGCAGCTTAATCCATTTCATTCACATGAAAATGTTGTCCTTACACACTTCAAGTTTAGCCATTAAGCCTTCCTAACATTCAAGGCCAAAACAAGTTCATATATATACAAACTTTCAAGTAGCGAAATGCATGTCCTAGCTTAACTATATAAAAGAATAGGTGCCACCAACTAGGAGCATTACAAAACAAGTATAGGACCATACTCTAGCTTTTGCTTGTGTTAGCTTCAGGCTCAAGGAACATGCTTCAAAATCAAGGAGATTGCTTGAATCTCTTAACCTGTAGTTTGGGAAGAATAGGAACAAGAGTGATAAGTACAAGTTGTACTTAGTGAAGTAGCAATCTAAATCTAGCCAATTATCGAGTAAGGTATCATTTAATCAAGTAGTCCTATTTAGGGTTGTAGCATTCGAATTCAAGCTTTATACATACTTAAATTTCAAGTCAAGTAATTCAAATAGCAAGTAGATTCAAGTAGCAAATAATTAAAGTAGCAAGTAATTAAAGTAGCAAGTAAGCTTTATGATTCAATTATTCCTTATTTGCTTTCTCTAATTTATGCCTTTCGTATTTAGTTGTCTAGTTAATCGAGTCACCAACCAAACTATCACCAAATAAAAAGATACTGGTCATTACCCTCCTACTATCGCCGAATACCATTCACACATCCCTCATACTGTCGCCATTTACGGGCCTCGGCCCTGGACTGTAGTCCACCCAACACAAAAGAGCTCTAGACTCTATGGCATGCCATTCTACCTATGACCACTAGCAACCAAGGCTTTGTTTCAACAATTTATCACATTTTCAAGTAATTCATGTTCAAGTCAATATATCATCTCATTCAAGAATTTATTCAAGCAAGGTATATCAAGATTCAAGCTTAGCACTTAGGCCAATTGAGCCTTAGCTCTACTTTTTTGAATTTAACTTGTCATTCAAGCAAGCAATTAACATATGCCATCTCTAGGCATCAAGCAAGGTCTTTAATTCATGATTTATACCATGTTAACAAGTATCTAAATTATAGAGATACATTCAAGCACTATTCGAATTGGTCACAGCCAAGGCATCAAGAATCAAGCATTTGTTTTCACTTTTCTTTCTAATTAATTTAACAATATTCATGTTACTATTAAATCTCAAGTTTTAGCTTAAGCCATTCTTCACTTTTAATCACAACCAAGTTTAAATCAAGTTCATTAACATGGCATAGAAATAATAAGAAAGTAGACATGCATCTTTGGTTAGGACGTAAGTCCTAACCCTATATTAAACTACACTCACTATACTCCAAGCTACCTTTGGTCTTGGATCCAAATCCCCTTTTGTTTTCCACTAGCTTGACCAGCTCTTTCTGCTTCAACAAGGTCCACTCCTTGTTCTAACAATGCACACAAGGCCATAGAATTAAAATCAACAACTCCTTAAATCATTACATGACACCATAAATTCATGCATTCATTTCAAAACATCAAGATTGTTGCTGCTAGGCAGCATGTGCATTACTTGCTTAAGTGTTCATATCTTTCATTCCGTACGTCAAAATTTCGAACCGTTTACACTGTTAGAAAGCTAACTTAATTATCTTTCTAACCAAATACCCCTATTTCCAGATATGTCAAAACAGTCCAAGCAATTTTTAATTCATAGTTACCCAATTTTACAAGCTTAAACCAATCCATAACATTCATAAGCAATAAAAAATAGCCCTTAGATCAGTTCATGCTATTTCCAATTATTCAAAACAGCCCCTAATGGTTATAATGATGCAAAACAGTCTTGAACTCTCACTTATTCATATATGTATATACAATTCTGAGCAGATTTAACATGTACACAATCATTCCTTCAAAACAGTCCATAAACAGTTCTTAAATTCTACAAAACAATCTTAAAAGTTAACCAATTCATTACATATCTTATTTCACCATATTAGACCTCTTTTGACTTCTAAAATAGTCCCTTAAGGTTCTTACAATTGCATTTCTTCCCTGTTTCTTAATTATACAATCTCATGCTTCAAAACACTCTCGACCATAATCATTCTCTTACAAATCAGCCTGGAAATCATCAAAACTGATTTTTCCATGTTTTAGGCTACTTAAACAGTTCGTAACAATACTCAGATATGGTTATACCACCCCAAATTTCATGTACACATGTATATTGCATATTTTCATTGAAGCAACCCTTACAACAACCGAAACAGACTAGTTTTACACACTCATTCATATTCATTTTTCAAGCAATCAAGCTATGTAATTTTACATGCTATGACATCCAAATTTTCAATTCTATTAAGACCATTCGATTGTACAAATTATCATTTGAACACTCAATACACTCTAAAAGTTCTAGGACTCTACATCAAACAATTGTCATTACAAATCACGTCACCAAAGCTTTCATAATTTTAGCATGCAAATTCAAGCATTTCAACTATTCCAATAAAGAAAAATTAAACATGCATCACCCAATAGAACTAGAATTCGTAGCCTATACCAACATTCCAAATTAAGAGAATTAAAAGAAAAGTATTTTCACCTCATTCGCAGGCTAACCAAGATGACCCTCAAAGTATTCACCAAAAACTAAATTTGATCACCAAGCATTCTAGCATCTCCCCCTTTGTCTAACTAGATGGTTCGGTTAAAATGTTCACGGAAAAGGATGATTCTTCTTCTTTTTTTTGTTATTCCATGTTGAGTGTCCCCTCCTCTTCCTCCACAAAGTTTCCTCACAAATGGACATGTGTATATGTCCTTATGAATTCATAATTTTAGCATGCAAGACCATACATTTAATATGATTCATTTTAGTCCTTTACACTTAAGGTATCTTTTCTTCCACTCTTCCATTTTGATCCTTAGTCTAATCCAATCTATTCTAATCCAAGTATATATATAATTGAATCGACTTATGTCACCTAAATAAAATGGTAACATTCCCATTAATTCCACACTTTAATCTAATTTCAAATCGGTCATAACATTAATTAATTAGAATCATACAAGCTTATTTCATCTCAATGGAATATTTAAGTTCAAAGATCACTAGTTATGATTCACCCAGTTTTAGGGGTATTACACTTTGCTTAATCAAGTCTCTTTACTACGATTCAGGTTGATATTGGATCCTATCCCAAAGTCTAGGCTCGTACAAGTCACATTTTGCTTGAAAAGTATGTTTCCATCTTGTTATAGTTATCCTAGGATGGTGGCACCTAAGGCATGTATATTCATGATCACTTAGTAATGGTTTGTATAAATTAACTTCATCTATGATCTATAAAGAGTATTGTATGTAAATATGGGTATGCATACACTTAATTGAGCTTGAATGCTTGTTAGCCTAATGTTAGAATCCCATGGTTGGATTATGCATGTAATGGTTGGAATAGACCTATTGAAGTTGGCTAATTAACAACAAGTAAATGTAGTAACCTACATGTTTAAACATGAACCACTTTGATCACTTATTTTCATAGTCGAATGATGTACATAACATTGAGAGCATGTATGTTTGATTATGGTCACATAGGTAAATGATGTAAATCACCTATTGGTATGCATAATAGATACATTGAACATTCAAATTTTCTATTGTGTTCTCCAACCATTCAAATGGTTACTTGAAGAACAAGTAAGTCCTAAATGGTACTGATCATGATAACTAATTGCATTATGGGTCCTAATATATCTAGTAGGTGCATCATGCATTGTCTATTGAGCCCTTACCTATTTGAATAGTTGTTTAATGAGCAAGAAAGTCTTAAAACGAATTGAACTCACTAGCTTTAATTGAATGGATCATTGATTGTAATTGTGGTAACTTACCTAATACTACTAGGGTGGTTAGAGTATGTTACAGTAATGCCCAATTCGGTGAACATAGGGCGCAACTCATCACTAAGCCCATTAATGAACATTTGACACTTCTCTTCCTTCTTTTTAATGTATTCGAGACTGTACCTATAGTACTTGCAGAAATCATGGATGTACTGCTCAACAGGTCGTCCACCTTGCTTGAGATGGAGGAAGATGCTGCACCTTTCTGTGAGATAGAACTCACTGATGTACTTCTTTCAGAATTCTCAAACAAAGGACTCTCAAGTTACTGGGTCTTAGGAGATTGTGAGGGTAGTAGTCTCCCACCAGTGAAGTGCCTCATCAACAAGCAACACGAGGGCACACTCCATCTTGTGTTCATTCCGAGCACTCAACTACTTGTTCAAGATTCTCAATGTGTTATCCAACCAATACTCAACAGTTTTGGGATCGTCATCATCCTGACTTGTGAAGGTATAAGCTCAGTGCTGCAATAGCTTATTGATAGGGTCCCAAGCATATTGGATAACAGGTGCAATAGGTTGCAAAACCTGATCAGCTCCCATTGAAGCCATGAATTGTTTGAACATGCCAGCCATGTTTCGGTAACATTTTGCCTAAACAGTCTGTGCTTCAGGCTTAACACCCTGAGCATGTGGGTTTTGTGGATTCTGAGAGTCTCCTACTCTAATCTCCTTACCAGGAGTCGAGGAGTCGGTAACAAGCTCATTAATATGAGCTTCGTTAGTCTCATACATATCTATAATATATAATGATCAAATTAGTTGGCAAGTCAGTAGATACACAATAACTAACTCCTATGTGGCAAAGTAATACAATAACAATGCAATAGACTTTGGTTTAGTACTAGAATCGACTAAACTCTAGCTCTGATACCACAAATATAACATCCCCTTCTTGGACGAGTAGAGAACCGGGTCAGAGTATGTTACCGATGAACAATAAAGTGATTGAAGCAACTTTTAACCATTAATTGTTGATACATTATGATGCTATGCATTAAGGTGAAGTCGGTATTTCAACACGAAGCGATAATAATCAATCTGAGACTAATTTTAAACTTTTACAAGTTTCAAGGACTAATCTATAAATCTAGTATTTTAGAGGTTCCTTACAAAAATTATTCTTACAACAGTGAAATTCAGTACTTAATTAGTGAGACTATACTTTCCCATTTCAAATGGAACTCATTTACCTCATCAATTAAGCCAAACAATAACTAGTGACCAATATGGAACTTTTCAAAACTATTACCAGCACTTTTGACTGGATTACCTGTATCGGTATGACTTTATCTATTTTGATACACTAATGAGCTGTATCGATGCAATTTTTACAACCACATTCTAGTGTTGACTTTTTGTACCAATACGCTAAAGTTCGTATCAATATGCCTTGTTGACTAGCATTGACTTCGTCCAAGTATGCAATACTGTATCGATTCACCCTCACCTATATCAATATGTGTAACACACCTAAATTGGCTTAGGAGTAAACTGAATCAAGAAGTGTTAATCAAACAACTAAACAAACTTACCAAAAGAATTTAGTACAACCAACTGAATAATATTTCAAAATTAGGGTAAATTAAAACTTTTAGCAACCTTCATATTCAAAAAGAGAGTTCACTCTTTGATCATAACACATCAAATGATAACTCAAAGTGTGGCTTTACTTCTATATTCTATAATTCCAATAGCTTAAAAAGAATTTTCCAAAACATATAGAGTCTCTTTTGATTCAACAAAATGATCCTGAATTTCAACAAAATGATCAAAGAGCTTCAACAAAATGATCCCAAACTTTAGAAGATATTGAAAGAGATTGATTCCAAACCGAGCACCGAATTCTCACTTCAACCGAATGGTGTGCTCTACTTCAAGAATCAGGTTTGTGTACCCAATGATCCAATCCTTAAGAGAGAAATGCTTTAAGAAGCACATAATAGTCCTCTTTCAATACACGCGGGAGTGGTCAAGATGTATAAGGACTTAAAGGAAGTCTATTGGTGGCTGGGATTGAAGGCCAATATTGTTGACTTCGTATCGAAGTGCCTCACTTTCCAGAAGGTGAAGGTCGAACACCAACAACCTACTGGACTCCTACAACCTATTGAATTGCCTCAGTGGAAGTGGAAGTGTATAACAATGGACTTCGTATCAGGATTGCCTCTATCGCCAAGGAAAAATGATGCTATTTGGGTGATCGTTGATAGGTTCACCAAATCGGCTCACTTCCTAGCTGTTTGAATGAACATAAGCCTCAAACAACTAGCAGAATTGTACTTGAAAGAAATGATCAAATTTCACAATGTTCCTAGATCTATCGTATCAGATCGGGACTCTCTATTTACTTCTCGATTTTAGAGAGCACTTCAAAAGGCTATGGGAACTAAATTGAACCTCAACGCTACTTTCCGTCCACAAACCGATGGACAATTAGAAAAAGTGATTCAAGTGCTTGAAGATTTGCTTCGAGCTTGCATTGTCGACTTCGGTAAGAACTGGGAGAAATTCCTACCACTGACCGAATTTGTTTACAACAATAGCCATCAAACTTCTATCAAAATGGCTTCTTTTGAATCCTTGTATGGTAGAAGATGTAGAACTCCCCTATGTTGGTCCGAGCTAGGAGAAAGCAAAGTCTTAGGACCTGAATTGCTATGAGAAACCGAGAACCAAGTTCGGTTGATCCATAGTAGATTGAAAGAGGCCTTTGACAGACAAAAGTCTTATGCTGACCTCAAGAGAAAGAATATAGAATATGAAGTTGGAGATCAAGTGTTCTTGAAGGTATCTCCTTGGAGAAAAATACTCTGATTTGGGAGGAAGGGTAAACTAAGCCCTCATTTCATCGGACCCTTCAAAATCTTAGAGAAGATTGGTCCGTTTACTTACAAGCTAGCACTTCCTGAAGAATTCAATAGAATCCATAATGTCTTTCATATATCGATGCTGAGAAGATATCGATCAGATTCCTCACACTTCCTAGAGCCAGATAAGGTGGATCTTAATCTTGATTTATCATACGAAGAATAACCGGTAAAAATTCTTGATAGAGAAGTAAGAAGATTGTGCAACAAGTCAGTTACTCTTGTGAAAGTTCTTTGAGGACGAACTCTTTTAAGGGGGAGGGAATTGTAATATCCCCAAACCCGAGCCTAGTAGCATGTTACTAAAAGTGGTAATTTAATTTAAATTAAGGAATTGTGATATCCCTAAACTGGGACTAGAAATTGTTACCACTATTTAAACTTATTGGCTAGTTAAATTATGTCCAAATTGAATGGAAGAAGAGAGCTAATTGTGACAATAAGAAGGAGGACACTTGAACTATAGTGACTAAATTGAGCTATTCTCTAAACCGAGTGATCAAATAAAAAGGGACCAAAATGAATAGAAAATGGAAATGCATGATTGCATGGTTAAATCGAATTTGATTGTGGACAATCCACATGTCCCCCAAGCCTTGCATGATCGGCCACTTTAGGTGGTATACACCATCTTCTTCACTTGTTCATCAAACCTAAAACACCATTGAGAGAAAGGAGAGAAAATGCAAGCTTAATTCATGTGGGGATTGTGATAAAGCTTTGAAATTGTGTTCAATTTTAAGGTAATGTTTAGTGTTCATGAATTCCTCTTTGATTTTGTGATTATAACAACTTGTTTGGCTTGAGAAATGTTAGATTGATTGCCGAAAATTGGGAATTGATTAAGAGTTTTGTATGTGTTCTTATATTGAACCAATTGGTATATATGTCTAGTGAGAACACATTAGAATCGAATGGCCTTTGAAATTGATGCTTCCATTAACCAAATTGATGGTGAATTGTTATGTTAGTTTCTGGAAAAACTTAGATGATGATTAGAATGGATAATTGATATGTGAATTGAAATTCTTGTTGCTGGAAATTTTAGGGAGATGATGTCTTGTTGAACCAATTTGAAAATATTGCTCAATTGCCCTGTTTTTATAGGTTTGACACATAATTGGAGTGACTTAGACATGTATGATTATATATCTTGAACAATGATGTTAGAATCCTTGTCTAAGTGTCTAATGAAGCTAGAATCTAGCTTAAGGAAATCTGTCTAGAAGACTCTGTTTCGGGCAGTAAGTTTAAAAAAATGTAGAAAATCACATAGAACAAATTAGGGAATAAATCTTATATGTAAAGAATCATGAGTATGTCTACTTTTGTATGCAACAAACATAATCGAATTCTGAGTTATAAAACAGTTTGTAGAGATTAATCTCTAAGGACAATGCAAACTGTCCAGTGGCATAATTTGGTCTATTTTTAAATAAAAAACTGTATTAATTCACAATGAATAAAAATGTAAGGCCTATATGGTTAGACAGACAATTAAGTTATCTTTCTAACGGTGCAAACAGTTCGAAATTCTGACTTACGAAATAAAAGATATGAACATTTAAGCAAGTAGTGCACATGCTGCCAGGCAGCAACAGTCTAGATGTTTTGAATTGAATGCTTAAATGTATGGAGTCATATAATGACTTAAATGGTTACTGGATTCTACCTAATACACTATGCATTATATGTAATGATATATCAAGTGGAAATTAAGGAAAAAGGGGCTCACATAGATCAGCAAGCTAGTAGAGGGAAATGGATTTTGATCCGAGAACGTCAATAGCTCAAAAAATTCATGTGAGTGTAGTTTAAAGTTTTGGAAAGGGCGGTAACCTTTCCAAGTATTTCTTGATTTAAATTGCTTATTGATTTCTAGTTTGAATGGTATAATGCGCATGCTCTTAAGCATTTGTAAGGTAAGTGTTCCTTTGAGGAACATTGGTGTGTTACTTGATTGAAGCAATTGAATGATTACTTGATTGATAAGCATGCTTCCTTGACTAAATTGGTTGTTGTAGCATGATCTTTTCTAATTTTTTTTCCATTATATAGAAGCATGCTAGTTGTTAAATTAAAGACAACTCAATCTATTGATCTAATGACTTGTGGATAGATATGCATTCATTGATTGTAAAATATTGATCATTGAGCTATTGGTATTGTGATTGTCATTGAACTCTATTCGATTGAAAGGGTATATTGGCACTAAATGTGCATATTGAATCGAATCATGCTTGAAATTTAATGAAAGTGATAACTATTGTAAGCCTTGGTCTCGAGTCATTCATAGATATAGTTGGCATGCCATAGAGTCCATAGAGCTCATTATCGGGGTGGACTACAGTTCAGGACATTGGTCCCTAATTGGAGACAGTAGGAGGGAAGTATTGTTATTGGTCATTGGCGACAGTAGGAGGGATTTGACCGTTACTTTGTACCATATTGATTATTGTTATTGGCGACAGTTTGGTTGGGGACTTGAGTATCTAGACTGAGTAATCGATTCTCAAGTCTATACTTAAAATGAACTCATACCTCATGTACATTGAATCTATTGCTCCATTGAATTGCGTTAATTGATAGTAAAGGAAAATTGAATGCCATGAGCTATTGATATTGAGATATTGCTTGAACAATGCTTATATGAGATTGCTTGAGCTTGAGACATTGATTGTGTTCAAATGACATGTTATGCCTATTGTTATTCGAATTGGATGATTGAGCATGTCTAAATTTCAAGCCTTGTATTGATATTGGATTGAAAATTAAGCAAATGTATCTAGTACTGTTTACATAGTTATTCGAATGGTTCCTTATTGATGGGGGAACCATACCATCTATTAGATGGTTCATAGTTAAGACTTATTGTATTGATTATGTAACACCCCCTACCTCGGGCTAGTAGCAAACCGGCTCGAGAGCGTTACTTAAGCAAGAACAAGGACATTGCAAGCGATACAATACAAGACAAGACATTGATAACTCATCATTATTAGATGAGTTACTTAACTAACAAGCAACTAAGTATACTTACTTAACTAACAAGCAACCAAGCATTCATTTGATTTCAAGACATCATAGGCATTCGAATAAGGCATATAATTGTTTCCTTTCATACTTACATTATAGGTTACTACACTATCAATACAATTTACTTCATTTTATCCCTATCATTCGAATTAATTGAGGCAAACAACTTAATTCCATTTCATTTCATTGTTCCTTAGATTTATACATGTACATCTTATCCCTAAATTACTAACATGATTCTTGAACATTCAAATTGCATGTTACTAGCTTCTATTCAAGACATATTCTATGCCTAACCATTCAGCAATCATCTATACAAATACCAAAACACATACATCATGGTATATACACACATACAAGTAACCATATAGTTCCCAAGGAATTCAATTAGAATACAAGCAAGCATGGTTCGATCATCCTACTTTCAATTCAAGCAAGACATGTACATAAACAAACCATTCGAATGTTCCAAGGTAAACTAGATCAAACATTAGATCATTTCATTCTATCATCATATGCGCAGCAACATTATTCCATTACAAGAAACTTAAGTTCATTACATGTTTCATAATGTCATCTAAGATCATGACATAGTAGACCCATACAAGAACAATATATATACAAGTATCAAAATGCATGGTCAAGCTAAACTCTATACAATCTAATGTCACCATTCTAGGAGATATACAAAACAAGTATGAAACCATACTTAGGAAAACTTGTGTGACTTGCTTCTAGCTCAAGGTAACAGGCTTCAAGATCAAGCAACACTCGAATCCTTTATCCTGTAGCTGGGAAGAATGAAAACGAGAGTGATAAATACAAGAGTGTACTTAGTGAGGTAGTAACTAGTTCTAACCATTTATTATATCAAGTTTTGTGTCATTTAAATCAAGTATAATCGTAGCTAAGGATTTCAAGCTTTAGAAGGATCCTAGTAAGGATATCAAGGATTAGAGTAATCCTAGCTAAGGATCATAGCATTCAGCTAGTATAGTATTCAAGTAACATGGAATTATACTTCATGCTTTCATATCAAGGATCAAGCAAATCAAACTTACAGAAAAAGTAACATACAATTCATGGCTTTCATGTCAAGTAACATATATCATATAACTTTCAAAACAAGTAACATGTAATATAGTATTGTTATATCATTTTTTATTATTTAAACAACCCCCTTGGTACTTAGTTTGTATAGGTAATCGAGTCTCCAAACAACTATCGCCACAAGATGAACCGTAGTGCTAGTCAACCCTCCTACTGTCGCCAAATAGGGGCCTTAGCCCTAGACTGTAGTCCACTCTGGCACAATGAGCTCTAGACTATAAGGCATGCCCTTCTACCTTGTCCAACTAGCTACCAAGGTTGTTCGATTTACCATTTATTCAAGTGTTTCAAGATCAAGATCATGTCAAGCAAGTTAATTTCATATTAGGCCCTTAGGTCATTTTATCCATAGCTCACATTTCATGTAATTTTCATGTTTCATTTCATCAGGATGAGATGATGTCTCAAGCAAGTCTTTAGCATTCGATCACATGCATCATGACACATACAAGTACCAATGTACCATTTAAACATGCTTAGCATTCAAATAATACATGTATTCAAGATATGATTAAACTTCATGCATTACGAGTCATTCATCCCTTATTATGTCAAGTCCTTATTAGGTTCATTTAAGCATTACAAGAATGTAAACAAGCATGCATTGGTTAGGACCTAGTCCTAACCGTAGAGATAACTACACTCACAATACTCCAAGCTTAGCTAGTCTTGGATCCACACTCCTTTCTTTTTGGCTTTAGGATGATCCACTCTATCCTCTTCCACCCAGTTTACTCTTGGTTCTATCAGATTCCAAGTACAAACATGTTAAGACAAGTCCATATCATACACAAATCTGGCAGCATGTTCATGTAAATTCTTCATTACACTTATCTATACTCTAGTTCATGTAAAACAAGGAAGAATCAATGTCCTAAAAATGTTTACAAATTGCCACAAAATAGTGTACAATTACCTATACCATGCTGCCAGGCAGCTTGCACTCTAGTCACTTAATCATGCATAACTTTCACTCCGTAGGTCGAAATTTCAATTGGTTTATACAGTTCAAAAGCTAACATAATTGTCTTTATAATCATATAAGGCTTTCATTTTAGTTCTTTTCCAATTAATACAGTTTTTAACTTAAAGACAGGGTAATTTGCCACACTAGACAGTTTACACTGTCCCTAGTGTTTCTTCTCTACATTTCATTCTACAACCTAGAATTCAGTTCTATTTTCTCCTAATGAATTTATAGATGTCAAGGTGTTGTCCATAAAAATTTCAGCCTTAATATCATTTTATACAATTTATAGTGATTTTTCAAACTTACTACCTATAATAGAGCATTCTGGGCAGATTACACTAGGTTGAGTTTCTAGCTTCTTAACTCATTTTAACATAGTTCTAACATGGCAATTCAATTAATTTTCATGTTCTTACATGTTTGGGTCAGTTTAATACACCTAGAAATGTGCTTAAAACAGGGCATTTTCTTGTTGAACCCAATTTGATCTATCTAATCAACATTGCACATCCAATTTACCAATTGAGCAGTCCATTACATAATTTAACTAGTCCAATTAGGTACTTTCACATTTCCAGAAAATTATCTACTCAATTCAATCTTCATTTCATCTACCAACATGACCAAAGCAGGGTTCTATATTAAATTGACATGTCTAAACACTTTCTCTATCAAAACAGTCCCTAATCAAGACTGTTTTCAACCATGTACACATTTCTCAAATTTCCAACAACCATATATATTTGCTTTATCAAATTGGCTTCTAGAATTCAAATTTTGAAGTTCAATTTGAAGCTAACATGATCCTAACACACATAACAACCATCCAATTCAATTTATACAACAAGAACGTCATCAATCACTCATTCAAACAAGTTGCTAGGGAGTAAGGATTTAGAATCCACTTACAATCTTCCGATCTATTCAATTTTCATGCAATTGTGATCCCATGTAAGCTTCCTTCCTCAACAATGGTGGTTTTATTTTCCTAGATGGATGAGAGGAGTTTCGGCCAAGGTGGAGTGGAAAAGATGATAGAAAGATGGCCACTTGGCCATGGTGTTATCACATGGCTTAGCTATTTGCCTCCATTTGGAAAATTTTGGTCTAATTTCTTCGTAAATCCTTAATTACTCATCCTTGTTGCATGCAATTCTACATTTACAATTTGTTACTATTTGATCCTTCATGATTAGGCTACTTCTTTATCAATCCATCTAATTCAGTCACTAGGTTTAATTAATTCTTCATATTTGTAAATTGTTTGTACAATTAAGCTCTAATTAGTTTATGACATGTTACTAGGACATGATTTGGGTATTGCTATTCTCCCCCCCTTAAGATAAATTCATCCTCGAATTTACCTGAATCAAATATGTGAGGATATTGCTTCCTCATGACTTCTTCAGATTCCCAAGTTGTCTCTTCAACCTTGTGATTTCTCCACAAGACTTTGACAAGAGGAACGGTTTTGTTCTTGAGCTTTCTAACTTCACGATCAAGAATTTGGAAAAGTTCTTCTTTGTATGACAAGTCAGGATTCAATTCCACTTCTTCAGGTTCTAGGACATGAGATGGATCAGATCTATATATTCTGAGCATGGAAACATGGAAGACATTGTGGATCTTATCGAATTCACTAGGAAGTGCCAATCGATATGCCACTGGACCAATCCTTTCAATGATTTCAAATGGTCTGATAAACTGAGGGTTGAGTTTTCCTTTTCTTCCAAATATGAAGCCTTTTTCCAAGGGGAAACCTTAAGGAAGACCTTGTCTCCAACATTGTATTGGATGTCTCTCCTTTTCAAGTCAGCATAAGTTTTTTGCATATCGAAAGTTGCCTTCAATCGATCATGAATGATCTTCACTTGTTCTTCAGTTTCTCTAAGCAATTGAGGTCCTAAAACCTTGCTTTCTCCCAATTCAGACCAACACATGGGAGTTCTACATTTTCTTCCGTATAGAGCTTCAAAGGGAGACATCTGAATAGATGTCTGGTAGCTATTGTTATAAGCAAACTCTACTAGGGGTAGATATTTCTCCCAATTCTTTTCGAAGTCTATAAGACAAGCATGTAGCATATCTTCGAGCACTTGAATGATTCTTTCAGATTGTCCATCTAATTGAAGATGAAAGGCTATACTAAGATGCACTTTAGCTCCTAGAGCATTCTGCAAAGAATTCCAAAATCGAGAACCAAATTTGGGTTCACGATCAGAGATTATAGCTGTAGGTACATCGTGTAACCGAATCACTTCACATATGTTTAGCTTTCTAAGGTTTCCAAGATCATGTTCATTCGAAGAGGGATGAAGTGAGTAGACTTTGTAAATCTATCAACAATCACCCATACAACATCATTCTTTCTTGGAGTGGAAGACAGACCAGTAACGAAATCCATTGTATCTCGATCCCATTTCCACTGAGGGAATTCGATAGGTTGGAGCAATCCAGTAGGGAGTTGATGCTTGGCTTTAACCCTTTGACAAGATAGGCACTTCGATATGAAGTCTGTGTAGCCGATTTCATGCTCGGCCACCAGTATAGTGGCTTTAGATCCTTGCACATCTTAACCGATCTCGGGTGAATTGAGAAAGAGCTTTGATGACCATCTTGTAACATTTCTTGTTTTATTTCCTCCTTGTTAGGGACACATACTCTATCGTTGAAATAGAGGAGTCCATTCAACTTGAGTGAGAAGTCAGAATTAGACTTAGAGTCTGGCTTGGATATGATCTTCTGAAGATCTGGATCAGTTTGCCGGAGTTCTTTGATTCTCGAGATTAGACTAGATTGAACTTGAAATTTAGACAAGAATTTTCGTCCTTTGGATAAATGGAAATGAGCATTGATAGCCAATGAAGATACAAACGAAAGGACAAGATCATTAAGAGAAGTTTTCGAATAGTTACTTGTAAGACAAGAAAGGTCTAATTCGAATGATTACTCGCAAGACAAGAAATATTTAATTTCAAATGAATTATTCTAGAATTTATATTTAGGGGTTTACCCAAGTATGGTCTACGACTAAGGGAATCAACAACCATATTTGCTTTCGCTGGATGGTAGTCATAACCAAATCGTAGTCTTTAAGCAATTCTAGCCATCTTCTTTGTTTCAGATTCAAATCTTTCTGAGTCATGAGGTATTTGAGACTCTTGTGGTCTGTGAACATGTTACATTTCTCCCAATATAAGTAATGTCTCCGTATTTTGAGAGCAAACACGATAGCCTAGTGGAGGCAAATAGCTAAGCCATGTGATACCCCAAATTAGCTAACTCAGGCAACTACGAGAAGAGCAAAGTCCAAGGGTCTAATGCTACATATCAAGAATCTCGGGCATGTAGTACCCCAAATCGTGACCTAGTAACTTGTTATAAACCAATTAGAGTTTAATTGTACAAACAATCTACAAATTAGAATAATTGAATTAAACCTAGTGACTAAATTACATGGATTGATAAAGAAGTAGCCTAATCATGAAGATCAAATAGTAACAAATTGTAAATATATGATTGCATGCATTAAGATGAGTAATTAAGGATTTATGAAGCAATTAGACCAAAAATTTCCAAGTGGAGGCAAATAGCTAAGCCATGTGATAACACCATGGCCATATGGCCATCTTGATATCATCCTCTCCACCTTGGACGAGACACCCATCAGCCATCTAGGAAAGAAAAATCACCATTTTTGAGAGGAAGAAAGCTTGCATGAGATCAATTGCATGAAAATTGAATAGCTAGGAAAATTGCAAGGGAGTTCTAAATCCTTTCTCCCTAGCAACTTGATTGAATGAGATTTTGATGATGTTTTTGTTGCCTTGATGAAATTGAATGGTTGTTATACATGCTAGGAACATGCTAGATTCAATGTAAAGTTGAAATCTTGATTTCTAGTAACCAATGTGATATAGGATATATGTATAATTGCTGGAAATTTGAAGTATATGAACATGATTGAAAATAGTCTTGATTAGGGACTGTTTTGATTGAGAAATTGTGTAAACGTGTTAAATGAATATAGAAACCTGTTTTGATCATGTTGCTAGGTAAAAAGAAGATTGAATTGAATACATATGTTTCTGGAAATGTGACTACACCTAATTGAACTAGTTAAATTAGGTAATGGACTGCCTAGTTGATGAATTGAATGTGCAAATGTGATCAAATAGATCAAATTAGGTTTCAACATGATTATGCCCTATTTTAAGAACATTCCTAGGTGAGTTCTAATGACCTAGACATGTATGAACATGAACATGAATGGAATTGCCATGTTAGGACCTTGCTAAAATGAGTTAAGAAGCTAGAAATCCAACCTAGTGTAATCTGCCCCATAATGCTCTATTATGGGCAGTGACTTTGAAAAATCACTATAAATTGTATATAATGAATTTAAGGATGAAATTTTTATGGACAACTCATTGGTATGTCTAAATTCATTAGGAGAAAACAGAACTAAACTTTGGGTTGTATACTTCAAACTGTCCAGTGTAGCAAAATGCCCGTTTTTAAATTAAAATTGTATTAATTGGCAAAGAACTAAAATTCAAGCCTTATATGGTCATAAATAAAATTTTGTTAGCTTTCCAATGGTGTAAACCAATTGAAATTCCAACGTGCGGAATGAAAGTTATGCATGATTTAGTGATTAAAGTGCAAGCTGCCTTGCAGCAGGTGTATAGACAAATGCACACTGTTTTGTGGCATTTTGCAAACTGTCTTGTAAACAGTTTTAGGCCTTGGAATATGCATTGTTTTACATGAACTAGAATGTAGAAAAGTGTAGTTAAGTGTAATGGAAAATGCACATGAGCATGTTGCCCAATATGTGAATGTTATATGCTTGTAGCATTGCTTGATTTAATGACCTTGTCTTGAATTGAATGACTTTGTGAACTTGTCTTGATATGTGTTTGCTTGTAATGTGTTAGAACCAGGATTAAACTTGGTGGAAGAGGAAAGATTGGAACAATCTAAAGCATAGAACAAAGGAGTGTGGATCCAAGACTAGCTAGCTTGGAGTATTGTGAGTGTAGTTACCTCTAGGGTTAGGACTAGGTCCTAACCAATGTATTCTTGTTACATTCATGAATTGTTAAATGAACCTAATCATGAACTTGACCTAATAAGGGAAGAATGACTAGTAATGCATGAAACTAGATCACATCTTGATTTACATGATCAATTCGAATGCTAAGCATGGTTGTATGTTATATTGGTGCTTGTATGTGGCATGATACATATGATTGAATGCTAAAGAACATGCATGAGCTATTATCTCATCTTGATGAAATGAAATATGAAACTACTTGATATGGGAGATATGGCTCAATGGCCTAAGGGCCAAATATGAAATGAACTTGCTTGACATGATATTGATTCTGAAACACTTGAATAAATGGTAAATCAAACAACCTTGGTAGCTAGTTGGACTAGGTAGAAGGGCATGCTTTAGAGTCTATAGCTCATTGTGTAAGGGTAAACTACGGTCCAGGGCTAAGACCCCTATTTGGAGATAGATGGAGGGTACGTATGTGGTCTTTGGAGACAGTTGGAGGGTTGACCAACATTACGGTGCATCTTATGGTGACAGTTGATTGGAGACTCGATTACCTATACAAACTAAATACCAAGGGGTTGTTTAATGAATAACAATTGAAATAACAATCCAATAATACATGATACTTGTCTTGAATTCCATGATATGTATGTTACTTGACTTGAAAGCATGACTCCTTGATTTCTTGTTTTGCAAGCATGTGTGCTTGATTCATGAAGTATGAAATCTTGTTGTTTGTATCTTGCTGGCCAAATGCTTGACATCATTAGATAGGATAAACTTGATGCTTAAAAGCCTAGCTAAGATGGTTCCAATGCTTGAAAGCCTAGCTAAGATCACTATAATGCTTGAAAGCCTAGCTAAGATCATTATAATGCTTGAAAGCCTTAGCTAGGTCTATACTTGACTTTAATGACACATAAAACTTGAAATAACAAATGGTTAGACTAGTTAATGCCTCACTAAGTACATTATTGTACTTATCACTCTCGTTTTCATTCTTCCCAACTACAAGATAAAGGATTCAATTGTTGTTTTATCTTGAATGCCTTGTTTAGTGTACATGTTTTGCTTTAAATCAAAGTAGTATGAGATGAACCATGTCGATTGCTTCCCATTCGAATGTCTTGGACCTAAAGGTTTGCTAGTATGTAAATATACCTTGATGTATGTGTTATGTATGCTTATATAGTTGTTTGCCGAATGCATATGGATTGGAATAAGACTTGAATGAACTAGTTACATGCCTTGTAGTATGTTTGTGTAAATGGCCGAATGGTTAGGTATGGAAATAGGCTCGAATGGAACTAGGTACATGTGATTTGAATGTTTAAGAATCATGTTAGAAATTTTGAGTTTGCTGTACATGCATAAGTCTAAGAAACAAATAAATGAAATGTAATTAGGTTGTCTTAGATCAATTCGAATGATAAGGATCAAAGGAAGCAAAATATATTGAAATTGTAGTAACTTGTAATTGTAAATATGAAATGAATTAAGATTAGTGACCTATTCGAATGGTAAGCTTGAAAGGAGATAATGTAGTGCCTTGTTCGAATGGTTTAGGATGAGTATGAATCAATTGTGTGGTTACTTGTATGATAAGAAAGTTGCCTTGCTTGCCTTGTTCATTGTTTGTATTGTGTTCGAATGCCTTTGGTGATTTAAAGTCTAATTATGAGATCTTACTTGTTACCTTAGTAAGTATGGTTTCTTGATTGTTCTTGTATTGTTAACGCTTTGTTCCTTGCCTTGCCATTCCTTGCTTGTTAAGTAACGCTTCCGAGCTGGGTTCCTACTAGCCCAGATAGGGGTGTTACATTTTAATTGGTAATCAAAGCTTTAGGTTTAGTCAATTGTAGGACTAAACTGGGCTATCATGCATCATATAAGACACTTGTGCCACCAAGGAGACTTGTTTTGAATAGCTTGTGTCTTGCTTATTAAACCGAACCCCTAATTGTTCTATTTGAAAGTAGAATATCTGAAACAAGACTTGGCCGGGATAATGAAAGTCCTGAAGGCTCTTTAAATGAAAGAGATAGTCTTTCGAGATTAAACCTAAAAATGTAAAATAAAGCCTTGTAGTTTCGAACCCTATAGGAGGAAATATGCCTATTAACTTCCTTTGCAAGCAATGTCCTATAAGTATTCGAAATGTACCTTTTCCTATGGACCTTTATGTCTTGCCTTCTTTTGAGTTCGATCTAGTGTTAGGACTAGATTGGTTAAGAAAACATGAAGCATGGATAGATTGCCAAAATATGAGACTTTATCTCTAGGGTTTAGGAAAAGAATCAATCCTCCTAATTGATAGAAAACCGACCTCAATCTTTGCTGCCATGACTATGCAAGATGAATTTCAATTCAGCTTACCTAGTATGCCAATTGTGTCTGAATTCATTGATGTTTTTCCCGAAGAACTCCCCGGTCTCCCTTCAACCAGAGAAGTAGAGTTCAGGATTGAAGTTCAACCTGGAACAACTTCAGTGTCCATCACACCTTATCGAATGGCACCTATTGAATTGATAGAACTCAAGAAGCAACTCCAAGAGTTACAAGATAAAGGCTTTATTCAGCCTAGCTCATCTCATTGGGGTGCTCTAGTCTTGTTCGTGAAGAAGAAAGACGAGACTATGAGTCTCTGTATTAACTATAGACAATTGAACAAGCTCACAACCAAGAATCAGTATCCTCTCCAAAGGATAGAAGATCTCTTCAATCAACTTAAGGATGCTTTGGTGTTCTCAAAGATCGATCTTCGATCGGGATACTATCAAATGAGGTTAAAAGAAGAAGATGTACCCAAGACAGCCTTTTGTACTCGATATGGCCACTTTGAATTCCTTGTAATACTATTCGGGTTAACGAATGCTCCGACTGCTTTCATGGACCTCATGAACCGTGTATTCAACCCTATCTTGACAAGTTTGTGGTCGTCTTCATCGATGACATTATGGTGTATTCTCGGAATAAGGAAGAACACTTCAAATACCTTCAAATTGTATTGCAAACTCTCAAAGAACGTCAAGTGTTCGCAAAGTCCTCTAAGTATGAATTATGGCTATCAGAAGTCTCATTCCTTGTCCATGTCATCTCGGCAAAAGGAATTAAAGTAGACCCGAGCAAAATTTGATCCATCATGGATTGGAGACCTCTGAGGAATGTTGGTAAAATCATAAGCTTTCTCGGTTTAGCCGGGTATTATCGATGATTTTGCAAAGGATTCTCATCCATTGCCGCAAGCTTAACTAAGCTAACTCGCAAAGATACGCCCTTTGTTTGGTCGGAGAATCAACAACAAAGCTTCGATCAACTTAAACAAGCCCTGACTCATACACCGATTCTTATCCAAGAAGAATCGGGTAAAGAATTCACTATCTATAGTGATGTATCTCATTTAGGACTAGGATGTGTCCTAACGCAAGATGGAAAAGTGGTAGCTTACGCTTCAAGGCAACTGAAACCACATGAGTCAAACTACCATACACATGATCTAGAATTGGCAGCTATGGTGTTTACTCTCAAAATATGGAGGCATTACTTGTACGGGGAGAAATGTAACTTGTTCACATACCACAGGAGTCTCAAATATCTCCTGACTTAGAAAGATTTGAATCTGAGACAATGAAGATGGCTAGAATTGCTTAAAGACTATGATTTGGTTATCAACTACCATCCGAGGAAAGCAAACGTGGTTGCTGATGCCCTTAGTTTTGCAGACTATACTCGGGTGAACCCCTAAATCCAAATTCTAGAATATTTTAATCAAATTTGAACTTTCTTGGATTACAAGTAATCCATTCGAACACCTTGTTTTGCAAGTAACTACTCAAAATTTTCTCTTAATGATCTTGTTCTTTCATTTGTAGCTTCCTTGGCTATCAATGCTCACTTCCGTTTATCCAAGAGACAAAAATTCTTGTTTGAACTTCAAGTTCAATCTAGCTTGATCTCAAGAATTAAAGAACTCCAACAAACTGATCTAGATCTTCAGAAGATTATATCCAAGCTAGATTCTGAGTCTAATTCTGACTTCTCCCTCAAGTCGAATGGACTCCTCTATTTCAAGGATAGAGTAAATGTTCCTAACAATGAGGAACTAAGACAATAAATATTACAAGAAGCTCACCAAATCTCTTTCTCGATTCACTCAGGATCAGTTAAGATGTACAAGGATTTATAGCCACTATACTGGTGGCCGGGTATGAAATCGGCTATCACATACTTCGTATCGAAGTGTCTAACTTGTTAGAGAGTTAAAGCCTACCATCAAGTCCCTACTGGATTGCTCCAACCAATCAAATTCCATAAGTGGAAATGGGTTCGGATTACAATGGATTTCGCTACTGGTCTTCCTTCCACTCCAAAAAAGAATGATGTTGTATGGGTGATTGTTGATAGATTCACAAAGTCTACTCACTTCATCCCTGTTCGAATAAACATGAGCTTGGAAACCATAGCAAAGCTATACATCCGTGAAGTGATTCGATTACACAGTGTACCTACAGCTATAATCTCTTACCGTGATCCCAAATTTGCTTCTCGATTTTGGATCTCTTTGCAGAAGGCTCTAGGAGCTAAAGTGCATCTTAGTACAGCCTTCCATCCTCAACCAGATGAAAAATCTGAAAGAATCATCCAATTACTTGAAGATATGCTACATGCTTGTGTTGTAGACTTTGGAAAGAATTGGGAGAAATCTCTACCCCTTGTAGAGTTTGCTTACAACAATAGTTACCAAACATCTATTCAGATGGCTCCCTTCGAAGCTCTATACGGAATAAGATGTAGAACTCCCTTGTGCTGGTCTGAATTGGGAGAAAGCAAGGTCTTAGGACCTCAATTACTCAGAGAAACCGAAGAACAAGTGAAGATCATACATGACCAATTAAAGGCAGCTTTCGATTGGCAAAAAGCTTATAATGACTTGAAAAAGAGAGACATCCAATACAATGTTAGAGACAAGGTCTTCTTTAAGGTTTCTCCTTGGAAAAAAGTCTTGGAAAAAAGCTTAAGCTTTCGATAGGCAAAAAGCTCAGCCATTGGTTTATCGGACCTTTCGAAATCATTGAGAGAATTGGTCCAATGGCTTATCGATTGGCACTTCTTAGTGAATTCGATAAGATCCACAATGTATTCGATGTTTCCATGCTCCGAAGATATAGATCTGATCCATCTCATGTTCTTGAAGCCGAAGAGGTGGAATTCAATCCTGATCTATCGCATGAAGAAGAACCTATTCAGATACTTTACAAGGAAGTCAGAAGACCTCGAAACAAGAATGTTCCTATTGTCAAAGTCTTGTGGACAAATCACAAGGTTGAATAGGCAACATGGGAATCTGAAGTGGTCATGAAGAAGCAATATCCTCACCTATTTGATTTAGGTAAATTTGAGGACGAATTTATCTTAAGGGGGAGAATTGTAATATCCCAAATCATTGCCTAGTAACTTGTTATAAGCCAATTAGAGTTTAATTGTACAAACAATCTACAAATTAGAAGAATTGAATTAAACCTAGTGACTAAATTACATGGATTGATAAAGAAGCAACCTAATCATGAATATCATATAGTAACAAATTGTAAATATAGGATTGCATGCATTAAGATGAGTAATTAAGGATTTATGAAGCAATTAGACCAAAAAGTGCCAAGTGGAAGCAAATAGCTAAGCCATGTGATAACACCTTTGCCAAGTGGCCATCTTGTTATCATCCTCCCCACCTTGGCTGAAACACCCATCAGCCATCTAGGAGAGAAAAATCACCATTGTTGAGATGAAGAAAGCTTGCATGAGATCAATTGCATGAAAATTGAATAACTAGGAAAATTGTAAGCGAGTTTTAAATCCTTTCTCCATAGCAACTTGATTGAATGAGTTATTGATGATGTTTTTGTTGCCTTGATGAAATTGAATGGTTGTTATACATGTTAGGGACATGCTAGCTTCAATGTAAAATTTGAAATCTTGATTTCTAGTAACCAATGTGATATAGGATATATGTATAATTGCTGGAAATTTGAAGTATATGAACATGATTGAAAACAGTCTTGATTACGGACTATTTTGATTGAGAAATTGCGTAAACATGTTAAATGAACATAGAACCCTGTTTTGATCATGTTTCTAGGTAAAAAGATGATTGAATTGAATACATATGTTGCTGGAAATGTGACTACACCTAATTTAGTTCAATTAGGTAATGGACTGCCTAGTTGATTAATTGAATGTGCAAATGTGATCAAATATATCAAATTAGGTTCAACATGATTATGCCCTGCTTTAAGAACATTTCTAGGTGAGTTATGATGACCTAGACATGTATGAACATGAACATGAATGGAATTTCCATGTTAAGACCTTGCTAAAATTAGTTAAGAAGCTAGAAATCCAACCTAGTGCAATCTGCCCAGAATGCTCTGTTCTGGGCAGTGATTTTGAAAAATCACTATAAACTGTATATAATGAATTTAAGGATGAAATTTTGGTAGACAACACCTTGGTATTTCTAAATTCATTAGGTGAAAATAGAACTGAACTCTGGGTTGTATACTGAAATGTAGACTAGAAACACTAGGGACAATTCAAATTGTCCAGTGTAGCAAAATGTCCTATTTTTAAGTTAAAACTGTATTAATTGGAAATTAACTAAAATGAAAGCCTTATATGGTCATAAATAAAGTTTTGTTATCTTTCCAACGGTGTAAACCAATTGAAATTCCGACGTACGGAATGAAAGTTATGCATGATTTAATGACTAGAGTGCAAGCTGCCTGGCAGCGGTTGTATAGACAAATGCACACTGTTTTGTGGAATTTTGCAAACTGTCTTGTAAATAGTTTTAGGCCTTGGAATATGCTTTGTTTTACATGAACTAGAATTTAGAAAAGTGTAGTTAAGTGCAATGGAAAATGCACATGAGCATGCTGCCCAATATGTGAATGTTATATGCTTGTAGCATTGCTTGATTTAATGATCTTGTCTTGAATTGAATGAGTTTGTGAACTTGTCTTGATATGTGTTTGCTTGTAATGTGTTAGAACCAGGATTGAACTTGGTGGAAGAGGAAATATTGGAACAATCTAAAGCCAAGAACAAAGGAGTGTGGATCCAAGACTAGCTAGCTTGGAGTATTCTGAGTGTAGTTGCCTCCAGGGTTAAGACTAGGTCCTAGCCAATGTATTCTTGTTACATTCTTGAATTGTTAAATGAACCTAATCATGAAATTGACCTAATAAGGGAAGAATGACTAGTAATGCATGAAACTATATCGCATCTTAATTTAAATGATCAATTCGAATGCTAAGCATGGTTGTATGGTATATTGGTGCTTGTATGTGGCATGATACTTGTGATTTAATGCTAAAGAACATGCTTGAGATATTATCTCATCTTGATGAAATGAAACATGAAACAACTTGATATGGGAGCTATGGCTCAATTGCCTAAGGGCCTAATATGAGATGAACTTGCTTGACATGATCTTGATCTTGAAACACTTGAATAAATGGTAAATCAAACAACCTTGGTAGCTAGTTGGACTAGGTAGAAGGGCATGCCTTAGAGTCTAGAGCTCATTGTGTAAGGGTGGACTACCGTCCAAGGCTAAGGCCCCTATTTGGCGATAGATGGAGGGTACGTATGTGGTCTTTGGCGATAGTAGGAGGGTTGACCAGCACTACGGTGCATCTTGTGGCAACAGTTGGTTGGAGACTCGATTACCTATACAAACTAAGTACCAAGGGGGTTGTTTAATGAATAGCAATTGAAATAACAATCCAATAATACATGATACTTGTCTTGAATGCCATGAAATGTATGTTACTTGAATTGAAAGCATGACTCCTTGATTTCTTGTTTTGCAAGCACGTGTGCTTGATTCATGAAGTATAAAATATTGTTGCTTGTATCTTGTTGGCCGAATGCTTGACATCCTTAGATAGGATAAACTTGATGCTTGAAAGCCTAGCTAAGATCACTCTAATGCTTGAAAGCCTAGCTAAGATCACTATAATGCTTGAAAGCCTAGCTAAGATCTCTATAATGCTTGAAAGCCTTAGCTAGGTTTATACTTGAAATTAATGACACATAAAACTTGAAATAACAAATGGTTAGACTAGTTACTACCTCACTAAGTACATTCTTGTACTTATCACTCTTATTTTCATTCTTCCCAACTATAGGATAAAGGATTCAATCGTTGCTTGATCTTGAATACCTTGTTTAGTGTACATGTTTTGCTTGCAATGAAAGTAGTATGAGATGAACCATGTTGATTGCTTCCATTCGAATGTCTTGGACCTAAAGAGTTGCTAGTATGTAAATATACCTTGATGTATGTGTTATGTATGCTTGTATAGTTGATTGCTGAATGCATAAGGACTGGAATAAGACTTGAATGAACTAGTTACATGCCTTGTAGTATGTTTGTGTAAATGGCCGAATGGTTAGGTATGGAAATAGGCTCAAATGGAACTAGGTACATGTAATTTGAATGTTCAAGAATCATGTTAGAAATTTTGGGTTAGGTGTACATGTATAAGTCTAAGAAACAAATAAATGAAATGGAATTAGGTTGTATTAGATCAATTCGAATGATAAGGATCAAAGGATTTAAAATATATTGAAATTGTAGTAACTTGTAATTGTAAACATGAAATGAATTAAGATTAGTGACCTATTCGAATGGTAAGCTTGAAAGGAGATAATGTAGTGCCATGTTCGAATGGTTTATGATGAGTATGAATCAATTGTGTGGTTACTTGTATGATAAGAAAGTTGCCTTACTTCCCTTGTCCATTGTTTGTATTGAGTTCGAATGCCTTTGGTGATTTAAAGTCTAATTATGAGAGCTTACTTGTTAGCTAAGTAAGTATGGTTGCTTGATTGTTCTTGTATTGTTAGTGCTTTGTTCCTTGCCTTGCCATTACTTGCTTGTTAAGTAACGCTTCCATGCTGGGTTCCTACTAGCCCGGGTAGGGGGTGTTACAGGGCACCTACTCGAGTCTATCACATCTGGGGGCGTGAGGATGAAGAATCTGCCGATGTAATTGCAGGTACAATCTACCTTGATACATACCATGTTTATGCTTTATTTGATACGAGATCAACCCATCCATTCATAAGATCTCCTTTATTTGAAAAGCTTAAATTGAAGCCTAGATATGTTAGTTGTAGCTTAATTGCTACCAATCCTTTATGTGATAATGTAATAGTAAACCAAATATGTAAGGATTGCCCTTTGTTTATTCAGGGCATCCTTTTCCTGGCTGACTTGTTATTGTTACCTTTTGTTGAATTCAATCTCATTCTGGGATTAGATTGGTTAGGAAGGCATCAAACTTGGGTAGATCTCCAAAAGAGAAAATTGTTTCTTCGTGGTCTAGGAGAAAAATCCATTACCTTGATCGATAAGAAACCTATTAGCATCTTTGCTGCTATGAATAAAAGTGATGAAATTGAGTTCGGGGTAAGTTCATTCCCTGTTGTTTTTGACATCCCTGATGTTTTTTCCTGAGGAATTGTCGGCATTACCCCCTATTCGGGAAGTCAAATTCAAGATTGAAGTTCAACTCGAGAGTGATCCAATGTCTATCGCTCCATATTGAATGGCCCCTATTGAACTCAAAGAGCTTAAGCAACAATTGCAAGAGCTTCAAGATAACAGCTTCGTACGACCCAGCTCTTCACCCTGGGGAGCACCCGTGTTGTTCGTTAAGAAGAGGGATAGGTCGATGAAGTTATGTATTAATTATCGTCAGCTAAACCGAGTCACTATCAAGAACAAGTACCATTTTCTGAGGATTGAGGACTTGTTCGATCAAGTCAAGGATGCCAAAGTCTTCTCCAAGATCGATTTGTGACCGGGGTACTATCTGATGAGAATGCAAGACTTGGATGTACCCGAAACGGCTTCCAGGACTCGTTATGGTCACTACGATTTCCTAGTTATGCCGTTCAGGCTAACCAATGCTCCAGCGGCTTTCATGGACTTAATGAATGAAGTGTTCAAACCTTATTTGGACAAATTCATGGTTGTCTTTATTGATGGCATTCTTGTCTACTCAAAGGACAAAGAAGAACATGCTAATCACCTTCGAATTCTACTCCAAACATTGAGTGAGAATCGGCTATATGCCAAATTGAGCAAATGCGAGTTCTGGCTCTAGGAAGTATCCTTCTTGGGCCATGTTATCTCATCCGAAGGGATAAAGGTTGATCCTAAGAAGATTCAAACCACATCGAATGGAGACCTCCAAGAAATGTTAGCGAGGTAAGGAGTTTTCTCAATTTAGCCGGGTATTACCGAAGATTTGTAAAAGGGTTCTCAATTCTTGCTACTCCATTGACTCGACTCCTTCGAAAGAATATTCCATTTAAATAGTATGAGGACCAGCAAAGAAGCTTTGATTAATTGAAGCAAGTCTTAACTCAAGCTCTTGTTCTAATCCAACCTGAATCGGGAAAAGACTTTACAGTCTTCAGTGATGCTTCCCGTCTCGGTTTAGGCTGTGTATTGATGCATGATGGGAAGGTCATTGCATATGCTTCTCAGAAACTTAAGCCACATGAATTGAACTATCCAACACATGCCTTAGAGCTAGCTGCGGTCGTGTTTGCTTCAAAGATCTAGAGACATTATCTATATAGAGAGAAATGTCGATTGTTTATGGATCATCAGAGCTTAAAATACATTCTAACTCAGAATGAGTTAAATGTTTGAGAACGAAGATGGGTGGAACTACTAAAAGACTATGGTCTAATCATTGATTACCACCCAGGCAAGGCAAATGTTGTGGCTGATGCACTCAATCCGACTTGAATTCGAGGATCAAAGAGCTTCAACAAAATGATCCAGAACTTCAGAAGATATTGAAAGAAATTGAATCCAAGCCGAGCACTCAATTCTCACTGCAATCAAATGGTGTGCTCTACTTCAAGAATCGGGTTTCTGTACCCAATGATCCAACTGTTAAGAGGGAAATGCTTCAAGAAGCACATAGTAGTCCTTTTTCAATACATTCAGGACTGATCAAGATATATAAGGACTTAAAGGAAGTCTATTGGTGGCCGGGATTGAAGGCTGATATTGTTGACTTTGTATCGAAGTGCCTCACTTGCTAGAAGGTGAAGGCATAACACCAACTACCTACTAGACTCCTTCAACCCATCGAATTGACTTAATGGAAGTGAGAGTGTATAACTATGAACTTCGTATCAGGATTACCTCTATCACCGAGGAAAAATGATGTTATTTGGGTGATCGTTGATAGGTTCACCAAATCGGCACACTTCCTACCTGTTCGGATGAACATAAGCCTCAAACAACTAGCTGAACTATACTTGAAAGAAGTAGTAAACTTCACGGTGTTCCTAGATCTATCATATCTGATCGGGACTCTTGTTTTGATTCTCGATTCTGGAGGGCACTTCAAGAAGCTTTGGGAACTAAGCTGAACCTTAGCACTACCTTCCATCCACAAACTGATGGACAGTCTGAAAGGGTAATCCAAGTGCATGAAGACATGCTTCGAGCTTGCATTATTGACTTCGATAAAGACTGGGAGAAATCTCTACCATTAGCCGAGTTTGCCTACAACAATAGCCATCAAGCTTCTATCAAAATGGCCCCATATGAAGCATTGTATGGTAGGAGATGTAGAACTCCCCTATGCTGGTCTGAATTGGGTGAAAATATGGTCTTAGGACCTGAATTACTTCGTGAAACTAAAAATCAAGTTTGGGTGATTCATAGTAGATTGAAAGATGCCTTTGATAAGCAAAAGGCTTATGCCGACCTCAAAATAAGAAGCATTGAATATCGAGTGGGAGATTACGTATTCAAGAAGGTATCTCATTGGAAGAAAATCCTCAGATTCGGGAAGAAAGGTAAACTAAGCCCTCGATTCATCAAACCCTTTGAAGTCTTGGAAAAGATTGGTCCAGTTGCTTACAAGCTAGCACTTCCTACTAAATTCAATAGAATCCACAACATCTTCCATGCATCGATGTTGAGGAAGTATCAGTTAGATCCATCACATGTGCTAGAGCCTGATGAAGTGGAACATAATCCTGATCTATCGTATGATGAAGAGCCAATTCAAATACTTGATAAAGAAGTCAAGAAGCTTCGCAATAAGATTGTACCATTGGTGAAAATTCTATGGAAGAATCACAATGTAAAAGAAGCCACTTGGGAACCCGAAACAACAATGAGAAAGCAGTACCCTCATCTATTCCCCTCAGGTAAATTCGAGGACGAATTTCTTTAAGGGGGAGGGAATTGTAATATCCTCAAAACTAGTATAAAAGAATTTACTAGAATCCCTAACTGATTGAAAGTAAAGTGCTATATCTAGTTAATAAGGAATAGAATGTTATAAATGAAAAAGTAGTAACTTAATGTATAAGTGACCAAACCAAAACAAACAACAAATTGAAGGAATGCTTGTAAAATTCATACATTCCTAAAATGTCCTTACACATGTCATTAATTAGGGGATAATTAAGGATGAATTAGTCATTTAAGGGAGGAAATTAATTGATGAATTATCATCACCTTCCTCATTGTGGCCGTGTAGTAGAAAGAAAGAAGAGAGAAAGGGGATTGAGTGAGAAAGCTTTATAATCATAGATTCAAGCTTGAATTTGGTGAAATTGGAGTTGCTAGCATTCATATAATCTTGATAGGAAGGTAAAATCTCTTCCTTAATGTGTTATAGATACAAATGATGCATGTAGATTTAGGGTTCTTGCTTGAATTATAGGAAATTGATGAATAGATAGTGAATTGATGCCATGAACTAGTTAAGAAGTTTGATTGATTGATTAATCCATGAAATTGACATGACATTCGAATGAATAGGAGAAATTGATGTTGTCAATAGTCAAATTGATGGTGAAATGCTATGCTAGATGCTGGAAAATTTGGATGATGATTAGAATGGATGATTGAAATGTAAATTGAAATTGTAGATGCTAGAAATTCTAGTGGATTGATGTCCTAATGAATCAAATTGAAAAAGTTGCTCAATTGCCCTATTTTTTATAGGTTGGACATATAATTGGACTGACCTAGACATGTATGAATGAGTATATATGCTGAACAAACATGTTATAATCTTCTTTAGATGAATTATGAAGCTATAAGCTTAACCTAGTGTAATCTGCCCAGAAAACTCTGTTCTAGGCAGTAACTTTGAAAAATCACCATAAATTGTATAAATTGAATTTCAGGCTGAACTTTTTATGGACGGTGCCGTAACATGTCTAAATTCATTAAGAGAAAGCATAACTGAATTCTGGAGTGTAGAATGAATTGTAGAGAAGAAATACTAGGGACAGTGCAAACTCTCAAGTGTTGTAAATTACTCTGTCTTTAAGCTAAAAACTGTATTAATTGGCAAAGGATTAAAATGTAAGGCTTATATTGTTAGAAGGAAAATTAAGTTAGCATTCTAACGGTGTAAATTGTTCGATATTCTGACATACGAAATAAAATATATGAACATTTAAGCAAGTAAGCTGCCAGGCAGCAACAATTTAGATGTTTATATTGAATTGTATGCTTGAGTATAGAGTCACATAATGACTCAATTGGTTGCTGGATTGTGTCTAATACACTATGTATTGTATGAATGTTAGATCAAGTGGAAACTGAGGTTAAAGGGGCTCACTTAGATCAACAAGCTAGTAGAGGAAAAGGGATTACAATCTAAGATCGACAATAACTCGAAAAATTCTTGTGAGTGTAGTTTAAAGTTTGGAGAGGGCGGTAACCTCTCCAAGTCTATTTTTGATTTGTAATCATTATTTAATATTAAGTATAAATTGTATCATGAGCTTGCTATGGAGCATTAGCAAGGTAAGTACTCTTTTGAGTGGTTACTTGATTGTGAAGCAAGCTTGAATTGCCATTGATTGTAATGATGTGCTTATTGCCTAATTGAACTATATTGAAATGAATCATGATGTTATAGATAGAAGTACTCAATTCATTTTTGAATGACATATCGAATGATACTCCTTCACTGACAATGGAAACATTGATATTGGATTGGATTGAGCCCTATTCGACTAAAAGGGAATATTGGCACAATTTGTGCACATTGACTTGAATCATGCTTCTAATTGATTGAAAGTGATAACTATTGTAAGCCTTGGTCTCGAGTCGATCTTAGATATAGTTGGCATGCCATAGAGTCTGTAGAGCTCATTGTCGGGGTGGACTACGGTCCAGGACATTGGTCCCTAATTGGCGATAGTAGGAGGTAAGTATTGTTATTGGTCAGTGGGAGGGATTTTACCAGGTACTTGGTACCATATTGTCTATTGTTATTGGCAAAAATTTGGTTGGAGACTCAGTATCTAGACTGAGTAATCGATTCTCAAGGCTATACCTAAAATAAACTAGTAACTCATGTTCATTGAACCTATTGCTGCATTGAATTGCATTGCTTGAGTGTAAAGAAATTATCAAATGCCATGAACTATTCAACATTGCTTATGAGATTACTTGATTGTAAAGAAATCATCAAATGCCATGAACTATTGAACATCGCTTATGAGATTGCTTGATTGTAAAGAAATCATCAATTGCCATGAACTATTGAACATTACTTATGAGATTGCTTGTGTTTTGAAACATTGATTGTGTTCAAAGAATATGTTATGCCTAGTAGCCGAATTGGATGATTAAGCATGTCTAAACTTCAAGCCTTGTATTGATATTGGATTGAAAATCTAGCAATGTACCTAGTATTGGTTGCCTAGTTTCGAATGGTTTCTTAATGATGGGGAAACCATACCATCTAATTGATGGTTCGTAGTTGAGACTTATAGTATTGGTTGCCTTGAACTTTAACTCACTCACTATGCTTTGCTTATTCAAGTCTCATTTCTACGATACAGGTTGATATCGGTTACTATCTTGAAGTCTAAGCTTGTACAAGTCACTTTTTGCTCAAAAAGAGTATGTTTCCATTTGTTATAGTTCTCCTATGATGGTGGCACCTAAGGCATGTATATTCATGATCATTTTGTATGGTTTGTATAAGTTAACTTGATCTACGACTTATGAAGAGTATGGTATGTATATATAAACATGTATGTACTTTATTGAGTTTGACTGTTTGTTAATCTAATGTTGATTTTCCATGGTTAAATTATGCATAAATGGTTGTATAGAACTATTGAAATTGGCTAGTTGACTAGAGATAAATGTAGCAATCTATATGTTTAGACATGAACCACATTGATCACCTTAGGAACTAGTCGAATTGTGTAGATAATATTGGAAGCATGTATGATTGATTATGGTAACTTAAGTAAATGATGTGATCACCTATTGGTATGCATAATAACTACATAGGAGCTTGAAATTTCTCTTTCTTGTTATGCATCTAGTCGAATGCTTGCTTGAAGGACAAGTAAGTCCTAATTGGTGTTGAACATGATATCTAATTGCTTTATGGGTCCTAATTTTTCAAATATGTGTATCATACATTGTTTAAATAGTCTTCCCCTAACCGAATGGTAACTTATTGAGCAAGAAAGGCCTAAAATGAATTGAACACTCCACCTTTGATTGTATGATTCATTGTTTGAAATTATGGTAACTTACCTAATTCTACTAGGGTGGTTAGAGTATGTTACATAATGGTAATCAGAGCTTATGGTTGCATGATTCTAGGGTCTATTGCATGAATAGGCTACTGTCATTGATCATTTAGGTGCCACCTAGGAGTTACTTGAATATTGATTGGATTGTGACTTGAGCTTGACTTCTCTTATTCCTTATATATACAATGTCTAAAACAAGATTGGGCAAGGATAATGAAAGCCCGACTGGCTCCTCCAATGAAGGAACGAGTGTAAGGATGAACCAAGATCCCCAGAAGCCTACTGAACCTCAACAAGTTCAGTAGGAAGTTCATGTGATTCATCCTATTCAATGAGAATACTTCTCCAGTCTGAAGGAGATGTTTGATCAGATGATTGTCTCATTGAGACAAAGTACTTCTGAATCTTCAGTAGCAAAACCGGCAAGAGCTCCTATTGATAAGTTAGCTCAACACATAGCTTACACCTTCACTAGAACAAGTGAAGATAAGCCAGAAGAAGTAGAGTATTGGTTGGAGAATACAACAAGAATATTGTCTAAGCAACTGCAGTGCTCAGATGAATACAAGCTGGAGGGTGCAGTAGCTTTATTGGCCGAGAAAGCATTGAATTGGTGGGAAACTACTACTTTGGCAGCACTTGAAGAAGCTGTCACCTGGGAATTCTTCCTTAAAGAATTAAAAAAAGAAGTATATAAGTGATCAATATCTTGCTAATCACAAAAATAAGTTCTTGTACCTAAAACAAGGAGGGAAGCCTATCGAGCAGTATGTTAGTGAATTCTACAAATATTGCAAATACGGCTCAGAATTCATAAAGAAAGAGGAAGATAAGTGTAGAATGTTCATCGACGGTCTTAGTGATGAGTTAGGCCCCTTATTCACTACTTTGGGGATTACTGACTTCCAAGAACTGGTCAACAGAGTTATAGCTACTGAAGCAAAGATGAAGACTTCAGCAAAGCGATCAGAGAATCAGTCCCGAGATAACATAAGATCGAGGGATGATCACAAGACTCATTGGCGCAACAAGAAACAAAAGCATCATGGAGGAAATTCTTCTAATCAGGGAAATTTCTCAAAGGGTAGCTATACACCCAAGCTACAAGCTATGTCCAGATCCTCAACACTTAAGGTGTCATTGCATAGTATCGGGAATAGCGGGAGGGAGAATCAACTACTTGTAAGACTTGTCAAAAGAACCATACCAGAGTTTGTAGAAAGCTCACCAATGCTTGCTATTTGTGTGGAGACACAACACACTATGTCAAAAATTGCCCCCAAAATCTGAACAAGTTGCCTTCTCATACTTCTCATAAATCGAACCAAGCTCCTTCACCCAAGGGAAAGGGTTTGAAGAAATATAACTCAGGTAACTACGGAAAGAGCAAAGGCCAAGGGTCTAATGCTACATATCAAGAAACCCAGACACCTGCTCGAGTCTATCATATCCGGGGGCATGAGGATGAAGATCTGTCGATGTAATTGCAGGTACAATCTACCTTGATACATACCCTATTTATGCTTTATTTGATACGGGATCAACCCATTCATTCATAAGATCTCCTTTATTCAAAAAGCTTAAATTGAAGATTGAATATGTTAGTTGTAGCTTAATTGCTACCAATCCTTTAGGAGATAATGTAATGGTAAACCAAATATGTAAGGATTGCCCTTTGTTTATTCAGGGCATCCCATTCCTGGCCGACTTGTTATTGTTACCTTTTGTTGAATTCGGTCTCATTTTGGGATTAGATTGGTTAGGAAGGCATCAAGCTTGGTTAGATTGCCAAATGAGAAAATTGTTTCTCTGAGGTCTAGGAGAAAAATCCATTACCTTGATCGATAAGAAACCTATTAGCATATTTGTTGCTATGATTAAAAGTGATGAAATTGAATTCGGGGTAAGTTCATTCCCTGTTGTTTATAACTTCCCTGATGTTTTTCCTGAGGAGTTATGGGGATTACCCATTATTCGGGAAGTCAAATTCAAGATTGAAGTTAAACCAGGAGTGATCCATTGTCTATCGCTCCATATCGAATGGCCCATATTGAACTAAAAGAGCTTAAGAAGCAATTGCAAGAGCTTCAAGACAAGGGCTTCATACGACCCACCTCTTCACCCTGGGGAGCACCCATATTGTTTGTTAAGAAGGATGGGTCGATGAGGCTATGTATCGATTAACGTCAGCTAAACTGCTCACTGTCAAGAACAAGTATCCATTGTCTAGGATTTAGGACTTATTGGATCAATTTATGGATGCCAAAGTCTTCTCCAAGATTGATTTGTGATCGGGGTACTATCAGATGAGAATACAAGGCTCGGATGTACCCAAAACGGCTTTCAAGACTCGTTATGGTCACTACGATTTCCTAGTTATGTCGTTCGGGCTAACCAATGATCTAGTGGCTTTCATGGACTTAATCAAGGGGTCCCTTGATGTAATCAACTATGAAATAATGAAATTCAATACTATAACAGTGATCTTATAGATTTTCATGTCATTCCGGTAACATCTACCTAACCGATTAGACTATGTGATATTCAGTGAACATTTTCTAAATATTTTAAAATTATGTTTGGTGCCTCTTAACAGAATTAACTACCACCATATCGATACATCTTGGGGTCGTATTGGCACGGGTGTGCATGAGGTTGAGGTCTAGATGGAGCTATCCAAACTTGTATCGGTACGGTTCGGGTCGTATCGGTACCGCATTCAATGGTAACAACCCAATTCCTAGTAACTCAAGAACTTACTGCCAGGACCCGTACTTTTACCTGTATTGATACGAGTTGAGCAATGTTGACTTTGACCATGTCCCGTATCGATGCAATTAATTTCACAAACCTCACTGCCAAGATCCGTATCGATACACCTAGACCCGTATCGATACGCCTAGACTCGTATCAATGCCCTACGGTGAACTTGTACTTTCCCCAGGCCAAATATGTAAGGTTGTATCGATACAGCTTGACCTGTATCGGTACGCCCTACACTGTAATATCATTTTTTATTTGGTTTTTAATCCATTTGACCTAGCAATTGATGTCCAAAAGTAATGAAACTTTACCAACCATACTCCAATACCATAATCTACTTGCATGCTAAATTCTAGGGTCATCTCAATCCATTTACTAGGTTTTTACCTTTTAGTGCCAAGTATGCATTTTTAGCCATATTTTTACTATGCCAAAAGGTCATTTAGGGCCTTAAACACTTCCACAAACCATGCTTAATACATACATGCCAAAAGGGTCACAAAATACTATTTCAACTACTTTGCCACCATTCTAGGCGTTCATAGGGACAAAACACATTACTTGAGACTGGAGGTGACCTGTCAACAACGTCAAAACTTCTGATCTTCAATGACAAAATCCTTAACCTGAAATGTATGTGTAACCCCCTTGAATCTAATGGAAGCAAAAGAAATAAGAAGAAATCGAAACAGTCCCTAGGGTTTTTTCTCCCAATTGCCCCTCTCTTGAAGTTGGCGGCTGGCTTGTATTTATAGGAGATGGCTTGGTCAAAGTCTTTCTTGAGGAGGAAGTTAAGTTGTAATTAAATAGAATAAAAGAAATAGATATTTTTTATTATATATTGTTTTATTCCTCATAAAAATCCTCCTAAATCTCTTGGAATTTGATCTCCCTTTAATCTCCTCATAGTACTTCGACTCCTCTAGGATTTCTTAGAATTTGTTACTATATATAGGGCTGAATCCATGGAGAAATTGGCAGCTTCCTTGTTTCCTTCTTTGCCTTGGCAATACATGCCCGGGCAATTAACCTGCATACACAAAAACACACACCAACAATACATTTCTCAAAAAAATCAACTAAATTATGAAATCAAGCATGATGGTGAAGGAAATCATGAAAACATGCATGAATTCATAATAATGCAACTAAAATGAACCTAAGTCTAACAAAAATATGAGTAAAAAGGGTTATAAAATAGTACTTTTGAACACTTAACATAGTTACACCACGGAGAGGTCGTGGTCGCGGCCGAAGGTAGTTTCAGTGTAGAGATGTGGGTATGCAAGTGACTAGTTCTTTCGTCGAGACGGTTATTGCGAGAAGGTTGTTCAGGAGATGTCCTTTGACTATTCAAGGTCATGTGTTTACGGTTGATTTGATGGAGTTACTAATTTACAATTGTATATAATCCTAGGTATAGATTGTTAACCGAGCATAGAGCTGTGGTTGGTTTTGGAACCAAGCGAGTTTCACTGAAACTTGTTGACGATTACAAGGTAGTAATCGTGGGTGAGAATGCTAAGTTCTTGTCTAATGTTGTTTTGGCTTTGGAATCAAGTTTGTTGTTGCACCAAGTTGTTGTTGTGTTTATAGATGATATTCTCATGTACAATCGTACCGAGAAAGATCTTGATCAACAGGTATAATTGGGTTAGTAGGCTTTTGTGGAGGAGCGAATGTTTGCTATTTATTTTGGTAAGTGCAAGTTTTGGCAGGTTGGAAGGAATTCTGGTGCTGAGAACGTTTTTAGTAAGTGTGAACAATTAAACATGCACAATGCAAAAACACTTATATGTATATACATAAATATGCCACTACATGCATACATTTGGGCATGACATTAGAGGTTTTTCCTACATATACATAGACATCTATGAGGATGTAAGTAATCATGCATACATATGTTCACACTTATGGATGACTATTCAGAGCCTGATGGACTGATGGTGTAAGCAAGGTAGCTTATGTAAGTAGCTTTGGTAATGTGGTTCTTTAAAGTTCTCAAAGTTCGAAGAAGGTGTTAAAGATTGGTTCTCAGAAGTTTGATTTGTGTTAGTTTTGAAGCAACCAAGGTTGGAGTTAGAAGTTTGTGGGTTTTCTAGGTTTAGTTAATTAACATCGAGGTTTGTTAAAGAATCTTTTAAGATTGTTGTGTCGCTAGCAAAGTTGTGGCTTGTGTATTTTTACAATTGTAGGTGCATCAGTGCATTATCCTACATATGTTGTTGAGCTTGCTAAGGTTGTGTTTGCTTAAAGGATTTGGATACCTTATCTCTATGGTGAGAGGTTTGTTGTGATCTCGGATCGTAAGAGTTTGAAAAAAATATGTCGACGCAAAAGGATTTGGATCTTAGACAACATAGATGGTTGGAGTTGCTTAAGGATTATGATTTGATGATTGAATATCATCTGAGAAAGGTTAATGTTGTGGTTGATGCTTTGAGTAGGAAAGATGTGATGGAGTTGAGAGTGATGTTGCACGGTTAAGTATGACGTGTGATGGTGGATTGTTGGCCGAATTTCAAGCAAAGTCCACTTTGTCGCAATTGATTAAGAAGAAGCAAACTTATGATGATGCGTTGGTACCGTATGTTAAGGATATCATAGATGAAAATCCAACAGATTTTCACTATAATAATGATGGGGTGTTGTATTTTAATGCTCGAATAGTGGTGCCTAGTGATGTTGAGGTGTATCATTTTGACTGAGGTGCATGCTAATCCTTTTGCTATGCATTTCGATAGTATTAACATGTATTGAGGATTGAAGAAAGAGTACTTTTGGGTTGGTTTAAAGAAAGATGTTACTGATTTTGCTGCTAAACATATGTTGTGTCAGCGTGTTAAGGCTAAGTATCAGTTTCCTTTCAGGTTGTTGCAACCGTTGGGGATACCGAAATGGAAGTGAGAGAGAACCACCATGGACTTTGTGTTGGGGTTACCGTTGTCTCTCACTAAAAAGGATTCCATTTGGGTGATTGTAGATCGGTTTACAAAGTGTGCATATTCGTGCCAGTGCATACAATGTATACCTTGGATAAGTTGGCAGAGTTGTATTTTACTGAGATTGTACGTCTGCACGGTGTGCCTAAGTCCATAGTTTCGGATAGAGATATATAGTTTACGGTGAGGTTTTGGGACTGTTTGCACCAAACTTTAGGTGTACGGTTGAATTTCAATACTTCGTATCATCCTCAAACGAATGGTCAGTCTGAACGTGTGATCCGAGTCTTGGAGGATATGTTGAGGTGTTGTATCATTGTGTTCAAAGGAACCTAGGAGAGCCAGTTGCCTTTGGTGGAGTTTTTCTATAATAATAGTTGTCAAGCTATTGTGCAAATGGCACCTTATGATGTCTTGTATGGTAGGATGTGTCGTACGTCTTTGTGTTGGGCTAAGGTGGGAGAAAAACATGTTTTTTTGCCGAATGTGTTGAAAGACACAAATGAGAAAGAAAAGCTTGTTTCTGATCGCTTGAAGGTGGTTTTGGATCGTCAGAAATCCTGCGCAGATTTGAAGCATAGAGAAATTGAATATGTTGTTGGTGATCACGTGTCTTGAAAGTGTCACCTTGGAAGAAGTGATGTGGTTCGAACGTAAGGGTAAGCTTAGTCCGAGGTTTTTTTGGGTTGTATGAGGTTGTGGAGCATTTGGGTCTTATGGCTTATCGTTTGAGGTTACCCCCTAAGTTTGAGTAGATTCATGAAGTGTTTCATGTATTGATGTTGCGAAAGTATCGGTCGGATCCATCGCATGTTATGTCAGTGGAAGACATTGAGTTACAACCGTATTTATCTTATGATGAGGAACCGGCAGAGATCCTTGATTCTAGCATCAAAGTTTTTGTGGCAAGATGATTGAACTTGTAAAGGTGTTGTGGTGACATCGTGGAGTTGAGGAGGCCACGTAGGAGAGCAAAGCGGACATGATGAAATAGTTTTTGCATTTGTTTCCTTTAGGTAAAATTTCGAGGATGAAATTTTCATACCAGGGAATAGTTGTAACACCCTGATTTCGGGCCTAGGAGTTTGCTAGGTTGATTAGATGATCTAGTAGACCGGAATTAGAGATTTGAATCAGATTTGGGATAAAAATCAGAATACATTTTTCTAAGTGAGATAAAATATGGGAAAATATCCTAAAATCATTATTTAATATATGGATATATTTGGTGAAATCAATTTTGGAAAATAGGTTTTGGACATTTTACATTTCGGTTAGTGACCAAAATGTGAAGAATGGAAACAGTTTTTAGTGACTATTTTGAAAAAGGGTCAAATCATAAAATCTTTAAGGAGCCAATTTAACAAATGTTTTATTAGTTTTTCCTCTCAATTAGGATTGATTTTAAAAAGTTTTAATTAAGGAATTAAAAAGTTATATAATAAAATAAGGTAGTTATTTCCTTAAACCACTTTTGACATAACTTTTGCTCTCAAACTTTTCTCTCAAAATCCCTTCAGCCAAACACTCTCTTTTCCATTAAAGATTTCATGTAATGTTCTTGATTTCTTAAACTTTTGATTTCCAATGGATTCTTCAATCTTGTTTTCCTTTGTTTTTCAAGAGTAAAACATCCAATTGAGAGGAAATTCACTCATTGGAGGTAAGGTTCGTTCTTCTCCTCTAATGAAAGGTTCTCCACTGAAATTCCCAAGTATTTGATCCCTATTTAATGTTTTCTAATGAGTTTTGATGATTTAATGATGGAAATTGGTTAAATCAAGGTTTATTTGTTCAGATCATGTGATTTTCGTATTGGATCTGTTTTGATGAGTTCTTGATTGGTTTTAAACATGATTTTGATGTTTGATAATGTTAATAAGTTGGTTTTAACATTGGAATCCTGACACTAGGTGAATCTCGAATTTCTAGGTTGTTAGTTATGTGTTTTTGAGGAGTTGTGGGAGGTTTATGGATGCTGGAGGTATAAGGATGTTATTTGGTTGTTTTTGGATCTTAATTGATTATAATTGATGGATTAGACTAGTAGATTATGGCTAGGTTAAGTTTGGAAGGTGTTTGATGTTGTTTTTGATAGTTTCGACTAGTTTTTGGAAGGCAAATGTTAAGGTTGCAAGGGATCTTTGTTTAGCAGCGACTTGAATGCATAATGATGAATTTTCCCTCTTTTTTATGTGGTTAAATTAGGGGACGATCAAGGCAGGTTTGCCTAGTGGTGTACATTGCTTATCGGAGGCTCAATTCGTGTTAACAAGTAAGGCGAGGCGAATCGTGAGTGAAAACAGGTTTAAGTTATTTAAAAGGTTTGATCGTTGGATCATGGGGGTTGAGTTATAGCCTAAAAATCTTAACTAAGCTCTAGTGTAAATCGTTCTTACTTCTCTTGATTGTTGGTTTCGAGATGAGCTTGCGGATTTCATGTTGGTTTAAACATGGTTGATTTTCATGTTTTCGTTTTAAATGTGGTTTGACTTAATTTTTGTAAATGCATCGTTTTGGATAAATATGTAATGTTTATCAAAGTATTTGAATGCATATGAGCATTGAGAATTGTTCCTAAGATGAATGTGATGTTTCCTTTGGCAATGTGGTATTGCATATGAAATGGTTTTATGAAACGCATTGGAAAACAATAAGTAAATGTATTTGGAAATGATATATTGGCTTTGTGACATTATGAGAAAGTTTTGGATATAGTTGGCTAGCCATAAGATGAAAATGCACTATAAATAAAAAACCGATCATGTGAAATTCTTCGATTATACAATAGGGGTAGTGCTATTCTGAAGTGATAGGGGTAGCGCTATCACAACAGGATAGGGGTAGTTCTATTCCCAACCGAAGCGAATTATGGTGGGGGATGAGACTTGATGGGGGTAGTGGCATCAAGGGAATCTGTGTATCCGAAAATGTATGGGTAGAGGTAGTGCTATCCAACCATGGGGGTAGTGCCATCCGGGTCACTTTAATTGCCAATATATGTGAATCATTGAGATAAATGATGTTTATATATGTTTTGATGCATATGGTTATTATGCATGATTTGTTGTGGAAACAAATGAGATAATGCTTGGATAGTGAAGCATGTTTTGAAAACAAGATGAGTTACTATTTTCAAACGGATTTTTAATCAAATGTGAAGTTCTTGGAACGTAAGCATTTTTGGTTTAAACTGAATGATAATGTTTTGAAAGTGGTTTTAAAAGATTAACTCTTTGTGAGTTGGAAGACAATTTTAATTGCATTGATGGTGTTGTGTTTTGAGCACTCCTTACTAAGCCTTGTGTGCGTATGTTCTCTTTGTCCATCAATGCAGAGATTTAAAGGTTGGAGGCATCGAGTAAGCGAGGGAAGATCCAAGGAGTTGTTAACAAAAAAGTATGACTCTTCAAACTAGACTTGTAGTAATAAAGGCAATGGTGTACATTTTTTATTATAGAGGGTTTTTGCTAAATTCCCTGTTTGGCCAAGTTTGTATTGCTATTTTGGGGTTGTAATTGGCCTTAGGTTGTCACTTTGGATTTATGTTTCATATGGTGGTTGAATGTTTTCTGGGAAGCATGCCTCTAGATTTCCATTTGAAATATGATGTCATGATTTTGATCATGTTTCTGAGATGTTTTAACATGGTTTGATCTCTAGAATTGTTGCGTATATGTTTGGGGTTTGATAAAGCATGTTTGGACCATTGATTATTCAAAAAACTAGCAAAATTGGGCTATTCAGGCCCAAGTGTATCGGTACGGGTAGAGGTGTATCGATACAGGTAAGTGTATTTTTGGCCTGCGTATCGGTACGAGTATAACTGTATCGATGTGGTTTTGAGCTACTAAATTTTGGGAAAATGGTTTGTAACCCGTGTACTGATACATCTAGAGACCGTATCGATACGACCTAGTTGTTATGTTATTTGCACTTGATATTAAATGGTTTTGAGCTACTAAATTTTGGGAAAATGGTTTTGAGATCGTATCTGTACACCTAGTTGTTATGTTATTTGCACTTGATATTAAAGATTTTAGATTCTTCTATTTTGGTCTCTGGTTGTTATACATGCAATTAAATGAGTTCAAAATGTTATAAGTGGCTTAACACTAAAAGCTTAAGAAACAAGAAGACTTAACTTATGCAATAAGTTATTTAAAGAATGCAACAAGTAAGATTACTTGACTAATAAGACACACCCCGACTTCCAGTTATAAGATAAGATATCTAAGTTGCTTGGTCAATAGAAGTCCTTGAACACTCTGATATAATAGTTGGTCTTCTAGGACTACGGTCCATAAATGATGACTCGGGGGACACCCTATTTACATATATATATGTATATGTTATGTTTTCAATATTAGCCACTGCAAGGTGCTTTAGACTAAGTATCGTCTGTACCTATATGGTCAAACTCAGACCAACATTATTTATGCTTAAATATGTGATCCAAGGCAAACAAGTAAAAGACATGAACTCATTGGAGAATTAAATAAGAATTAAGAAAGAATATTGTAAGCACTCTGAAAGCTCTAAAAGTCCTGATAAGCGCGGTAAGCTCTAAAAACTCTAAAAGATTTGGAAGCCCTGATAAGCTCTGTAAAAATGTGAATGTTCCGATAACTTTTGATAAAGAATCTAAAGCTTGTGAATAATTGCCAAATCTTGTGAAGACTCCAATGTGCCAGGTTGACCTTTGACAAGATCAATCAAGTGTATAATGAAGCTTGGATAAGCTACTGTATAACCTAAAATCTATAAGCAAAATTAAGACAAAGATAAAGTACGTAAATATATGATTTTATGTCTAGATGTGTGATTCTTTGAGATCCTTGTATGATATACTTTATCAATTGATGTTTCTACCTCACTTAGGCTATATAAGCCTAATGCATTCCATTTCATGCATTGCAAGTTAATCAAGTTCGCTTGTCTCTATTATGGTTGAGAAATTACAAGTCTTTGTTCGTATGGTGGCACATTACTAGATTATTATAAGAAGTGTATTTGGTGTATTGTATGATCTTTCTAATGCTTGATATTAAAATGTAAGTAAAATTGTATTTATGTCATTTCAAATGAATATTTGGAGAACAAATTATGTACGTATGGTAATCGACTCATGAGTCTTAGCTAAGCATGATATTATGATCGAATGGATCCTTAGCAAATGGGATGTATTAGTAAATCATTGTATAATTATTTGTAGATCAATTGAACTATAAATGAGCAGCCTTGTATTATATAGATGGTGGTGAATTGATGCTATAAGTGTGGCTGGAACCTTTATCTTGAGAAAAAATAAAATCTTATTTGAATAATAAGTTAGGGTTGAATATGAACTAGAATGAATTTCGATAATTAAGTGGTGTTTGTAAATAGCTATTGATTGATTGGTAATTAAAGGTTTTGGGTACTAAGTTAAGGCCTTGAAAGAAAAGAAATTATAAAATAAGTATAGTAATATGAATGTTAGTTGTGATTTTTAAGTAATTACTTGAACGATAAGCTACAAAAACAAAAATAAAAGGCTAGGTTTATAATGGAAGGCTTTAACTGCTCGATAGTAGTTGCAAGATGTATATCTTAAAAGATTGTTTGATACTCGAGATGTAGTTATAGAATAAAGACTAAATTCTAATAAATGTTGTATTGATTAATCTAGGCCTTATCAATTGTAATGAAATGCTTTATCTGGCTATACCGAGTAACAAATTGGAATGAGACTAGGATAATGGAATCCATAAGTATCTGTAAGAGCTTCTTAGCTCAAGTATGTTATAAGGATGATTATAATGTGAATTATATGATCTTTTAGTGGGAGTCTTGCAAGTATGATTAATTCTAAGTGTTTAATGAATCAAGATATAGCTTGTTCGAATGAATCCATAGTTAAACCAAAACATGTTAGAATGTGGTTGTATAGTTGCTTGTGGTGAATGATATGTATGTATGTTACTGTGAGTTAAATAATTTATGATGTCATAGATATGAACTGAGGCTTTGAATTTAATAGTATTAAATTCATAATCATACAGCGGCCAAGACCTGACATGTTCCGAATTGAGTTTGTTAAATGACATGTGTTGTTAAATATCTATAATGCAAATGGATTGTTATGAAAGGTATACAAGTTTGGTAGCGTAACATGTGATTTATAGATTATTCTGCGAAGGAAATAGAATCCAAGAAAGTTATAAAAGATCAGAACCATACTGTTAGTAGTAAAATTGTGTAATATGGTAAGTCACATGTTTGTGTTTGAAGACCATGCCGTCTCTGGTAAAACTTAAAGTTTGCTAAATGAATATGTTTTGTATTAAAAGAATTTGGTGATCCTTTGTGTATCTATGTTTGATCCAAGAATATTTGAAATTTTCTGGCCCGTGTTTCTGGTTTTCTCTACAGTAATATTCTTAACTCTAGTTTTTCTTCTACGCCGGGTTGAGGACATTACAGCCGGTATGGTGCATAATATATCAAGAAAGAGGAAGATAAGTGTAGGCTTAGTGATGAATTATGCTCTATGATTACTGTCTTGGGTATCCCGACTTCTAAGATCTAGTGAATCGTGTTAAAGCCACCGAAGCAGCATAAAGAGCTCAAAAGGTTGGTGGACCAGAGAGGTCTGAGAAGAGGTTACGAAATGATCCTCGACCTCTTAAGTGTAACAAGAAGAGCAAGTACCAAGGCTCCAAGAAGAATACGTACTCACAGCCTTCCCAGTCTACAGCTATACCAGCAAATGTTGGCTCCCCTGCTCAATCTTTCCGAGGCAAAGGATCGAAGCGAGGATCGTTGGGAGCTACAGGGAAACCTAGTGGCTCAGGGAAACCATCCAATAAGCAGGAATCGAAGGCATCTACTTATATGTATCACGCAAGGAGCAGGGAGGGAGATGATGAACCTAATGTCATTGCAGGTACTATTAAACTATATTCCCACTCCTTATATGCATTGATTGATCCTGGTTCCACTCACTCTTTTATAAGTACTATGTTGATCAAAAAACATAGTACGTCTTTTGAACCTATAGCATCGAAGATCTCTGTGACTAATCCATTGGGTAACTGTGTCACCGTAAGCCTTGTATGCAAGAACTGTCCCTTGATGATCCAAGGGATTCCATTTCTGGCTGACTTATTATTCTTACCGATCCACAAGTTCAACATTATAATTTGTCTGGATTGGCTTAGTAAACATCAGGCTTGGGTAGACTGTAGCAAGAGGAAGCTATATCTCCAAGGCCTTGGCAAGGAGAGCATAACTCTAATGCATTCTTGAAACCCTTCGTTGTATGCCTTGACGCTGGAATCCAAGGATGAACCTCGCTTGTCAAACCCGTGAAGTTGTGTTAGGTATTGAAGTGCAACCTAAGATTGCCCCAGTTTCCATTGCGCCCTACCTAATGGAAGCTATTGAATTGAAAGAACTAAAGGCCTAAATTTAACACCTGCTTGATAAAGGTTTCATACGACCAAGCTCTTCACCTTGGGGAGCCCTAGTTCTCTTTGTAAAGAAGAAGGATGAATCTGTGAGGCTATGCATCAACTATTGACAACTAAATAAAGTTACCATCAAGAACAAGTATCTATTGCCAAGAATAGATGACCTATTCGATCAACTCAGTGATGCATCTATGTTTTCCAAGATCGATTTAAGGTCTGGGTATTATCAGATGAGAGTTAAAGATTGTGATGTACCCATAACTGTTTTTTGTACAAGATATGGTCACTACAAAATCCTAGTGATGCCATTTGGGCTACCAATGCACCAACAACCTTTATGGACCTAATGAATCGAGTTTTTAGACCCTATTTCGATAAATTCATAGTGATATTCATTGATGACGTTCTAATTTATTCCAAGAATGCTGTGAAACACTGTGAACATCTCCGTATTGTGCTTCAAATTCTTTGAGAGAAGAAGTTGTTTGCCAAATTCTCCAAATGTGAGTTTTGGCTCACTGAAATTACCTTCCTTGGGCATATTGCATCAGCTACGACATTCAAGTTAACCCGAAGAAGATTCAAGCCATTCTTCAGTGGCATCCACTGAAGAACGTTGGTGAGGTGAGAAGTTTCCTTGGTCTTGTTGGCTATTATAGAAGATTCGTCAAAGGATTTTCTATGATAGCAACCCCACTAAATAAACTACTTTGGAAATAAGCTTTGTTTGTTTGGACCGAGGAACCACAACGAAGCTTTGACCAATTGAAACATGTGTTGACTCATGCACCAGTCCTAACCCTACCCGAGTCTAGGAAGGACTACACAATTTATAGTGATGCGTCACATCTCAGGTTAGGATGTGTATAGATGCAAGAAGGAAAGGTTATTGCATATGCTTTGAGACAACCTAAGCCAAATGAGATGAATTATCCTACTCATGATCTAGAGTTGGTTGCGGTTGTATTGGGTGGCAAATTGACTCGCTGTGAAATCATTCTATAGTAGCCTCTAGAGCTATTAATGCTCATTTCTAACTTCGGAAGCATCATTGTCTTGTAGCTGAACATCAAGTTCAATCTACCATAATTTCGAGAATTAAGGCACTGCAAAGTCAAGACTCATAACTCCAATCCATTGTCTCTAAGCACCAAGATGACCCGACTATAGAATCAATTCTAAAGGACTCCTATGCTTCTGAGATTGGGTATGTGTGCCCAATGATGAATTTCTTCGTAGCAATATCCTTAAGGAAGCTTATCAGAGCTCATTCTCTGTTCATCTGGGTTATGTGAAGATGTACAAGGTTCTTTGTGAACTCTATTGGTGGTCGAGTATGAAGTAGACCATAATCGACTTTGTGTTTAAATGTCTCACATGCCAACGTGTTAAAGCCGAGCATCGTGTCCCTAACGGATTATTGCAACCAATCGACCTACCGCAATAGAAGTCAGAGAAGATCACTATGGATTTTGTTAGTGGTCTACCCTCGACTCCTGATAAACATGATGCCATTTGGGTCATTGTGGATTGTTTCACCAAATCAACACATTTCTTATTGGTTAGGATGGACTACGGTCTTCCAAAGTTAGCTGACTTGTACATCAAAGAAATTATTCGACTCCATGGAGTGTCGCAATCTATCATCTATGATTGCGATCCACAGTTTGCTTCACGATTTTAGAGAACGTTGCAAGGAGCTCTAGGCACTAGAGTCAATCTTAGCACCGCCTTTCACCCTAAATCTAATGGCCAATCAAAAAGGGTAATCCCGATCTTGGAGGACATGCTACGAGCTTGTATCATTGACTTTGGCAGATCATGGGAGAAGTCCCTACCTCTCATTGAGTTTGCTTATAACAATGCTACCAAACATCAATCAAGATGGCACTGTATGAAGCATTATATGGTAAATTTTGCAAAACTCCATTGTGTTGGTCTAACTTGGTGAGTGCAAGATGTTGGGCCCTGATTTACTTTGTGAAACTGAAGAATAGATTACCATCATACATGATCGCTTGGAAGCTACCTTCGATCGAAAAAAGGCCTACACAGATCTTAAATGAAGGGATATCCAGTATGAGATTGGAGAAAGAGTTTTTCTTAAAGTCTCACCGTGGAAGAAGGTTTTATAGTTTGGCAAGAAGGGGAATATGCTAAGGTTTTATAGTTTGGCAAGAAGGGGAATATGCTAAGGTTTTATAGTTTTCTTAAACTAGTAAGATTTAACTTGAATTATGCCCTTTTTTCTTTTTATCTTGTCTAGATTCAACGTTATGACCTAAGGTGAATATGCTAGCAGCGGTGAAAGTATCAACACAATTAGCGTTAAATCGACATCCAATTGTTCGCTTTTACAATTTAGGGACCAAATTGCAAATTTAGGGAATTAAAGGGACTTACTTGATATCAAAGTTACTAATCTGCAATTAGTCAAGTTACATGCTTATTTATTGAAATCCAGCTAAAAACAATCATCCAAACGCATTTAATTGCATACATAAGAATCATGGACCAAAACGGAAGAAATTCAAAACATAAAACCTCTCATAACTAACATAACATCCAGCCGTACCGATACGGTCCCTAGGCGTATTGGTACGCAGGCTTCATTTTCCAAAAGCCATATTCTAGTTGCTTGAAACTATACCAATACATGTCCCCATGTACCGATACGAGGCTACCAAATTAACATACTCGTACCGATACGAAGCCCCGTGTATCGGTACGCCTGGACCTGTATTCTAACACCCTAAACTAAGCCTAGTAAGGTTACCACTATCTAAGATATAGACTAATTGAATTATGTGCTAATCAAACTAAAGAAGAAGGAACATTAGCTAACAAATAACTAAAGGAATAAAATGTTATAGCCAACAAGTTAAAGTGCCAAATTAAAAGGACCATCTTGAATATTAGGCAAAACTTGAACATTGCATGATAAACTTATTAAACAAAGAAACCTTTACATGTGGCATGAGGTTATGCCTCACACGTTGGATTGATCATCCATAATAGAATTGTCAACAAACAAATTCCCATGATTCTCTTCATTCTATCCCTTTCACCGAATGTAAAGAAAAGAGAGAGATGAGAGAAAGATTGATGATATCCATGGAGTTATTGAGAGATTAGGCCACGGTAGGACTAAATTGAGTTAGAATTCACATTGAGAAAGGTAAAATGCTTGAAACTTGAACTTGTGATGTTCTTGTTGCCTAAATTGAATAGGATTATTGTTATGCATGTTATGATGATGTTAGCTTCTAATGATCCTTGAAATTTTGAGTGCTATTGATCAGATTGATAAAGAAATGTGTATGGTTTCTGGAAGTTGAGGATAGAGAACATAGTTGAAACTAGTATTCATTAGGGACTGTTTTGCTAGTTGAAAATGTGTAAACATGCTTGATTGTATATGCTGCCCTGTTTTGATCACATTGCTAGGTGAATTGAGACTTAAATAGCGTAAATAGCTTGCTGGAAAATGAATGTATATAATTGGATTAGTTAAAGCTATGTAATGGACTGCTCAAATGGTGAATTAGAGGAATGTTGTTGATCAAATGGATCAAATTGAACATAGCACTATAATGCCCTGTTATAATCACATTGATAGGTGAATTATACTGACCTAGACATGTAAGAATATGAAAATAAATTGAATTACAATGTTAGAATCTTGTTTAGATGAATTATGAAGCAAGAAGCGTAACCTAGTGTAATCTGCCCAGAATACTCTGTCATGGGCAGTGAATTTGAAAAATTACCATAAATTGTATAAATGTAATTTAAGGCTGACATTTATATGGATAGTGCCATAACATGTATAATTCATTAGGAGAAAACAGAACTGAATTATGGATTGTAGAATGAATTGTTGAGAAGAAACATTAGGGACAGTGAAAATTGTCCAATGTTATAAATTGCCCTGTCTTTATGTTTAAAACTGTATTATTTGGCAAAGAATTAAAATGAAAGGCCTATATGGTTAGAAACACAATTAATTTAGCTTTCCAACGGTGTAAACCAATTGAAATTTTGACGTACGGAATGAAAGTTATGCATATTTAAGTGAGAAGAGTACATGCTACCCGGTAGAAGCAGTTTAGGTAATTGTACACAGTTTTGTGTCAATTTTGTAAACTGTTTTAGGACAGTATAATTGCTATCCTTTTTTTCCCTCAATATAGAATGTAGGCAGTTTGGTAATGTACATTAAGGTGTATATATGAATATGTTGTTTGTCTTGTCTTGTCGTGTATATGTGATGTATTAACCTTGTTGCCATGTTGAATGACTTTGTAATTACATGTTTTAATCTTGTTCTATCTATGTGAATTACTAGAGCAAGGAGAGGATTTTGGAGAAGGATCTAAAGTCGAGCATACAAGGGACAAGCAAAAGGGAATAGTCTTTCGACACTAGCTAGCTTGGGAGTATTGCAAGTGTAGTTTATTCTAGAGTTAGGACTAGGTCCTAACTAAAGCAAGCATGTGTAAATTCATGAATTGTTAATTGGACTTAATATGATCTTGACCTAATAAGGGAACTATGAAATAAGATATTATACATGAAACTTGACTTCATCCTTGAAGTGTTGCATAAATAGGATGTTAGCATGTATATGTGGTAGCATTGATTCTTGTATGTATGACATGGTATTGTGACCAATTACTTAAACCGAATGCTTAATGTGCTAGCTTAGATGATGCAATGAACACTTGAAATTTTAAGCTATGGCTTCATTGGCCTAAGGGCTTAATGCATGTAAAAACTTGCCATGCAATACTCGAAATGACTCTTGAAATTAAGATAATGCTTGACATGAACTTGTACACTTGAATGATACATGATCTTGAACTTGAAAAGCATGAAAATCCTTGAATAAATGAAGTGTAATCAAACAACCTTGGTTGCTAGTTGAATAGGTAGAAGGGCAGGCCTTAGAGTCTAGAGCTCATTGTGTCAGGGTGGACTACGGTCCAGGCCTAAGGCCCCTATTTAGCGACAGGCGGAGGGTACGTATGTGTTCTTTGGCGACTGTAGGAGGGTTGACCAGTACTATGGTACATCTTGTGGTGACAGTTGGTTGGAGACTCAATTACCTAGACAAACTATGAACCAAGGATTATGATAAAAGATAATAAATGGGCTAATAATTATGAATTGCTTGATTACTTGTCATGTAAGCATGAATTGCTTGATTACTTGTCATGTAAGCATGATTTGCTTGATTTCTTGTTATGTAAGCATGAATTAAGATTCATTGTCCCTTGCTTCTTATGCTAGTCAAATGCTTCCAATCCTTAGCTAGGATCATTCTTGTCTAATTGACACTTAACTTGATATAACAATTGGTTAGAACTAGTTACTACCTCACTAAGTACATTCTTGTACTTATCACTCTTCTTTTCTTTCTTCCTAACTACAGGATAAAAGATTCGATTGTTGCTTGATCTTGAAGCCTGATTTCTTGAGCTCGAAGCAAGACACAAGCATAGCTAAAGTATGGTTCATACTTGTTTTGTATTTCTAATAGTTGGTGGCACCTAGACACATATATGTAGCTAGAACAAGACCATGCATCTTGTTTATTTGGGGAGGATTGTATATATGCATGAACATGGCTACTTGATGTTTTGAATACTTGTATATATGTGTTCTTTAATGGGCCTACTATGTTATGAACTTGGCTGACAATGTGAAACAAGTTTGTATTGAATTCAAATTATATGTAATGTATAAGTAGTTGCTGCGATGAATATATATGGAATGTTCAAGTGATTGTTCTAGCTTATATTGCCATCCGAATGCCTTGTGGAATGATATAGTCTTGTGTGAATATACCATGATGTAGGTGTTGTTATGTGTTTGTATGGTGAATGCGGAATGGTATAGTTGTTTGGAAACAAGTTACATGCAATTGTATGTTCAACTAATCATGTTTAGTAAATTTATGTATGAGATGTTATATGTATCAATCTAAGGAACAATGAAATAAAATGGAAGTATGTTTGCACACTTAGGCTATTCGAATTATGGTTGTATGATGATGTTAATTGAATTGTTTGGTAACCTATGATGTCTTGAGATCAAAATGTGAGATTGCTTGCATGTTAAGTTATGAATGCTTGGTTGCTTGCTAGTTAAGTAACTCATCTAATAGGGATGAGTTAATCTATTCTTGCCTTGTTCTTGCTTGTAATGTAATGTTCTTGCTTGGTAACACTCTCGAGCCGGTTTGCTACTAACCCGGGGTAGGGGTGTTACATTTATCGGTAATTAGAGCTTTTTAGTCGGTTTTAGGACTAAACTGGCTCTCTTGCATCATATAGGATACTTGTGCCACCTAGGAGACTTATATTGTATAGCTTGTGTATTTGCTTAACTAAACTAAATTCCTAATTGTTCTATTTGGACGTAGAATGTTTGAAACAAGGCTCACTCGGGACGATGAAAGTCCTGAAGGCTCCTCAAATGAAGGAGATAGTGTGAGGATGGAGCAGAATCCTCCACAACAACAAGCTCAAACCCGAGCCCAAGTTGCTGCTCAACAAGAAGCTCCTGCTATAAATCATGTGCAGCAAGAATATCTCTTGAGCATGAAGGAGATGTTCAATCATATTGTAACTACTTTGAAATGAGACCATCCTATTACTCATCCTGTTGTTGTGGCAAATAGAGCCCCAATTGACAAGATGGCTCAACATCGTCCCTATACTTTCACTAGCACTAATGAAGCCAATCCTGAAGTAGATGACTATTGGTTAGAGGCCACTACTCGAATCCTAACCAAACAACTGCCCTGTTCTGATGAACACAAACTCGAATGTGCTATAGCCTTGTTGGCAGACGAAGCTCTGAGCTGGTGGGAAACCACTACCTTGACTGCTCCTGCTGAAGCCGTAACTTGGAAATTCTTCCTCGAGGAATTCAGGAAGAAATACATCAGTGAACAATACTTGGTCGAGCGCCAGAAGCGTTTCTTATACCTCAAGCAAGGTCGTCAACCTATCAAACAGTACGTGAGCGATTTCTGCAAGCATTGTAAGTACAAGTCGGAATACATCAAGACTAATACTGACAAGTGTCAGATGTTTATCGATGGACTAAATGATGAACTAAGTCCAATATTCACTACCTCTGGGTATCACTGACTTCCAAAATTTGGTGAACCGGGCTATTGCAACCGAGATGAAGATGAGGGTCTCTAAGAAACACAAAAGTGGTAATTTCTGGAAAGACAAACTATCCAGGAATGATGACAAGCCTCACTAGCAGTCAAAGAAGTCTAAACACTCCAAAGAACACTCTTCGAATTGCACTCCTAATAAGAAGAGAAACTACATACCGAGACCACAATCGGTATCCAAGCCTTCGGCCTCAATCATCTCTATTGATAGTACAAGGAATTCCGATAAAGCTACTCAATATCCTACTTGCAAATTCTGCTAGAAGCACCATACTGGCCAATGTAGAACAAAAAAACAATCTATGTTTCTTATGTGGAGCCTCCGATCACTATATCAGGGATTGTCGTTAGAATCCTAACAAGGTTCTAAATCAAACTCCTGCAAATGCTAGCTCAACTTCTTCCATTTAAAACAAAAGCCCCAAACAAGCTCAGTCTAGAAATTAAGGGAAGGGCAAAGGACAACATTTGAACACCCCTACACACCAGGAATCTCAGGCTCTTGCTTGAATCTATCATATCTGGGAAAAAGAAGATGAAGAATCACCCGATGTCATAGCAGGTACCATTGAGCTAAATTCAACTCCTGTTATGCTTTAATAGACTTGATATCCACACATTCATTTGTATGCTCATCTTTGATTGCAAAATTGAAGTTAAAGCCTGAAATTGTAAAACAAATCCTTGTACTTTTGAACCCAATAGGGGGATTACAAACATAAGCCTTATCTGTAGAAACTGTGCCCTATTCATTCAAAATGTACCCTTTCTTGTTGATCTATATGTCTTGCCGACTTGTGAGTTCGATCTAGTACTAGGACTAGTTTGGTTAAGCAAAATAAAGCCTGGGTAGATTACAAAAATAGGAGACTTTATCTCAAGGGTTTAGGAAAGGAATCAATCCTTCTAATTGACAAGAAACTAACATCAATCTTTGTTGCTATGGTCTTACAAGATGAACTTAAATTTAGCTTACCTAGTGTGCCTATTGTATCTGAATATCTTGATGTTTTTTTCGAGGAACTCCTTGGTATCCCTCCAACCTGAGAAGTAGAGTTCGGGATCGATGTCCAACCTGGAACAACTCTGGTGTCCATCACACCCTATCGAATGGCACCTGTTGAATTGAAAGAACTCAAGATGCAACACCAAGAGCTACAAGACAAAGGCTTTATTCGGCCTAACTCGTCTCCCTGGGGTGCTCCAGTCTTGTTCGTGAAGAAGAAAGATAGGACTATGAGACTATGTATTGATTATAGACAATTGAACAAGCTTACTATCAAGAATCGATATCCTCTCCCAAGGATTGAAGATCTCTTCGATCAACTCAAGGGTGCTTCGGTGTTGTCAAAGATCGATCTTCGATCGGGATACTACCAAATGAGGGTAAAAGAAGAAGATGTACCCAAGACAACAATTCATACTCGATATGGCACCTGCTGCTTTCATAGACCTCATGAACCGCGTATTCAAGCCCTATTTTGACAAGTTCATGGTCGTCTTCATTGATTACATTCTGGTGTATTCTCAAAATAAGGAAGAACATTCTGAACACATTTGAATTGTATTGCAAACTCTCCGAGAATGTCAATTGTTCGCAAAGTTCTCTAAATGTGAATTTTGGCTATCGGAAGTCTCATTCCTTGGCCATGTAATCTCGACAGAAGGGATTAAAGTAGACCCGAGCAAAATTTGATCCATCCTAGATTGGAGACCTCTGAGGAATGTTGGTGAGGTTAGAAGCTTTCTCAATTTATCCGGGTATTACCAACGTTTTGTCAAGGGATTTTCATCCATTGCCGCAACCTTGACTAAGCTAACTCACAAAGATACACCCTCTGTATGGTGGGAAAATCAACAACAAAGCTTCGATCAGCTTAAACAAGCCCTGAGCCTAGGATGTATCTCATTTGGGACTAGGATGTGTCCTAATGCATGATGGAAAAGTGGTAGCTTATGCTTCAAGGCAACTAAAACTACACGAGTCAAAATACCCTACACACGATCTAGAATTGACAGCTATCGTGTTTGCACTCAAAGTCTGGAGACATTACTTGTATGGGGAGAAAAGCAACTTGTTCACAGACCACAAGAGTCTCAAGTACCTCCTCACTCAGAAATACTTGAATTTGAGGCAAACGAGATGGCTAGAGTTACTTAAAGACTACGATTTGGTTATCGACTACCATCCGGGGAAAGCAAATATAGTTGCTGATGCCCTTAGTCGCAAACCATACTCGGGTAAACCCTTAAATCTAAATCCTAGAATAATTCAATTGAAATGTTCCTTTCTTGACTTGCAAGTAACCATTCGAATTAGACCTTTCTTGACTTGCAAGTAACTATTCAAAAATCTCCCTTAATGATTTTGTCCATTCGTTTGTAGCTTCCTTGGCTATCAATGCTCATTTTCATTTATCCAAAGGATGAAAATTCTTGTCTGAACTTCAAGTTCATTCTAGTCTAATCTCGAGAATCAAAGAACTCCAACAAATTGATCCAAATCTTAAGAAGATCATGTCCAAGCTAGACTCTGACTCTAATTCTGACTTCTCCCTCAAGTCGAATGGACTCCTTTATTTTAAGCATAGAGTATGTGTTCCTAACAATGAGGAACTAAAACAAGAGATGCTACAAGAAGCTCATCAAAGCTCTTTCTCGATTCACCCGAGATTGGTTAAGATGTACAAGGACCTAAAGCCACTATACTGGTGGCCATGCATGAAATCAGCTATCACAAACTTTGTTTCACAGTGCCTAACTTGTCAAAGAGTAAAAGCTGAGCATCAAGTCCCCACTGGACTGCTCCAACCAATCGAATTCCCTCTATGGAAATGGGACCGGATTACAATTTACTCAATTACTGGTCTTCCTTCCATTTCATGAAAGAATGTTGTTGTATGGGTGATTGTTGATAGATTCACAAAGTCTACTCATTTTATCCCTGTTCGAATAAACATGAGCTTGGAAACCTTAGCCGAGCTATACATCCGTGAAGTGATTCGATTACACAGTGTACCTACATCTATAATCTCTGATCTAGACCTCATATTTGCTTCTCGATTTTGGAATTCCTTACAGAAGGCTTTAGGAGCTAAAGTGCACCTTAGTACAGCCTTTCATCCTCAATCAGATGGACAATCTGAAAGAATCATCCAAGTGCTTGAAGACATGCTACGTGCTTGTGTTATAGACTTCGGAAAGAACTGGGAGAAATCTCTACCCCTAGTAGAGTTTGCTTACAACAATAGCTTCCAGACATCTATTCAGATGGCTCCCTCCGAAGCTCTATACGGAAAGAAATGTATAACTCCCTTGTACTGGTCTGAACTAGGAGAAAATAAAGTATTGGGACCTCAACTGCTAAGAGAAGCCGAAGAACAAGTGAAGATCATTCATGATCAATTGAAAACAGCTTTCAATAGACAAAAAACATATGCAAACTTGAAAAGGAGATACATCCAATATAACGATGGAGACAAGGTCTTCCTGAAAGTCTCCCCATGGAAGAAAGTCTTTCGGTTTGAAAGAAAAGGGAAACTCAATCCCCGATTCATTGGTCCGTTTGAAGTCATCGAAAGGATAGGGCCAGTGGCCTATTGATTGGCTCATCCCAGTGAATTTGAAAAGATTCACAATGTCTTTCACGTATCTATGCTCAAAAGGTATATATCTTATCTATCCCATGTCCTTGAGCCTGGAGAAGTAGAATTGAATCTTGACTTGTCTTACGAAGAAGAACCAATCCAAGTTCTTGATCCTGAAGTTAGAAAGCTCGGGAACAAAACCGTTCATCTTGTGAAGGTCTTGTGGAGAAATCACAAGATAGAAGGGGCAACTTAGGAATCTGAAGAAATCATAAGGAAGAAATATCCTCACCTATTCGATTCATGTAAATTCAAGGATATAGACTAGTTGAATTATGTGCTAATCAAATTAAAGAAGAAGGAACATTAACTAACAAATAACTAAAGGACTAAAATGTTATAGCCAACAAGTTAGAGTGCCAAATTAAAAGGACCATCTTGAATATTAGGCAAAACTTGAACATTGCATGATAAACTTATTAAACAAAGAAACCTTTACATGTGGCATGAGGTTATGCCTCACACGTTGGATTGATCATCCATAATGGAATTGTCAACAAACAAATTCCCATGATTATCTTCATTCTATCCCCTTCACCGAATGTAAAGAAAATAGAGAGAGGAGAGAAAGCTTGATGATATCCATGGAGTTCTTGAGAGATTAGGCCACGATAGGACTAAATTGAGTTAGAATTCACATTGAGAAAGGAAAAATGCTTGAAACTTGAACTTGTGATGTTCTTGTTGCCTAAATTGAATAGGATGATTGTTATGCATGTTATGATGATGTTAGCTTCTAATGATCCTTGAAATTTTGAGTGTTATTGATCAGATTGCTAAAGAAATGTGTATGGTTTCTGGAAGTTGAGGATAGGGAACATAGTTGAAACTAGTATTCATTAGGGACTGTTTTGCTAGTTGAAAATGTGTAAACATGCTTGATTGTATATGCTGCCCTGTTTTGATCACATTGCTAGGTGAATTGAGACTTAAATAGCATAAATAGCTTGCTGGAAAATGAATGTATATAATTGGATTAGTTAAAGGTAGGTAATGGACAGCTCAAATTGTGAATTAGAGGTATGTTGTTGATCAAATGGATCAAATTGAACATAGCACTATAATGCCCTATTATAATCACATTGATAGGTGAATTGGTCTGACCTAGACATGTAAGAACATAAAAATAAGTTGAATTATAATGTTAGAATCTTGTTTAGATGAATTATGAAGCAGAAGATCAACCTAGTGTAAACTGCCCAGAACACTATGTTCTGGATAGTAACTTTGAAAAGTCTCCATAAATTGTATAAATGGAATTTATGGCTGAAATTTTTATGGACAATGAATTAACATGTCTAAATTCATTTGGAGAAACATAACTGAATTCTGGATTGTAGAGAAGAAACATTAGGGACAGTGCAAATTGTCTAGTGTTGTAAATTGCCCTATCTTTAACTTAAAAACTGTATTAAACGGAAAATAATTAAAATGCAAGGCCTGTATGGTTAGAAAGACAATTACGTTAGCTTTCCAATGGTGTAAACCAATTGAAATTCCAACGTACGAAATGAAAGTTATGCATATTTAAGTGAGCAGAGTACATGCTGCCTAATAGCAGCAGTTTAGGTAATTGTACACAGTTTTGTGCCAGTTTTGTAAACTGTTTTGCAAACAGTTTTAGGACAGTTTAATTGCTAGCCTATTTTGACTCAATATGGAATGCATGCAGTTTGGTAATGTGCATTAAGGTGTATATATGAATATGATATCTATCTTGTCTTGTATATGTGATGTATTAACCTTGTTGCCATGTTGAATGATTTTGTGATTACATGTTTTAATCTTGTTCTATCTATGTGAATTACTAGAGCAAGGAGAGGACTTTGGAGAAGGATATAAAGTCGAGCATACAAGGGACAAGAAAAAGGGAATAGTCTTTCGAGACTTGCTAGCTTGGGAGTATTGTGAGTGTAGTTTATTCTAGTGTTAGGATTAGGTCCTAACTAAAGCAAGCATGTCTAAATTCTTGAATTTTCAACTGGACTTAATATTATCTTGACCTAATAAGGGAAGTATGAATAAGATATTATACATGAAACTTGACTACATCCTTGAAGTGTTGCATAAATAGAATGCTAGCATGTATATATGGTAACATTGATGCTTGTATGTATGACATGATATTGTGACCAATTGCTTAAACCGAATGCTTGATGTGCTAGCTTGGATGATGCAATGAACACTTGAAATGTTGAGCTATGGCTCTATTGGCCTAAGGGCTTAATGCATGTAAAAACTTTCCATGCAATACTCGAAATGACTCTTGAAATAAAGATAATGCTTGACATGAACTTGTACACTTGAATGATACATGATCTTGAACTGGAAAAGCATTAAAATCCTTGAATAAATGAAGTGTAATCAAACAACCTTGGTTGCTAGTTGAATAGGAAGAAGGGCATGCCTTAGAGCCTAGAGCTCATTGTGTTAGGGTGGACTACGGTCCAGGGCTAAGGCCCCTATTTGGCAACAGACGGAGGGTACGTATGTGGTCTTTGGCGACTGTAGGAGGGTTGACCAGTACTACAGGATTGTGATCAAAGATAATAAATGAGCTAATAAGTATGAATTGCTTGATTACTTGTCATGTAAGCATGGATTGCTTGATTACTTGTCATGTAAGCATGATTTGCTTGATTTGTGAGAAGGTTTCGTACACCTCTTTGTTGGGTTGAATTGGGTGAGAAGGTGAAACTTATTTGTGAAAGCCTTAAGGCGGCTTCGAGTCGGCAAAATTCCTATGTAGATTTGAAGCGAAAAGATATTGAATATGAAGTGGGTGATAAGGTGTTCTTAAAGGTTTCTCCTTAGAAGAAGGAGATGAGATTTGGGCGCAAGGGTAAGTTGAGCCCTAGGTTCATTGGAACTTGTGAGGTGATTGGGCGAGTTGGTCTGGTTGCGTATAGATTGAGATAGAGAGACAGATGATTTCTATTTTCATATCATCTTAAACTTTTGAGCTTTTCCTATCCTTCCATGGTGGCTTAAGCTCCATTTCTATAGATCCAAGGTGATTGTAACCCCCATAACTCGGCCCACGCGTTAGGCCGAACCAAGTGAGCTACAAAATGTTTGCCGAAGCAAACTTGAACCGAATATCTCAAATTAGGTCCCTTTTGCTTTATTTTTATCTTAACTAGACGCACTATTAGAACCTATGGTGTAAATTATGGCATCCAAGAAAATTAAAATAAAAAATTACATCGATTCGACATCTAATTATACAAATTTGCATTTTAGGGACCGAAATGCAAATCTGGAAAATTATGAGCACTTGCATGGATTTAAGGTTACCAGTCCTTAATTAGTCAGGTTACATGCTTACAAGTTCAATTTTAGCTAAAACGGATCAGTCGAGCGCATTCAATTTGCATACATACAAAACAACGACTAAAATAGAGGAATCTCAACTTCAGCACACAAATAACTAACGTAACAGCCTTCGGTATCGGTACATGGGATATCGTACCAATACCAGGCTCCGTATACAAAGGCCTATAGTGATATGCCAACAAGCATACCAATACACTATTCATAAAATACATGGTTCGTATCGATATGCCTCCTCGAGTATCGGTACACAAGATTAATTGGAAAAAACAAAATTTTCATTAGCTAAAACTTGTACCGATATGTCTTACCGAGTATTGGTACCCAGACCAATTTATCACCTCTAAGGCATGATTCAGTCCTCGAGTACCGATACGGGAAACCCCGTACCGATACCCAAAGACATGTATTGTCATTTTTATCTAGTTTTTGACATTTAAACCAACACAAAACAGTCCCAAACTGTAACACCCCCTACCCGAGCAGTAGCAACCCGGCTCAGGAGCGTTACTTGACAAGCAAGCAATGGCAATGATCAAGGACAAAGACAAGCAATACAATACAAACAATTCAAGAACAAGAAAACAACCATACTTACTTAGCAAACAAGTAACCACACAATTGATTCTTACTTCAATCTAACCATTCAAATAGGTTACTAACTTAATTCATTTTATGCTTTCATTGCAAGTTACTACATTATCAATTCGATTCAGTTCATTGATCCTTAGCTTAGGTTTGAATGTCTCTAGATGTAATATGCTTCCATATCAATTCAAGGTCCCTTAGTTTGTATACATTTAGACATCTCAAACCTATACTTACTAAGCATGATTATCTAAACATTCAATATCATGAAAATAGTTCTATTCAAGCATTATACTAATTCATACATTTGGTCATTAACACCAAATACATACTACAAGGCATGTAACTAGTTCCTAATGATCTAGATCATTCGGCCATGCATCAAACAAGTACACAATACACTTATAATCAAGGCATGAACACACACAAGAGAATCATATACTTTCCATGGCAATTCGAATGGAATTCAAGCATACACACAAACATAACAAGGCTTTCGAATTGCTTCATAGCAAACTAGATCAACATATGATCATTCCATAGATTTAATTCAATAGTTGCTCAGCAAACATCATCCATTACAGGTAATCTAAGTTCATTAGATACTTAAGCATAGGTTCATAACATAGTAATCCCATCAAGACATTATATACAAGTACCAAAATGCATGATCAATCTAACTATATACAATCTAGTGCCACCATTCTAGGAGATATACAAAACAAGTATGAAACCATACTTAGGCAAACTTGTGTGACTTGCTTCTTGCTCAAGTTAAAAGGCTTCAAGATCAAGCAACACTCGTATCTTTTATCCTGTAGTTGGGAAGAATGAAAACCAGAGTGATAAGTACAAGAATGTACTTAGTGAGGTATTACTAAATCTAACATTTTGTTATTTCAAGTTTTATGTGTCATTTAATCAAGTATAGACCTAGCTAAGGCTTTCAAGCATTAGAGTGATCTTAGCTAAGGCTTCAAGCATTTGAAGAATCCTAGCTAAGGATATCAAGCATCAAGATAATCCTAATTAAGGATTCAAGCATTCGGCCATTCAAGGAACAAGAATCAAGAAATTCAGGTTATGAATCAAGTACATCAAGCTTGCAAAACAAGAAATGAAGGAGTCATGCTTTCTAGTCAAGTAACATACAAATTCATGGCATTCAAGACAAGTAACATATGATGTAGGATTGTTACTTCAATTGTTATTCATTAAAACATCCCCCTTGGTACTTAGTTTGTATAGGTAATCGAGTCTCTAACCAACTGTCGCCACAAGATGCACTGTAGTGCTGGTCAACCCTCCTACTATCGCCAAAGACCACATACGTACCCTCCGTCTGTCGCCAAATAGGGGGCTTAGCCCTGGACCATAGTCCATCCTTACACAATGAGCTCTAGAATCTAAGGATGCCCTTCTACCTAGTCCAAGTAGCTACCAAGGTTGTTCGATTTACCATTTATTCAAGTGTTTCAAGATCAAGATCATGTCAAGCAAGTTCATTTCATATTAGGCCCTTAGGCCATTGAGCCATAGCTCACATATCAAGTAGTTTCATGTTTCATTTTATCAAGATGAGAATATGTCTCAAGCAAGTCTTTAACATTCAATCATATTGCATCATACCACATATAAGCAACCTTGTCATCACATGATCATACTTAAGCACTTGAATTGATCATGTATACAAGGCTAGGATCAAGTTTCATGTATTACTTTAGTCATCCTTCCCTTATTAGGTCAAGTTCATGATTAGATTCATTTAACATTTCAAGAATATAACATAATACATTGGTTAGGACCTAGTCTTAACCCTAGAGGTAACTACACTCACAATACTCCAAGCTTAGCTAGTCTTGGATCCACACTCCCTTGTTCTTGGATTTAGGATGATCCACTCTAACCTCTTCCACCAAGTTTACTCCTGGTTCTATCACATTACAAGTTCAAACACATGTCAAGACAATTTCATATGATCATCAAATCAAGACAAAGTTATAAGCACACAACATTCACAAATTTGGCAGCATGCTCATATACATTTTCCATTACACTTATCTACATTCTAGTTCATGTAAAACAAGGCATAATCAAAGGCCTAAAACTATTTACAAGGCAGTTTAGAAAATGCCACAAAACAATGTGCAATTGCCTATATTGCTGCTACCAGGCAGCTTGCACTCTAGCCACTTAATCATGCATAACTTTCATTCTATACGTTGGAATTTCAATTGGTTTACACCGTTAGAAAGCTAACAAAATTGTTTTTATGACCATATAAGGCTTTCATTTTAGTTCTTTTCCAATTAATATAGCTTTTAACTTAAAGACAGGGAATTTTGCTATACTGGACAATTTGCACTGTCCCTAGTGTTTCTTTTCTACAATTCAGCATATAACCCAGAGTTCAGTTATGTTTTATCCTAATGAATTTAGACATACCATGGTGTTGTCCATAAAAATTTCAACCTTAAATTCATTATACACAATTTATAGTGATTTTCAAAGTCACTGCCCAGAACAGAGCATTCTGAGCATATTACACTAGGTTGGATTTCTAGCTTCTTAACTTATTTTAGCAAGGTCCTAACATGGCAATTTCATTAATGTTCATGTTCTTACATGTCTAGGTAATTATAATTCACCTAACCATGTGCTTAAAATAGGGCATTATCATGTTGATCCTAATTTGATCTATTTGATCAACATTGCACATTCATTTCATCAACTAGACAGTCCATTACCTAATTTAACTAATCCAATTAGTTGTAATCATTTCCCTACAACATATATATTCAATTCAATCTTCATTTTATCTAGCAACATGATAAAAGCAGGGTTCTATGTTCATTTGACATGTTTACACAATTTCTCCATCAAAATAGTCCCTAATCAAGACTGTTTTCAATCAAGCACATATTTCTCAATTTTCCAGCAACTATACATATATCTCATTAGCAATTTAGTTTCTAGCATTCAATTTCCAAGCTCTAATTGAAGCTAGCATGACCCTAACATACATGGCAATCATCCAATTTCATCAAGGCAACAAGAACAACATCATTTGCATATTCAAACAATCTATAACAAGTTAGAATCAAGTATTATACCTTCTCCAAGCTTAATTTGTTCAATGGATGAATCAAGAAGCTTGAATTGAATGTGTTTGCATGAAAATTTTCTCTCCCCTTTCTCTCTCTTAAATTTTATGCCAAGGGATGTTTTGGGAGGGAGATGACAATATTTCATTGTTCATTATTCATCCTAGACAAGAGTCATCATCCAAATTGGCACATGTTCTCTTTCAAATGAGAACATGTGTCAAGGCCTCCACTAATTTAATCTTGCATGCAATCTATAGAATTTTGCATGCTCACATATCCATCCTTTTATTTATGTCTTCTAATTTTAATTTCAATTCAATTTGGTTCAATTTCACTTATTTGATTTTAAGGATGGCCAATGTTCATTCTTCTTTAAATTGATTAGCTTATATATTCAATTAGCCTATAGTTTAGATAGTGGTAACATTACTAGGCCAATTTTATGGTGTTACAAAAACAACATAGCATGCATACCAAACATGTTTAGCAAATAAAAGCTACAATTCACAGCATATGAAGCCATCAAATAAGCATTCTTAAATACAAAAGCGTAAACTATAGGGATTCTTCCTAAACTTTTCAACCAACATACATGGAATTGGAACAAAACATAAATCCATCGTCACACACCACGTACCTAAACAAAAACCAAATATCCAATGAGATACAAACCTCAAAAGCGAATACAATCAACATACAAATCCCCAAACTTGGCCCACATATTGCCTTATTAACGAAAATTGAAGCTAAAAACCATAATCAAGTTCAAATGATGTCTTTGGATCTCCACTTGCCAATGCTTCCACAAACTTCAATTTTTTGCAAAGAAGAATCAGAGCAGAAGCAAACATATGCTTAGTGGTGCCACTCTACACATTCATCAATGCATTAAAAACATGAGTATAAAACAAACACTTTTGAATCCCTTTTCAAAACATGAAATGCATAACATCATATGAAAAGTATAGTTTTCCACTTCTTACTCATATATTGGCAAGTATAGTGACATTAGATAAATCATTGTTCCATTAAACCATATTAGATACACAAATTTCCCGATAGACTCGCCTCTACCAAACCACACCTTGCCTAGTTAAACCGCAAGATATATCACCCTAGCCTAGTTAAACCAAAAGGTACAACATCAACTTGGGTTTCTTAGTTAAACAACAAGCCACAAGTGATAACTAATAGCCCGAGTAGCCTAATTAAACCACTTCCCTCAAGGACCGTGGTGCGATCGACTTTACATCTTATAGTGCACTTTAAACCCTGCAACATACCGACTATATCCGATACATTATTTTCATTTGTCACATAGCTAATATATAACTTTAAACACATTTACTTACTTATTTCATATGCGTCTATCAAAACATTTTCATATGTAAAACCACGTTGCCTAAGGCAACAATCACATTCCATTTAGGAACCATTTCTCAATACTGTAAGAATCCACATACTTAGTAATCCATTGCATGTCAATTAAAAGATGCATAAAGCAATAAGTAATCCAATCCATGCTTTAAAACCAAAACATGTAATTCAAATCGCATATCAAACCGATATTCAACATGAAAATAGGGAAAACTTACTTCTGAGCTTAGCTAAGCTTGCTAGGCCTGATCTAAACTCCCAACTCCTTATTCAAACTTTTAGGAGTGTCCAAAATACATTTACACTCACCGATACACAACACTTTGCTTGTCGTTGCATTCCAAGCCTTCTAAACGAGCCAATTTCCACAAAATGATCTTGGCTTGATCCTCCCCTTTGAAGAACCTTCCACCAAAATTGACATAAGTTTTCTCTTGAAAATAACTTGGAAAATAGGTGAGATCTTTATGAAATCTCAACAAGGATTTGTTAGGAATTAGATGAGGAATCAAATGGGAAGAAAGTGATGGAAAAAGAGAGAAAATGAGAAGAGAAAATTCCAAGAAATTGATAGAATAGTAAAATGATTTGGGAAAATCATTAACCGTCGAAACCTTACTAAAGTAAAGTGGAAAACCTTTAACTAATAAATTTTGGGAAAAAGCTCTCTAAGGATTCTTAGTATTGGTTGAATTACACTTTAGTCATTTAAAACAATTTTGTGTTTCTTACATTCTAAATCCCAAAATGCCACCTTAATTAATTAAATCAATTTCTGATCTTCAACCCATAATGCTTAATAAAATTATTAAACACTTTTAAAAGCTTTTACCAATTTTTATCAATTATAAATTCCCATTTTTTAAATATTTATTTCCCGATATGTATTTTAATCGTTAAACCCGATTCACTAATTCAAACCTAAACCACCAAAACTCCTAATCCCATTTTTAGGGCGTTATAGTGGAGCTGGATGAAATATCCGAGGAGAAGGGCATTCAAGTTCAAGACCAAGGAGAATATTTTGTTATATTCTTAAACATTCTTTTAATTAGATGTTTTTTGAAGATTTCTATTATATTTTGTGTTTTGATGACTATGGTTCGACTCTTTTATCATCTGTATGAACTCATTTAAATCTCAACTTTTAGTTCAATATATTTTTATTAGCTTTTTCTCATACTTTGATTGTTGGATCTGATTAATGTTTGCATGAGAATGTTAAACATAGCTATTGACATCGAGAGATGTAGTGACAAGTCAGATTAATAATTCATTACAACGAGAGTTGAACAAGGATACAAGGAGAGTTGATCCACTTGTTCAATGGATTGTAGTTTTGACTCATAACGAGAGTTGGGGACGATCTACATCTGTGCGTCAACAGCTGAAGATTGAATGGATGTAACGCCCTCAACCCAGTTTAGTAGTAAATCGGCTCGGGAGCATTACAAAAACATTGGAAACACGAGCTAATTTAAAATTTTTCAAACTCATCTCTATTAGATGAGTTGAGTGACTAGTAAGCAATAGACATACATATCTTATTTCATAAGCAAGCACATATTTGATTTACACAAGTAATCACATGTCATTATAGGTTACCACCTTCATTTACTATTGCATTTTCATTCAAGTTATCACATAGCATTCGAATGGTCATACAAGCAAGCATGCTTCTTTCAATCCAATTTCCATTTCATTCATGATCATATCTATATATAAACTCATTAGCAATCATACAATCGTGATCATACTTCTTTACATTATAGATTACCATAGATGTTAACCACTTTCAAGTTTCATGCATTTGAGATTAACTACTATTAAATCAGGTAGGCATGTAAGGAAATCACTTTGTATGCATAGGCTAACAAGTGTATATTTCCATTCAAGGATCATATATATATATACCTATGCGTTGCTTATCATTCAACAATTAACATAACTTAAGCATTACATTTGATCATATACGTAAGACGTGCTTCTTATTCACACTAGGTCACCACTTTGGTTATTTTATTTTGAAGATAAATTCAAGATGTTTACTACTCTTCCAACCAATTAAGACATTCGAACAACGTACAAGGCTAGGATATAGTCGTTTCGAAATTTACATTCAAAATTGTCTTGCTACTTAATCATGTAGACATGTGAGGCATTCGATCAGTATATATAGACTAGCAAGCTTTTATTTCGATCCAGAGTTCACGCATAAATGCGCAACTAGTCAAGTCATAACAACCAAGTTTGATAACATTCAAGGCCAAATCATGTATACATATATACAAACTTTCAATACAAACCAAATGCTTGATCTAGCATGACTATATACAAGACTAGGTGCCACCAACTACTAGGAGTAATACAAAACAAGTATGAATTCATACTTTAGCCCTTGCTTGTAACTTACTTCAAGTTCAAGGAATCTGACTTCAAAATCAAGCAATCTCTTTAAGCACTCTAAACATGTGGTTTGGGAAGAGAGAAAAGAGAGTGATAAGTACAATTATGTACTTAGTGAGGTAGCCCTAGTTCTAACCATTTTTTATATATCAAGTCTTAATTAGTCAAGTAAACCTATTAAAGTTCATAGCATTTGAAATCAAGCATGAATTATGTATCATCGTATCTATTGCATTCGAGTACAACATTGAACCAAACAATTTAGATTAAGCAACATTATCCAGTGTTACTCATTTTTCATACATCAAATACCATGTCCAAGTAATATATCTATTTTAATTCAAGTCATATACATATTTGAGTCATATACGTGCTTTACAAGTCGAGTATACAAATCCTTTCAAGCAAGCATTGTTACAATTCATACTTTATCCATATTAAGTCAATCAACTCTCAAATAGCAAGTAATCCATAACATATCAAAGTCAAGTATGGTCACATTACTTATCAAGAAAGCCATTCCAGTACAAAATCCTATGGCAAGAAATTAAGGTATCACATATGTCAATTCAAGCATACATATCAGGTTCAAGAAATTCAAGTATCAAACAATTCGAGTAGCAATTACTTCAAGTGACATGTGATCCTAACTAAGGATTTCAAAGTATTAGAATAACGGCATGGAGTCAAGTCATATTCATAATTTGAATTCAAGTAAGCAAATCCATTGATCATCAATTCAAGTGAAATCGTAAGACATTACAAGTAGTGAATCATACCACACAAGATTCAAGTATAGACATTTGCCAATTCATGAGTTTCATGTAAAAACAAATCAAGTATTACATGTCAAGCAATTCAAGTGTTCAAGATTACTTATCAAGCAATTCATGTATTCCTTTGATTCCTGTTTATTTTCTTTGATTTAAGCCTTGGTTCTAAGTCGACTATTATACATGTTTACACATTCTTGTAATGCAAGATAGTTCATTTAGTCCTCATATATTATCAAGTTGTTCGTATTTCCATGTAATCTAGCCAATTCAGCCATATAACATGTACACATAATTCACGATGCCAAAATAGTCCATGTTTTCACTTAGCCTAGAAAATTCAGTCATCTAACATGTACACATAATTCACAATGTCCAAACAGTCCCTATTCTATACAAAAAGTCCATGAATCATACTTACACATTTGTACATCCAAAACAATCCAATAATTGTTCAATTATACACAAAATAGTCCATGAATCATACTCACACATTTGGACATCCAAAACAGTAAAATAATTGTTCATTTATACACAAAACAGTCCATGAATCAAGCTCACACAATTGGACATCCAAAACAGTCCAATATTTGTTCATTTATACACAAAACAATCCATATTTCCATTTACAAGTGTACATGGCAGCAACACATTATGCTTACTTATTAAACACATGAAAACAACCCATATTTCCATGTACAAGTGTACATGGCAACAACACATCATGTTTACATATTAAACACATTCAATTTGTATCAAGTAGCAAGTACTCAAAAATACACCTTATCAATTCAAGCATACATGTCAATTAACTCACGTACTCAAAATTTATTGTCAAGCATTTCAAGTATTCAAGTAAGCTTTATGCTTCATTTGTTTTTCACTTGATTAATTTAGTTTATGCCTTTTAGCACTTCTTTTGCACACTAGGAGCTCAATATTTCATATGCTCACCAAGAGCTTCTTTCGACATTATGCTCACCAAGTGCTTCTTTAACATTTCATTTTACATTCATGATTTTCCTTTGAATTTCTTATTTGATTTCACAATAATGTTCATATCTTTTACATGTTTGCCTTGGATCACAATTGGTTATGAATGGCATTGGTTCGTGTTTGACCATAAAGGTCCAAGAATCCTATACTTCTCACTATCCAACCAACTATCACCAATCTCTGTAGAAATCCCCTGTTACCTCCTACTGTCGCCAATAATATATTACATATAATGGGGAGTCCCCCCGAGCCGTGGCTCATGGACCGTAGTCAAAGAATACCAAGCATCATACCAATGTATCCAAGGACTTCCATTTAAGGCAACTTAAGTCTTTTAAATCTTTAACTTTCATTAGAGGATATCTTGTGGCACAAGAATTCTTATTTTACTTTAAATCTTGTTGTTGTTTCTTTTTTTTATGCATTCATGTTCAAGTCAAGATAATTATGTTCAAGAAATGCATTCAAGAAAGTTATAGCAATATCATGCTCAGCCCTTAGGCTAATTGAGCCTTAGCTCCACAATCACTAATTACTTGTCCTTCAAGCAAGCATTTCAACATTTCAAGTAACCAACATTTTGAATAACAAACATTTCAAGTAACAAGAATTTCAAACATTTCAATTAGCTAGCCTTTCAAATAGCAAACATTTCAAGTGACAAGCATTTGAAGCATCTCAAGTAAGCATTTAGCATAGGCCTTTATTAGGCATTAAGCATTTGAATGATCAATCTAAAGCATGGAAATCAAACATATACATCATGGAGTACATACAAGCAATCATTCGAATAGCTCATTTCCAAGGCAAGAAATCAAACATGTTTACATTTTCCTTTCTAATTAATTTACCCATTTTCATGCTTCTATTTATTTACAAATTTTAGCTTAGCCAATCTTCCCTTTTATGCATGTTCAAGTTCATATTAAGTTCATTTTAATCAATACAAGGATAACAAGAATATAACATGCATATTTGTTAGGACCTATGTCCTAACCCTAAGTCAAGCTACACTCACAATACTCCAAGCTTAGCTACTTGTCTTGGATCCAACCCCTTTTGTTTTTAGCCTTAGGATGCTCCACCCTTTCCTCTTCCAAGTTCACTTCTTCCTTAAGCTATGCTAACTGAAACCTCAAGAAAACTTGTAAGATTGAAGCTTAATTCTCTATATCCAAGGAGAATTCTCTTTCTCACTCTTTTCTCTCTATAATCGGTTTGGGGAAACTAAAGGAAAAAGATGGCTTTCCTTTCCCCATGATACACACATGCCAATTTCCATTCCATGACATGTGTAATAGTCACTCCATTATTTTTAATCACCTTGCAACCCTTTAGTTAGTCTAGTGTTCAATTTAGCCATTTTAATTTGGCAAGGCATGTTGTTATTGTTACTTAGTTCTCTTTTCTTTAATTTTAGTCACGTACACAATTAATCAATGAATTATTACTATTATTACATTCCCTAATTCAATTATGTTACTACCTTTAGAACCTATTTCTACTAGGTTCAGGTTTGGGGTATTACAATGGAAGTTAGTAAGTGAGATAAACTTTTTACTTGCAAATTAAGATATCGTATTTCCTTGAGTGTACTTGATTTTTTTTTTCTAAGCTAAACCAAGGGTATCCAGGCCTTCTCCTAAAATTTATCTACTCTTTTATATTTTCCTTTATTGCTTTATTTCTTATCTGTAACTGCCATTACACTCACAATATTTCTTATTTGTAGCTTCCATTACACTCACAATATTTCTGTTTACAGAATTGCTTGTAACCACATAATATTAAAGCTAAATACCCATCCTCGTGGGATCGATATCTAATAGGATCTTCCTATTTCTATTCTTGCATCGACAATGTTTGCTTACACTTAGAGTGTGATGTTTTTACACTGATCAACTATCCATTATCCATACTTGAATAATTGTGTCACGCAAACCCATATTGAGGAGGTACACGCACAACTCATTAAAGAGGAATCCTCAAACATATTTGAAGTCCTTTAGATGGGTTTTATCTTGTAATTAAATTAGACCCAATGTTGAAATATAAAGTTTGGGTCAAACTTTAATCTTTCAGCCCAATTAGGATTTTAATTATCTTTTCTTCAAGATTCAGCCCCAAAACCCATTAATTATGCACAATAGGCTAAAAACTCTTTCTTACCATCCAAGTAATCATTCCCCAACAAGGAATCAAAATTTATATCCAAACAAGGAGTTCTTGCAGCCCAATTAATCCTTCCCCAACAAGGAATACAAATTTCCATTCAAACTAGGAGTTTAGGAGTTAATTTCTTTGTTATTTTTATTCATTAAGTAGAATTTTTTTTCATTATGAATTCTTTGTTTCTTAGAAAACCTTCCCCTATAAAAGGTTGAGAACTTCTTCATTATTTTTCAGATTTGAGATTTTAATAAAAGAATACTTTTAAGTACATGTCTACAAGTGTAGGTAAACTTGTGTCTTCGAAGCTTTCTTCAACGTGTTTGAATTGAGCGAGGGAGAATCTTCACACTTCAGGTTGTCTATCCAAACGCGGGTAGAATGGTCAGTTGAAGCTATATGTAACACACTTAACCGATTTACGAGATAAACTGAGTTAAGAAGCATTACGAACAAACAAAGCATACTACTAACACACAAGGGATGGAAAATATAAGCAAAACAAGGAAGTTTGAGTTCATATTGTACCATTTTTGGTACTAAAATTTTCAATTATTATCAAGGATGACCTTAGTCTATCCTTTAAGCTCCTATTAGAAAAATAACTTGTTATGCTAAGCAAAATAGGCTTAATCCATTAAAAATGAGTTACTTTAGAGACCTTATCTTGATTACTACTTCCTTTTTAATATACCAATTTAATCATATTCATACTAATGTTCTTACAACAAGGAATAGACATAGACCATATTTCAAATTTAATTCGAAAGATAAAAAAATGGAGATAGTCTTTATTCAAAACCATTGAATTACTAATAGCTTATTTAGGCATTACTTAGACTTATGAAGACAAATGTTATTCGAAACACCAACAATATAAGTCAAAATTCTTTGTCTAAAACGTATTAAGCTTATTATAAGCATTGTAAGGGATTCCCAAAATAGCCATTATACCATATTACTCCACCTAATGATACTTGAATTGAGCACAATAGAATTATTATATACCTATGCATACATCAACCAATTCAAGATCATGACAGTCACAATAAGCATATATAAACTTCCATGTTCGAATGCATAAAAAGTACGCATCCTAAGATCTTATTTCACACATTTTAAGCATGACTCGTTACTTAAATTCAAAGTAGAAAGATAAATTTCCCAAGCTAGAGAAGAATCTTGAACAACATATAAAACAAGATTTCTAACAACAGGTTTATAAAGATCCATAACGTTATTAATTCTATAAGTATAAAAGGGTCCTTTAACTATTACTTAACAAGTATTCAATTATCGACCTAGTTAACCATATTGACCCTATTCGAATAAAACATATGCCTAACATTCACACACTTATAATTCAAATATTCAATACCCTCATACCTTTGAAAGAAAACATAGAAACCAAATTTCAAGCACGTAGGCATTCACCATAAAATAAAGAGGACTTATACAACTTTTGCAATACTTAAGAGCATTGCTTTCAAAAGATTAACAAAGACTTACTAAATGCAATAAATAATCAAACATGGAGCCACCATCTAGGGGTTGTGACAAAGGATTAACCAAAACATACATGTAGAACTTATGATCTGGATGGAACTCCCAAAAGCAATCGCTACTAACCTCACCCTGAAACATAATCAAAGTAAACATAATAAATATACACTTAGTGAGGTAGAACAAGTAAAAATAAAAGCAAGCATCAAAAGACATCTTATAACTAGATTAGTTATCATTTCAAAGTTTTTTCAGCCAATAACCCGTAATGCTTCTGGTCTAGAATTGATCATTTGTAAACTTTAACTACCACATTCGAAACGTAGCAGCAATTCTTTCTTTCAAAGAATCCAAAATTACATATTTACATTTTACTAATCATACGAGCATATAATTGGATTGTTAACATAGTTATTAATATGCTTAATAGAGTTCCTATGACTTTAATATTCAAAATAGCCAATTTCACATGTATATCACTTGATCAAAAAGTCTATCATACAACTATGTTGTAACAATTTAAGGCACATTAATATACTTCAATTCCTAAAACGAATTATAGCTTAGCTTGTATTTTACTTGACATCCAAGAAACCTTTTATCTTAATAGTTTGGATAATGTGTCAATCATAATCCCAATAACTAGAACCATAAGTTAAGCAATCTATAAACATTCATGTTTATCCCTTCATACTAAGATCAATTAAAGTTATACCAGACTTTAATTCAAGATTAGGTAACAAATGATTATATCATGTTAGTTGAGCATAGCATTCTTTCTTTACATTGTATAAAACAAGTATCAATTAGGCAAGTATTGCTTTTCATTCAAGTAACATTTTAGTTCATTAATTTAGCTTATAAATCTCATTATTTAAAGTTGTCATAACCTTGGTAATCAAGCAACCTAGGTACACGAATCCCCAAACAACTGTCACCAAAATAAGGTACTCAAAGTACCAGTCAATCCCTCTTACTGTCGTTGAGGGACCAAAACACATCCCTCCCACTGTCGCCTCATAAGGACCGTAGTCCAAGACCTTCATCCACCCCAATTACGAGCTCTATGGACTCTATGGCACGTCACCTATACCTACGATTGACTCGAAACTAAGGCTTTAATTTTAATCTTATCATATTAGAATCAAAAATAAGCATAGTTCCTGAATCGGAGTATCATATAAACATAGCTTATTGTTTATCATATAAAGCACATATGAAAAATTTTATCTGGTGTTTAGCAAATTTAACCTGTTGAACGATGTCCAAATTTTACAAGCAAATTATATACACATAAATCTAATAGCATGTGAAATTTTAGATCAATTCAAATTCATTTACTAGGATTTTACCTTTTGGTGCCTTTAAGCTCATTTTAACCACTTTTACCAATTCAAAACATGCCAATTTTCACATTTGACACTTAGGCACTATTAGGCTATTACACACATATCAAAATGGGAAAATACAACTTGTCTAAACCATATGCCACCTCACTAGGAGTTCAAGGCAAAATATAGACATACATAGTGTCGATGAAACTGACTTGCAATCGCAACTACACGATAGAGCTTGGAATTCCTTTAAGGCCCTAAAAATGCATGAGACACTAAAACGTTAGGTTTACTTAACCTAGTGAGGTAGTTACAATAAATGCAAATAAGTTCCTACAAGGCATAAATGACATATATACATGCTTGAATGACATAAGTACACCATTAATCATATATCGATCATATTCAAGGCCAATTATTATATTTTCATATGTCACATGCAAAGCAAAGATACATAACATTTCCTTAGACATGGTAACCAATGGATACACGGATTCCCCTATACACCATATCATATCGAAAGTAGGCCTTAGCCTTGAGCCGTAGCTCTAGAAAATATCCCTTACACATACCAACCTTATTTCACCACATATAGGCCGTAGCCCCAGACCGTAGTCAATACCTTAGTTAGTGAGCTCAAATAACCCTATGGCATGCCAATTGTATCCATAACTCACAAATGTCCAAGATTACACATTTTGCCATAAACCTTACCTTGTGCCCATAGGCCATAACATATCGGAATGGAAAAATTGAGCCTTAGCTCCACATATCATATCATAAAATGTTCATATCTTATCATAGCATATTCATATCAATTTCATATATATAGCATGTCTCAAATATCACATACGGACTTACCATGCTTACCATTAGCATCCACATATGCTTGCTCTACTTGAGCCCTTAACCAACAATGCAAAATCAACGTAAAAAATGCAACGAGATGGCACCTAGCCTATCCCTTGACACAACTACACTCACCTTGACTCCAAAGCTTTCAAGGTTCTCAGATTACGACTCCTTGATGCCTAGCTTTCATTGGAGATGATGAGGGTCCTTCTCCACTTCTTTAGCTAGCACAAAATTAGGGGTTGCATTAGAATTTAAACTAAGGATCCGAAAGTGTTTTTCAAGCTTACCAAAGCTTGCAGACAACATCAAAATAATGGAATTAGCTTCCTAATCCATAGGCTTCCATTGAACATTCAAAACCTAATCTTAAAATAAAACCTTGAGGAATAACGAAATCATCGAATTAACTTAGGGGTTTTACTTACCAAATTATGAGCTTTCAAACGACGTATTGAAATCGAACAAAGGATGAAGATTGTATCGAGGTGCTTGCTTAGCTTGAGGTTGAATATGGAAATGGAGGTGTGTGGTTATTTGAAGACAAATGTGGGTTTAGCCTCGGTGGATGGTATAAACAAAGATGAAAGATTTCCTTTAGTCTTTTATTAGGAAACTTATCATTCTAATCACTTTTCACCTTTCCAAGGACCAATGGGGTGCTTTCCTCTAGGCAAGGGAAAGCTTATTTAATTATATCCATCACTTCATGCCCTTTTTACAATTCTAAGGCAATTGGCAACTATCCAATACCCTTTTCTGATCATTTACACATGGTAGAGTTTGATAGAGGACCGCATCAATACACTTAAAGACTGTATCGATACTGGTCTTACCGTATCGATATGCTTGACTCAGGTTTCACATTTCCAGCTTCGAATTTCTTACAAAAGGGATCCAATTGTTCAAATCAAGTCCACATATCTTCATTACTAACAAAAAGGGTACAAGGATTGAATATTTTCATCATTTAGGCACACCAGATTCAAAATTTCTGATCACTAGGCCCTAATTCTGACTAGGCCGATTTTCAGGATGTGACGGAGCCATTCTACCATTCAACACGGGTGCTTCCATTAGAAACTTCAATGGATCTAGTTGAGATATCAACCAAGTAGTGTGGTATAACATGTACCGTCTGAGTCTACAGGTTACCCAAACCAAAGCACATCATAATTTTTAAATTGTCAGTACCGTACTTCACACTCTCTAAACTTCTTGCTTAAAATGACTTTCTTTCTTTATTTCTTTCTTGTATCATAATGCTTCCCCAATTTGCACCCCTTTGAATTTTCATAGACCGTCAAGTAAAGAATGAGTGGCCTATCTAGAACTAGTGCTACTAGAATCGGAGCATTTGTCAGATATTAATTGATCTTGTTGTGTTTATCTTGACACTCTTTCTCCCATACCCATAGATTATTCTTTTGAAGCAATCTGAAGATTGGATCACATTTATCATTCAATTGGGAAATGAACCGAGAAATATAATTCAATCTCTCTAGGGAGGCTCGAAGTTCTTTTTGTGTATAAGGAGGTGGAAGGTTCTGAATAGCTTTCACCTTGTCTAGATCGATTTCAATTCCTCTTCTGCTAACCACAAAACCTAGGAGTTTTCCAAATGTAACCCTAAAAGTGAATTTGCTTAGATTGAGCTTCAACTGATACTTCATCAATATTTGGAGCAACTTCCTCATGTTTTGAATATGTTCCTCTCCAGTCTGGGACTTGGCGATCATGTCATCCATGTACACTTCAATTTCATTGTGCACGATGTTGTGGAAAAGAGTTACCATGTCTCGTTGGTATGTCTCCCCGCATTCTTTAGTCAAAAGGCATCACCTTGTTACAAAATGTGCCCCACAAGGTTATGAACTTCATCTTTTCAATATCTTTTGGATTCATCTTTATCTGATTGTATCTCGAGAAGCCGTCCATGAAAGAGAACCATGAATGTCCTGATGTATTGTCAACCATAATATCTATGTGGGGCAAATGGAAATTATCCTTTAGACTTGCTCTATTTAGATCTCTATAGTTCACACACATGTGTACTTTTACATCTTTCTTCAGCACTTGGTCTATGTTAGCTACCTATTCTGGATACTTAGCCACTTAGAGAAACCCTGTCTCGATCTATTTTTTGTACCTCTTCTTTGATCTTTAGTACCATATTCGGTCTCAATCTTTTGAGCTTCGGTTGAACTGGTTTACGTTATGGCATTATAGGTACCTTATGTACCACTATATTTGTACCCAATCCTGGTATATCTTGGTACGACCAGGAAAAGACATATTTAAACTCTTGTAACAAATCAATCAACTCTTGTCTTGTTTTTGGCGAGAAAGTGGTACCGATCTTCACCTCTCTTGTGACTTCAATTGTTCCCAAATTCAGAATTTCTATCAATTCTTTGTGAGGCTTTTCTTCTTTTTCTACCAACCTTAGTAATTCATTAGGGATTTCACATTCTGCCTCATCTTCACACTTATTTACTTCCATTAGACACACAAGCCGTTTGAAATCTATTTTAGGATTAGGTTCAGGATCATTCATGTAATTAATAATTGGGGACCTGCAAAGAAAATAATTTATATTTGGAATGGAATGTGAAAAAAACAAGAAATATTTTTCCATTTGAGAATCAAAATGAAAGCATCTTTATTGAAGTAAACTTGCATAATAGCCATTTATAGAAGATCCATTGTACTCGTAGGAAAAAGTACAAAGTGGTTCTTGGCAATTTTTATCTTAAAAACTATAGGGAGATCCTTTGTCGTCTAGTTATTGAGTGCTTCACCAAGAAAAAGCATGGACGAATTCCTTCCAGAAACTTGCCAGGCTATGATCCCTCGAATATGCCATTGACATGCAGCCTTTCCATGATCACGCCAAAGATCTCCTCTTCATGCAGTTTCTCAGTCTCTCGGATGTCTTTCTCTAATTGTTTTTCCACATTCTCAAACCCACAGGACTTGAAAATGTTCGTCAAGTCAGGGAAAGTCATGGTTAGAAAGAAGTTTCCTTCCCCAGAAATCGTGCTCTTCTCTTGTCCCTTTTTTTCTTCAAATCCTATTTTCTTTGCTTATTGTTTGGTTTGAACTCGAGTCCAAAATGATCTTTCTTCATGATGACAAGCTTCGGACGTAGACAACCTTGGAGATCCTTCCCGAATCTTTTCCTAATATTTGATCCTCTTTCAAGGGTCTCACGGACACTCATTTTTGTGCAGTTAGATAACATCAGACAAGGTATCTTCTTCCCCTCAATGATGAAAGTAGCATTTATGAATTCAAGGGCTCTAAAAGAACATTTAAGAGCATTCTCGTCAGCTTCAATGTATGGGGCATCTGTGGACACAGAGGCAATGATACCTTTTTTACCCCTATATTGACCAACTTCCCATCTATCACGAACTTCAGCACCTAATGCAAAGATGACAACACTGCGCCAGCAAAGTGGATCCAAGGCCTTCCCAACAAGCAATTATTAGTAGGCTTTGCGTACATGACCACAAAATCAATGGTATACACCGTAGGTCCAATCAACAACGGTACTTCAATCTTCCCTAACACATCCCGAGTTATACCATCAAAAGCTCTCATTGTATTCTTGCAGGTCTTCATATGCGAACTATCAATGGGTAGCCTTTGCAAGGTTACCATCGGAAGGATATTCATTGTTGACCCATTATCAATCAATACTTTTGGCAGGACATGCCCCTCACAATGGGTTGTAATGTTCAACGCTTTGACAGATCTCATTCCACCTTCTAGAATTTTGTCATCAATAAAAGTAATATAATTGTTATCAGTTATGTGGCTCATAATTCGGTCCAACTTGTGCACTAATATATCATTTAGAAAAAATGTCTGACTGAGCACCTTTATTAAAGCATTTTGGTGTCCTTCCAAACTCAACAATAGTTTAAGAATAGAAATCCTAGCTTGTTGTCTCTTCAGCTGCTCAACTATATTATACTCAATGTGCTTCAAAAATTTCAAGAACTCTTGGGCCTATTCATCTGTGACTGGTTCATTTATTTTGGGAGCGGGTTCCTCCCCAAAGATCTTTTTTGCCACAGAAGCTGCCTTTCCCTTTTCATATTTAGCCTCTTTAGATGTTTTAGGTTAGTAACATCTACCACTCCTGGTGAAGTGTCCAACTTCATTTACTGGCTCAGTGTCAAGCTTCTCATCTACCTTTCCTTTTGGTACTGTCTTTATTTCATCTAGTGGCTTTACCTCTTCCTGTGGCTTTGTTTCCTCTTGCACAATAACATTGACATCATAGTTCTAAGGAACCTTACGGGTGTCCTTGAAAGCAAATGGTGCTGGAGGGCAAATCACAACCTTGGGAGTCAACACGAGCCTTCCTTCGTTAGACGAACTTCTGACCTTCGACCTAGCAGAAATGATCAAGTGTTTGCTCACCCCATATCTAACTCTAGAGCTTTTAGAGCTGCAGATCTCTACGTTTTTTTCTTCTCCAGTCTTTTCAAAGACATCAATTTTTTTGTTATTCAACATTCTTTGAATTAAGCACCTGAATTCAGAACAATGTTTAATCTCATGTTCATTCTCTTGGTGATATTTACAGTATATTTCTTACTCTCATTCTTTCTCGACCTTCATGCCTATTTTTATCATTCTAGTATTGTAAAACATTTCAAATACCCACTTCAAGGGAGATCTAATCTCAAATGCATCAACTTTTACTCATTTGGCCTCATTCTCTTCCTCTATAGCCTTTAATCATTGACCTTCGTGGTTGGGTAATGGATTAGCCTCTATATTAGGTTCATCAAATTTCAACACCCCATTTTATTTATCAAATTATGAACCACCTTCTTAAATGCAGTACAACTCTCAATTGTATGCCATGGGATCCCAACATGTTATTCATAGTAAGCCTTTGGATTATACCATGGAGGGTATGGAGGTTGGAGAAGAGTAAGATAATATGGTCGAGCCAAATCTACCTCAAACAACTGTGGGTACAGTTATCATATGACACTGGTAAAGGTGTGAAATTCATCTTCTCATTTCTTGAGCCTTGAGAATCTTTCCTATTTGAATTTTGTGAACATTTTGATATAGCACTGGGTGGTGTGATTGTAACATTCTCTGGAGCCTCATATGCTCTTGTATTATTTACCTCGTTGTCCTTTCTCTTGAAAGTTTTACAAGAATGCTCTCCACTTTCAATCCTTTCGCTCTTGATTGTTGTCTCTATCAGCTCGCCAGTTATCACTATGTCATCAAAATTCTAAGTAGCATTGCTGATCAAACGTTCAAAGAATGGACACCTCAGAGTTTGTATGAATATATGGGCGATTTCATTTTCCAACAATGCTTGTTGCACCTGTGCTGCCACATCTCTCCACCTTTGAGCGTACTGCGAAGGTTTTCGTTGGATTTATGTCCCATGGCCAGCAACATAACTCAGCTAGGGACAATTTCAGTCACGTACTTATATTGCTCAATGAAAAATCTAGAGAGGTCCTTCCATGACTGGATGTTTACCCAATTTAGCTTGGTGTACCAACATGCCACTGATCCTAACAAGCTATCTTGAAAATAATGAATCAACAATTTCTCATCCTTCAGATAGGCAACCATCTTACGATAGTACATAGTAAGATGTGCCGTTGGACATGTCGTTCTATCATATTTCTCAAAGTTTGGTACCTTAAACTTGGGTGGAAGGACCAGGTCAGCAACCAAGCTCATATCAGCAGCACTAGACCCTCGCTCATTTACTTTTTACATCTCTAGTAACCGACCTTCCAAAGCCTTGCAATGTTTCTCATATTTCCTTTCAATCTCAGCACGGATTTCTCTCGATCTCATTGATGGTGTTCAAGTCTGAGACTTCATTTCCACTTCCAAGGTTTGCTTCAATATCAACCGGATGACTGGCAGTTGCTTCGGCTAGGTTAATCTGGACCTTCTTCACAGAAGATGATCCTTCATGCTGCTCCCTCACATGAGATGTAGTGGTTGGGCCTTGTGTGCCATGTATGATGATTTCTATGATGGGAGCATATGTTTAGGCGATAAGTGGTAGCGCCACGTGTTTATTTATCTCTCCTTATTGCTCCTACTAGCTTGCATGCTTATGTTTATGATTAGCATAAAGTATAGTATAGTAGATGTGGACCACTGAGCTTTGTAAGCTCATCACTCAAAATTGTTATTTCCGTGCATAGGTTGATCATCGAATCGTAGGATCGAAGAGCACTATTAGTACGGGATTCTAGCATGAGGTGATTTCTAGAGTACAATACTTGTACTTAGTGGGCTGTGTATTCATAGGACCTTAAGTGGTCAAGTCTATAATTCTTACTTTTGAAATTGTATTATTCAAGTCGAATGTTTAAATGTTTTAAATTAAAGGAGAGCTCTTTTATAATGATTTAAATTGATTCTCTATGTTTTCAACTATTGACTTTAAATGTTTTTAAGAAATACATTGATGGGTAAATCCAACATAAGAAATTTTACGGTTTTGGATTGGGCTTAAGGCCCAAATGTGACATCTGGGTTGAGAGTGTTACAAAACTTCTAAAAGAATTTTTTTGAAGATAATATCGAGTAAGTTTTATTACTTAGAAATAGATTCAAATGAAGAGATCTAAACATGAAAATATCCATAACCAATAACAACAAAAATTGAAAAAAGAAAATGATGAAAGAACTCTCCTCCTTTTCGAAAAAGGGAAAGCTCAGTCACGCTAGTAAATGATGCTTTCACCGTTGCTCAGATGGATAAGTATAGGCTCAATTGAACGGTAAAAGGCTAATGAAGTTGTCAACACATAAGACATAAAGTGAATCCCCTACAGTGGCGGATCCATAATGTTTTTTGAGGGTAAGTACAAGTTAAAATATTTTTTAGGGTGGGCACAAGTAATAAAAACCTCAAAATTTTAGGGAGGGCACAAGCCCACCTAAGGATATATGTGGCTCCGCCACTGATCCCCTAGATGCTTGATAAGTGATGGAGTGGCGAGCTAAATTAACGGTCTTGCAGGATACTTCACGGAATAAATCTGGATGCATTGATAAACAACCATAATAGGGGATCAAACTACTAAACAATCACCGACAATCACACATCAGAACTGAGCGTCGTGAGAAATTCTACACAAACACAAATCTATTGCAATGGTAGCCGAATAGCATGCCATAAGGTAGAGACATGCTACAAGGGAGAGGAAAAGCGTCCCACAAAGGCAGAGAAAATAAGCGCACAATATGTGCGAGAAGTAGGAATTCGAAACAAAGAAATTCTAATATAAAAATCAAGAAAAAATTAACTAAATGTAAAAGTAAAAGCGAGATATAAGAAATAAGGGAAAAAGAATATCGGAGGTTGACAACTAGCACTAAAACTAATGACATCGTCGGCTAAATAAAAAATGAGGAAAGTGAAAGTGGAGCTGCATGGTTGAGATAAAAACCAAGGTTTAGAGAAATATTTATCTTAAAATTTTTACAAACTATTTTATAATTTATGTTAAAGTTAATGTATAGGTAAACTACATAAATGGTCATCAAACTTTTAGGGTAGAATCATTTTAGTCACCGTACTTTTAAAATATTCGATAAGTCACCCAAATTTTAGTTTGAATTCGATACGGTCCCTCCTGCTAAAGTTCACGTTTGTTTTTGTTTTTCCTTAATAAAAAATAGGTTGCAAGGATTACAAAGGTTCAATCCACACCACCAGCCACTCGCATCCAACCACTGCACTACGGAAAAAGAATCAAGTAAACGGCCCGAAAGAAACTCATCATTCAAGGTGACGACCTTTCTGACTAACTCATTTGCATTTAATTTTGTTTTTAATTTTTAATTGCATGCATTAAGGGCAATGCTTCTCTCGAGTTTGGGGGTGTTTGTTTCTAGTTAATTTCATTCTTAGTTGCATTCATCTTTAGTAATTGCATATAGGTTGCATATGTTAACATGCCTTTGATTGGATTTAATTGCTTGGACTTGTTGAATATTTGATGATGAATTTTTGCCAATGCACTTAATTGAAAGAACCTTTAAATTTTAGGATTGCATGAAAAGAACTTAGAATTTTACTATGATGCTAAATATTATGAAAACGGTTGTGGCTCGTTGATTGAAAGAAACTTAGTGAACTTAGGTTACTTAAAATTTGGGTAAATTTAAATTGAAAAATTAAAAGTTAATTTCTTGCTAGAGTTACCCGAAACTGGCTCTAGTAGCTGCACATTAAAAATATCGCTAGAGGTGCCCTAAATTGGCTCTAGTAAAAAGATGAGTAAATACCCTGGTAATTAAATTGATAAAAGCCTATTGTTCACATAAAATCTTGAAAATCAACTTGCATACAACTACGCACACAGATTGTCACAAGCATTATAGTTTGGTTCCATATAATTTTTGTCCTATCCAAAAAATTCAAAAGGTGATCATACTTTGTGCCACGGTTTTGAGGTTTGAATTCAAGTTTGAAGCATGTCTTTGATGATTAAAGTCTTGGTAGGTAATTGTTAGTTTTGCATTGCTTGAGGAAAAGCAATAGTTCGAGTTTGGGGGTGTGATGAGTGTTTAAAAGTACTATTTTTATGACCGTCTTTACTTATATTATTGTTAGACTTAGGCTCATTTTAGTTGCATTATTATGCATTCATGCATGTTTTAATGATTCCCTTCACAGTCATGCTTGATTTCCTAATTTGTGGAAAAAGGTACTATAGATATGTGTTCTTGTTTATGAAGGATCTAATTACCCAAGCAAGTAGGAAAATTTCCGAAGCGATTGAGGATAAGAAGAATGAGGGCTATCGATTTCTTGAAGGATAAATCCATTTAATTCGAGATAATTACGAGAAGCAAGGATAAATCTTAAAAGAGTTGGAGTTCCACAAAGAGATCAAAAGGAGATTGAGAGTTCGACTTGAGAGAGAAAGCTAGGGGTTGTTTGACATCTTCTTCTTTTTTATTGTTTTCATTCGATCCATGGCTGGGAATTTTTCCTTTGTATATATTTCAAGCCTAGCCATGAATTGATGTAAATTGGTTTGGGTTATTGTGTTTTTGTGGTTGAGAGAAAGATTGGATTTGTTTAGGTATTTGAATTTGGAACTTTAATTCAAAGTTTGTTCATTATTGGTTCTTAATTTTGCGAGTGAATTGAGAGAGGATCTCATGAATTCATCCATTTATCTAATATCGGGAGAGATAGATTCAAGAAACGAATGAGCATGGTCTTTATTCAATCAATCGATGGTGAAGACTAATTTGACTTAAGGATAAGTTGCAAATTTCAATAGCTAAAAGGAGCGCAGGATCGGTTGTTGTCCACCCTTGGTTCACGCAGGGATGTATTATCAAGGCATGTACAATTAACAGTGTTTCAAATTAGGGATAACAAGAAACCATTGAAGAATGCTTTGCCGAACTTTGAAGGTTATCACCCAATTGCCCAGGCAATCGCAGAATTGCCAAGGCAATCCGACTGGATTCAATTGATGAGCGATTGAGCTACTCTAGCACTCAATTACCACGACGGTCCATTCAACTATCACTCCACGACTCACAATAACCCAGTCTACTCTCTTAAATCAATCACTCATTTCTATTCTCTTTATTTTGTTTAGTTTATTTTACTTGATATTTATCATCTTCAATATTATTTCTTTTATAGTGTAATACATAAGCAAAGTGGCCCAAGTCAATCCATGTGGAGACGATACCTGATACTTATCATTTATTACTTGCAACGTGTATACTTGCACCAATTGCGTAGCACTTAAAACACGTAACAACATGGATGGCCATTACTATTTAGATTTTGGATCAAATGGGGTGTAATGATGCCTGTAAGTTGGGATGTGTTGTATACCTGTTACAAGGAGACGCGTATAGTTGGTGGACCACTGTAACTACGGGCATGGCACCCAATGATGTGGATTAGGAGTTTTTCCAAGTTATCTTTAAGAAGAAGTATCTAGGAGTTAGATACTTGGATGAAAAGAAATGTGAGTTTATGGCCTTGGTTCTGGGCAATATGTTTATAGCTGAGTTGAGGTTTAGATTGTTCGGTTGAGCCAGTATGCCCCTGAGCTAGTACCGGATGAGAGGCATCATTGTGACCGATTCTGCTACGGATTGGTACAATATGTAAAGACATATATGTTAGCTTCTAACTACACCGATTTCGACGTGTTGGTTACACGGGTAAAGGACATTGAGCAGAACTTGGGTTCATCATTGCGTGTGAGAGGTTCTAGCCCGGGCAAGAGAGTTGCAAACTCTAGTTTTAGTAGTGGTCAGTTTAAGAAGCATCATGATAAGAGGTACCGTTTTGATTCGAGGCGAGGTGGAGGTAGTGTTGGGTGTGGATCACATGGTCAGGGTACCCAAGCTAGATCAACTTTTAATATCTATTGGGTATGTGGATCGCGTGAGCACTAAGGCGAGACTGTCCATGTTTGGCTCATGACGGACAGGCTCCTACTGTTGTTGCTAACTCTTGTTGGAGTTGTGGATCGAGTGATCATTTGAGACGCGATTGCCCATTGTTGGATGGTGATGGTTAGGCTAGGGACAGTTTCAGCGTAGGGACGAGGGTCTAAGGATGGTGGCTCATACTGTTTCTATTTAACCTGATGGTGGTGGTCATATGAGGGTGTACGCACATTGCGAGGGACATAATGACATCAATGTGATTGCAAGTACATTTGCTTTGCAATCTTTGCTGTTGTTTTCTTTGGTTGATTTTGGTTCTTCGCATTCATATATCTTGCATGAGCATGCACATTTGCTTGATATACTTGTTGAGGTGTTGGATGTGGGAATGCAAGTAACTAGTTCATTTGGCAAAACGGTTGTTACAAGAACGTTGTTTAGGAGATGTCCTTTGACTATTCAAGGTCATGAGTTTGTAGTTGATTTGATGGAGTTGTTGTTTCACGGTTTTGATATAATCCTGGGTATGGATTGGTAGACCGAGCATAGAGTTGTGGTTGATTTTTAAACCAAGTGATTTTTCTTAAAACTTGTTGAAGATTACGAGGTGGTAATCGTGGGTGAGAATGTTAAGTTTTTGCCCAATGTTGTTTTAGCTCTAAAAGCGAGTTGTCTGATGGATTCTGGTTGTGAGGCATTTCTAGCCTATGGTATGAATCAGGGGTCAAAGGGGGTGCTTGTTCAGGATATAAGCACGGTATGTGAGTTTCCAGGTGTTTTTCTAGAGGACTTGCCAGGTTTGCCACCGAATAGAGAGGTTGAGTTTGGCATCGAGTTCTATGCAAATACAGCTCCAGTGTCTATTTCTCCCTATCGCATGGCTCTAAAGGAGTTGAAGGAGTTAAAGACGCAACTTTAAGAGTTCCTTGATCGAGGGTTTATTAGGACTAGTGTTTCACCTTGGGGTACGCTGGTGTTGTTTTTGAAAAAGAATGATGGCACGATGCGGATGTGCATTGATTATCAGCAACTGAACAAGTTGATGATTAAGAATAAGTATTCTTTGCCATAAATAGATGATTTGATTGATCAGTTTAGAGGTGCATCCTTTTTTTCTAAGATTGATTTGAGGTCTGGGTATTATCAGTTGAAGGTGAAGGATGTGGATGTGCCTAAGACTACTTTTCGCACTAAGTACAAGCATTACGAGTTCTTGGTGATGTCGTTTGGTTTGACTAATGCCCCTGATGCATTCATGGATATGATGAATCGGGTGTTCCATGAGTTTTTGGATCAATTTGTGGTCTTGTTTATGGATGACATTCTTGTGCACTCTCATACCAAGGAGGATCATGATCGGCAACTGCAAATTATGCTTTAGGCGTTGTTGGATAATCAGATGTATGCTAAGTTGAGCAAGTGAGTTTTGGCTTAGGGAGGTTTTCTTCCTTGGGCATGTTGTGTCGGCCGAAGGAATTCAGGTTGATCCACATAAGATTGAGGCAATGATATGTTGGAAGTCACCTAAGTTAGTATCAGAGGTTCATAGTTTCCTTGGGTTGGCTAGTTATTATCGTAGGTTTGTGGATACTTTTTCGAAGATTGTTGCACCTTTGACTAATTTGTTGCAAAAGAATGTTCATTTTGAGTGGACAAATAATAGACAATAAGCTTTTAAAAAGTTTAAGGAAGCTTTGATGCAAGCTCCAATCTTGATTCAACTTGAATCGGGTAAGGAGTTTGTTGTTATAGTGATGCATCATATGTAGGTTTGGGCTATGTGTTGATGCAAGAATGAAAAGTTTTGGATTATGCATCTAGATAGTTGAAGGTGCATGAGCGCAATTATCCTTCTCACGATCTTGATCTTACCGCAGTTGTGTTTGCTTTGAAAATTTGGAGGCATTATCTTTATGGTGATGTAACACCCTCTACTCGGTTCGGAAGGAAACTGGGATTGAAGATGTCACTTGAACAAAACATGGAAATTAATAGGAAAAAAATCACATGATCGGAATGAAAAACTTTCACTAGTTAAAGAAACAAAAGTTTTTCTTAAAACAACTTAAGTCATACATCTTATTATAACATTCTGAATATTTAACTGGTTATATTCTCATTTTGATACTACCATGAAACCGTTTTCACTTGTCAGAGCATAGATGTATTACATATCCATTTTTAAAGAACCTTATCAAATTATGCCTAACGAACTTTTCTTTTATTTCTTACTACATCTTAAATCAGATTAATCCATGCAAAGGGATTAATCGTATATATAAGTTCTCAATCAATATTTTAACTAAACAAGTCTCTATCAAATTGTTTTAATTGTCCAATTAGGAACAAAATCTTTCAAACGAGATCATTAAACTATAAGTCTTTGTCTGAATAGGTCTTATTATAGGTCTTAGGTTAGCTTCTAAACAATATATCTTTAAACTATTAATATAAACCTCAAAATTTAATTAGTTAATCAAAACAAGTATACCTATCGAACACTTAAGATCATATATGTGATTTCACCCTTTTATAAACCATGCTAATCATGTTTATTCTAGTTTACGATTAAATGATCTGTCCATTAACAAGTAATAAATACATAGAGCATTCTTGATCACATTTAACCAATTGTTATACTACTAATATCTCATAGGCAATTTGAAATATAAAAACAAACCCGCATAAGAACTTATTCTCATCATTCTTATAACTAAACATAGACTAAATAGAGACAAGTCATTTAATTATCAATCATATCACATTCATAGTTAAATATTTTACATCCCAAGGGTATTATGACAAACATTGATTACTCAAAATACTAATAAGCTAATACGGATGTCATATGCCACCATTCTAGGAGTTTCCTAAGGAAAACATAAACGGTACTCGAAAATCTTGGAAAGTGAATTGCCATCCATTGAACACGGTCGAAACACAAAAGCTTTTTTAATCCTAAAAATGCATGACAATCAATGTATTAGGCTTATATAGCCTAAGTGAGCTAGTGACCCTTAAATAAAAAAGTATAACAACCATGATATTGAGTGGAAAATCAAAGAATACAAGTATAATATAGCATTAAGAGTTTATGTCTTAATATTAGTTTATACAACGCTTTAATTATTGGAAGCTTTATTAGAGTTCTTATTCTTTCAAAACTTAATCGAAACTTTTTAGAGTTTCTAATCGAGTTCTTTTGAATTACTTATCAAACTTATTAATGTTCATAACTTATCTTACTGGAGTCTTATAAAAGGCTTATCGTAGTTCTTAACAAAGCTTTTCGAAGTTCTTATTAAATTTCTTACAAAAGTTTGTCTTTTTAAACTTATTTGCCTTGGATCACATTTGGACATGTGTAGCATTGGTCTAAGATTCACTTAGCACAAAGCACAAAGCACAAAGCAATGACTAGTTTATAACATAATGGACCTAGCTTCTCTTCTCTATCCAACCAACTGTCACCAATCTTCTTTCCATCTCTCCCATTACCTACTACTGTCACCAATATATCACATATATAGGGTTGTCACCCTTAAGCCGTAGCTTATGGACCGTAGTCCCGAATTATACCTTTGTACCATGCCAAAGTGTCCAAGGGCTTCCATTGATTAGGCAATTTAAATATTTTATGCTTTAAAATTAGAAGGGGCATCTTATGACACAAGTAAAGTTACTTCTTTCTTTCCTTAATATTTCTTATGGCACAGGTGAGCTTAATAGCTTCAGAAAACTTAAGATTTCAATGGTTTATAACAATAGGAATTATTCTTTATAGCTTAGTATCTTATGACATGTGATTAATAGATTAATATCTAAGCTTGATCAAAGTTAGTACTATCTTCCATTACAAAACATAACATAGCAAGGTAAAAACTTGCATAAATGATGCAAACATAAACAATAAGGTTATCAAAGGTGTCATGCTATGAATGTAACCATCCCAAGAGCTTTATGTGAGCCTTATGCAGAAATGATAATGTGCATTCAAAACTTAAGCAATTCATACATTCGACACATAAAAACAAAGGTCAGAATGGCCCCTTGTCATCCGAGACAAATGTAACTACACTCACCTTATATTCCAAAGTTATGGAATACCTGAATCACAATCGTATCTTGCTTACTTATCTACCAATCTTCTTTCATCTCTCTCTCTCATATCAATCACATCCACCAAGTTGTTATGCAATACAAAAACAATTTAGTTTATTACAATTCAGAATCATATCACTCATATAATACTATAAAAACCATATCAATTCAAAAGAGTTTACACACATTATCCTCAATTCAAGGTTTAACTAATTAACTGTCAATCAATGACTAAAATTCAAACTACATTCATACCAAAATTTCCACTTGCATCATATTGTTATCGAAGATGCACAAACTAAACTTATATGAACTACATACGTTAAACTTTTCAAAAACCACACTATTAGGCATTCAAAACATGTGTTTAATTAACTAAAACCATAATCCTGCATGTCAAAACTATTTTACTGGATTTCATACTAAATTGTACTATATTCGCACATTGATTTATATTTTATTCGAAACTGCATTTTCAAAACTACATTCCTGCATTTATCAAAACTACATTTACAAAACTGCATTCTTGTATTTATCAAAACTGCATTTACAAAATGTCTCTTTTTAGCTTGTATAACAGTCCTTGTTTAGCTTAAAAAGCAGTCCCATTAGCTTACAAAACAGTCCCTGATTTAATGTTTACAAAATAGTCTATTTAGTCGATAAACAATCCCTTAATTTAGCGTATAAAACAATGCACTTTTATTGCAAAACAACCCCTATTTATTTGCAAAATAGTCCTCATACTAAAAGTATTTTTATAGCATTCCATTATTGTTGCAAAATAGCCCCAAATCAGTTGTAAAATATTCCATAGGTTTTGCAAAATAGTCCTTATATACCATTGGCAACCCTTTTTTAAACCCTTAATTTCAAATATTAGCAAACAATGTGACCTTATGTAACACTCTATACCGGTTTAGGAGTAAACTGAGCTATGAAGTGTTACAAGCAAACATAGGTTAGCTTACATACACCAAAACAATCCAAATACACATATATACATATACATACACCAAAACTGTCCATCATGCCTTCATATATATACAAAACAGTCCTAATACTCATGTGTACATATCTACATGCATTAAAACAATCTAGTATGTATTTATATTTATGCAAAACAGTTCCGTACACATGTATTCACACACACACACACCGAAACAGTCCAATAATCATATGTAGACATATATATACACAAAACAGACCTGTACACTTTCCTATGCATCCAAATTAGTTCAATACACTTGCATACGTATGTATATATATATATGCATAGAAACAATCCCTAATATTTTCTTTTATATATTCAAAATAGTCCAATACACTTGCATACATATGTATATACACCAAAACAGTCCCTGATTGAATTTTAACAAGCAATGTCACCCAATTCAAGTTGAAGCATCAAATTCACAACCAACAAGGATCTATTCAAATGGTCCTTAAAATACTATACATGTCCCCTGTTGCGTGTAATAAGTGCTACCAATTGTGCAAGTATACACGTCGCAAGTAATAAAGTGATATGAGTATCGAGTATCGTCTCCACAGGGATTGGTTTGGGCCACTTTGCTTAAGTTACTGCACTGTGAAAAGTAAAAACACAATTGATAATAGGAGTTCTAATTAACGAGTAAACTAAGAGCAATAAACTAAAAGAATAGATGAAATCAAAAGAGAGAATAGGTCAGGTTATCATGAGTTGAGGTGTGATAGCCGATTGGATCATCTTGGTAAAAGAGTGCAAGGGCAACTCAGTTGTCGTGGCAACTTGCACAGCGGGGTTGCCTTGGCAACTAATCGATGGTTTCCTGGGCGACTAGCTGGGCAACTACTTGGGCGTCTGGGCAGCAACTTCAAGGTTCGGCATAACGTTCTTCAATGGTTTCTTCTTATCCCTAAGTCAAAACTCTAGCTACTTGTGCATGCCTTGATAATACATCCCTGCGTGAATCAAGGGTGAACAACAACCAATCTTGCGCTCCTCTTAGCCGTTGAAATCCTTAACTTATTCCTAAGTCGGATTAATCTTCACCATCAATAGATTGAATAAAGACCATACTCATTCGTTTCTTGAATCTAACTCTCCCGATATTAGATAAATAGATGAAGTTACGAGATCCTCTCCCAATTCACTCGCAAACAAGAATAAAAGCCAAGAATGAGTAAACCTTGAATAGAAAAGTGCAAACCCTTATTACCTAAACAAAATCCAATTTTTTCTCACAACAACAAAACACAATAACCCCAACCAATCAAGTTAGTTCATGGTTGGGTTCAAAAGATATACAAAGAATAATCCCCAAACCATGAATCTAATGGAAGCAAAAAAGAAGAGGAAGAAATCGAACTCTCTCCCCCTTGCTCTCTTATCAAAATCTATTCCTTGTTGCCCTTTGGAGTTGTCAAAATTTTCCCTCTTCTTGCCCTCCTCCAAATTGACGATATGGCCTCTAATTTATAGGGCTAGGTCAAAGTCCTTCTTTGAGGAGGAAGTTAAGTTGGAATTAAATTATCTTTAAAGAATATAATTCTTTATTATAATTATATTCCTACTAGAACTTCTCCTATCTTCTTGGAATTTAATTCTTCTTTAAACTCTTCATGGAAATCAAATTTCTTTGGGATTTAGCTTTGCTCCACGTCATCTTGGGCTTGTCTAGTCATCAATTTCGACTACCATATCATCTTATTCTTTGTCGACAATTGCCCTGGCAACTGGCTCGGCGTCTCCTTCGTGCATTGCTCTGGCAACTAGCTCGGCATCTCCTTCATGCATTGCCCTGGCAACTAGCTCTAGTCTTGCTTTGGCAAGTGATCCTGTACATACACACAAAAACACACCAAAGCAGCATCTTTTTCCACAAAAATCACCAAGTTATGCAATCAAGCTCAACGGTGGAAAGAAACATGAATTAATGCATGAATGACTAATTATGCAACTAATATGAGCTTAAGTCTAACAATAATATGAGTAAAAAAGGTAATAAAAATAGTACTTTTGAACATTTATCACACCCCCAAACTCGAACTATTGCTTGTCCTCAAGCAATGCAAACTAACAATTACCTGCCAAGACTTTAATCATCAAAGACATGCTTCAAACTTGAATTCAAACCTCAGAATCGTGGCACAAAGTATAATCACCTTTTAATTTTTCGGATAGCACAAAAAGTATCCGAAACAAAACTATAATGCTTGTGACAATGTGTGTGCGTAGTTGTGTACAAGTTGATTTTCAAGATTCTATGTGAACAATAGGCTTTTATCAATTTAAGTACCGAGGCATTTTTTTATTTTCACTAGAGCCAATTTCGGGCACCTCTAGCAAAGTAAGCAATTTCTCATTTTATTTTAGTCGACTAGAGTCAATTTCGGGCACCTCAAGTGATTCTTTAATGTGCATTAACTACTAGAGCCAGTTTTGGGCACCTCTAGCAAGAAAGTGCATTTACTACTAGAGCCAGTTTTGGGCACCTCTAGCAAGAAATTAACTTTTAATTTTCAATTTTAAATTTACCCAAATTTTAAGCAACCTAAGTTCACTAAGTTTCTTTCAATCAACAACCCACAACCGTGTAAAAAAAATTAAACATCATAGTAAAATTCTAAGTTCTTTTCATGCAATCCTAAAATTAAAGGTTCTTTCAATTAAGTGTAGTGGCAAAAAATCATCATTGGATATTCAACAAGTCTTAAGCAATTAAATCCAATTAAAGGAATGGCAAGTAACATATGCAACCTATATGTGATTGCTAAAGATGAATGCAACTAAACATGAAGCTAACTAGAAACCAGCACCCCCCAAACTCGAGAGAAGCATTGTCCTCAATGCATGTAGGAGTGAAACAAAATTTAAAAGAAACTAAATGAAATTAGTTAGTCGGAGAGGTCGTCACCTCGAGTGATATGTTTCCTTCGTGCCGTTTGCTTGATTCATTTTTCAATCGGTGGTTGAATGTTGGTACCGCGTGAATAGCATTGCTTTGATTTGATCCATGTTTGCCAATGCAGGTTCACTTGCATGGGCATCAGTAGTTGCCGAAGCCATTGTTGTTGCCTGGACATCGCCAGTTTCTGTTGTGGTTGCTGTGGCAAGTAGTCGGCAGTAAATTTCCTTAGCATGGTGGTTGTGAGTCTTGTTGTGGAAAAGAAAACCTAGAAACTAAAAATAATGAAGAAAAATAAAATCTCTCCTAAAATTTCCAAAAATAAATAAAGAGAGAAAAAAATAACCGAAAATAATAGAAAGAAAAAAATAGTTCGAAAAAAAAAGAAAAAGAAAAATAAAAAAGAAAATATCGAAAGAAGAGCATGCTCATGCATCTCCTAAGGTGTCAACTTCTTTGTTTCGTTCTACATGGGCACCGTTGTAGTGCTTCAATCTCTGTCCGTTAACTTTGAATTCATGTTCGTCGGTAATGTACTTGATTATCATGGCACCATGGGAGAATGGTTTGACAACTTCAAATGGTCCCGGCCATCTTGATTTTAGTTTTCCCGGGAAAAGTTTTAGTCGAGAATTGAATAAGAGAACTAGTTACCCTGGCATGAATTGTCGCGACAATAGTTTCTTGTCGTGCCATTGCTTTGTTTTCTCCTTGTAGATTTTTGCATTGTTATAGGCGAGTTCACGAAATTCTTCTATCTCGTTGAGGTACAACAAATGCTTTTGTCCGGCACTTTCCTAATCCATATTCACAGTCTTGATTGCCCATTGGTTTGTAGGTGATATTGCCCGTCCTTTGGCAACGATCGAATTGCTTGTAAAACTCTTGGGCATCTTTGTGCAGTGTTGGCCAATACAAATCAGATTGAAAAACTTTGGCCGCGGTACGAGTTCCTCCAAAATGTCCTCCAAAGGGTGAAGAATGGCATTACCAGAGTACATTCTGCTGCTCTTCTTCAGGGACACATCGGCATATGACCTGATCAGGTATTGTCGAGGCATATGCTGCCGTGGCGACAGCTCCCAAGATTGTCGAGTCGTGTATGTCTAGAGTTGCCGAGGCATACGCGTCCATGGTTGTCGAGGCGTACGTATCAGTTGTTACCGAGGTGTGCGCGTCTGGAGTTGCCGAGGCGTGCGCATCAATAGCTGCTACGGTGTCGAGGGTTGCCGAGGCGTGCGCGTCAAGAGCTACCGCGGCGTCGAGGGTTGATGAGGCATGCGCATCCATGGTTGTCGTGGCGTGCACGTCTGGAGTTGCTGAGGTGTGCGCGTCAAGAGCTGCTGCTGCGTCGAGGGTTGCCGAGGCATGTGCATCTATGGTTGCCGAGGCAAGCTTTTCCTTTAGGGTTTCGAATGCTTGGGTGCAAGAATCATCAAAATGGAAGACTTTATCTTGGTGGAGGTAATCTCTCGATCACGTCCACCTTGGCTTTGTCTACTTCAATTCCCTTGGATGAAATCTTGTGGCCGAGAACTATTCCTTCATCTACCATAAGATGGCACTTCTCCCAATTAAGGACTAAATCGGTTTCTTCACATCTTGCCAACACATTCTCTAAATTGTCGAGGCAACTGTTGAAGTCACTACCAAAAACAGAAAAATCATCCATGAAGATCTCAAGGAAGTCTTCGACCATGTCTGAAAAGAGTGCCATCATGCATCTTCTAATGTTAGTGCATATATGAGAAAACTTGAGGATGGTCGTTTTCGATACTTCTTATAGTCCATCCGCACCCTCCATCGGGTGACAATATTGCCCAAAAAGAGTTTGGCCAATGTGCTTGCCACTACTCCCTTTTGCGTTACCATGGTGGAGGTGTCTTTCTTCTTTGCTCGCTTGTAGTCCATGTATACTCTCCACCTTGCTACTATTCCTGAAGGTACAAATATATTAATAGGAAAAATTATATCCATTCTCAACCATTCAATTACCTCATTCTTGTCGACTTCTATCATGGTTGGATATAGCCTTTGTTGTCGTGGCAAATGTTGCTCAAGCCAATTGTCGTGGCAATCAGCTGCCAAAATTTGTTGTAAGTCAAGGGAAGAACCAATTTTCTGAAAAGCTTTACGAATCCAAACACCGTTTTCTTTTGGCCTCTCAAACATCTCCATCAGTAGAGATTTCGATGGCTTCAAATTTGCCAACCTCGGTTCCTCAAGACATGCCTGCAATGGACGAGGTGAGCTTTTAAAGAATTCAAAAGGTTCAACCATTACCTGCTCATATTCCACTGGCAAAGTATTGTCATCTCGTTGATCTTGCATGTGGTCGTGTAATTGCCATGGCAATTGTAGATGAGAGCAATCTACAGATTCCTGCTTCAACATCAACGTTGTAACCTTATGGGCATCAGGTTCCTCAAAATTTGTTGTATTATTGTTGTTCTCGGCTTCACTGAGTGTTGTCGCGGCATTGCTCTGTTTAGGCTCCTCAATCATTGCCGAGGCAATTTGTTGCTCAAGCTCATCATGTGTTAGGCAGTATTTCTCATCAACATACTCTCGACTTTGAGGTTTTAGTTGTTCCTCACACATCGGAGAGCCTTCCTTGTATTTTTCCTTGTCCTCTTGCCTTGGGACTTCAGTATCCTTATGAATGAATTGTTGGTGCATGTTATCCATGACATATGTGGATCTCCTCAATTGAACTTCTGAATCCCCTAAGGTTGCATCCCACTGAGCTATCCTCGTATCCATGGACTTTGATAGCTCTCGAATCTCTTCAATTGATCCGTCAAGTCTAGCCAAGGAAGCTAGCAACGTTTCCTCCAAGGAATTGGAATGCTCTTGGAAAGGACTACATTGCCATGGCATATATGTTGCCGCGGCAAAATTGTTATGGTAAAAAAAGTTTTGAGCTTTTTGACCATACCATGAAGAATTTTGCTGCTGGTTCCCTTTATGGTCCTCCATGTAGTCATATGCACCGAAAATGTGAGGGCAATTTTCAAACACATGATGTTCTTCACACATAGCACAAGATTTTTCCACGGTATAAGTTCTTTGGGCTTTTCTCGGTTGGTATAGGTAATCATCAAAGGGTGCAAGTAACTCTTGATTGGATTGATTCATATCTTCCAACATCATCTCTCGAATAGATTGGCTTTTATTTCCTGACATGTTGATGTCCCTTAACTTGTAGCGCACCTAACAGAAAAAATGCAATAACAAACACAACTAACACCAATTGCCAATCCCCGGCAACGGTGCCAAAAACTTGTTGCGTGTAATAAGTGCTACGTAATTGTGCAAGTATAACGTTGCAAGTAATAAAGTGATATGTGTATCGAGTATCGTCTCCACAGGGATTGGTTTGGGCCACTTTGCTTAAGTTACTGCACTGTGAAAAGTAAAAACACAATTGATAATAGGAGTTCTAATTAACGAGTAAACTAAGAGCAATAAACTAAAAGAATAGATGAAATCAAAAGAGAGAATAGGTCAGCTTATCATGAGTTGAGGTGTGATAGCCGATTGGATCGTCTTGGTAAAAGAGTGCAAGGGCAACTCAGTTGTCGTGGCAACTTGCACAGCGGGGTTGCCTTGGCAACTAATCGATGGTTGCCTGGGCGACTAGCTGGGCAACTACTTGGGCGTCTGGGCAGCAACTTCAAGGTTCGGCAGAGCGTTCTTCAATGGTTTCTTCTTATCCCTAAGTCGAAACTCTAGCTACTTGTGCATGCCTTGATAATACATCCCTGCATGAATCAAGGGTGAACAACAACCAATCTTGCGCTCATCTTAGCCGTTGAAATCCTTAACTTATTCCTAAGCCGGATTAATCTTCACCATCAATAAATTGAATAAAGACCATACTCATTCGTTTCTTGAATCTAACTCTCCCGATATTAGATAAATAGATGAAGTTACGAGATCCTCTCCCAATTCACTCGCAAACAAGAATAAAAGCCAAGAATGAGTAAACCTTGAATAGAAAAGTGCAAACTCTTATTACCTAAACAAAATCCAATTGTTTCTCACAACAACAAAACACAATAACCCCAACCAATCAAGTTAGTTCATGGTTGGGTTCAAAAGATATACAAAGAATAATCCCCAAACCATGAATCTAATGGAAGCAAAGAAGAAGAAGAAGAAGAAATCGAACTCTCTCCCCCTTGCTCTCTTGTCGAAATCTTTTCCTTCTTGCCTTTTGGAGTTGTCGAAATTTTCCCTCTTCTTGCCCTACTCCAAGTTGACGATATGGCCTCTAATTTATAGGGCTAGGTCAAAGTCCTTCTTTAAGGAGAAAGTTAAGTTGGAATTAAATTATCTTTAAAGAATATAATTCCTTATTATAATTATATTCCTACTAGAACTTCTCCTATCTTCTTGGAATTTAATTCTTCTTTAATCTCTTCATGGAAATCAAATTCCTTTGGGATTTAGCTTTGCTCCACGTCATCTTGGGCTTGTCTAGTCATCAATTTCGACTACCATATCACCTTATTCTTTGTCGACAATTGCCCTGGCAACTGGCTTGGCGTCTCCTTCATGCATTGCCCTAGCAACTAGCTCGGCATCTCCTTCATGCATTGCCCTGGCAACTAGCTCTAGTCTTGCTTTGGCAAGTGATCCTGTACATACACACAAAAACACACAAAAGCAACATCTTTTTCCACAAAAATCACCAAGTTATGTAATCAAGCTCAACGGTGGAAAGAAACGTGAATTAATGCATGAATGACTAATTATGCAACTAATATGAGCTTAAGTCTAACAATAATATGAGTAAAAAGGGTAATAAAAATAGTACTTTTGAACACTTATCATCCCCTTTCATGCATTACAATTATATTACCCCAAAAAGCACCAAAATTGTATAGCTCTAATTCAATTCTCTAATATTTCTAACAATTCTCAAGATTTATGTAAATATCTACAATTAAGCACTAATTTTACTTGAATAGGGAGGAAAGAAAATGAGATTACCTTTCTCCCAAAGCTATTCGAACAAAGATTCAAGGATGAAGAAGATGAAAATTTTGTTCATCTTTCATCATCCAAATACCGAAAATCCCCTTCCCCTTCACACTTACCTTATTCCTTGCTAGACAAGTGTATAGGGCATTCATTTTTTTATTATTTAGCATGCAACCTTGTGAGTTTGCAAAGTATTCGGTTTAACCCCTTTACTAATTGGCTATTCAAATTTTCTTTATTTCGATTTAATCCTAATTCACTTAATTAGTCAAATAGATGATAATTCTATAGCAATTTAACTACTGGTCCATTGAAGCATACTCCTAATCCAATGTTTAGGATATTACAATTATTTCTTAAAATTTCAAATTCGACACGGCATTTCTTTACTAATTGATCTCTTAAAGGGGTAAAATTACTAACCTGGTTTTGAGGGTGTTACAGGTGAGAAGTGTGTTGTGTACACGGATCATAAGAGTTTGAAGTATTTGATGACTCAAAAGGATTTGAATCTTAGGCAACGTAGATTATTGGATTTGCTTAAAGATTATGATTTGACAATTGAGTATCATCTGGGAAATGCTAATATTGTGGCTGATGCTTTGAGTAGGAAAGTTGCAGTGGAGTTGAGGGTAATGTTTGCACGGTTGAGTTTGACGTGTGATGGAGATTTATTGGCCGAGTTGCAAGTAAAGCCATCTTTGTCGTAGTTGATTAGAGAATCCAACAAATTTTCATTTTAAGGACATTATGGATGTGTTGGTACCGCATGTTAAGGACATTATGGATGGGAATCCAACAAATTTTCATTTTAATGGTGATAGAGTGTTGTGTTTTAAAGGCCAGATGGTGGTGCCTAATGGTGGTGAGTTGAGGCGTATTATCTTGACCAAGGCACATGCTAGTCCTTTTGCTATGTATCTCGGTAGTACAAAGATGTATCAAGGTTTGAAAGGAGAGTACTATTGGGTGGGTTTAAAGAAATATATGGCTGATTTTGTAGCTAGATGTATGGTATGTCAGCGTGTTAAGGCTGAGCACAGTTTCTTTCTGGGTTTATGTAACCGTTGAGGATACTAGAATGGAAATGGGAAAGAAACACAATGGATTTTGTGTCTGGGTTGCTATTGGCGCCCACTAAAAAAGATTCCATTTGCGTGATGGTTGATCGGTTTACGAAGTGTGCACATTTTGTGCCTATGCATACACCGCATACTTTGGATTAGTTGGCAGATTTGTATATCGATGAGATTGTGCGTTTTCACGATGTGCCTAAGTCTATAGTATCAGATAGAGATCTGCGGTTTATGAAAAGGTTTTGGGAGTATTTGCATCAAGCTTTTGGGTAAATGGTTCAATTTTAGTACTTCGTATCATCCTCAGACGGATGGTCAGTCTAAATGTGTGATCCAAGTCTTTGAGGATATGTTGAGGTGTTGTAACATTGAGTTCCAAGGAACCTACGAGAGACAGCTGCCTTTGGTGGAGTTTGCCTATAATAACAATTATCGGGCTAGTATCCAAATGGCACCTTATAAAGCCTTGTATGGTAGGAAGTGTCGTACGCCCTTGTGTTAGGCTGAGGCAAGAGAGAAGTATGTTTCCTTGCTGGATGTTATAAAGGATCCGAATGAGAAAGTGAAGCTCATTTGTGATCTCTTGAAAGCGGCTTCAGATTATCAGAAATCCTACGCTGATTTAAAGCGTAGAGAGATTACGTATGTAGTTTGTGATCGTGTGTTCTTGAAAGTGTCACCTTGGAAGAAGGTGATGCGGTTCAAACGTAAGGTTAAGCTTAGTCTGAGGTTTATTGAACCATATGAGGTTGTGGAGCATGTTGGACCTGTGGCTTATCGTTTGAGGTTACCTCCTGAGTTGGAGAAGATTCATGATGTGTTTCATGTATCGATGTTGCGGAAGTATCAGTCGGATCCTTCGCATGTTATGCCGGTGGAGGATATTGAATTTCAACCAGATTTGTCCTATAATGAGGAACCGATAGAGATACTTGATTCTAGCAGCAAAGTTCTTCGTGGTAAGACGATTGAACTTGTGAAGGTGTTGTGGCGACATCGTGGAGTTGAGGAGGCCACATGGGAGAGTAAGACAGATATGTTGAAATAATTCCTGCATTTGTTTCGTTTAGGTAAAAGTTTCATGGACAAAATTTCCTAAGTGGGGGAGAGTTGTAACGCCTCCATTTTGGGCCTAGAGGATTATAGGCTGATTAGACGGTCCTATGGACCGAGTTAGAGATTTGAGTCAGATTCAGGATTTAAAATTAGATTAAATATTTTTGGATAAGAAAAATATTTGGGAAAATATCTAAAAATCATTATTAATTATATGAATGTTTTTGGTAAAGTCAATTTTGGGAAATAAGTTTTGGAAATCGTACATTTTGGGCTAGTGACCAAAATGTAAAGATTATAAACTATTTTAGTGATTGTTTTGTAAAAGAGTCAATACATTGAATCTTTAAGGAGATAAATTATCAATTGGTCTAATATGAGTTTTTTCTTAATTAGGATTATTTTAAAGGAGTTTTAATTAAGGAAATTTAAAGTGATTTAGTTAAGGAATGTGGTTATTTCCTAAAATCACTTTTGACGTAACTTCCTTTTCTCAAAATTTTCTCTCAACTTCTCTTTAGTCAAACACTTTATTTTTCATCAGAAAACTAAGGTAATGTTCTTGATTTCTTAAACCTTTGATTTTCTAATGGATTTATTAACTTTGTTTTCCAAAATCGTATTGTATTTTTTTGTTTTTTCAAGAGAAAACACCCAATTGAGACGAAACTCGCTCATTGGAGGTAAGGTTCATTCTTCTCCTCTAATAAATGGTTCTTTATTGAAGTTACAAAGTTCTTGACTCTTTATAAATGATTTCTATCAAGTTTTAATGGTTTAATTAAGGAATTTGGCTAAATCAAGATTTATTTGATGAGTTTATATGATTTTCGAATTGGATCTATTTTGATGGATTCTTGATTGATTTTAATTGAGATTTTGACATTCTATAATGTTAATGAATTGATTTTAACATTGGAATCCCGAAGCTTTGTGAACCTCTAATTTTCTAGGTTGCTAGTTATGTGTTTTTGAGGAGTTGTGGAGGTTTAATGTATGCTAGGTTGTTTTGGATGTTAATTGATGGATTGAAATGTTAGATTATGGCTGGGTTGTGTTTAGGTTGAGTTGAAGGGTGTTTTCGGTTGTTTTGGAAGGTATTTGAAGGTTATTTGTGGGGTGAAGCTAAGGAGTGGTGTTGTTCGGATTATGAATGCATGATGATGCATTAATCCTCTGTCGTTATGTGATTAAAATAGGGGAGAGTCATCCTAAGGCTGTTGGAGAAGCTTCGGAGGCTTTAGGTGCTTGTTTTCGCATCGGTGAATAAAGCTTCGCGTTGTCGGTGAGTGAGAACATGGATTTCAGCTTTGAAATGGTTTAAAGGTGATATTGGGAGGTTAAACTTAGCTTGAAATGCTGATTTAAACTCGAAAGTAAGTATAAATAGATTTCTCCCACGGTCATGCTTTTACGGAATGGTTTTTATGCACTTGTTTTAAATGACATGGTACCTACTGTTAAAGAATGTTTAAAGTATGTTATATACTATTTTTGATCATATAATGATGATGGAGGCATTGGTAAATGATCCATGTAAGTATGTGGAAATACTTGTTTTAAATCATGGTTTGTTGCTTTGGAAATGGTTTGGTTTTATGCATATAAAAATAGTGAGGTACATGGTTAATAATGAATTATATTGGCAAGTGATGTGGTTTAAAATGTTATTGGATATAGTTGGCCCGCCATAGGATTGATAATGCACTATAAAATGTCGCATTGGATGTCGAAGGGTTTATACGGTGTACCGAATACTCCATCCAAGTACCCTAATGGTTTAGGGTTATATGGTACCGAAAACTCCCATTAGTGGATTATGTATCTAACTGATGATTGGGGTTGGTGTCCTCGGGTTGTAAGTGGTACCATAATTCCAGTTGAGATGGCATGAAATGTTGAGAGGACACTTGTTGAATCCGTGTATCTGATGTAATATTTTGGAAACTGGATTTGTTTAATGATCACTTGAAAGCCAATATAATTGTTGATGTTTCATGTTGATGGTTGTTAATGTATACTGTTGGTTTATACATGTTTACTCTTTAAGCTTTGTATATGGGTTGTTATGCATGGGAAGGCTTAAATTGAGGGTTAGAAATGGGATTTGTTGTTGATCCCTGATACGCATTGCATATAGTTTAATATGCTAGTTTTTTAAAGTGTTAAGTGCATGGTTTTCGAGCCATGATGTTTTAAACGGTGATTTCAATGTGGTTTTGGGAAAATGGTTTTAAAATGAATTGATGGTGTGTTGTTTGAGCATTCTTCACTAAGCCTTGTGTGCTTACGCTCTCTTTGTCCATCAATGCAGAGAATTAAAGGTTTGGAGGCAGAAGGCAAGCGAAGGATATCCAAGGACTTCGGCTATTGAAAGTATGATTTCACACTAGACTCGTAGTAATAATGGCAATGAGGTTCATTGTTGTGTTGAGAGATGTGTTGTTAAACTCCTTGTTTTAGCAAGTTTGCTATGTTGTTTTGAGATTGTAAATGGCCTTAAATTTTTGGTATTTCCTTGGGCATATGATTCATGCTTTGGATGGCTTGATCTTAGGAAGCATAAAGATTTCCATTTAAAGTGGGATGCCCATGTTTTTATCTTAATTCTGTGGTGTTTTGGTGAGGTTTAATCCCGAGAATAGTTTATTATATGTTTGAAGCATGCGGGGTTAGGTTTGAATCCTTGAAAGCATGTAACACCAACAATTTGGTACATCTCGGGACCATGCGTATTGGTACGTGTATACCTATACTAAATTGCATAGGCATAATCTGGGATGGTGTTCGATACAGGTATAACTGTATCGGTACGGGCTACAGCATTTTGGCTAGTCGTTTCGATACATGAGGAACCGTATCGGTATGGTTTTGAGCAATTGGAATTTGATTTTTGGTTATCATAGCTCGCATTCCGATACAACTTGTGACCGTATTGGTACGAATAACAGTTATGGTGGTTATGGGCTGTTTTATGTTTTGAGATTCTTCTGTTTTAGTCTCTGGTTTACATGTATGCAATTGGGTGAGTTTGGATGGTTATTTTAAGCTGGTTTTTGACATATGAGCATGTAATTCGACTAATTAATGATTGGTAACCTTAAAATGAGTTAAGTCCTTGTAATTTTATAGAATTGTAATCTGGTCCGAGTTAAGTCTTCACCCGCTACCAGTATGCACACCATAGTTAATATGTTGCATTTAAATAAGATAAAGAAAAAATGGATGTAATTCAAGTTAATCTTTACGGGTTTGTTTCGACAACCCAATGTAGCTTGCTCGGTTCGGTCTTGCAACTAGGCCAGGTCGAGGGAGTTGTAACAACTCTTAGTTTATCAATCGTGCAGCCAACGGTATGATTCCATGCATCTAACACTCTCAATACACATTCCTATAAATTTGATGTTTCGGCAGGTATCATCAGTATCATAAACAAAATAAAATGATCCGAAAAAGCAGAAAATTCATAAATGACTCGAAAATTCTCAAAACGAAGCAACCACTCTGAATTGGCAATAAATCTATCAAGCCTTTCACGAACTGGATTCATGTGGTCCCCGTTAAACCAAGTTAGCCAACCTCTAAAAGGCTTAAGATCATTAAGACCATTCAGATCTAGAACATTCCCGAAAGCTTCCATATCGGAATAAGGACGACGACCACCACAGTTTTTCATTGTGGTGAAGAACTTCATTGAAATCGCCATCTATGATCTATGGTAACTGAGAGGCACCACGAATATGATCTAATAGTTTCTAGGTCACGCGTTTATGATGCCGCTTACTGTACCCATGAATACTAGTAAATCTTAATTTCTCATCTCCCATTTCTAGCTCCATATCAATATGAATACGTGAGAATGCAATCAAGCTCGCAAACACTTCTTCTTTCCAGAATAAAAATAAACATGTAGAACTTGATCCTCCTTCTCTTATCGAAACGAATTTCAGAAATGAAAAAGATATAGGGGGTTCTTGGAAGTGATATACTTCCCTAAAGCGTGAACTGTTGTAGGCTTCCCAAGCCCCCGATAGTTCCAAAAAAAGGTGATGACTTAGAACCCAAATTCCCAGCACCCTCATTTTCGACTTCTACCAGTTTTGATTTCATTGTAGCTTGGTCCAGACTCGGATGAACTCCAGGTAAGTCCCTCTTCACTCGGTTCTTATGGCCTAACAAAACAGAAATATGCTTCTCTTTACCAGCAAACATGTTATTTTCGATGGGGCTATCCCCTCTTACCGCAATAGTTGAACCCAGAGGTGCTCCTACAGCATGCAATTCTAAAACCCTAGTCTGCACTGAAGCCCTACTTCTGATGGTACGAATTCCCCTCATTTGACGTCTTCTCAGAGTTAAAATACGCATCCAATTTCCATATACAGCTTCCTGTCATCTACAACATCTACAGGTTTTGACGTGCAAGACTTCAAAAGGTGACCAACTATCCCACACCAAAAAAAAAATTAGGTAATCTTTCATACTTTAACATGTAGAGACGAGGTTTTCTATCCATAGTCCTGCCAATGTTGACAGATCGACGTAGCGGTTTATCGCTTTTAAAAGTAATACGAATACAGAGGAAATCACCCCAACGACTATCCCCATCACGTGTTTCGATGTCAATGAAAGACCCAAACATGTTACCAGTACGCGTCCCTAGATTATTAGACATCATCCCCAAAGGAATACTGAAAACATGATCCCATATCTGAATCAAATTAAAATTATGTTCACCGGGGCTCAGAGTGGGATCAAAATCACAAAGAGCAAACCAATCATCATAAAAATCCCATAGACACCTCGTCATTTCCAATACTTTATGTTCTACTGTCAGAAATTTCACTAGAAAGAAGTTCGGGTTAAGGGCCGAGATTTGTTCCAAACCATCATTAATCCAGACCTTTCTGAAAACTCGTAGAACCACATCACTATTAAGTGGTTTCGAATGAAAAACTCTCCCCACCACCCATTTATCTGAACCCTCAATAGTGTGAACAGTAGTACTGTTATCTTCGAGCACCACATTTTCTTCCTCAGTGAAAGACATATCGGCCATCATCTTAGTGATATCATTCATCTTGGTCGGCAAAAAGATTAGGAGTAACAAAGATGGGGAAAGCAACGTAAGAAATAAAGAGAGAAACCTTAGCCAGAGAAACAAACCGGTCGTTTTAGAACCCATCGTAATAAAGAAAGCAAGGACGTCTAATCTGGAAAGAGACAAAACACTTCACGAAATTAACGAGATTCTTTGTAGAAAATCAGCCCATGTCAACGCTTCTTTATATAAAAAATTCATGAATGACAACACTCTTGACGTCTAAAAAAATAGTCAAAAATAGCTCACAGTACCCTGCCAGACCGTTTAAAATGAACAATACTTGAATTGGATATAACTAACAGTGGCACATCACTGAGAAAAGATATAGATAAAAATGCTAATCCTTCATTACCTTGAAAATGAACTAGGAAGTTGGTTTAGTGATAGGCTCTTTGGACATTCCTCCACACGTTATCATAGTTCATCCCTGCCTGAAAATTTACATTCCAAGGGATGTTAGATTCTTATCACAAGAAAAATGTCCAAGGTCATCGGTGTACACATGCACCCGTGCACCATGCCGCACTAGGATTTTTCTCGCCAGGTGCACATGCTCCATGCTGCACCAAATCGTTTCTGTAGATGCCCCAAAGCTGCCATGCACCACGCCACACCAGATCACCGAAACATTAACCAGCCTTGACTGGTCGTTGACTTTTTTCGGGGACCTTATCAACATCCTTAGTTTTTTTATGATGTCCGTTTAGCAAAATTCGATCTTAGTAAGCTGTTTTTACATGTTTGACCTTGTAGATTAGTTAGAGAATGTGGTTATTTAATATATATTGTATTTATTTAATTTGTATTTATTTGAGAAATTTAATATTTCTAATAAGCAATTTCAATATCGGTACGCATGTGAATACCGGTACCCAAGGGTACCATACCGATACTCGTGTTTGAGTACCGATACCTGATAAGATAAATGATCTATAAATGCTAATTAAAAATGGAAATTGGCGAGTATGATTAATAATCTGATTTATGCCTTAATAAATGAGATAACATTGGTAAACAGAGATAATAAATGTGATTAATTGTGTATTCCTTCATAATGTATTAACTACTAGTAATGTAAAATTAATGATGTGATGACGGTTAACAACAATAGGGAGATCCTTGGGATCACGTTGCTGGTATGCCGGGTGGGCATTTGCTTAGTAGAGTCGTTGATTGATGAGATCCATATACCTAGAGGGAGTGTGTTGCAACACCATAGTTAGAGATAATGGATGTACGTTCCTGATGTTGTGTGTCCCCGTGCTTCATCCAAAGTGATGTCGAATGTATGTTCCCGATGCTTTGTGTCCCCGGGCATTATTCAAAGAATCTCGAGGGGTGATTCCATGTATGGGGCGTACGTTCCCGATGCTATGTGTCCCTAGGCCTCACTCTAAGTGTACGTTCCGAATGTTATGTGTCCCTAAGTCTCACTCTAGATTTTTTGTTTTGCCTTGTATGTTTTTGCCTGAGGATCTATTGAGATCTCGGGTATGGTTGGGCCTTATGGGCCATGTGTGATGAGTTCTTGATGCTAACATGTGTTTAAGCGACTAGTGATAGCGTCACATGTTTATTATAATTACCTTATTGCTCGTACTAGCTTGCATGCTTATATTTATGATTAGCATAAAGTATAGTAAAGTAGATGTGTAGCTCAGTGCTCGAAGTCATTATTTCTGTGCGTAGGTTGGTAGATCGATCGGGAGCTCGAGGAGCACTGTCAGTATGAGATTCCAACAAATGGTGGTTGCTAGAGTACAATACTTGTATTTAGGGGGTTGGGTATTAATATGACCTTACTAGGTGGGATTTGTAATTATTTTAAATATTCAAACAATTTAACTATAAGTTGTTTTTAAACTAAAGCTATTTGATTTGTAAGTTAATTGCATATTTGTTAAATAAAATTATAACATGAATATTTTAGTGTGGGAGATAATTTTTTATTATATTTAAATTTATGGTCTAAATTGAGGCGGGTTGGGTCGGTGACCCAATGTGACTGTAACCCTCTTGACCGGCCTAGACGTCAAACCGAAGCGAGCGAGCTACATTGGATTTACTGAAGCAACCTGAAACTAATAACCCGAATTAAGTCCATTTTTTCTTTTATCTTTTCTAAATGCATATTTATTTCCTAAGGTGAGTATATTAACAGCGGATGAATTCTCGATTGAATTGGGTGTCGAATTGACATCCAATTGAACGTAATTGCAATTTTGGGGACTAAATGGCAAATCTGGAAAACTATGAGGACTTACTTAAATTTGATGTTACCAAAACATTAATTAATTAGGTTACATGCATACTTTTTAATTTTCAGCTTATAATGATCAATCAAACTCATACAATCGCATAAATAAGAAACATGGACCAAAATGGAAACAAAACAAACTTTAGTAAACATTTACCAGAATAACAGGCTCAGTACCGATACCTACCATGCTTGTATCGATATGTGTCTTTTTTGAAAAAGGTATCGGTACGGTGCCACGCGTACTAATATTACTGGTTCAATTTCAAATCAGGAGATTCTAGTAGCTAAAACGCGTACCGATACAATTACCCGTATGTAACACCCTACCCCGGGTTAGTAGCAAACCGGTTCAGGAGCGTTACCAAGCAACATTACAAGCAAGAACGAGGCAAGAATAGGTTAACTCCTCCCTATTAGGTGAGTTACTTAACTAGCAAGCAACCAAACATTCATAACTTAACATGCAAGCAATCTCATATTTTGTTTACAAGACATTATAGGTTACTACTTCAACATTTCAATTAACATCATCATACAACTAGCATTCGAATGGCCTAAGTGAGAAAACATGCTTCCATTTCATTTCATTGTTTCTTAGATTGATACATGTAACATTTCATACCTAAATTTACTAAACATGATCATTTGTACATATATTTGCACGTACCTTGTCTCCAAGCAAGCCATATGCCAAGCCTTACCATTCGGCATTTACCATACAAACATATAAAACACTTACAACATAGTATGTTCACACAAGTGACTATATAATTTCACAAGGCATTCGAATTACACAATAAGCTAGATCAGTTACTTTGAAACATTCAATATATACCCACATGCGCAGCAAAATACTTTTCAATTTCATAGAATTTGAGTTCATTACTTGTTTCACTTTATCAACCGAGTTCACACCATGGTAAGCCCACTCAAGAACATATATATACAAGTTTCAAGTATTCAAAATGCATGCACAAGTTCACTATATAGAATCTAAGTGCCACCAACTAGGGGAGTACAAAACAAGTATGAACCATACTTTAGCTATGCTTGTGTTTTTCTTCGAGCTTAAGAAATCAGGCTTCAGGATCAAGCAACGATCAAATCCTTTATCCTGTAGTTGGGAAGGATGAAAACAAGAGTGATAAGTACAAGAATGTACTTAGTGAGGTAGTAACTAATTCTAACCAATTGTTATATCAAGTTAAGTGTCAATTAGTCAAGAATAATCCTAGCTAAGGATTTCAAGGCATTCGAATAGCATAAGAAGCAAGAGACAATGAATCATAATTAATGTTTTATCCATTTCAAGTAATCAAACAAATCATGCTTACATGACAAGTAATCAAGCTATTCATGCTCACATATCAAGTAGACAAGCAATTCATGCTTACATAACAAGAAATCAAGCAAATCATGCTTACATGACAAGTAATCAAGAAAATCATGCTTACTAGCTCATTTATTATCTTTTTAACACAATCATTGGTTCATAGTTTGTCTAGGTAATTGAGTCTCCAATCAACTATCGCCACAAGATGCACCGTAGTACTGATCAACCCTTATACTATCACCAAAGACCACATACATACCCTTCATCTGTCGCCAATTAGGGGCCTTAGCCCTAGACCGTAGTCCACCCTAACACAATGAGCTCTAGACTCTAAGGCATGCCCTTCTATCTATTCAACTAGTAACCAAGGTTGTTTGATTATAATTCATTTATTCAAGGATTTCAAGCTTTTCAAATTCAAGGTCATGTATCATTCAAGTGTACAAGTTCATGTCCAGCACTATCTTTTTCAAGAGTCATTTCGAGTATTACATGATAAGTGTGTACATGGTAAGTGTACAAGTTCATGTCCAGCATCATCTAAGCTAGCACATCAAGCATTCGATTTAAGCAATTGGTCACAATACCATGTCATACAAGCATCAATGTTACCACATATCATGCTAGCATTCTATTTATACAACACTTCATGTAGTCAAGTTTCATGTATTATCTTATTTTTTAATACTTCGCTTATTAGGTCAAGATCATATTAAGTCCAATTTAACAATTCAAGAATTTAGACATGCTTGCTTTAGTTAGGGCCTAGTCCTAACTCGAATAAACTACACTCACAATACTCCCCAAGCTAGCTAGTCTCAAAAGACTATTCCCTTTTGCTTATCCCTTGAATGCTCGACTTTAGATCCTTCACCAAAGTCCTCTCCTTGCTCTAATAAATCACATAGATGGAACAAGGTCAAAACATGTAATCACAAAGTCATTCAACATGGCAGCAAGGTTAATAGATTATATATACAAAACAGATATCATATTCATATACACACCTTAATGCACATTTCCAAACTGCCTACATTCCATATTAAGGCAAATTAGGGCAGCAATTAAACTGTCCCAAAACTGTTTGCAAAACAGTTTACAAAACTGCCACAATACCTAAACTGCTGCTACCAGACAGCATGTACTCTGTTCACTTAAACATGTATAACTTTCATTCCGTACGTCGGAATTTCAATTAGTTTACACATTTGGAAAGCTAACTTAATTGCATTTCTAACCATATAGTTCTTGCATCTTAATCATTTTCCAATTAATACAGTTTTTAGCTTAAAGACAGGGCAATTTACAACACTAGACAGTTTGCACTATCCCTAGTGTTTCTTCTCTACAATTCATTCTACAATCCAGAATTCAGTTCTGTTTTCTCCTAATGAATTTAGACATGTTAAGACACTGTCCATAAAAATTCCAGACTTAAATTCCATTTATACAAATAATGGTGATTTTTTTGAAGTTACTACCCAGAACAGAGTATTCTGGGCAGATTACACTAGGTTAAGCTTCTAGCTTCATAATTCATCTAAACAAGATTCTAACATTATAATTCAACTTATTTTCATATTCCTACATGTCTAGGTCAGTCCAATTCACCTAGCAATGTGATCAAAATAGGCCATTATAGTACTATGTTCAAATTAATCCATTTGATCAACAACATTCTTCTAATTCACCATTTGAGTAGTCCATTACCTAGCTTTAACCAATCTAACTATATGCATTCATTTTCCAACAAGCTATTTACTCTATTCAAGTCTCAATTCATAGGAAATTCAACTACTCATCAACTTATATGATCAATCAAACAATTGTTACATTCATGTGCATATATCATTCGGCTAAACATTGTTTCATCCCATTTCAATAGTATGTCAACCACATTCAAGCTACAATTCAAGGTAAGTTTCAAGTATAACATCTAACATTCAATTCCATGAATACAAATTCAACTTCTATCATCAATCATCCAGTTAAACAAGTTGCTAGGGAGAAAGGATTTAATCGCAAGGTTAGTCCCTCAACTTTCTATACTTTATACTTTTGTCCTCTAACTTCCAAACTTCACAATTTGATCACTAAAACAGATTTAACAGACACCCGTACTGATACGCCTTATGTCGTATCAATATGGATAGCCAAAGTTCGGTAAGTTAATTAAAAACTGAAGGACTATGCCGATACGAGACCCACCGTATCGATTTCAATATTCAAATGTTTCAATGAGACTCCTAACCCAGGATTGGACTCAATTAAGGTTCATTACCAATGAAATTGACAACATGGTCAATACCAATGCAATATTTAGACTTTTTGGTGTAGGGTTTCTGATCACTGGAACCCGATTTCGACTAAACCGGTTTTAGGGATGTTACAATTCTTTCCTCCTTAAGAAAAAATCATCCTCAAATTTTTACCTATGATAATGTTGTGATCATCCTCTTGTTCCTTGCCTCTCACGTGGTGCATCCGTGCAGAAGCTTTAGATTCAGGTTTGTACGATGCTTTGGATGAACCTCCAGACTTTCCTTCAATAGAAGGAAAGCTAATCGGTTACATAACAAATAAAAAGAAAGAAATATTGAATAGAAAGGATTTTACCCGATTAAAAACTTATCATCATCTTCATCTTCATCTTCTACCTAAGAAAACACCACCATTTCCATCTTCTTCCTTGAGCACAAGCAAGCACCTCCATTGTTGGAGTCCTTGAGCTTGAAGTTACTTCGATTTATCTATTCCAATACGTAGCTATTGATTGGGTAAGATGAAACCCTCAAATAATTGTTTGAATCCATAGATGTATTGAGTCTAATTCCAAACTAAAGTTGTTGAGCTTATAAGCTAATCCATGGAAATCTATCAATCTAATAGCTAATTGCTATTTCAAATGTAGATATTGAATTTGATATTGTTATCTTGATTTCGATGTCATACTATCGATTCTAATCAACTCATATTGTTATAACCTAGCTCAAGAATTGGAGAAAGATCACTCGTCATCTCCAACAATAGCTAGGAATAAAGGAATTGCGATCCGAGAACTGTAGGAGCATCAGATATGAAGGTGAGTGTAGTTGGAGTCTATAGAGTTGGCTAGGTGCCTAACTCTAATCATTGATTATTGATTATTGCATTGCTAACCATTGTATTGAAGATTTTTGCATAAAACACTGTTGAAAGCCATATAGGTAAGTATTGCATTGAAACCGTGTCTAAAACATTGTTATTGATGACATTGAAAGCATCAAAGCATTTTCATGTTGAGCTATTGAGTATCGATTATTGAATATTGTATATTGTTATTAGAACATTGACACATGCCTATTGTTATTGGACTATCGTATTGAAACATTGCTACCGAATCATTGCTATTGAATTACGGTATTGAAACATTGCTATCGAAATACCGTTATTGAACTATTGATTATTGAACTTTGGATTAGAGAGTATTGGATACAATTGGCATTCCATAGAACTCATGAGCTCATTGGTATGGGTTACGCTACAACCTTTATTGTGGTGCAGCGGAGGGATGTTGATGTGATTTGGTCAATTGGTGCAGCGGAGGGTATGATTGGACCATTATTGATTTTGGTACGGAGGTGGAATACTTGTATCTATATACCGTATATCGATCCAAGGAAAGTGTTGGTTATTGCTATTGGTTGTTGATATGAGTTATTGCTATTGAGCATTGATGCCATGTTAATTATTGCTATTATTGAATATAGATAAGAAATACATGTTCATGCCATAATGCCATTGATGATATTGAAGCATGCTACATATTGATTATTGCTATTGAGTAGTAATATTGAATAGTTCCCTATTAAAATACATGTTCAGGTTGTTGCTATCATCAAAAGTATTGAAGCATGTTAAAATTGCATATCATGCTCATTATGGCTACCTCACTTAGACTATATAAGTCTAATGCATTCATCTTCCATACATTTCAGGTTAAGAGGTATATCAGTTCGAGATCGGAGTTAGTTGGGAGTTTGGCAAATCACTAAAAGCTTAAAGTAATGTACTTTGTCCTTATTAACTCCTATAATGGTAGCAAAGTAGCTAAACTAATTGTTTGTGGTTTTTTGACTATGTGTGTATCGCCTATGTTGTGTAAAGGTCTTAGAGGCCCTAAATGGCTTTTTAGTTGGCTTAAAAATGACTAAAATGACATATTTGGCACTAAAAGGTGAAAACCTAGTAAACGGATTCAAATGGCCCTAAAATTTGACATGCTATTAGATTGTAGTGATTGAATATTGCTAGTAAAATTTCATTGCATTTGGACATCGTTCAACAAGTTAAATTAATTAAAAACCAGAAGAAATCTATCATTACAGTGCAGGGTGTACCGATACGGGTTCACCTGTTTCGGTACAACCTTGCATATTTGGCCAAGTCAAAGGCAAGTCAACCATAGTGTATCGATACCGGTCTAAAGTGTATCAATACAGAATTTGATAGTAAAGTTTGGGAAATAAATTGTATCGGTACAGCCTTACGTATACCGAAACGGGTCAACATTGGTCAACCCGTACCGATATGGGCTTAGTTGTATTGATACGGGGTTTGGTAGTTTCAACTGAAATTCTTATTCATGTGAATCCGTATCGATAAGGCACCAAGGTGTTTTGATACGGTGACAGTTAATTCTGTTAAAAGACATAGATTATAGTTCTGCATTGTTTACAAAATGGTCACTAAATAATGTTAGGCTTAGTTGGAGAGGTAAATGATATCGGAATAACATGAAAATTTACAAGTTCATTGCTATTGTATTGATTTTCATCTTTGCATAGTCAATTGCATGAAAGGACCCCTAAATTTTTGAAATTACAGTTTAGTCCCTAAAACTTGTATTAGATAAGAATTGGTCATAAGTGATGAATACTTGTTTCATATTGAACAAATTGGACTAATGCTTATGTTGGGTATTTTTTAAAAGCATTGGTCATTAATTGAAATTTTATCGCACCGATCATCGTATTTTTCACCGGTAGTACTCTTCGACCCGATTCTCGACTAGGTTGGGAAATGGATGTTACAACTATAGAGAGATGCCATGGCCCATCTGCATGCATTCACCGATGAATATTCATCATTAAAAGAGTTCTTGAAAAAGAAATTGCCTAGTTTTTCGAAAGAAAAGTGGATTGTGTTTCTCTGTAATCTCAGAGGTGAAGATATTAAGTGGTATGTTCCTTGGCTACCTCGCCTAGACATACTATACAGGTGCAGTAAATATGATTAGGTGCCTTTGTCTGGATCTAGGTGGAACTGGTTATGCCCTTTTAATGGTGTAATGACAATATGGATCATTGCAATTTATCCCGGTAATTGAGTTTTTAGCTCCGACCAACTTCTCTTGCAAAGTTGAATTCTATGCGCAAGTTAAGAAAATTCAAAAGGCTTGGACTCAACCCCAATGAATGAAAACAGAAGCAGCTCGATCCATGTTCACTCTAGATTATGAGGCTTGGAGGACTAGACGTGGGTATGATAATATCCCTTTACCAGACCAAGAGAATGTTCTATCATTTGAAGAGAATTTAAAGGTAGCTATATCTGAAGTCGAAATAGTATATCGTGATTGTGAAATTGAAACATCTGAGGTGTAAAAGAGGATTATAGAGTTAGAAGGTCAAAATCATGATCTAGATTTGGATGCTACTTGCTATAAAAATTGGTTGAGAAGTGTAGAAAAAGAGAGAGATCAACTAACTAAAGACTTGATAGATTTGCATGCCTCATATCAGAAAATCCAAGGAAAGCTTAAAGTTGCTAGATTGCGAAAAACCTCCCAAGAGTGGGAGCACGAGCTTAGAGAACAAGAAATGGATGTTGGGCGATATAAGAAGCGGTTCTTGGCAATGGAGAAAGAGTGGAGGGACATGGTTGTACATGTCCAACCACCATTACTTGAGAAGGAAACATCAACCATTTTCATCAAATCATTGGGGACTGCACCCACATACTATGCCAAGCTTGTTGGTAGTACCACTAGAGACTTTGCTGATCTGGTGGCAGCAGGTGAAGCTATTGAGCATGCCATTAAACGTAGAAAGCTTAATGATCCCGAAGCTTCCAAGAAAGCATATGCTAGGAAAAGGGAAACTGAAGTCAACATGGTGGGGCATGACATGCGTTCATACTCCAACAATCAATCCTCTCCACAATTCATATATTCCAAAGGGTATTCAAAGCCTATCACGACAACTTCGGGCTCACAAGTCACAAGGTCAACAGCGCGAGCCCAAGTCATCAAAGACTAGCACGAAGAAGAAACCTTTAACGGAAATCCTAATCTCTTACAAAGAACTGTATGCTAACCTGTTGGAAGAGCGATTGGTGTCTCCTATTTTTCTCACACCATTTCAACCACCATATCCATCATGGTATGATGTTTCTATGCATTGTGAATACCATGCTGGACTCACAGTGTACTTAATTGAAAATTGTACAACCTTCTGCTAACTCATGATGAACTGAGGGTTAATGTAGTGATGAACAATAATGGGATGAGGATTAAGACAAGCATGTATGAACTATTGTCACCATTAAAGTAAGTCTGAAAGAAAATAATAGAAAAAGGATTGGTGAATCCTAAGCCTGAAGTTATTATGAACAAATGTTTTCTATGAAATTCAATAATGTGATGAGTTTAGAATGATTGTCCAGAATCTGATGCACAATAAAGAAATACAATTCTTTGAACAGAGTCAAGTAGTGGGAGATGTTTTTGTGTTGGAGGAACAATCGCCCAAAAAGGGCTATGTACGATCTTTGGTCATTAATTAGCCACAAATGAAGGAAGAAAGACCAAAGAATCCCTCGTCTCAAGCTTCAAATTGTGATTGAGGCTTCATCTCCTTTTCCATACTAGAGTAGTCAAAAAGTGTCGTGGGTTTATAGTTGTAACATGACCATCCCAAAGAAAGAGGATTATGAAATTGCAATTGCAGGAATTAGTGGAGTGGGAAACTTCACTCGTAGTGGGAGATGTTACTCTCCTGATGCTTCAAAACCAGTAGAAATAAAAGATGCTGAGAAAAAAGACAAGTTTCCACTAAATGGAGGAACAACAAAGATCAATGAACATGTGAAAGATAAAAAAGCACATGAGTTCCTGAAGTTTATCAAACACAATGAATACAATGTGGTTGAACAGTTGCATAAACAACTAGCTCATATTCTGTGCTGACTTTGCTGCTAAGTTCGTAGCTCCATAGAAATGCTCTACTAATGGTGCTAATCAAATATTTTCCCAAACGGCATCCCGGTGGATAAGTTAGATAGATTAGTGAACAACTTACACACTGATAATTTTATCTCTTTTAGTGAAGATGAGATACCTCCCAATGGAATAAGATCCGTCAAGGCACCGCATATAACTACGCATTGTAATGGACATATACTACCACATGTCCAAGTTGATAATGGATTTGCTTTAAATGTCATGCCCATACCACATTGAATCGACTTCTGGTGGACATAAGTCATATGAGGCCCTATCATACTTCAGTAAGGGCATTTGATGGAACTAGAAAAAAGGTTGTTGGGAAAATTGATGTCTTGCTCTTAATCGGACCAACTACATACAATGTATAATTCACAATTATTGACATCACACCTACCTACAATTGTTTATTGGGACAACCATGGATTCACACTACTAGAGCGGTACCTTCTACACTTTTACCGAAGGTGAAGTTTACGATTGATGGGCACCGGAGAAGACATTTTTGCATCCACATCAACTAATGCTCTTTACATTGATGTGGGTGATAATGCAATCGAGTATACATTACGGTCACTCAAATTTGTTAATGTAACTTTTGTCGCCAGAGCATATAATGAGCAATATTAGGAAAAGACCTTGGGAAATTCTTACAGGGAATGCACATAGCACTCCAACTATGTATGAAGTGTGACAGAAGTGGTGTGGGATACAAGCATGACTTGCACCAAAAAATGAAACAAATTTTGAAGAAAGGAGTACAAAGAAGGGCTAGGTTGATTGGCCAGAGCATAGAAGGGAAACCGATGCAATTTTCCTGAATTTCTGAAACCTTTGTGTCTAAAAGATACATTAATTTTGAGGAAAATAAAGAAGCTTTGATGATTTTGTCAGAAAGGATCAAGGAGCTAAGCATCAATGCAGTCGGGGAAGGTGATGAAATCGCAAGAAATTAGTCAAAGATTAGCCCATGTCCACCAGGGTGTGTCTTGAATAATTGGACTGTTGTGGAGCTCCTCGTTGTTCTTAAATCTTTGACAAAGTAATGTTCGGAACTTTACCTCATTTGCTTGAGCCTGAAAGCATTGGGATTTATTGTAAGCCCCCTCATTTAGGCATCAATTTTTTCAATTTAATAAATGAATGCACATTTTCCTTTCCATTGTTGACTCTTTTTATTTGTTTAATTCCTCTCCTTCCATCACAAAACATTCTTTATTTTCCCTTTTTTATACGCTATATATATTTCTTCTTATACATTTACAGGCCCTCAAATATCAATTGTATGAATGACACTACACCGAGCTCAGTGATTGATTTTGAGCAAGTTGTATGCTCAAGAGAGCATGAGTCTGGTGACGACTATGAAGAATGTAAGTTGTCTCCAGATCTACTCAGATTGATAGAGCATGAAAATAAGCAAATTCTCCATCATCAGGAATTTATAGAAACAATGAATCTAGGAACTGGTGATGAAAAAAAGAAGTAGAAATATACACTTTCATCTCTTCAAGTGCGAGAGATAGTCTGGTTTCCTTATTACAAGAATTCAAGGATGTGTTTGCTTGGACTTACGAAGATATGCATGGACTAGATACAGATATCATGACGCACAAGATTCTATTAAAGCTAGAATTCAAACCCGTAAAACAGAAGATCAGAAGAATGAGGCCAGAAATGTTGCTTCAAATAAGAGAGGAAGTTAAGAAATAATTCGATCCTGGATTATTCCAAGTGGCCAAGTATCCAAAATGGGTGGCTAAGGTGGTTCCAGTACCAAAGAAAAATGGAAAGGTACAAATGTGTATCGATTATCGTGACCTCAATTGTGCTAGTCCTAAAGACAACTTCCCTCTACCACACATAGACACGTTGGTAGACAACACTGCTACGCATTTCTTGTTCTCATTCATTGATGGCTTTTTGGGTTAAAACCAGATCAAGATGGCTTTTGAAGATATGGAGAAGACCACATTTGTGACTGAGTGGGGCATGTTTTGCTACAAAGAGATGCCATTCGGTCTGAAAAATACTAGGGCAACGTATTAGAGGGCTATGGTGACATTGTTCCATGACACAATGCACAAAGAAATTGAAGTTTATGTGGATGATATGATCGCTATGTCTCGGTTAGAAGAAAAGAATGTCACAAACCTCAGAAAACTATTTAAATAGTTGAGGAAATTTCAATTAAGACTCAATCCTGCAAAATGCACCTTTGGAGTTGCTTCAAGTAAATTACTGGGTTTTGTTGTCAGCAAGAGAGGTATTGAGTTACATTCTAATAATATCAAGGCTATTTAAGAGCTTCCCCTTCTCGCACTCAAAAGGAAGTTTGAGGTTTCTTAGGAAGACTAAATTATATTTCTTGGTTCATCTCTCAATTAACTGATAAATGTGATCCCATCTTTTGTCTCCTAAGGAAACATAATATAGGCAAGTGGGGTTCAACATGACAAAAAGCCTTTGACAAGGTTAAACGGTACTTATCGAATCCTCCCATAATGGTGCCTCCTATATCGGGCAAGCTTTTGATTCTGTATTTTGTTGTATTTGAGAACTCTATGGTTTGTGTATTGGACCAGCACAAAAAACTGGAACAAAAGAGCAGGCTATCTACTAGCTCAGCAAAAAGTTTACCAATTGTGAATCGAGATACTATTCCATTGAGAAGCTATGTTGCGCTTTAGTCTGGACCACTTGTAAGCTTCGTTATTACATGTTATACCATAAAACGTGGTTGATCGCAAAGTTAGATCCTATAAAATACATGATGGAATCACGACCCTTATTAGGAAGGATGGCTCGATGGCAAATCTTGCTTTCTGAATATGAGATTGAATATTTAAATCAAAAGGCCATCATGGGTAGCCCTATCGCAGACTTCCTGGCAAGTCGCACGTCAACAGAATATGAACCTTTGATTTTCAGCTTTCACGTTAATGACTTTAATGTGTTTAACTACTAGTGAAGAAGTATTTTCTACTACAAAGTCATGGAGAATGAACTTTGACGGAGCTTCAATTATATACGGGCATGGAATTGGGCAATCCCAATGTATCCTAAAGGATATCATTACCCATCTATAGGCTAGTTAAACTTTGAATACACCAATAATGTGGCATAATACGAAGCATGTGTGATGTAGTACGTCCTAACTCTTCTTTGTTGTTGTTGAAGATGGTTCCCTTTGATTGTAGGATCTAGGAAGGCAGCAAGTATTCCTGCAAGTAAGATAGGATTCAAAAGAATGTTTAAAGGTGGATGATGTAAGGGTGAAAGGGTGAGTTGAAAATGAAGAAAATAAGGATTGATTTGTAAGATGGTGATGGGGCTGTTTATAGGCATGGTAATGGTTGAAGAAAGAAAGATAATGATGGTGTTTGGGAATAGATAGTATGAACAAAAAACTAAGGTAGAAACAATGCTATAGAAAGCAAAACCTCTAGCCTTATGAGTTTAATGTTCGCTTGGTAACAAGGACTTGGACCCTTTGATTATAAGACAATCAAGAACCACAAGTAACAAGATGGAAATAGAAAGGTGTATCCATCGCTGAATACGAGTTAGAGATGTCACATTACACTTGTAAAGAAATTCCCACTTCAAAAATCGGTAAAAATTTTGTTTCTTTAAAACATAGACAATTTATCCTTTAATTTTGAAAATACTTAATCATGTAAAATTTAAACTTAATATTTTCACATTCGATTTTGAATCTAGATTCAGGCAGCAACTTAACAATTTGATCCATTTGCATATAAATAATAAAACTGCCTAATTTAAAATCATTTAGATTATGAATAAAATATGATTCATATCATAACAGGATTCACGTTTTAATATACATGCTGACTAGTAAAAATCAAACATCATAAAAATTATATTACTGATGCTGATGTACCTATTTTTGATAAATGATGTTTGCTAATGCTCCTTACTCCTAACGCTTCTCTTTTCCTACGCGTGAAACAATCATACGCTAAGTATAACTTAGTAAGACATTATAATAAGTCATAAAATTAAATAATGGGTAAATGAAAACATGGCTAAGCAAGTTCATATCAAATCTTTCTTATACTTTAAAACCAATAAAGGCATCGTATATAAAAAATGGTGATAATTAAGTATTTCACCCGTATAAGTAGCCCAAGAATTGTATAAAGAGAAACTGAAGTATGCGAGATCTGTACTCCTTGAGTACTGGTCACCGAAGTGACGATAACATATAAAACACATAAAGTGCCAATACCATATGAAACACATAAGTGCCAATATCATATAGATGTATTAATGTCGATATCATATAAACACATAAGTGCCAATAACATATAGATCCGAAGATCGGTGTGCAGCTACACGTAGTCCTTGTCTACTAGACCTCTAATGGCATGCCACTATACTGTCACTCTCTATCATAAACTTGGGCAATAAATCCATTTCATATAACTTTGTAATTTATCATATAGTGTCGTTAAAACATATGATCCATATATCATCCTTATTCAATAATAAATTGTCAAAACAATATAATAGGACAGTTCATGCCCCAATAAATACTAACCTTTTTCCTTTGCTTGTAAAACATTGTATAGCTTGTACAAAAACCATGTCGTCATTTTAAATAAATTCATATAAATAAATTTTGCAAAATTTATCAAAATACATTTAAAACATATAAATGCACTCACATGGACCATTTTATTATCTTGCCTCACTAAGCTTACTCGATCCTTCTCCTCATAGTATCTCGAACCCTCTTTTGATTCAGATCAACTTCATTGATCACATAAATACGAATCATATTCGTTAGATTTAAATCTAACAATACTTTAAACATGCTATCGAATCTAGTCATTCGAATATACAAAATTTCCAAAAGTTTTTCCTTCTTTCCTTATACTGTCCAAAACCCTTTTTTGGTCTTTAATGACCATTTCGAGCTTCAAATAATTCTTCCGAGCTCGCTAACTAACTTTAGATACAAAATATCTAAATTTCCATTTTCTGGCAGCTTGTACTACCTTCAAATATTTATTTCTATAAAATGATCTAAAACTTGGAATTCGATTCCCTTTGTTCTGAAAGAAACTAGGTTCAATAAGCTTTTCATCCATATAAATTAATATTCCCGATTCAACTTGTACGATTTATGGCGAATTTTCAAAGTCGGTTACAGTGCTGAAATTCAGAACAGACTGGTGCTCTGTTTTTTGACCTTTCATCACTTATAAATTCATATCTTTTAACTCGGAGCATGGAATCAGTTTCCGTTTGTTGGAAACGAAACTAGATGAACAAATCTTTACATCGGTATAAAATTCACCATCTAACATTTTTTGTAGAATTTATGGTGAATTTTCGAACTTACTGCCAAAATCCAATTTTCCTACACAACTTCCATGAATAACTTCAAACTTTATACTAATTTCTTCTTACTTTGCTATTTGTCAATTTAGTCCAATTACTTGCTTAAAACCACCAAATTATCACCTTCTTCATGAAATAATTATTCACAATAATTTCCTCTAATTTTCCTTCTTTGCTGAAATAGTCACTAAAATGCAAAGGTAAGGATTCAAACTTCTTAACTTTGCAAATTAGTCCTCAAATCAACATTACTACTTGAATTATATTATTTCAACTAAAAATCAGATTTAGTCCTCATCCAAAATCTTATTTCTGAATTGGTCACTTAACTTTGACAAATTGTCAAAATGATCACTACTTTAATTCATCATCGGTTTAGCATTCTTACTTCAATTTCACATCTCCAACATCATTAATATCATAAATACACTTCAAAATCATAAAAAATCAGATTGGTCCTTTAACTTTCAGAATTGACGAAATGGTCCCTATACTTTAAATTTAGGGTTTTGCTTTCAAACAACAAATCAAGCTTACTAGATCATTTATCTAACATCACAAACCCTAAATCAAACTTGAATCCGTAAACCCTAATCATCTTCATACAAACTAAAATATGTAGGGTTTAAATCCCAACTCAAAAACATGATTTTATCATCCTAACAACTTGTTTCCAACTTAAATTTCATCATGGAATCATAAAATTCTAAAAGCCCCAAACTTTTTCCATAAACCCTAATTTCTTCTCATGCAAAATTCTCATCAATCAAGCATGTTTTCCATGAATTATTAACATCAAGAGATAGAGCTTGAACAGTAGAATAACTTTGTAGTTGAAGAGATTACCTAAAAGTTGAGTTTCGGGATTTGAATCGAGCTTGGAAAATTTTATCCCTTTTTTCTCCCTTTAGTCCAAAATATTTTAAGAAAGATGAACAAATTTGATTCATCTTTTACTTATTTAATCCACATGTTAAAATTAAATGAATTTAAAATTCATTTAATTAGTGAAATTACTAATTTACCCTTTTAATCCAAAGGCCAAGATTTAATCTTATCAAAAATCAACAAATCCAAGTGATATTCACCTTTAAAAATTGCCCTCAATGTTTCAAAATATTTCAAAAATGCCATCCATGGCAAATGACCAATTTGCCCTCCAACTAGTCTTTATTTACAACAAGTCTTGAAAATTGTCATTCCATTAAAATTGAACCAATTTGGTTCCAATCCAACCATCCTCCTTCATAAATATCTTAGATATTTATTTATGACATTTTATTTGATCCAAATATTCGAATCTTACTCAATACGATTTCCGAATTTTCTTTCTACGAACTTTAAAGCTTTATAGCCACTCTATCATAGTCTAACTAAATCTAGTTAGAATCCATCCAACAATAAAATATTCATAAAATAATATTTTACAAATTTCCCATAATCTTTGGAATTGTCTTCAAAATTTCAATTAGATCCGATTTCCCGATATTCATGAAATACTTCTGCTGCAATTTTACCTTTTCTAAACTATCATATTTATTCCAAAAATTTCATATTTCCATATTCCAGAAATAAACATTATCATCGCATAAAAACTTCCTTCCTTAATGACTTAGACTGAATTTTCTTAACTCAGTCTATTATCCCGATAATTATCGAAAATCTTCAAAAAGTAAAATTTCTCTTAGAAATCCTTTATCGTAAATCCATACGAATATTCTTTACTCTTAGTGAGTCCAAAATATCGATCAGAAACGCTTTTATGGGACCTTCCCGAAGGTCACCCATCCTTGTATTTCTCTGGCTTGAGCACACTTAATAATTTCATTCCATCCAAATTCGGGACCTTTTTCTGCATCTTAATTCTTAAAACCGATATCAAGGTACCTATTTCGATCCGATTCACTCTTATACTAAATAAAATCACTTGTTGGGGAAATTTACACTTTATTCCCCAAACTTTTCCAAAGTTTATACTTTAACCCCTAAACTTTCAAAATTTACATTTTGGTCACTAGCTAAAATTTGGGATATTACAAAAGGGGTGACGCCACAAGTACAAGTACTTGATAAGTTGATAAAGTTCAATGAAAAACTTGAAGAGAGAAAATTCTCACAAAAGGTGATTTTATCTTATGAGATGCCTTACAAAGCCAAGGCATTGGCTATTTATAACAAATCAAAGGGCATGGCTGAAAGGGCTTGGAGATGATATTGTTGAATGTACATGTTTTTTTAAGCATTACAAGGCATGTCGTATAGGAAGATTCAATTTGGCGCCAATATTAGATAGGCACAAGGCTTCCCTCCATGGCCAAATAGGTAAGGTGGCCTTTCATGGAAACTAGTTTCACCTAGTGTCACTCCAACTCTTTAGCTCACACTCCGGTGGTTAGCTACTTGGTCCTCAGCTCCCTTTCAGCTAGTTCCAGCTCCTTAGCTTAGTTTTGACCTACCCTTCAGCTGGTTCAGCTACTATTCTTAACTTTGAGCTCTTTAACACTTGGTTCAACTCCTTTGCTTAGTGTTGAGCTCCATTTTAGTCGGTTGAGCTTCCATTGGTTAACACCGAGTTGGTTGAGCTACCGTCCACATGCTTTGACCTAGTTAAGCCTTAATCCTTTGTCAATGAACTGCCATAGCTGTAACATTCTAGCCTTCCACCTAAGAAAAACATGAAAACCATATAAGTTAGCTAACATGAAGCTAAGTACATAAAGAATCAAGATGCACGCCTAAACAAGTATACAAAATGCAAACATAGGTAAATGATGTGTAACGTGAAATATGCATAGCACAGCTAAGTATAAGTATAATATAAAGATGTGGATCATAGGTTATGCATAAATATCATATATTATGCCAATGAATCATAACATATGATAATTCAAGTATATCCTAATATGCAAAAGCATGCTTATAACAATATATAATGCATAAATAATGTAATAAAAAGATGAAGTAATGTAGAACTCCCTTAGAATTAGTCTTGATGATCATCAATGGTGGGATCAACTAATGGAGAAAGTTGGTGTTGATTAGGATTACATCAATGTGTCATGGGACTTCAAGCAGCCATCCAACAAAAAACCAAAATCCTTGAAGTGTATGGTGATTCATCATCAGTGATCTACCAATTTCGTGGAGAGTGGGAAACCAAAGGCGCTAAATTGGTAAGATGTCGCAAGCTCGTCCTCGAATTGATAGAAGAGTTTGAGAAGATATCTTTCCATTATTTTCCTCAAGAAGATAATCAAATGGCTGACACATTGGCGACTTTGGCTTCTATGTTTCGGGTGAATATAGAAGATGACATAATGCCAAAATAGATGAGCATTTAGGATTCACCTGTCAGTTGCAACCATTGAAGATGAGGTAGATGATTGCTCATGGTATTATGACGTTACGTAATACATTAAGTATCAAAAATACCCTGAAGGAGCAACTGAAAATTACAAAAGAACGATCCAAAAATGGCTACAAGATACGTCTTAGATGGAAGAATTTTATACAGAAGAGAAGAGGGAGTGATCAAACGTTACTTGGATGTGTAGAGAGTCACGAGGCGGAAAAGATAATCGAGGAAGTCCACGAGGAAATTTATGAAATTCATGCAAACGGACTCACTATGTCTCGACAGATTATGAGGTTGGATTGAAGGTCAGAGAGTGCGATAATTGAATACATGAAAATAGTAAAAAAATAAAATCCAAGAACGCATAAACAATAAAATTAAATTGATGCAATCAAAAGATTATCAATCAATTCACGCTTAACATTAGCATTAATCTCCATAAGATTTTAAACCTTAATTCATTTGGCACAAATTTATGCCTAATTATCATAAAATCCTAAAAAGTCAAAATCTAAAATCTCAACATAAATATGTAATCGAAACATTAGATCAAAATATTAAATCTATAAAACCATGTGAACGAATCAATTCAAAACAATAGAAAATAAATTCGTTCTTAATGATTTAAAATGTTGAGGCACTGATGCCACTTGTTTGAACCAAACCATAACTTAATATGAAACCTAATATAGGATCTATCATGCCAAATAATCAAGAATAAAATACTAGAAGTGGAAGTGTACCTGAATATAGTTGTAAACTTAAAATCTCGAGTCTTGACGTTGAAAGCCTGAATTTTTGGTATTGATCTATAAAACTCTCTGACGGGAAAGAGAGAAAAACACAGGGACTACTACCTTTTTATACAGTCGATTACTAAATCAACTATTAAGTATTTATAACTTCATCCCTCATTGAATTATAAATACATCTTATGTTATCTGGATTTTTATTTCCATGACACTTTAATACTTATGACACGCCTAACATAATTGGTCACTTTATTTTGTGTCATACTTTATAATAACTTCTTATATTATACATATGTGCCCACAATTGCATTCAGGCCGTCCCATTCATTGAATTTATAACATTCGAATGTTTCCATCGGCACACAATTGGATTTCTGATGGTAGTGAAATAGCTTATGAGGTTATACCAATCTTGTTTGGTTCTCGAGAAAGCTGTGGTAAATGTTTTGGTTCTCGAGAAAGCTGTGGTAAATGTTTCATGGTTTTTATATATACTATATTTCTTTGGAAGCCGTGGATGTGGCGACGAAGGATGGGAAAATTGTTGCTATACATCACATTGATATGCTGCCAGTCATGTTATCCAATACATCATCACCATTTGCCTCAATCTCACTCAATGAAACTGAAGTCAGTCGAAGAATCATAGCATAAGTAAAAATAGATAGATATAATGAGGGGGGAAATATAAGTGTTGTTGATTTGTTTGAACTGAAAATTACACATTTAGAGAAAACAGCATGAACATCCAATGTATCAGACTCGTTTCAATGATTTACTAACTGTGAGTTTTTTCTTCTTCTTTTTTTTTTTTTTTTTTTTTTTGCTTTCTCTGAGCTTGTTGGAACAGTTCCAGATTTTCCCAGGTTTACATCCAGAGCAAGTAAGGGACTCGTTTCATGTATGCCTTGAGCCATGGGTAGAAAGCAAGACTAGAAAAATCCTTGAAAAAAAGTAGCCTACGATGATTGCTTTTTCGATATTTGTAACTCACTGATTTCACCCGCTCTGCAATTTCCCACTGATATAATCATTGAGTTGTTTTTTTCTGATGGAAGAACTCTGCAACAATCCCTCCTTGGTGACTGAAAAAAAAATATACAGGGTTCAGTTAGTGATAGGCTGATAGCATTCATAGTTTTTGTTTGGTCTAATGTTTGTTTTAGTCCCTCTATTATTATAAAGACATAATTTGATCTTTCTACTTTTATAACATTAGTAGTAATTCCAAATTGATATCACTACTGACTACTACCATTAACGATGATGATGTGGATTTTTTTTCCTTGACTAACATTGCAAAGGTAGAAAGATCAAATTAGGGTTGAAATCATGATGGAACATTGGAGTAAATATAAATGAAATTGCATTAAAATGAGGGTCGATGTATAGTTGTTAAGCTATCAATTTAAAATTATAAAAATAGAGATTAGAGTTTATTTTGTCCAATTTAGAATTGATATGAACCTAAGAAGCATTTAAAAAAAGGGTTAAGAATTAATTTGCATAGTTTTAAAATTGACAAGGATTTAAGAGGTATTTAAACAAAAAATTAAGGGAGGAGCAAAACTTAATTTGCCTAATTCTCAAACTAATAGAGACTTAACAAGTAATAGAACTAAAAAATGGGGCGGAAGCCCCTCCGACCCAGAGTATAATTTCATCACCGGATCAAATTATGTCAAATCATGTTAATGACCACAGTTACGAGTATAATTAATTTGAACCAACTATTAATATAATAAAAAGAAACAGCAAATTATAAAAAACTAAAGTAAAAATATTAAATTCCAAAGTAGATGAATTAAAACGTAGACCCTTTTGTTTTGGTAGTTTTCCTATGGTAATCAATAACGAAAGACATTATTGTACCTTTTGCCATCGCTGATCGTCCCGTTTCTTTAGGATAACAACGGAATTGAGTTTCTCCGGGGAGGCTATTCTCCAACGGCAGTAGCTACTCTTAATTTTATGACGGTAGTAAATGCCGATCGTTTGCCTCCTCGGACGATCAAACTTAACCTTTCTCATGTAGAAAATGAAGGAATTTTGGCAAGGGTGCCTTTCAACAGGCCTGGTGTTGAATGCATAAGCGGTGTAATCGGCTCTCTTGTACCAATTGAGAAAAGTTCTGGAGGGCATCTCAAGCTCTCTGGGAGACATCACTCCCCTCAAGATCTGAACCACATAGCCCCAAGAGACCGAGATCGACCAAAACCGTTTTGGATCGTAGCATATCGACTGTTGCATCAGACTGGCCGAGTCCTCTTTGGCAGCTTCGAGCAGGTGCTGGATTGCTTTGGATCGTTTCATCCCGGGGAAGATAGGTTCCACTACATCTAGGTGGTGAAGTGATACCAATGGAGTCACTGGGTGGGCTCCCAAGAGGCCTACCAAATCTCCATACACATCATACTGTAGAGAAACAAGGTTGAAAACAATTTACCCTCCCTTCCAAATTCTTGGATGAGCATCAAATCATGCGTTTTCAACTTTCAAACTAGGTCTATTCAGAAATGTTTCATATATTTTCATTGGTTTTAGTCCATGTAGTACTACTACACTCAACTTGTGGACTTAATCTATGTACTTTTAATGTAGTATAATTTGATCATCCTATAATTACTATCTTTTTCTTTATAAAAAAATCCCGGGACCCGAAGCTCAAAATAATTATTTTCCAGAAATTTAGGTAAGCGTCACAATTTAGATCAAATTATGTTTTTGACCCTTTATTGTGTTTAAATTTGAGAGTAGTCCCTATACTTAAATTAGGGCGCTCTTATGGAGAAAAATTAACATCAGCATTTTAACTGGAATAGTTAATGGTGATTTTTTTGGACTAATTAATAATTTTATAATGGTGGAGGGATAAAATTATGTCAAATTTAGGGTTAATATAAGGAATAAATAGAAGAGTTGAGTATATAGTACAGGAACCAAAACTAGAATTTTACCGACATCCATTCAAGAAGTAATATATTACCTTATGTTGTTCAAAATAATAATAATAATTACAATTACCTGATGGAAACCAAGTTCCCTGGTGAGTGGCACTCCTAGCTCAGCCATGCACGCCTGAATCCTATCATCACTGCCGTACAATCCGGGATATCGTTCAATGCACTTATCTTGCATCTTGGACAGTTCTTTAGCCAATGGATAGCTGATTGCGAACCCACCCCCACCATACGCCATAGCGTACGAAAAGAATATATTCTGAATATGGCTCTCCGATGCACTCCCGACGTAGTAAAACTGCGTGTGATCGTATTTCGAGAGCACCCTCACCACATTGTTCACGATAAACACCGTATCGTCGTCCCCCATCACGAACCACCTGATATCCTTCATCCCGAGCTTAAGTGTTTCGGAAACCACACGCGTTATCCTCAATGCCGAACGAGAACCCTGCATGTTTGTGTACTTAAACCTCGAAGTATCTTGGGAGACCCTAATCTGGGGCAACTTTTCATTCCTATAGGTCTTCATTTTCTTATCCACCCACACTACACCCCTAGTCTCATTCGGCCTCCACCATGCTTTGATGTACTCTTTTCGGGTCTCCCACAAGTTCGATGATGCTGCTATCCCGAACGCAATGTGTTTGAGCTCGGTGTCGTAGCGGTGGTATTGTTCGACGATTTCTATCTGCGCCGGCTTTGTTTCTGCCTGTAACGGCATGATGACCTTGGAAGACGAAGACGATGAAGAATTAGTGGTGGAGGAATCGTTTGAGGTGGTGGAGAGATTTCGGTAGCTTTTGCTACCATCAATTTTGGTCAACAAGAGGTTTGAGTATAGGATGTAGAGTAAAAACATGGCGATGAACAAATACATGACTGAGAGTTTATAGCAGTGTTGCGGGGTGCGTTGCTGGGGAGTGGTCATTTGTTCTTACAATTGTGATTGGTTTTTTGCTTCTTGCATTTGTCCTCGTCGTTGTTGTTTGATGTGATGTTTATGTTTCCCCCGTGTTTCGGTGGAAGGCTTGGTTATAGAAGTTAGGTTGGACTGAGGATTGTTCGGATCTAGAGAGACCAATTTTCCTTTTTCCACATGTTCTTGTTTCTAATATGTGTCAATTTTATAGCAAAAATATAGTATAAGTTCCATCGTTTTTCATTCGTTCCATTCTCGTCTTTATATTATATTTTATAATCTAAATCAACATCACCTTGAAAAATTCTGTGAATTAGTTGACGTAAAAAACCCAAAATTCCTTTCAATGTTTTTAGTTATACTTTATTTTGTCAAACCAAACAAATTTCCAAAACAAAACTATTCAAAACGATCCGCAAAACGTTGCCTGTAGGCTTCAAAATGTGACGTTGCCCTTGTAGCTGAACCCCCCAAAAGGCCCATAGTTTAACAAAAAGGAGTGGATAGACAGACAAAAAATTGGGCTGCACCGATGCTTGACCTAAACCACAAAGTATAAGATAAAAAGTTCTTTTTAAAGATACAATTTGATGCGATGCATGTACTATTAAAATTAAAAAGTTTTATTTGATTTATATTTAAATTAAAAAATTAAAATTTTATATATTAAAAAAATTAAAGTGCCCTTCTTGTTTAACGACTAATATTTAAAATAAAAAATTTAAAATATTATTATATTAAAAAATTCGAAAAGATTATCTGCTATAAATTGTTCATGATATGTTAAAATCCATTTGAAAATTGAGGTTCAAACCTGTAGAATTGAAAACGAATAACATTGAAATTGTTCACATTATCAAGCAAGATCCAGCGTCACTTGGAGGCCATGCTCCCGTGGGAGAATTGAAGATTTTATTGCAGAGAAACTACAAGGTTAAAGTATGTCCTATCGAGCAAGAAAAGAATCAAGTATCTGGTTATTTAACAATGGATGGAACCATTAGTAAATTGAGAAAGGACTCATCCCCATCTCTCACGCAATATTTGACCTTGTGAATTTGCCCCAACCTTAAATTCGTCCTTGTGAGATCCGCTAACTGACCTAGTGATCATAGATGGCCATCCATTTCATTCACCTTTGTATAGTTCGAATTTCGACATTTACCTTGAGAATATTATTGTAACACTAATTAATAAAAATATTGTCTTTGTGATGAACTATATGATTTTCCACCAAATATACTAGATACATTGGTGCAGTTGGAGATGTATCATGGTGTTTTTTTGAAAATAATTGTTTGTAGATTTAAAAAATTTCATCGTAGGTATATAAATAACTAGATAGTAATCATAATTTAATCTCTTAACTTTCAATTCATTATTACTTTAGTCCCGGGAAATTTCATATTTCAAAATTAATGACATTATCCAATCAAGTTCTACCATATGTAAAATATAAAAAATATTCATTCACCCTTGGAACATAATTATCCAATCAAGTTCTACTAAAATCATAACGAATTAAAAATTGAAGAGTCAACTGATCGAAAAAAATATTGACATGATTAAAGGGAGAATTTCAATAAAATAAAGAGACCAATTTAAATATTAAGCTTTGTAAAATTTAAAAAATATAATTGCACCATTGATAAAATATTTACCCTAACCCAATACTATGATTTGCAGAGTTAAAGCAATAATAATTGTGGTCCTCTAATATTTACCCTAACATAAGCTTGGATATCGCTTTCTCACTGAATCAAGCATGCTTTGGGTGCAGCTTCACCGTGATAAATATAAGGTGACTGATCTTCTTCCTCTTAACATCACTCGGAGTTGTTGTTCACCTCTATGGCGTGCCCTTTCAAGACAGTGGGATGAGATCCGTTCTAGCATGGCTTGGATGATAGGAAATGGTACTATTGTTAATGCACTGGATGATATTTTAGTACCGAAACTAGGTCAACTTCGGGCCTTCATGTTTGACTCATCTCAGTTTTGTAATGGCTTGCGACTCTAAGACACCTCTATGGCTTGGATGATCTAATGGATGTTTCCGGGCAGTGGGATATTGCTTTACTCACGTCTTTGTTTCCAAGCTGGGTTGTCCAACACATCCTTAGCATCAAATGTCTGGACCCTCTTGACAGTGATGATGTAACATCCCCACCCGGCCTGGTAGATAACCGAGTCGAAGAACGCTATCGGTGACCAAAACGGTGATCGGTATGGTGAAATCGGATCATAATCAATAGTTAACCAATGAATTGCTTGAAAAATAAGTCAAGATCAATACCGATGACTTAGGGATTCAATGCAATGTTTGGATTATCAATTAAGGACTGATTTAGGCTTTTTACGAGTTTTAGGGACTAAATTGTAACTTCTATATTTTAGAGGTCCTTTCTTGAATTAAACTATATCAATGTGAAATTCATGTTGAAATCAATGTTTGTATAAATTTTGAAAGCAATTGGAGATCATTTACTCCTTCGATTAAGCATTGCGATCCTTAGTGACCAATTTGTAAACTATTTAATACTGTGTTCTTAGCCCTTTTAACAGTTTTAACTATCACCATAACGAAACGCCTAAGGTTGTATAGGTACGGGTTAAGCTTTATTCCAAAGATGTCTACTTTCGTTTCGATACGACTTGATCCGTATCGATACAGGTTGACTAGTTTTAACTTGTCCATTGACCACTGTTTCGATACTCCTAGGGTCGTATCGATACCGATGTGCACAGTTTCAAGTTCCATTTTCCAAAATCATTACCTATTTTGATACAGCTAGGGCAGTATCGATACGAATTGACCATGGTTGACCTGTTTCGATACGCCCAAAGACTGTATCGATACAACTAAATTCCCAGGCCTTACTGCTAGTTTCCGTACTGAAACGTCCTAGAACGTATCGGTACGCCCTAGTTGAATTAAGCATTGACCGACCAAATATGCAAGGCCGTACCGAAATAGCTTGACCTGTATCGATACACCTGCACTGAATGACAAATTTCTTCTGGATTTTAATCAATTTAACATGTTGAACGATGTTCACATGCAATGAATTTTTACTAGCAACTTTTAAACACTAAAATCTATTGGCATGCAAAGTTTAATGATCAAATGAATCCATTTACCACGTTTTCACTAGTTAGGTCAAATATGCATATTTGGTAATTTTAACCAAAACACTAACATGACCAAAATGGGCATTTTAACCCTTTTAACATAGTGGACCACATATACATGCAAAATGGGACTAAACCAACTTGTCTAGACCCTACATCACCATTCTAGGAGTTCAAGGACTAGATTAACATTACATAGAGGATAGTGACTTGCTTTAAAATGCTCATTGCTCCGATCCTCGATCCAACTATGCTTTAACATGAAAATGCATGGAAATGAGATGCATTGGGCTTACATAGCCTAGTAAGGTAGTCAAAGGCAATCGTATGAGCATCAATGAGGATCATAACATGTATAAAAAATGAAAGTGCATCTCAAATCATAATTTAACAATGCTTGCAACACTTATTCACATATTTTCCTTGGATCGACGTGTATTGTGGATACGCGAGTTCCAAACCAATATCGTCAATAATGAATGGTCAATATCCACCAACATCACCAATAAGACCAACACCACTGCATCCCGCCAACATCACCAATAAGAGCTTTAGCTCAAGGACCGTAGTCCACTCCTTACCAATGAGCTCATGAATTCTATGGCATGCCAATTGTATCCCATATCCATTCGTATCCAAGGATTCCATACTTATTAATATTAATGTTAACAACAATAGCAATAACCAATACAATAACAATAACAATACAGTGCCAATGAAAATGACTCATAACATATCCAATAAGTTCTTTTCAACACTTTCATATTATCGATGATCATGTAAAGACTCAATAGCCAACTTAGCAATAAAATAAGCTTGCCAAAGCTTACCGATGATGCCTCTAGTAAGGTCTTAAAGCAGACATACCTTGGCCAATGATGATAATAAAATAAACTGACATCAATGAATTTGGGAAGGCACCTAGCCAATCCCTTGACTCCGACTACACTCACTGATGATTCTGAGGCTTTCAAGGCTCCAGAATGACAACCCCTTTGTTCTTGGATTTGGTGGAATTGGGAGGATTTGGTGATTCTCCACCTTGAATCTCTTAAGCTACAAGGAATAGGAATTACAAAGACTCAATATCAATAACGAATTTATAGCAACTCAATAGCTAGGAAATCAATAACGAATAAGCCATAATATTTCTAGGGTTCCTAAATTCTTGAACTTGAACTAAACATAGTTCAACCATGGAATCAATAAACTAATTGAGGGAGGCTTCTTACCAATCTATGATCAAGAAACTTGAGAAATTCAAAGCTTGGTTCACTCTCCAATGGAGGTGTGTGCTTAAAAGAAGATGATGAAGAGGTGAGGTGCTTGCTTGAGTTAACCGAGTAAGCTTCTTTCTTTTCCTTTTACTATTATTTTCATTTGGGCTTTCCTTCAATTGAAGAAACTCAATATCCTAATCTCACGTATGTGGTGATTAGGCTTGATGAGGGGCTAATTTCAAGATTGGTCTATTAACTTCCCTTTCTTTACACTTTTGCCCCCTAAACTCACAATTTTCACAATTAAATCACCTAAACAGGTTTAAAACTTACAATAGGGTTCATGGACGACGTCAATACTTAATTAGGACTCAATAATTCAATGCTTGATCATTCAGTCAAAAGTCAACTCTATAATTTGACTTCCCGATGTGAAATTTTTTGTCACCGGAATCAAACTCCAACTAGGCCCAATTTTAGGATGTTACAACTCTCCTCCCTAAAGGAAAATTCGTCCTTGAATTTTTACCTGAATCGTAGAGATGCGAGTATTGACTTCTCATCTTTTCCTCTGGTTCCCATGTAGTTTCTTTAGCTTTGTGATTCCTCCACAATACTTTAACTAAGGAGATGTTTTTATTTCAATGTCTCTTGACCTCCCTTGCCAATATTTGCACAGGTTTCTCCTCGTACGCCAAATTAGGTTGGAGTTCCACAATTTCGGGCTTTATAACATGTGATGGGTCAGATCTATATATGTGGAGCATTAATACGTGAAACACATCATGGATCTTGCTTAACTTTTGGGCCAAAGCTAACCGATAAGCTACAAGGCCAACTCTTTTAGTCACCTCAAAGGGTCCAATGAATCGGGGACTCAATTTTCCCTTTTTGCCAAATCGAATAATCTTTTTCCATGGAGAGACTTTCAAAAATGCTTTCTCACCAACATGAAACTGTATATCTCTCTTTTTGAGGTCAACATAAGCCTTTTGCCAGTCAAAGTTAGACTTCAAACGGTCATGAATAACGGTAACCCGTTCTTCAATTTCTCGAAGTAAGTCAGAGCCTAATACCTTGCCTTCACCGAATTTAGACCAACATAGTGGTGTTCTACACTTCTTGCTATACAATGCTTCATACAGTGCCATACCAATAGACGATTGGTAACTATTATTATAAGCAAACTCAATAAGAGGTAAGAATTTCTCCCAAGTTCCTTCAAAGTCAATAACACATGCACGAAGCATATCTTTCAGTGTATGAATCACTCTTTCTGATTGGCCATCAGACTGAGGATGAAAAGCTATACTAAGATTGACTCTGGTGCCCAAAGCTCCTTACAATTACCTCCAAAATCGAAAAGCACATCGTGAATCTGGATCAAAGATAATAAACTGTAGTACTCCGTGGAATCGACCAACTTCCTTAATATACAAGTCAGCCAGTTTAGGAAGGCCATAGTCTACTTTGACTTAGTGAAACTGTCCACAACAACCCAAATAGCATCATGTTTAGTTGGGGTCAACGGTAAACCAATAAAAAAGTCCATGGTTATCTTCTCCTACTTCCACTAAGGGAACTCAATAGGTTGCAGCAATCCGGTAAGGTTACGATGCTCAGCTTTAACTTGTTGGCATCTGAAACATCTTGATACAAATTCTATGATAGCTTGTAACACCCCGAAAACCGGTCTAGTCAGACTCGGGTTATGGCGATTGAAAACCCTACGTCAGAATTGTCAAAATATTGTATTGACCTTGACCGCGGGTTCAATTGTATCGATATTGGACTCCAATTGAGTCAAATTATTGTTTAAAGACTTTATTGAAAGTATTGAAAACCTGTTTAGTGGTTAAATTATAGAAAATGAAAGTTTGGGGGTACAAGTTTGAAGAATTAAAAGTTGAGGGACTAATCTTGCGATTAACCCCTCCTTAAATATTAATCACCATATGTGGGCTAATTTGATGAGCTTCCGTCACATGAAGGAAAGCCATCAGATTGCTAATAAGCATAGAAAGAATGAAAGAGTGAAAAAGGCTACCTGATTCCTCAATTAAGCTAGCACATCCCTTTTATCTTCTTCTTCCTTGAAGCACACACCTCTATTGGTGTACATCGAAAAGCTTACGTTCTTTCGATCTATTGCTATCGAATTATTGCTATTAATCGGGTAAGCTTAATTCCCCAAACAATCATTGAAATCCATGGAGGATTTAAGAGTAATCTCAAGCTAGGTTTTGCTATCCATGGATAATTCATAGATATTGTATATATTGAGTTTAGATATTGATTTTGATATTGTTATATTGATTTCGTTATTGTAATGCCGATTCTAACACAATCCTATTGTTTACCTAGCTCAAGAAATTGGAAGAGAGCACTCATCATCTTCACCGAAAGCTAGGAAGAAAGAGATTGCTATCCGAGAGCCGTAGAAGCTTTAGATTATTACGGTGAGTGTAGTCGAAGTCTCGAGATTAGGCTAGGTGTCTTTACCGGTTCCATTGTCATTGGTTATAGTATGGCTAACACTATTATCAAGGATTATTGCATTGAACCACTTAAGTGGATTCTATTGGTAAGTGAAGGTAAGTCGTTGCATTGAATAGCGACCATTGATATTGCTATAGTCATTGTCATCGTTCATTATCATTGAATTCACCATCGATATAGTCATTGAGTTATTGACGCATTGAACATTGAACATAGAGCCTAGTAATTACCATTGTCATCATCATTCTTATTGACATTGTATATTGATATTGGCAAAGCTATTGTCGTCAAAATATTGAAAATGATGCATCGACTATTGTTATTGCCATTGAGATCACCAAACATGGCCATTAATATTGATATTGCTATTGAATGTCGACATTGGAACATTTCTTATTGATAAAAGCATTGAACATTGTTATTGTTATTGAACATTGATTATTGATAATGTCACCGGACCTTGGATTCAAAGGACTTTGGATACAATTGGCATGCCATAGAATTCACGAGGTTAGTGTATGGGTGGACTACGGTCCTAGGGCTACGACCTATATTGATTTGACGAGGCGGAGGGATGTATTGTGATATTGGTCATATTGGCGAGGCAGAGGGACTAGACCATTTATTGATTTGGTGAGGCATAGGAATTCGTGTATCCACTATCCTGAATCAATCCAAGGGTTATTGTTGAAATATGGACTTAATGCTATTGAATATGATCATTGCATTGCTATTATTGACTCATTGCATTGTCATTGTAAAGATATGATTTGGAATGCATTTCATTGATAAAGTGTTCAGTTGTGGCTACCTCACTAGGCAATGTATGCCTAATGCATTCCATTTCATGCATTTTAGGTTAAGGATTTCACCATTAGAGATCAGAGAATCGACATTGTTGACAAGTCACTACAAGCCCAATTAATGTGTTTTGCTTCTACGAACTCCTAGAATGGTGGCAAAGTAGTTGAACTAGTCATTTGTGGCCCTTTTGATATGTGTATTTTGTGCATGGCATGTAAAAGTATTTAAGTCTCTAAATGGCTTTTGGTATAGCTTATAAATGGCTTAATATGCATATTTGGCACTAAAAGATGAAAACCTAGTAAATGGATTTGAATAACCCTAAAATTTGACATGCAAGTAGATTATAGCATTGAAATATTATTGGTAAAGTTTCATTACATTTGGACATCGTTTGATAGGTGAATTCGAATAAAAACCAACTAAAAATTGATATTACATAGCAGGGCGTACCAATACAGGTCGTATTGATACGGCCTTGCATATTTGGCCCGAGAAAGTATGAGTTAACCATAACGTATCGATACATGTTGAAGTGTATCGATACAGGTTTGGGCAGTAAGGTTGGGGCATTTAAATGTATCGATACGGTCTTGGGGCGTATCAAAATGGGCCATGGTCAAATTCAACGTTAGCCAACCCGTATCGATACAGGTCAAGCTGTACCGATACGAGTTCTTGAATTTCTAGAATTGGGTTCTCACCCTAGCATGCAGTACTGATACGGTCTTCCACCATATCGTTACGTGCTTGGACACTTTCATTTGGAGTTCAATTCAAGTACACCCTAGCTCTAAATGACGTTCATTGGAAAATCCTTAATATAGTGTCCTTGTTCTCCATAAAAGAAACATGCTCCAGTTTGCTTGCGACATTGTCCCGTGGGGTGCCTCCTTTGACATAAATTAGAAATAGGGAACTGCGGCTCCTGTCCAAATCCTCTAGTGCTCTCAATGGACGTAGTTCTTGCAGCTAACTGAGACGGTAAGATTGCTGATGGTAAGATTGCTGATGGTAAGATTGCTTTTACCCTTGTTGTTGCTTACCCTTCTTAGACGGTAAATGGGGTCGTTACTCATCTCGTGGCATCTTCTCAAATTGGTTAGGTCTATTAAACTGATATGACCTCTGGGCAGCTTCAGTGGAGATTGCTCGATTCACAAGCTACTGGAAATCCTTGATCCCCAAAGCAGTGAACAAAGGTCGTAGCTCATCACTCAAACCTACAATGAACATTCTACACTTTTCTTCTTTTTTCTTGATGTATTCAGCCCCATACTTCCAGTACTTACATAAGTCGTGGATATACTGCTCCACCATCCTTCCACCTTGTTTCAAATGTAGAAAGATATCTCGCCTCTCAGCTAGATAGTGCTCACTGATGTATTTCTTCTTAAACTCTCGTAGGAAGAACTCCCAAGTTATTGCTTTTTCGAGCGGTAAGAGTCATGGTTTCCCACCAACTTAAGGATTCATCGGTCAACAAGGCTAGAGCACACTCGAGCTTATGCACATCCGAGCATTGTAATTGCTTAGTCAAGATTCTCACCGTGCTATCCAACCATTGCTGTGCTACTTTAGGGTCTTGCTCAGCCTTACCCGAAAAGATAGTAGCTCAATGTTGAGCTAGCTTGTCAATAGGGGCTTGATTCGTGGGAGTGGCAACTATGGAGGACTGTGCAAACTGCTCAGATTTAAGGATAGCCACGAACAGTTTGAACATCTCGGTCATGTTCTTATAGTATTCAAACTGAGCAGCTTGCAATACTAGCTCAGTGTTCAATGGCTCTTGTAAGGGCACATGCAAATTAGGAGAATTCTCCCTTTTTTTCTCCTCGCCCATTGGTCGAGGAGCCAGCAGTGTGCTCAACTTCTTTATGAGCCTTATTGGAGTCGGACATCTTTGCACTAAAAAGGAAGAAAGATTGGATTAATCGCAAGTCACAATATACACATAATAACAAAATGAACTCCTAGGTGGCATATGTAATGCAATAACTATACTATAGACTTTGGTTTAGTCCTAGAATTGACTAAACTCTAGCTCTAATACCATAACTGTAACATCCCCCACCTGGCTTGGTAGATAACCAAGTAAGAGAACGCTATTGGTGACCAAAACGGTGATCGGTACGGTGAAATTGGATCATAATCAATTGTTAACCAATGAATTGCTTGACAAACAAGTCAAGATCAATACCGATGACTTAGGGATTCAATGCAATGCTTGGATTATCAATTAAGGATTGATTTAGGCTTTTTATGAGTTTTAGGGACTAAACTATGACTTCTATATTGTAGACGTCCTTTCTTGTATTAAACTATATCATCGTGAAACATATGTTGAAATTGATGTACGTATAAATTTTCAAAGTAATTGGAGATCATTTACTCTTTCGGTTAAGCCTTGCAATCCTTAGTGACCAATCTGTAAACTATTTAAAACTATGTTCTTAGCCCTTTTAACAGTTTTTACTGTCACCGTACCAAAACGCCTAAGGTTGTACAGTATGGGTTAAGCTTTATTCCAAAGCTGTCTACTTTCGTTTCGATATGGCTTGATCCGTATCAATACGGGTTGACTAGCTTTGACTAGTCTAATGACCACTGTTTCGATACGCCTAGGGCCGTATCGATACCTATGTGCACAGTTTCAAGTTCCATTTGCCAAAATCCTTACATGTTTCGATATAGCTGGGGTTGTATTGATACGAATTGACCATGGTTGACCTGTTTTGATACGCCCAATGATCGTATCGATACAACTAAATTCCCAAACCTTACTGCTAATTTCTGTACTGAAACGTCCTAGGTTGTATTGGTACGCCCTAGTTGACTTAAGCTTTGACCGACCAAATATGCAAGGCTGTACCGAAACAGCTTGACCTGTATCGATACTCCTGCACTAAATGATAGATTTCTTTTGGTTTTTAATCAATTTAACATGTTGAACGATGTCCAAATGTAATGAATTTTTACCAGCAACTTTTAAACACTAAAATCTATTGGTATGCAAAGTTTAATGATCAAATGAATTCATTTACCACGTTTTCACTTGTTAGGCCAAATATGCATATTTGGTACTTTTAACCAAAACACTAACATGACCAAAATGAGCATTTTAAGCCTTTTAACATAATGGACCACATATACATGCAAAATGGGACTAAACCAACTTGTCTAGACCCTACGCCACCATTTTAGGAGTTCAAGGACTAGATTAACATTACATAGAGGATAGTGACTTGCTTTAAAATGCCTATTGCTCTGATCCTCGATCCAACTATGCTTTTAACATGAAAATGCATGGAAATGAGACGCATTAGGCTTACTTAGCCTAGTGAGGTAGTCAAAGGCAATCGTATGAGCATCAATGAAGATCATAACATGTATAACAAATGAAAGTGCATCTCAAATCATAATTTAACAATGCTTGCAACACTTATTCACATATTTTCCTTGGATCGACGTGTACTGTGGATACGCGAGTTCCCAACCAACATCGCCAACAATGAATGGTCAATATCCGCCAACATCACGGATAAGACCAACACCACTGCATCACGCCAACATCACCAATAAGAGCCTTAGCTCAAGGACCGTAGTCCACTCCTTACCAATGAGCTCATGAGTCCTATAGCATGCCAATTGTATCCCATATCCATTCGTATCCAAGGATTTCATACTCATTAATATAAATGTCAACAATAATAGCAATAACCAATACAATAACAATACAATGCCAATGACAATGACTCATAACATATCCAATAAGTTCTTTTCAACATTTTTCATATTATCGATGATCATGTAAAGACTCAATAGCCAACTTAGCAATAAAATAAGCTTACCAAAGCTTATCGATGATGCCTCTAGTAAGGTCTTAATGCAGACATACCTTGGCCAATGATGATAATAAAATAAATTGACATCAATGAATTTGGGAAGGCACCTAGCCAATCCCTTGACTCTGACTACACTCACCGATGATTCCGAGGCTTTCAAGGCTCCCGAATGACAACCCCTTTGTTCTTGGATTTGGTGGAATTGGGAGGATTTGGTGATTCTTCACCTTGAATCTCTTAAGCTACAAGGAATAGGAATTACAAGGACTCGATAATAAAGAATTCATAGCAACTCAATAGCTAGGAAAACAATAACGAATAAGCCATAGTATCTCTAGAGAATTTCTAGGGTTCCTAATTCTTGGACTTGAACTAAACATAGTTAAACCATGGAATCAATAAACTAATTGAGGGAGACTTCTTACCCAACAGATAGCTATAATCTATGATCAAGAAACTTGAGAAATTCAAAGCTTGGTTCACTCTCCAATGGAGGTGTGTGCTTAGAAGAAGATGATGAAGATGTGAGGTGCTTTCTTTAGTTAACCGGGTAAGCTTCTTTCTTTTCTTTTTACTATTATTTTCAACCGGGCTTTCCTTGAATTGAAGGAACTCAATATCCTAATCCCACGTATGTGGTGATTAGGCTTGAGGAGGGGCTAATCGCAAGATTGGTCCCTCAACTTCCCTTTCTTTACACTTTTGCTCCCCTAAACTCCCAATTTCACAATTAAATCACCTAAACAGGTTTAAAACTTACAATAGGGTTCATGGACGACATCAATACTTAATTAGGACTCAATAATTCAACGATCGATCATTCGGTCAAAAGTCAACTATATTATTTGACTTCCTGATGTGAAATTTCTGGTCACCATAATCAAATTCCGACTATGCCCGGTTTTGGGATGTTACAGATGATACTTGTGCTTGGAGATGGAGTAAGTCATGCTTTTTTTTTCTGTTAAAGAGGAGTATACTCGCATGTTGGAAGGCTCATGGGATGAGACGAAACTAGTATGGAAAATCATTTGGCATATGTCCGTCCCCCATAGGCTGCGTCTCTTCACCTGGTTAGCTTATCGTGAAAGGATCATAACTAATGATGAACGCTACCGAAGGGGAATGTAAGTCTCACCCAATTGCCCGATTTGCTCAAATGCAAATGAAACACCTCTCCACGTCTTGAGGGATTGCCCAAGTGCACGCAGTTTCTGGCATCTTGTTCTTCCCCCAAGTCTACAACTATCCTTCTTTAATCCTGACTTGAAGACTTGGATTCATTCGAACCTGATGTCTAAGGCATTTCAATCCCGTTGGAATTCACCCTGGAACATTCTCTTCATCTCAGCCATTTGGAAATTATGGAAACGCCGCAATGATTACGTCTTCAATGGTAGTGCTTCATCTGAATTTGTAGTTCCTCAGATAAGTGTCACCTGGGCCACTCACTTTATTGACTCTATTGTCTCTTTGCCATTTTCTCCGTCTCCACATCTACATCCTGCGGTGTGGAAAGCCCCTGAGCCGGGATGGTGTTGCGTCAACGTCGAGGGGTCAGTATCCACAGTCACTGGCATGGGGTCTATTGGAAGGCTCATACGCAATAGCGACGATAATTGGATTCTAGGTTTTCATCGGATGGTGGGGTTCTCAGACGTCCTACAGATCGAATTATGGGCTCTTTTAATTGGCATGCAGATTGCATGGGAGAGCGGGTTCGAAATTCTGCAAGTTCAATCGGACAGCAAACGTGCTGTTGAGCTTGTCACTAACCATGTTGCGTCCTCTTCTCCTTTCTCGTTGGTAAGAGCAGTTGCTAGACTCTGCAGTCGTGGCTGGGTGACGAATATCCAATGTGTTTCTCGTGATAGTAATAGACCAGCGGATGCGCTCGCAAAACTGACTGAGCGCTCGACTTTCTCTACGGAAATTCTCCAGACTCCTCCTGCTGCTATTTTGGCTTTTATAGATAGTGACCGGCCTGGTCTTGCTTAAAGTCTTGTTTGTAGACTTGTCTCTTACAATTAAAAAATATAATAATTGTGGTCCAACAAGGTTGTGTTGGTGGGAGCAATTTGTTTTGATTTCATTTCAATGAAAGGACCCCTTAAAGTTTAAAGGATGATTCGGGAATTAGGAACATGGGCACGTGAATTATATGTATATATTCGAATTAGTCTTTTCATACCCCTAAATTACTTTAAATGATGAAATTCATTAATTGGTTTAGTGGCTTAGGATCATCATATTGTTTTATCTAAGATTAGTTCAAATTGTAACATGAAAACATAATACCTCTCTATTAAATAAAAAAAATTATTTTATATTCTAAAAAAAATATATTCAGAAAAGAAATTTCCGTCCACAAATAGATGTTATAAAAATATAAATTAATCGAACTTCAGAATTATTAAAATCCAACACTGAACTGTACTTTCTGACTCGTTTATGTCACTCCACTGTTAATTCTCAATGAAAGTGTTAACTCAAAACGACATCGTTTTGGTGTGGCTATTTTGAAGCCTAATTTAGCCCAAAACATCATCGTTTTGCTGGAGAAAAAATAATAAAACTAATTGCACTTGGGGGTTTTGAACCCAAGACTTTCAAACATAAAGGATAAGCCTTAACCACTAAAAGCAACATGAAATTATGTAGGCCCTGTTTGATAAATACCAGTTTGAGTCAAAATTAGAGGTTTGAGCTAATATTAAAGGTTTGACTGGTCAAATCCGCTAATTTGGATTGGTGTGGCTGTTTTGAAGCCTAATTTAGCCCAAAACATCGTCGCTTTGCTGGATGAAAAACAATAAAACTAATTGCACTTGGGGGTTTTGAACCCAAGACTTTCAAACGTAAAGGATAAGCCTTAACCACTAAAAGCAACATGAAATTATGTAGGCCCTGTTTGATAAATAGCAATTTGAGTTAAAATTAGAGGTTTGAGCTAATATTAAAGGTTTGACTGGTCTAATCCGCTAATTTGGATATTTGGTGAATAGCTGATTGGGTGAAACCTCTAATTTTGGAAAAGCTGTTAATATGAGTTTTTTGAAATTTGAGGTTTTGACATAAGAGTTATAAAGACAATTATCAAAAACTCCAAATCACCTAAATTGAACATTTTCTATTTTAATTCTTCACTCTCACGTAGTTTTTATTTTTTCTTTTTATTCCCACACATTTATATTTGTATTTATATTTAATAATTAATTGAATTTTATTAAAAATAATTATATAAATAATAAATTAATATATAGATCCCTCAAATATGTATAGTAATATTATATAAAAAAATATTTTTCATAATCTGAATAATATTAATAGATACAAAATATTAATAACTAATAAACTATTCAAACAAGTATTAAATATAATCATGTCCTTATAAGTCATTTTGCTTATTTTAATAATCAAACAACTATCATCTATTAGTTAATTTTACAAAGAACTTTTATACAATCAATTATACAATCCACTAGTCAAATCAACTATCACCTATCCGCTAATGGCTTTGTTTGGTAAATAGCGGTTTGAGCCAAAAATTAGAGGTTTGAAATAATATTAGAAGTTTGACCAGTCAAATTTGCTAATTTGGATTTTGGTGAATAACGGATTAGGGTGAAACCTCTAATTCTAAAAAAGCTGGTAATAGGAGCTTTTCGAAATTAAAGGTTTTGACATAAGAGTTATAAATACATTTTTACCTTCGGCAATTATAAAAATCCCTAAATAACCTAAATTTAACCTTTTATATTTTAATTCTTCACCTTGACATTTCTAAACTAATACTTTTTGTTTTTTACTCACATTTATATTCGTATTTAAATTTAATAATTAATTAAATTATATTAAAAATAATTGTATAAATAATAAATTAATATATAGATCCTTCAAATATTCTTAGTAATGTTATATTAAAAATATTTTTCGTAATTTAATTAATATTAATAGATACAAAATATTGATAAGTAATAAACTATTTAAACAAGCATCAAAATAATCATGTCCTTATATGCCATTTTGCTTGTTTAAATAATCAAACATCTATCATCTAGCAGTTAGTTTTACAATCAGCTAATACAATTTGCTAGTCAAATCAACTAATGCAATCCCTATTAGCTATAAGCTAATGTAATCTGCTCTCAGCTATCCACTAATTATCAAACATGGTCATAATATTTTACCACTAATATTATATACGTCGAACTTCGCTTGAGGTTAATTCAAATTATTAATAAATAAATAATATAAAATATTTTATTTACATATATACCAATATATTTAAATAAAATATAGTATTTTTATATATTATTTATAATATAAATATATTATTTACAAAAACCCAAAATATTCATTCAAAAATATATTTAAACTATAAATAATACATAAAAACCCATAAACGCTAAACTTTAAATCATAAACCCTAAACTCCTAACCCTAAACCTCAAAGCATAAACCTTAAATCTTAGGTTTGGGGTCTAGATTTTTTTATATATAATAAAAATATAAAATAATATATTTTTATTTAAATAATATAAACTTATCCGTTTGGTTCAACCAAATTATTTTATGAAAAACTAATACTATAAATAATATTTATATATAAATAATATAAAATATATTATTACATATTTATAAATAAAAATATATTATTTTTTATTGTTATATTATTTTTAATATAAATATATATTTTAAATATATTATTTAAATAATATTAATATAGAAATAATGTATTTATAATATAAATATTATATAAAAAATACAAAACCCCAAACCCAAACTTTAAGGTTTAGAGTTTGGGATTTAATGTTGGAGTTTAGGGTTTATGGATCCTTACATTATTTATAATATAAATTATTGTCATGACTATTCTGGGTTTTTTAAAATAATATATAAAAATATAAAAATAATATTATTTATACATATATATATTGATATACATATATAAATAATATATTTATATGATTTATATATTAGTATTATTTATAGAATTATTTATTTCATTAAATAATTTGAATTAATCTCAAGTATAGTTTCACATATATAATATTTGTGTTAAAACATCACATAATTTTTTATTGGTACAGTTGTTAAGGCTTACCCTTTGTATTTGAAGGTCTTGGGATCAAACCCCCTAAGGCTAAATTAGACTTCAAAATAGTCGTACCAAAATGAAACTGTTTTGAGTTAACAGTTCTGTTAAGAATTGACAACAGAGTGACATAAACGAGACATAAAATAAAATTTAGTGTTAGAGTTGAACATTTTTAAAGTTCGGTGACATTTTTGAGTTAGTGGTAATAGTTTAGTGGCATCTTGTGTAGTTTACCCTATAAATTGTTATGGATCTTCATAATACCAAAAGGAAATAAATTATTAATTATTTATTTGAGATAGTTTAGTTATTTATTTGTACATATTCATTTATCTATTATATTTATCTTTAATTTCAAAATTATTATTATTATTATTATTGTTGTTGTTGTTGTCCTAGAATAGAAATCTTCTATCCATTTTGGGTGTCCTTTTTATGCTCTAACATTAAATAATTAGGTTTATGATTTATAATTAAGGGTTAGGGATAGAATTTAGGATATTGGATGTAGGGCATATTTTTTAGGGTCTAAAGTTTATAATTTATAATTTAAAATTTAGAGTTATGATTTAAAAATTAATTTTTTTAATGTTAGGACATAGAAAACACCATCAAAAAATGCGAGAAGATTTTTGTTCATTACCTTATAAACTTATACTTTCAATGTGATTTGAGAAATACAGCAACAGAAAATACACTTTCTGTTATTCTTTATTTCTCTTTACTTTTCTTTTAGTTTGTAACACATTATCAACATTGTAGTCACCGATTTTATCCGCCCATGTATATACGATACAAAAGCCCAAAATATATAAAATAGAAAACTCAAAAGAATCCATGTATAGTGGGCCCAATTAGGTCCCATGTGCGAAAACCCTAATTTTTCTTATGCAACACTCTGTTTATTTGAATCCCTACCAAGCCGCTACCACCATTGGCAACCCCCGACAACCACCAACCACCGCTGTGACTACTACCAGCTACCACTGTGACCACCATCTTCCATCACAACCGCCGCCGATACTGCCCCATCATCTCTCTTAATCGGTCATGACTTGCAAGCAAAGAAAAGATGATTAAATGCAGTATTAAATCGTATCTAGCAAATTAGACAGGAGAATCTTATAGATACTAGGGTTTTATTTTTCTTCTCCCATTTATACCCTTGTAATTGGCTATAGAAAAGCCAAGCATTCACCCATTGTAAACACATAGATAAGATTCATTCTTTATAACACAGAAATTGAAGAGCAATACAAGCAATTCCCTCGTAATTGGCTATAAAAAGGTCAAGCATTCACCCATTGTAAACACACACAGACAAGATTCATTCATTATAACAAAGAAATTGAAGAGAAATACAAGCCATCCCTTTGAGGTATTTTACCCAAATATTATTTTTTATTTTTTCTTGGTCTTTTGGTTTCGAATAAGGAGGAGAAGGGGTATGTGCTCTTACTAATCTAAGTTTTTGGAGGGTCCTTCATCGTCAAAGGAGAAAGCCGACACCACCACTGGAAAAAGGGCAGTCGCAGCATGCTACCGGCGACCAGCAGTGATCGGAGACCAGTAGCATACTTCCAGCCTGCAGTGACCGACGACCGATAGTGGCACCAGTAGTGAAGGCGGCGTTCAGCCCGTACCTCGCGTCGATGAGTTCACGTTTCAATCCACTGTTTGTGATCTCTTTTCCTTCTTTACTTTTAATTTAGTTTTTTCAATTTCTTATTTTACGTATATAAATTTGTTTTGGGATTGTTCAGGTTCGCTGCTTTCTTTAACTTGTTCATCGCCAGGCATTTAAATTCAATAAAGATTAGGGTAATATATTTCTTAATAATTGATGTTTTATTTAATAAAAACTTACCAAGTAACTTAAAATAAATACCTTTAAGTTTGTTTTCTTAATAGATAACCTAAATACTAGAATAATATACTTAATTGAATATCTAGGCCTATATTCCAAAAATAATGTACATCTTAATAATAGATAACTTAAATATTCTTCATATTACCTTAATTACAGATAGTTGAAAAAAACCCTCAGGTAAATCTTTTAAAAAGAGGTAAATAATCTACTAATTGTAAATAATGGTGAATAAAAACTAACTTGGTAATTCTTTTTATTATTTTTCCTCTAGCAAAAAGAGTTAACAAATTTGTTAAGAATTGACAGCAGAGTGACATAAACGATACATAAAATAAAGTTCAGTGTTAGAGTTGAATTTTTAAAATTTGGTGACATTTTTGAGTTAGTGGTAATAGTTTAGTGGCATCTGGTGTAGTTTACCCTATAAATTATTATGGATCTTCATAATAACAAAAGGAAATAAATTATTAATTATTTATTTGAGATAGTTTAGTTATTTATTTGTACATATTCATTTACCTGTTATATTTATCTTTAATTTCAAAATTATTATTATTATTATTATTATTATCCTAGAATAGAAGTCTTCTATCTATTTTGGGTGTCCTTTTTATGCTCTAACATTAAATAATTAGGTTTAGGGTTTATAATTAAGGGTTTGGGTTAGAATTTAGGGTATTGGATGTAGGGCGTATTTTTTGGGGTCTAAAGTTTATAATTTAAAATTTAGGGTTATGATTTAGAATTTAATTTTTTTAATGTTGGGACATAGAAAACACCATCAAAAAGTGTGAGATGATTTTTGTTCATTAACTTATAAACTTATACTTTCAATACGTGATTGAGAAATACAACAACATAAATTACACTTTCTATTATTCTTTATTTCTCTCTACTTTTCTTTTAGTTTGTAACACATTATCAACATTGTAGTCACCGATTTTATCCGCCCATGTATATATGATACAAAAGCCCAAAAATATATAAAATAGAAAACTCAAAAGAATCTATGTACAATGGGCCGAATTAGGTCCCATGTGCGAAAACCCTAGTTTTTCTTATGCAACACTCCGTTTATTTGAATCCCTACCAAGCCGCCAGCACCATTGGCTACCGCCGGCAACCACCAACCACCGCTGTGACTACCACCAGCTATCACCATAACCACCAACTGCCATCACAACTGCCGTCGGTTCTACCACATCATCTCTCTTAATCGGTCATGCCTTGCAAGCAGAGAAAAGGGGATTAAATGCAGAATTAAATCGTATCTAGCAAATTAGGCAGGAGAATCTTATAGATACTAGGGTTTTATTTTTCTTCTCCCATTTATACCCTTGTAATTGGCTATAAAAAGGCCAAGAATTCACCCATTGTAAACACATAGATAAGATTCATTCTTTGTAACACAGAAATTGAAGAGCAATACAAGCAATTCCCTTGTAATTGGCTATAAAAAGGACAAGCATTCACACATTGTAAACACATACAGACAAGATTCATTCTTTGTAACACATAAATTAAAGAGAAATACAAGTAATTCCTTTGAGGTATTTTACCCAAATATTATTTTTTATTTTATTTCTTCTTAGTCTTTTGGTTTCGAATAAGGAGGAGAAGGGGTACGGGCTCGTACTAATCCAAGTTTGTGGAGGGTCCTTCATCGTCAAAGGAGAAAGATGACACCACCATCGGAGAAAGGGTAGCCGCAACATGCTACCGGCGACCAACAGTGATCGGAAACCAATAGCGTACTGCCGGCCTGTAGTGACCGGCAACTGACAATGGCACCAGCAGTGAAGGCGGCGTTCAGCCCGTACCTCGCGTCGATGAGTTCGCGTTTTGATCCACTATTTGTGATCTCTTTTCCTTCTTTACTTTTAATTTAGTTTTTTCAATTTCTTATTTTGCGTATTTAAATTTGTTTTGGGATTGTTCAGGTTCGCTGCTTTCTTTAACTTGTTCATCACCGGGCATTTAAATTCAATAAAGATTAGGGTAATAGCTTTCTTAATAATTGATGTTTTATTTAATGAAAACTTACCAAATAACTTAAAATAAATACTTTTAAGTTTGTTTCCTTAATAGATAACCTAAATACTAGTATAATATACTTAATTAAATATCTAGGCCTATATTCCTAAAATAATGTACATCTTAATAATAGATAACTTAAATATTCTTCATATTACCTTAATTATAGATAGTTGAAAAAAACCCTTAGGTAAATCTTTTAAAAAGAGGTAAATAATCTACTAATTGTAAAAAATGGTAAATAAAAACTAACTTAGTAATTCTTTAAGAAAGGGGTAAATAATTCTTTAATTATAAATAAAACTCTTTAGGTAATTGTTAGAAAAGTAAATAATTTATATTCTTTAAATGTAAGTAATTAGATAGAGCCTTCTAAGATTAGTGTCTTTAAACATATGCTTGTAATACCCCAAAACTAGGCTTAGAAGAATGTTACTACCTTGATTTCTAAGATAATTAATCTAATGTGTAACACGGTAGGTTAACTAAGAAGTTTAGGACCAAAAGGAGAGAAATGAAAGAAATGATGCATTATGTGCAAAGGATTAAAACGTAACCTTTTAAATAATGGAAGATTGCATGTTGAATAAGGATTAATTCAAGGACATGTACACATGTCATTTGAGGGGAAAGGCATGTGTTAAGGGGGAGGAAGGTTTCGACCATTTGTGGGATGATAACCAAAACATCATCTTCCTCGCTAAGTTGTCTGAACCCCAAATGTGAGAGAAAGAAAAATGTTTCCATGGAATTGTGAGGGATTGTGTTGGATTTTGCTTCAATCTTTGGACTTAAATCGGTCTTGTTAAGGGAGAGGGTAAGCAAGCTCATCCTTTCTTTCAAATCTTAGAGTCACTTTGGAGTTTAGTTGTTAATCTCTTGGATGTCATGCTTTGTTAGTGTTCGAATGGTTAATTCATGTTAGGGAACATCTTTAGATCAATTGCTTGATACATGCATTAGGTTAAACCACGTATGCAACTTGTAAAACTATGTATGTCAAGTTCTTTGAATTTCGATTATGTATTATTGTAAGGTTCTTGGCCATTTGAATGTTATACATGATTAAGCTGCCATGTTATGTGATTTCACAACATAATTAAGATGCTAAACTTTCTTGACTATTGAATTAGTGGCTTAATCGAATTGGTACATGTGCATATATGTGAATAAGTAAGAATACGAGACTGTTTTGCATCTATATAAACCATTAGGGACTGTTTTGAATGTTTGTAGATGTCATGGACTGTTTTGAATGTTTGTAGCTATCATAGACTGTCTTATACACACATGATTGTATATCTATGAATTAGGGGTTGTTTTTGAATGCTTGTGAATGTCATGGACTGTTTTAAGCATATATAATTGTATGCCTATGAATTAAAGACTTCTTTGGGCTGTTTTGACAAATCTGGAAACATGAGATTAATTTTGCAAAATTGAGGGACTGATTTGGAACTACAAAGACTGTTATGGGACTGTTTTTATACCAAAAATAAGGATTGTTTTCATACAAAAAGTAAGGACTATTTTGCATTAGAAAAGGGACTGTTTTGGGCTGTTTTGAATATGTAATTGAGTATATATGAAATAGAAACTATTTTGGATACATAGGTGGGGATTGTGAACTGTTTTGGTGTGCAAATATGTATAAGAGTATAATTGCCCTGTTTTGTGTATACATGAACATATAGTGCACTGTCTTAAGCATGTATATGAGCATTGGACTGTTTTGAATGCATATAAACATATTAAGGATAGTTTTGATATATATATATTGTAATATCCTAAAACCCGGTCTAGAGGAAATGATACTAATCCGGTTTTAAGCTAATTGTTCCCAATATAGAAATTTGAAAGCTCGATTGTAAAATCCCCAAACCTTGATCTAAGAGGATGCTACATTAGAATTTTATGTTGGATAGCTATAGTGATTAAATCAATCAAGTTATTAATAAAAAAGGACTAAAATTAAATGTAGGAAAATAAGGTGACAGAATTGTGATGGACCAAATTTGAAAGCAAGGAAGAAATGGATAGTCCATCTAGAAAATGGATTAAAATGAATTCTAAGAAAAGTAGGGAGTTCCATGCTAAACATTTGATACATTAGGGACATGTCCACATGTTGGTTGTAGAGGAAGGCAATTGTTGAATGGGAAGGGGGGGCTTTCGGTCTTGGAAGAAAAATAACAATTCCATCATCCCCTTCTTCCCAAAATAAGAGAGAGGAGAGGACGAATCACCATTGTCAGAGAGATGGAGAGAAAGAACTAGAAAGAAAGCTTGAAAGGATTGCTCCACCATAGATAATTTCTTAAAAATTCAACCGAGTTAGCTTGAGAAAGAAGGTGACTATGTTCTTCCTTTCTCTTTATCTAAGTTTCAATTTGAGAAGTTAATTTTTTTAGATTCTCATGCACCATGTGGTTGCTTGAATTATTAAATAATTAACTTGTGTTATGCATCTATTAGTTTAATCGTGTAGAGTACATGATGATTTTGACATGCATAAGAGGAAACGGTAAAATGTTTGTAATATTAAGCTGCTGGTTGGTAATTTATATGGTTATTGAGAATTTAGCTTTCGAATGGCTATGTTGAATAAATAATCTATGCATTGAGCTGATTTGTAATCAAAATGCTTAAAAGAACATTTGGGCAGCTTTGTAATCCTGATTTAAGGACTGTTCTTGGGTGAATTGTAACGTTTTCTTGATCATGGAATTATTTGAAGAAATGTAATTTAGAAACTGTTTTTCTTTTAAGTCTTGCATGAATTGAGGAAGGTCAATGAAATAAACTTGAATTGCTGTTGAACTTGGTTGATGTATAGATGCTTAGAATGGCTCAAAGAGAAACAAACCGATGACGATAGGAATATGCCCTGTTTTGGACAGCTTTAAATGCTAATTAAAATGTACTAAAAGTAGTAACAATTTGGAGATTAGAATCAGGTTGAATGTTAATCTTTGAATCTATGAATTTTGGATTAAATAAGAGTGAACAATGATATATTAGGGTTGTTTATTAAAATTCTGAAATCAGGGGTTGATGTGTATAATTTATAAGGCTGTCATATAAGATTTGGAATAGACTTGAAAAACAGTTTTAAACAATGCAATTTTAATGTTAGATTGAGTAGTTTTGAATGCTGTAAATGAGTGAAATGCAGTCAAAATAGAATGTGCAGTTTTGCAAGCAGATTTGTGCAGCTTTGTAGGCAGTTTAATGTGCAGTCTTGTGTGTTAAACCAGTGAAGTCTTGTATGTGAAAATAAGTGGAGTTTGGCATGTCAAAATAGTGCAGTTTTAAATGATAAAATAGTACAGTTTTATCTATGAATAATCTGAGTAGTTTTGAATATGCAATTTAGTATGCTTGTGCAGTGTGCAATTTGAATTAAACATAAGTGGGCTGTTTTTTCATGAATGAATGTGTATGCATGTTTAAAGAAACTGTTTTGCTATGCATTGAACAAGTGTGGACTTGTTTGTAATGTATAATGGTGTATACAAGATTAATGAATTAACTAGACATGGAAAGTAAATAGGAGTGGACTGTTTTTAGTATGTTAGGTGTATATATGCTTTAATTAAATTGTGATGAGTAGTTAAGAAGTATAAGGAATATTTGAGTGTTCAAATCATATTAAGGACTGTTTGATAGTAATTAATAATGTATGCTGAGTAGGAATTAATTCACCATGATAAATAACACCATGGATAATCTTGAGTAAACAAAATAAGCTTGTGTAAATTGGCCCATTCGAGGTATTAATGCATATACATGGACTGTTTTAATAAATGTTGGTATATACAGACAAATTTGCATAGGAATAAAAGAATATATAACAAAAGGGGCTGTTTGATGTGGATCAAATATATATAGGGACAGATTTGTGTAGATACGATTTTGGGCTGCTATGTTTATTTATAAATGCATAATAGATCGATTCGAGTGTGTTTAATCACAAAGAAATGGTTTGGTGTATTCATGTTGGACTGATTTGTTAATAAGAGTATTTGGGATTGTCGAATTGATTTTAATAGTTTGTTATTATGATTGAGGTACATACCTTGTTTTTGAACATTAGAAGAAGGATTGGTTGAAAGCTAGGAGTATTGGTGGTTCAGGTATTCCATAACTTTGGAATAAGAGGTGAGTGTAGTTGTTTGTGTCTCGGGTGACACGGTGCCATCCCAATTTTATCATTTCATTAAGATTAAAGTATTGTGTGTTCATGGATGAATTATATTAATCATAAATGGTGCATAAGGCTCAAATAGAGCAATTTGGGGAAGGACATGCATTCATAGCATGGCATTTTGATAGCATTTGAATATACATTGTACAAGTACTTTGTGCCTTGCTATGTTATATTGGTAATAGATGGCTATGTATATTTTGTAACACGTTTGAAGCTAATTATTGAACGATGATACCATAGAACTTAAGGAAGAATGACTACTTTCTAACTCAACAACTTATGAATTAATAAGCTTAAAGTACCAAAAGCTCAATGTTTCTCATAAGACATTAAGTAAGTAACAAGCAAGATTACTTGTGCAATAAGATATTTCCCCTAATATCAAATATAAGATAAGATATCTAAGTTGCCTATACAATGGAAGCCCTTGGACATATTGGGACGATGTATGGTATACTTTGGGACTACGGTCCATGAGCTACGGCTTGGGGATGCCCCATTTATATGTGATATGTATATTGGCGTATGTTAAGTGTTCAAAATACTATTTTTATAACTCTTTTTACTCATATTATTGTTAGACTTAGGCTCATTTTAGTTGCATTATTAGGTATTCATGCATGTTTTCATGATTTCCTTCATTGTCATGCTTGATTTCATAATTTAGTTGATTTTGTGGAAAAATGTACTGCTGGTGTGTGCTTTTGTGTGTGCAGGATCTAATTGCCCAAACGAGTAGGAGATTGCCGTGACAACTAAGGAAGGAAACGAAAGGATCTGCCAAAGCAGTTGAAGATGCTTTCCAAATGCCAAACTGAAGGATCTGCCAAGGCAGTCGAAGCTATCTTCTAAATGCCATGCTGAGTAGATTGCTGAGGTATGTCGGGACAAATCCACCTCATTAGGGATAAGCACGAAAAACAAGAGATAAATCCCAAAGATTTGGATTTTCATGCAGGAAGATTTAAATTCAGATTTATGAGGAGTTATTGGAGATCAAAGGGAGATTAAATTCCAAGTGTTTTAGGAGAAGTTTTTGGAGGAATTAATATATAATAAAAGAAATATATTTGTTTTATTCTATTTAATTTCAACTTAACTTCTTCCTCAATAAAGACTTTGACCTAGTAAACTCCTATAAATAAGAGACCTAGCCGCCTACTTCAAGGGAGGTGTGATTGGAAGAGAAAACTAGGGCTGCTCGACATATTTATTCTTTTTTCTTTTGCATCGATTAGATTCATGTTTAGGGATTTTATTCTTGAGTTTATTTTGTGCCTAGCCATGAACTAAACATATTTGGCTTGGGTTATTGTGTTTTTTTAGTTGTGAGAACGATTGAATTTGTTTAGGTATTGCGTTTGAAATTTTTACTTCAAAGTTTGTTCATTCTTGGTTCTTAAATTTTGTGAGTGAATTGGGAGAGGATCTCGTGAATTCATCCATTTATCTAATATCAGGAGAGTTTGATTCAAGAAACGAATGAGCATGGTTTTCATACAATCGATTAATGGTGAAGACTAATTCGACTTAGGGATAAGTTGCGAATTTTAACGGCTAAAAGGAGCGCAAGATAGGTTGTTGTCCGCCCTTGGTTCACGTAGGGATGTATTATCAAGGCATGCACAATTAACAGCGTTTCGAGTTAGGGATAACGAGAAACCCTTGAATAACGCTTTGCCGAACTTTGAAGATTGTCGCCCATTGCCCAGGCAATCGCTCCATTCCCAGACTTGCCCAGGCAATCGCAGACCTGCCCAGGCAATTGCAAAATTGCCTAGGATGTCGTAGAATTTCCCCAGCAATTCGACTGGATTCAATTGTTGAAGCAATTGAGCTACTCTAGCACTCAATTACCATGACGGTCCATTCAATTATCACACCATGACTCACGATAACCCGACCTACTCTCTCTTATTCAATTACATCTTTATTTTATTTAAATTGCTCTTTTATTTTCTTGTTAATTAGAATTTCTACAATCACCTATTTGTGTTTTTACTTTCAGTGCAAGAAGTTAGATTCTCGAAGTAACACCAATCCCTGTAGAGACGATATCTATACTATACTATAACTTGCGATGTGTACCATTGCACCAATTGCGAAGCACTTAATACGCACAACAAGTTTTTGGTGCCGTTGCCGGGAATTGGCAATAGCGACTTTATTTTTAGTTTCTTGCACCTTTATTTATTTTTATTTTTATTTTATTTCTAATAGGTTTAATGAGACTTACAACTTTGGTTTTGCATCTGTGTATGACCAGGGCGAGACCAACATCACAAGACTACCCACTTGAACTTAAGATAGAACGAGTTCTTCATCAAAGAAGACGAGAACAACAAGCAGCAATGGCAAAACAACAAGGTAACCCAGTCGACAATCTGAATGCCAATGGCAACCAGTAGCAAGAGGAGAAGGAGATCTAGTCGTACAACCTGTTCGGAATAGACCCATCTGAGACTACCTAGAGAAAGATCTCAACGGTCTCAATCTAGGAGTTGTTGCACCTGAGATAGAAGCCGCTCACTTCGAATTAAAACCTGTGATTTTCAACATGATCAACACAATTGGTCAATTTGGCAGCTCGGCAACTAAAGATGCAGACAACATCTCAAATCATTCTTGGAGATTTGTAATTCATTCAAGCTACAAGGAGTCCATGAAGATATCCTAAGGCTGAAATTGTTTCCCTATTCACTAAGGTATAGGGCAAAAACGTTGCTGAATAGTATTCTATCCGGATCTATAGGATCTTGGACGGATTTGTGTCATGACTTATTGCTAGATTTAGCTCTACGAATATGACTGATAAGTTGCGTAATGATATTACTTCTTTTTGGTAGGCAGATGATGAATCCATGTACGAGGCTTAGGAGCGATACAAAGAGCTTTTACACAAGTGTCCCATGTATGGATTCCCATTATGGACTCAAGTGATGATATTCTACAACTCAGTGAACACGACGACAAGGATGATGCTAGATGCCTCGACAAATGACATACTTCTCGACAAGTCACCTGAGGAAGCAATAGAGATTCTAAACTGTCTTGCCAAGAATGATTATCAATTCCCAACCACCTAAAGGGGAATAGTCAGACGCAATGCCACGATAAATGAGCTTGATTCATCAGGCTCTATTTCTGCACAATTGGCCGCTTTAACCAATATGGTTAAAAACATGCAGCGACCTAGTAACACACAGGAGATCAAGGTAGTAAATTCAATTTGTGATTTATGCAATGGTAACCATGACACTTCGAGTGTTCTCAGAACCCAGAATTTAGCTTTTACGTTGGAAACTACAATCGGAACAACAATGTGATGTCCAACACATACAATCCAGCCTGGAAGAATCACCCTAATTTTTCATGGAGCAACCCAAACAATGCCATTAATCAGAACAGTCAGAACACACAAGCATCGGGATTCTAGCAGAACATGCCACGACAACATATGCCACAACAATCGACACCATCCAGTTCTTTGGAAAATTCTCTCAATGCTTTCATGTTAAAAACTGAATCTTATATGGCTGAGAATAGTAATTTCATGAAAAGGACTGATGCCTTTATCAATAGGACTGAAATGAGATTGTGAAACCAAGAGGCAGCCCTAAAGTCATTGGAGACACAAGTAGGGCAATTTGCTCAGAACTTGAACACAAGACAATGGGCAGTTTACCTAGCGATACTGAGGTCGCCAAAGGAATAGGCCATGAGAAGTGTAAAGTAATCACCACTCAGAGCGGATGGAAGCTTAATGATGTACCTGCCCAGCCAATAAACTGGCCAGAAGAGCAACCCCTTGTCCAATAAGATGATTCCAGCAACAAAACCTCTGCCAAAACTAATGAATCGGAGAATGCCATGACAATTCCACATGCCTCGGCAACAACACAAGCTTCGATAAGTCTTGATGCCTTGGTAACTCCTTCCATCAAGTTCCAAACCAATAAAAAGATTGCAGACATTTGACTGCCACCACCATACGCACAGAGGTTGAAACGGCAAAAGCAAGAGTACCAGTTCAAGAAGTTCCTTGACATCTTGAAACAAGTCCACATCAATTTGCCGTTTGTAGAAGCAATAGAGCAAATGCTTAACTATGCTAAGTTCCTCAAAGACATTGTCTCTAAGAGGACTAGGCTAGGGGAATTTGAAACAGTTGCTGTGACAGAAGGATGCATGGCAATGTTCCACAATCGCATGCCACCCAAGCTTAAAGATCCCGGTAGTTTCACAATACCATGTTCGATTGGAAACCACTATGTTGGGAAAGCATTATGCGATCTTGGAGCAAGCATAAATTTGATGCCCAAATCAGTTTTCCAGAAATTGGGAATAGGGAAGGCAAGACCAACAACAGTGATGCTACAACTTGCAGACAGATCCTATGTACATCCTAAGGGAAAAATCAAGGATATCCTGGTAAGAGTCGATAAATTTATTTTTCCCGCTGATTTTATTATTTTGGATTGTGAAGCAGATGAGTCGCACCCATTATCCTTGGGAGACCCTTTTTAGAAACATGAAGGACCTTGATCTATGTTGAGAAAAGAGAACTCACCATGAGGGTAAACGACCAGCAAGTGAAGCTCAATGTTTTCCAAACCCTTAAGCATGCCGATGATCCAGAAGAGTGCCAAGTCATCCGAGCCACCACTGAATTCAACTTTGACATGGAGGAAGATTGCCTTAACAATTACCTCGGCAATTGTATTGCCGAACCTGAGGAATTTGAAGAGTCGAACGATAAAGAGCATGATAAAGCCAATTGGGTAGCAAGTCGACTAGGTAAGTATTTTGAACCATTGGACTACTCAGGTAAGACCGAAAAACCTTCTATTGAGCAACCTCATATTCTTGAATTGAAACCATTGCCAGGGCAATTGAAATATGCTTACTTGGGAATCAATAACACTTTGCCTATGATAATTTCTTCTAAGTTATAGCCTAAACAGGAAAAGAGGTTGATCGACATGTTGGCATTGTACAAAAGGACAATATGATGGACAATTGTCGACTTAAAGGGAATTAGCCCTACAGTGTGTATGCATAAAATTCTATTAGAGGATGATCATGAATCGACAATTGAGGCACAAATGAGGCTTAACCCTGCTATGAAAGAAGTCGTGCGAAAAGAAATTATCAAATGGCTTGATGCCGGTATCATCTATCCCATCTCTGATAGTACATGGGTAAGCCCGATACAATGTGTATCAAAAAAGGGAGGTATAACCGTGGTAAGTAATGAAAGCAATAAACTAATCCCAACTAGGAATGTGATAGATTGGAGGGTTTGTATGGACTACCGCAAGTTAAATAAAGCCACAAGGAAAGATCACTTTCCTTTGCCATTTATTGACCAAATGCTTGACCGACTTGCAGGTAAATCTTTTTATTGTTTTCTTGATGCTTACTCAGGTTATAACCAAATTGCCATAGCACCGGATGATCAGGCAAAGACCACATTCACATGCCCGTATGGTACCTACGCTTTTTGAAAGATACCGTTTGGATTATGTAATGCTCCGTCAACTTTCTAGAGATGTGTGATGGAAATTTTCTCTAACATGGTGGAAGATTTCCTAGAAATCTTCATGGACGATTTTTTGGTATTCGGCGGCAACTTCGACAATTGCCTCGGCAATTTGGAAAAAGTGTTAACAAGATGTGAAGAATCCGATCCAGTACTCAATTGGAGGAAGTGTCACTTTATGGTAGATGAAGGCATAGTGCTCGGTCACAAGACCTCATCCAAAGGAATTGAAGTCGACAGAGCCAAGGTGGAAGTGATCTAAAAATTGCCACCACCAAATTCAATCAAGGGAATTCAAAGTTTCCTCGGTCATGCAGGTTTCTACCGGAGGTTTATTTATAATTTTTCCAAAATCTCTAAACCTTTGTGTAACTTGCATGAACAGGACAAAGCTTTTAATTTTGATGATTCATGTGTCCAAGCATTCGAAACCTTGAAGAAGCAGCTTGCATCAACACCTATTGTTGTACCACCAGATTGGACATTACCCTTTGAACTTATGTGTGATGCAAGCAAATTTGCAGTAGGAGCAGTACTAGGTCAACGAATAGGTAAAATGTTTTATGTGATTTACTACGCTAGTAAAACTCTTAATGAAGCTCAACTGAACTACACCACTACGGAGAAAGAGTTACTAGCTGTAGTTTTCTCTTTTGATAAATTTCGTTCATACTTGATCGGGACCAAGGTAATTGTTCATACTGACCATTCAGAAATTAAGTACCTTTTTGCCAAGAAAGATGCCAAAACTCGTTTAATTCGTTGGATTTTACTTTTACAAGAGTTTGACATTAAAATTAAGGACATGAGGGGTATCGAGAACCAAGTCGCTGACCATTTGTCATGTCTCGAACGAGGAAAAGGGAATGACACACAAACGTGGAAATCCATGATGCATTCCTAGAGAGCAGTTGTTAATCGCCCATGCAACTCCAACTATCGATGCCTAGGCAACAGCAGTAGGGACTGCCTTGGCAATTCCCGTGGCAACAACAACAGCAATTGCCTTGGCAATTCCATGGTATGCAGACTTAGTGAATTTCCTTGCTAGTGACATTTTACTCATGATCTTACTCACCGGGGAAAGAAGCGGTTCCGACATGATGCTAAACATTATTATTGGGATGAGCCTCTTTTATTTAAACAATGTGCAGACCAGGTTTTTAGGCGATGCATCTTCGAGGAAGAGCAACAAAATGTGCTCCAACAATGCCATTCATCACCCTATGGAGCTCATTTTGGAGGCATTAGCACCGCGACCAAAGTCTTGCAATCCGGTTTCTATTGGCCAACACTTTACAAAGATGCTCAAGACTTCTACAAGAGGTATGATCGATGTCAGCGAATAGGGAATATTTCACGCCGACACGAGATGCCACTACAGAATATCCTTGAGGTCGAGTTGTTTGACGTATGGGGGGTCGATTTCATAGGACCTTTCCCATCCTCGTTCGGCAATGTATACATCCTACTTGCTGCGGACTACGTGTCTAAATGGGTAGAAGCAGCTGCAGTTCCCAACAACAATTCCAAGACTGTGTAGAAATTCTTGTAGAAAAACATATTCACACGATTTGGAACACCAAGGAAAATTATCAGTGATAGAGGCGCCCACTTCGACAATAGGCTAATTACCAAAATGCTGGATCGATTTGATGTGACACACAAAATTGCCACGGCATATCATCCACAGACAAACGGGTAAGCCAAAATTTCTAATCATAAATTGAAGGTTATCTTTGAAAAAGTTGTCAATCCGTCTCGAAAGGTTTGGTCAGCAAGAATTGATGAAGCGCTATGGGCCTATCGAACAACATTCAAGATGACTTTAGGCATGTCACCTTACAGACTTGTTTACGGCAAGACTTGCCACCTTCCGGTAGAGATCGAACACAAGGCTTATTGGGCGATCAAAACTGTCAACATGGATTAGGAGAGTGCTGGACAAAAGAGATTACTGGACCTTAACGGAATAGAAGAATTTCGTGCCTTAGCGTACGACAACGCGAGAATCTACAAGGAGAAAACAAAGCGTTGGCATGATAAGAAGCTATTGCTGCGGCAATTTCTGCCCGGGAAATTAGTTATTCTCTTAAATTCTCGATTAAAACTCTTTTCGGGAAAATTGAAATTGAGATGGTCCGGGCCTTTTGCAGTCGTCAAACCTTTCTCCCATGGTGCCATGATAATCAAGTCCACCATCGACGGGCATGAGTTCAAAGTTAATGGACAAAGATTAAAGCACTATGCCGGCAACCATGTTGAGCGCAACAAGGAAGTAGTTACTTTAGGAGATGCATAACCATGCTCTCCTTTGGTATTTCCTATTTACTTTTAGTTTTATATTTTTAGACTTTTTTTATTTTTGGATTTATTTTTAGGATAAAAGCCTATTGCTCATATAGAATTTTGAAAATCAACTTGTACACAACCACGCACACACATTGTCACGAGCATTATAATTTGGTTCTGGAAATTTTTGTGCTATCTAAAAAATTCAAAAGGTGATCATACTTTGTGCCACGGTTCGGAGGTTTGAATTCAAGTTTGAAGCATGTCTTTGATGATTAAAGTCTTGGCAGGTAATTATTAGATTTGCATTGCTTGGGGACAAGCAATAGTTCGAGTTTAGGGGTGTGTTAATTGTTCAAAAGTATTATTTTTATAACCCTTTTTACTCATATTATTGTTAGACTTAGGCTCATTTTAGTTGCATTATTAGGCATTCATGCATGTTTTCATGATTTCCTTCACCGTCATGTTTGATTTCATAACTTAGTTGATTTTGTGGAAAAAGGTACTGCTGGTGCGTGTTTTTGTGTGTGCAGGATCTAATAACCCAAGTGAGTAGAAGATTGTCGTGGCAACTAAGGAAGGAAACTGAAGGATCTGCTAAAGCAGTCAAAGTTGCTTTCCAAATGCCAAACTAAAGGATCTGCCAAGGCAGTCGAAGCTGTCTTCTAAATCCCATGCTGAGCAGATTGCTGAGGCATGTCGGGACAAATCAACCTCATTAGGGATAAGCACGAAAAGCAAGAGATAAATACCAAAGATTTGGATTTCCATGCAGCATTTAATGAAGATTTAAATTCAGATTTATGAGGAGTTATTGGAGATCAAAGGGAGATTAATTCTAAGAGTTTTAGGAAAAGTTTTTAGAGGAATTAATATATAATAAAAGAGATATATTTTTTATTCTATTTAATTTCGACTTAACTTCCTCCTCAAGAATGACTTTGACATAGCAAACTTCTATAAGTAAGAGACCTAGCTGCCTACTTTAAGGGAGGTGCGATTGAGAGAGAAAACTAGGGTTGCTCGACATCTTCATTCGTTTTTCTTTTGCTTCGATTAGATTCATGTTTAGGGATTTTATTCTTGAGTTTATTTTGTGCCCAACCATGAACTAAACTTATTTGGCTTGATTTATTGTGTTTTTATGGTTGTGAGAATGATTGGATTTGTTTAGGTATTGAGTTTGCAATTTTTACTTCAAAGTTTGTTCATTCTTGGTTCTTAAATTTTACGAGTGAATTGGGAGAGGATCTCGTGAATTCATCCATTTATCTAATATCGGGAGAGTTAGATTCAAGAAATGAATGAGCATGGTTTTCATACAATTGATAAATGGTGAAAACTAATTCGACTTAGGGATAAGTTGCGAATTTCAATGGCTAAAAGGAGCAGAGATAGGTTGTTGTCCACCCTTGGTTTACGCAGGGATGTATTATCAAGGCATGTACAATGAAAATCGCTTCAAGTTAGGGATAACGAGAAACCATTGAAGAATGATTTACCGAACTTTAAAGGTTGTTGCCCAATTGCCCAGGCAATTGCTCCATTCCCAGACTTGCCCAGGCAATCGCAGACCTAGCCAGGCAATTGTAGAATTGCCTAGGATGTCATAGAATAGCCCCAACAATCCGACTAGATTCAATTGTTGAAGCAATTGAGCTACTCTAGCACTCAATTACCACGACGATCCATTCAATTATCATACCACGACTCACAATAACCCGGCCTACACTCTCTTATTGAATTATATCTTTTTTTATTTAAATTGCTCTTTTATTTTCTTGTTAATTAGAACTCCTACAATCACCTATTTATGTTTTTACTTTCAGTGCTAGAAGTTAGATTCCCGAAGTAGCACCAATCCTTGTGGAGACGATATCTATACTATACTATAACTTGAAACGTGTACACTTGCACCAATTGCAAAGCACTTAATACGCGCAACAACAATAATAGGAGGTAACAGAGGATATGTACGGAGATTGGTGACAGTTGGTTGGATAGTTGAGAAGTTAGGATTGTTATGCTTCCGATAATAGTCATTGCTATGCGCTTGGGCTATATATCGCTCAGACCAATACAGTCAAATCGAACCAATGTTATTCATGACCAATTATGATCCAAGGCAAACTTTTAAAAGACATGAATTAGATGTGAAATCAAACAAGAAAGTCAAAAATAATCTTGAACGAGCTATGAATCTTAATCAAGCTCTTGGTGAGAATAAGATGTGTAAAGCTCTTGGTGAGCATACGTATGAAATAAGCTTAACTTCAGAAAGAAATTTCAAATGAAACTAGAAAGATCAAATCTCTAAATGGTTTTCTAATAAACTCTTACATATTTGCATACTTGTACTGTATGAATGCCATTTAAAGATCACGAATATTGTTGATTGTTACTTTTCATCACTACCTCACTTAGGCTATATAAGCCTAATGCATTCATTATCATTCATTGTAGGTTATATGGTAATTCTTGTGTTGTTCGAATCGAAAGGTTTCAAGTCACATCGTAGAAACCTTGTAGGATGTCTAAGTTACCTCAAAACTCCTAGAATATTGGCATATTGTACTTGTATTAATGTATGTACGTCCATGTAGTTATACAATGTTTGGAGGACTTTGGTTTGTAATTTGCCTATTATGTCTTATGTTGCTTGTTGCCCCAACATTGTTTAACTTAATAATGGAATAGTTGTATGTTATCTAAACTATGTTAAGAAGGTGTTCAAATGTTTCCTTATTGGCCAAGTTATTTAATTATGGTATTTGAATAATGACCTAAAGTCTTAGATAGTGCATGTAGTTGATCTTTTGGTCTCTATGATTATTTAAATATCTCTTGTGATATGTATGCATGATCTCTGTTGTTTTAGTGATTCAAAGTTGCTTGGCTAAAAGTTAAGACGTTATGGTGATTGAGTGAATACTTGTTGGACAAGTTAAGTTATAATGAGTTAAGCACGTACATGTACTATTAAATATGATAAGTAATCTGTGCAAGTGGATTAACAAAATTTTGAAACCCTATGGACTAATCGAAATCATATTTATAAACATACTCTTGAATTTCAGGATCATTTGGTACAAAATAAAAGTGATCGAGTGTGTGCAAGTGAAATTATAAATATAAGATTCACGGGCAACTAGATTAAAAGAATATAACATGTAGTAAAGTGGTAGCTAGAAAGAATATAGCAAACTTTCATAAGAACTTACATGCTTGTTATAATATGATTTGAAGTAGGAACTTATTAAGATGGAATTAAGTATTATACTCAATGGTTAAATGCTTGTTTGGGACGTGAAATAACCATGTCATGTATTTGATGGGTGTATTAATTGCCAAGCTTGAAATAGATTTGTAAGAGCTTGGTTTGAGGTAACATGTTTGTTCTATGCAAGTGTGTTTTGGTACACATATATATAGTATATTCACAACTTTGATTGGGTTTTAAGTTTGAACTTGAAAATGCAATATTTGGGTTGAAATCTTAATTACGCTAACCAGGGATGGCTCCCATTGTTTTTAACAAGTATGGCAGAATTACTTGTGTGGGAATTGATTTGTTTCTTGAATTACCAAATAGTATTTGATTGTTTTCTTACATTGATATGTAAGTCTTTTAAGATAATAAGGGTTAAAAAGTAAAAATTTTGTAGTCTGGTTCTAAATTACTCAAGAAGGTTGGATGTGTGTATCTTGTTTCATAAAATTGTCTTGTGGTGACATTCTCAATTTTGATTTTCTCCTAAACCGGGTTGAGGGTGTTACATATATAAGCATGTATGCAAAGTGTATGGACTGTTTTGAGTGCATATAAACATGTTGAGGACTATTTTGATGTATATAAGTATGTATGATAAGTAAATGGACTGTTTTGGATATGTGGAAAAGTATATGGGACTGTTTTGTACATGTATTTGTGTACATATGAAATTGGAACTGTTTTGCATACCTAAGAACCTTTGATGGACTGTTTTGTATGAAACTAAATGGATACTTGAGTTTTGAGCTGTTTTGTGAATGATTGAATGATAGGGATTGATTCTAAAACAGAGTTGTATTCTTTGTTATACTTAGACCAAGAAGGGATTGGTGAAGTAAGGTATAAGGTAGGCCAAGTTGTAGAAAAACAAAAAGGATCGTGATTTAGGAGCAAAACTAGCTCAGATTAAACCGTAAGTGTAGTTTAAAGTCTCGGGATAGAGTGAAATTATCTCGAACATCTTTATTTTCTTTATTTAATCTTGCTTGCACTTTAAATTAAGTTGTGCTCGCATGGGTAAGCTTGGATATGAGGTAAGTACTTTAATGAAAAGTACTATATGATATGAAATTGTGATGACGACATGTTAGATGGTTGAAACCTATGCACATGATTATATAAGCTTGACATGATAAGGTATAAACCTTAATTGTGATTACATGAACTTGAAAGCTATGCTCATCTTGGATAAAAATAAGACATGCTATTCGAATACCTTGATAAGGAGCTAAGCTCATTTTCAATTATGACATGATAAGAAATAAATGAAAAGCCTTGGTTTCGAGTCAGTCATAGGTATAGTTGGCACACCATAGAGTCCATAGAGCTCGTATTTGGGGTGGACTATGGTCCATATGAGGCAACACTAGGAAGGATTTATATTGGTCACTGTTAACCGTACAAAAGGTTAACATTTCATGTTTTTTTTACTTAAGTTATTGTATGAAATCAAGCCCATTTCATCTCATTTCATGGCATATATATGCATTTAGTTCATATAGATGCATTTGGTGTTGTTGGTTTTGTTTTCTTTGATTATTTGCAAGAATAATATTGTTTTGGATGGTTTTGGTTGGTGTGGTGATGTGTAGGGAAATGAGGAGCGATGCAGGGAGAAATGCCATAGCATTCTGGATGGCATTTTTGGGTGCAGAAAAGACAAAAAGAGAAGATATTTTGAGAACCCCCATATGTGATTCCTCCAGCCAACTGTGCCACACATGTGGCCTAGAGAATATTCCTTAGGTCACAAAAGGAATATTTAGGGCACAAAACCCTAGGAGCACTCACTATATAAAAGACAAGACACCTATATTAAAGGGGGCTGAAAAAGTGCTTTAGGAGATAAGAAAGAGAGAAGGGAATAGACGGCCACTTTTCTTTTTCTTTTTCTTCATTGCGTCCTCCATTGTTGAAGCTCTAAAGGGAAGATCTTGCTGGCCTATGAGAGAAGCAACAAGCCTAGGGTGGTTCGTGGCAGTCCAAGGCGGATTGGGAGATTTCTCTTCTTCTATTTTTGCTTTAACATTTTCTTTATTTCTGGAAATGGGTTATAATATAAGACGAATGACTTTGGATGTTTATTACTCAACTGTGAACTCATTTTAGGTGGCTTGGGTTTGTCTGGATGCTTATGTTTTAGTTTCTTTTATGCTTTTGTGTTTTCAGTTTTATCCTTGCTTTGTCTACTGTTTTATTGCCCTAAGATTGTAAGAGCCTTCGAGAGTTGGCCTTTCTTTAGGTGTTAGATTAGTCTAATGGTTGAGAGAGCTAGACTTAGATCCATGTAGGCAATGGAGTTGGATGCTGAGAGGCACAACTCTAACTCACCTTAGAGATAAGTGGAGGGTTTCAACGGCTAAAAAGGGTAGTACTTCATGGGTAGAAGTATGCTAGGGTTCACGCTGAGAGGTATTGCTATAGCATACTAGCTGCCAAGCTTCTTACTAGAGATAGCTTAGAAACACCCTTAGAAAATCCTACTGAGCAGAGGATAAGTTGGAAATTGTGAAGCATCCATGATAGCTAGACATATGATATCTTGGCAAGCTCAACCAGTCATTCCCATAGTGAGTTTCGCACATGTGTGAGGACCATTGAAGTCTATTCAGTTTACTTCAATTTTATTCATAGTTGCTTGCTACAACATTTTTTACCTTGCTTCCATTTGCCATCGCATTTATTTTTTTAGTTTGTGTTTTGCGTGCTTAAACTTGATTTGAAATACCTCTAATCCCTGTGGAGATGATACTCACTCATCACTATTACTACTTGTTTGACGTGTATACTTGCACTATTTGCGTATCATTTGTAGTACATCACAACACACAACAAGTTTTTGGTGCCGTTGCCGGGGATTGGCAATTGGTTATTTTGATTTTAGTTTTTGCACCATTTTATTTCTTCTTTTTGTATGGATTTATTTGCTTTTTCTGTCTACCTTTTCAGATGTTGTGCTATTGCATGACCCAAAGAAGACCTGTGGAACCATTATTCCCTTTTGAACTTGAGATTGAAAGAACAATTCGTCAAAGAAGACTTGTTCCAAGAACCATGTACGAAGTTCAAAATCTAGTTCAAGATCCTGCAGATCAATATGTTGCTGCAATTTGCAATGATGGAGTTGTAGCTCGACCAAGAACTATTAGAGATTAATTAGCACCTATCTTGGATGATCTCAACCTTGGGATTATAGCTCTCGAGTTTTAGCCAGCCCACTTTGAGCTCAAACCGGTGATGTTCAACATTTTGGACTCTATTGGACAGTTTGGTGGCACGCATCATGAGGACACAAGGCAGCATATACGTGCTTTTCTGAAGGTGTGTAACTCCTTTCGACAACAAGGTGTGTATGAGGATGTGCTAAAATTAAAATTATTCCCATACTCATTGAGAGATCGAGCAAGGGCATGGCTTAGTGGAGTGCCTTCTGGCTTAATAAAATCATGGACAAACCTATGCAAGAGCTTTTTGCTGTGGTGTACTCCACCTAACATGAATGCCCAACTAAGGAATGATATTGCTTCTTTTCGTCAAGCTAATGATGAGTCGATGTTTGAGTGCTGGGATAGATACAAGGGGCTGCTTCGCAAATGTACAAATCATGGTTTTCATGATTGGACACAAGTTGTGATCTTCTACAATGGTGTCAATGCTTCCACGAGGATGATGCTGGATGCTTCAGCAAATGGAACTTTGTTGGACAAGTCACCCCAAGAAGCATTTGATAACCTTGATAGGATAACAAATAATGACTACTAATTTCCTTCTTAGAGACTAGGAACGAGGAGAAAAACTCAAGGAACATTTGATCTTGATGCTAAGGATTATGTTTTAGCTCAATTATCAGCAATTACAAACATGTTGAAGAATCTCCACCGTCGTAGTGAAGTGAAGGAAGTCAAGGTTGCAAGCTCTTATTGTGCACTTTGCCATGGCATTCATCATGTGAGCGAGTGCCCTGGAAACCACGAGTCTACCAACTACGTGTGGAACTTCAATAGGAGCAACAACAACCCCTATTTGAACACTTATAATCCAAGATGGAGTCAGCATCCTAACCTTTCTTGGGGGAACCAAGGAAACAACAATTCTGGCAGCTCGAATCAGCAACAAAATCTGATTGAACTCCTAGGCTCCCAGCAGATTATGCCATGGGAAAACAATAGAGGTTCAACATCTTCGTCGAATAACAATTCTTTAGAAGCCACTTTCAAGGATTTTATGACGATAACGAATGACTTTATGGCTACTACAAAGGTTCTACTTCAAGACCATGCTACGTCCATCAAGAACCAATGAGCATTGCTACAAAGTCATAGTTTGTCCTTAAGAGCTTTGGGAATACAAGTAGGACAAATTGCACAAGCTTTGTATGTGCGACCTCAAGGGAGTTTGCCTAGTGATACTGAAGTCACTAAACATCAAGTCAAGGAGCAAGGTAGTGCATTCACCTTAAGGAGTGGCACCCAGATCACCAAGGAAGCTAAGTTTTGGGGGGGAGACACTCAGAGAACCCAACCATGAGATTGTGCCTGAAGAATATTAGTTGCAAGAGGACTCACCTTCGATGGAGAGCAAGGGTAAGGGTTCGATGAGTGAACCCAATGATGACAGGCAAAATATTTCCACAGCAAAAGATAACCTCCCACCAGTAGGAGTGGATGACCAAAGGGTAACTATCAATGTCTTCAACACTGTCAAATATGCTGATGATTCTAGGGAGTGTCAATCACTTCAAGATGTAGAATCTATGATGGAAAAGGAAGCTGCAGAATTTTGTTGCAGCAATGTTTTGCATAATGATGGTCAATTGAAGCTTGATGAGGAAGACAACGATGAGCTCAAGGAATATCCAAGAGAGCTGCAACAGTCTAGCTTACTCATAGTTAGACCAGGTATACAATTTGAACCCTTGGATTTTGTTGAATTTAGTTCCCCTAAACCCTCATTTGAGCACCCACCCACTTTAGAACTAAAGCCCTTACCTTCATACCTTAAGCATGCTTATTTATGGTCTAATAAGACCTTGCCTGTGATTAATGCTGGTAAACTTAAGCCTGAGCAAGAGAGTAGTTTGATTCATATTTTAGCTCAACATATAAAGGCTTTAGGTTATACCATTACTGATTTGAAAGGCATTGGAAACCAAGTAGTTGGTCATCTTTCTAGGCTAGAAATTATGAAAGAGCTAAGGAATGAAAAAGACATTAAGGAAGAATTCCCTGATGAGAAATTATTATTTGCTACGGCAATTCTATGGTATGCTAACATTGCCAATTTTCTCGTTAGTGGTATTTTTCTTCCTGATTTGAATAGCTAGGGAAAGAACAAGTTCATGCACGACATTCCTTACTATAATTCATCTTCATGTGGAGAGCACGTTGGAGGAGAGAAGACTACTGCAAAGGTCCTACAATATGAGTTTTATTGGCCTACAATCTTCAAGGATACCCAAGATTTTTTATAAACCTTACGATAGTTGCCAAGAGATGGAAACCATACACGGAAGACACAAAATGCCCATGAAAAATATATTGAAGGTGGAACTGTTATATGTGTGGGGCATTTTGGTCTATACTGGTGCTCCAGTCGAACGTGACAAAAATTGCCACATCAATTTAGGACATTTGAAAGTTTGCATCCCTTCAATCCTCTCTAAATTTTGCTATAGCAATTTTTGTTTTGTTTGTTTGTTTGTTTGTTTTTCTTTGCTTTATTTCATTATTGTTTAATTTTAACATCAGATATTTTTAGCAAAACAGACTCCCAAACATGTGGACAAAGGTAAAGCCCCCATGGATGCAGAACCTACTAAGGAAGAAAACCATTCGTTGCTGGTACAAACGATGAGATGAATGATGATGTCCCTTCTACCACAATGCCATAACAAATTGCAACACCTCAGCACTAAAGAAGAGGCACGTCAAGCATATGGCGCACAAGACAACCCCACCACCATCAAAGTAGATTTAGTCAAGGTACATTGCATTGCATTGCATTTAGTTTAGTTTTAGTTGATTTTCATGCATTGAGGATACTATCTTCTTCAAGTTTGGGGGAGGTAGTGTTCATAGTTAGTCATTTGCATTAGTAGTGATGAATAGATTTTTGCTACGGCATTTTGTTTGGTTTAAAGACAATTCTTATGCATAAATTGAAGATGTCTGATGATGAGATTTTTTTTGGCTATGGATAGATTAAATACACATGACTGTTGAGATTGGTAGAATTGACTTTAGGGCTTGATGCTTTGAAATTAAAATCTTACATGATTGCATACTCTCTATGCTTAAGGTTGTTAGATAATTTTGGTGAAAAATCTCTTGCATGCCTTAATATGAATGATCTTAATGAGCTTGATGGATAAATGAAAGCATGGAAGGCTTATTTAAACTCCCTTTTTGTTTATTGTGTGTGTTGGTTACAAATAAATGATTCAGCTAAGTATAGAGGGACACTCCTCTTTGTGTTGTTTGCCTGGATACTGTGTTTAAGTAAATGGCAGTAACAACAAATGAGTGAATGAAAGTAGTCACGAGATTACTCTATTTACTAGCTCGGGATGAAATGTTTGCTCCATATTCATCTAGAGTTAAGGAAGGTAGTTGTGATGAGCCGACTCCCCTTGTAGCAGTAGAAGAAAAAAGAAAAAAAAAGAAAAGAGAGAGAGAAGAAGTTAGAGTTGTGAGAGTAAACTTGTACTTAATTGATTAACAAATACTAGGGTATAATAGAGAACTTGCCTAGAATTTTTCTAGCTCTATTAAGCATAGATTTGATGCAATTACGCACACACATACAAAGGATATTTTCCTAAGGAAAAGTTCTTAAAATCTCAAAACTGTCTAGCATGTTGAAGCCCATAATTCCTAAGGACTAAAATTTATGCCATAGCGTTGTCTTGATTTGAACCTTGCCATAGTTTTTTTCCACTGTTTATCACTGCTCATTGCTTGAGGACAACCAATAGCTTAAGTTTGGGGGTGTGTTAACCGTGCAAAAGGTTAACATTTCATGCCTTTTTTTCTTAAGTTATAGCATGAAATCAAGCCTATTTCATCTTATTTCATGGAATATAGATGCATTTAGTTCATATAGTTGCATTTGGTGTTATTGGTTTTGTTTTCTTTGATTAGTTGCAAGAATAATGTTGTGTTAGAAGGTTTTGGTTGGTGTGGTGATGTGCAGGGAAATGAGGAGCCATGCAGGGAGAAATGCCATAGCATTCTGGATGGCATTTCTGGGTGCAGAAAAGACAAAAAAAGAAGATATTTTGAGAGCCCCCACATGTGATTCCTCCAGCCAGTTGTGCCATTCATGTGACCTAGAGAATATTCTTTAGGTCACACAAGGAATATTTAGGGCAAAAAATCCCTAGGAGCCCCCACTATATAAAAGACAAGACACCTACATTAAAGGGGGCTGAAAAAGTGCTTTAGGAGAAAAGAAAGAGAGAATGGAAGAGGCAACCACTCTTCTTCTTCCTCTTCTTTATTGCGTCCTCTATTGTTGAAGCTCCAAAGTGAAGATATTGCTGGCCTTTGAGAGAAGAAGCAAGCCTAGGGCGGTTCGTGGCAGTCCAAGGCGGATTGGGAGATTTCTCTTCTTCTGCTTTTGCTTTAACATTTTCTTTATTTCTGGAAATGGGTTGTATAAGACGAATGATGTTGGATGTTTATTACCCAGCCATGAACTAATTTTAGGTGGCTTGGGTTTGTTTGGATGCTTATATTTTAGTTTCTTTTAATGGATGCTTTTGTGTTTTTCAGTTTTATCCTTGCTTTGTCTACTGTTTTATTACCCTAAGATTGTAAGAGACTTCGAGAGTTGGCCTTTCTTTAGGTGTTAGATTAGTTTAGTGGTCGAGAGAGCTAGACTTAGATCCACGTAGGTAATGGAGTTGGGTGCTGAGAGGCACAACTCTAACGCACCTTAGAGATAAGTGGAGGGTTTCAATGGCTAAAAAAGGGTAGTACTTCATGTAGAAGTATGTTAGGGTTCACGCTGAGAGGTATTTCTATAGCATACTAGCTGCCAGGCTTCTTACTAGAGGTAGCTTAGAAGCACCCTTAGAAAATCCTGCTGTGCAGAGGATAAGATGGAAATTGTGAAGCATCCATGAGAGCTAGACATAGGACATCTTGGCAAGCTCATCTAGTCATCCCCATAGTGAGTTTCGCACACGTGTGAGGACCATTGAAGTGTATTCAGTTTACTTCAGTTTTATTCACAATGTTTGCTACAACATTTCTGACCTTGCTTCTATTTACCATCACATTTATTTTTTTAGTTTGTGTCTTGCGTGCTTAGACTTGACTTGAAATACCTTCAATCCCTATGATGACGATACTCACTCATCACTATTACTACTTGTTCGACGTGTATACTTGCACTATTTGCGTATCATTTATAGTATATCACAACACGTAATAGTCACTTGGTGACAGTATGAGGGATTGACCGGTACTTCGTGTACCATTTTGATTGGCGATAGTTGGTTAGGTATTCGTGTACGTAGGCTACTTGAATATCAAGGCTATGTTAAAAGAAACCAAGGAAGTTTATAAGTTAAATAAATTAATCGTGGTAATGACTTGCATAACACGTAAAATGTATCTTTGGATTATTGAATGTTCTTTTAGGTGAATAGATATGTTTGATAAAGTGCCTATATACTTGAATTGCTTGATTGCTTAAATGCTTATGATTTGTTGGATAACCATGAATGTATGTAAATGTCTATTTTGAATATCCTATTCTAGAATAACTAACTTCTTGACCAAGTTTAGATTCACATATGCTTAATAAATTATCAGTGAAAGGATAAGTTGGTTGATCTTACTATTAGCTACTTTAAATTTCCTCACTAAGTGTGTGTATACTTATGAAGTCCTTTCACTACCTTTTAGGATAAAACTTTGTTGTGGTTACCTTTCGAGCTTCTGTCCAATCACAAGTACAAGAAGTATGTTTTGTAATTCTCTTTTTAAACTCCTAGATGGTGGCACATATATGTTAAGTATTCATTGTGTATTTGGATAATCTTTTGATCGCATATGTACATAAGCCTTTAACGTGAATATTACTTTATGTAAGTGGCTTTTTATGCCTTTATGGTTCCTTGTTTGCTAAACCATGTTTGTTATGACATTCTCTTATTCCAATGGTAGCTTGGAGAGTAAGATACATTATCATGATGTTTAAATGGTTGTTGGATGAGTTAGATACATTATCATGTCATTTGAATGTTTGCTTGTGGATTAAGCTAAGTTGTTTTGATGTTTGAACGGTTACTTATTGTTAAGTCATGCTAGGCGATGTTAGAATGATTAGTTGGTTGTGGTTCATGTTTGGTATGTATGTAAGTGATTATGAATAGCTTATCTAGACCTTAATATTATGTATGTGGCTAATATGGGATTGAAAGCTTGCTTATTATTGACTTAACATTTTGGATGCATAACAAAAGAAAACATATAGTTCGAATGAAAATGTTGTGAGTGCATAAACACTTATTATGATCTACTGTGGGTCTCTTGTATGCTATTTACATGGATAATATTTAACATGATTCATTCAAAAACCTTTAGGTTGATAAGTTGGTGAATTCTCGTGATTGATATACTCACATTACTTTAAAGGAAATTGGAATGTATTGTGTAATGAATTAGACTATTTTACAAGAGTTTCAAATGGTGTTTTACATGTTATCAAAGTATAATATGTTGCTTGATGTTTAAGTTATTCATGGGTCCCCATTCGAATGCTTTACAATTAGGATGGATTGGGTTTAACTTTCTAAGGTAGTAGTAAGATGGCTTAAAGTTAAGCTTAAGTTGGTTTGAAAAATTTAGAAAAATTGACACTTGATATTCGAATAGTCTTGCTTTTTTCTTGATATGTAATGCACATCTTTCTTTGTTGTTATCCTATTGTTCAAGTTTTATTGACAATACTCCTTATCTCAGTTTACCTCCAAACCGGTTAAGGGGTGTCACAATTTTGGTAATCATAGCTAAGGTTTAGTCGATCCTAAGACTAAACTGAGTCCTGTTGCATCATCATTTATTACATGTGCCACCTAGGAGTTAAATTTAATATGTACTTGTGATCTATGTTGATAAAAGCTCTTTTATGTGTTAATAGCTATTAGAATGTTTGAGACAGATCTAGGCCAGGATAATGAGAGCCTGGCTAGCTCCTCCAATGAAGGAGGAAGTGTTTGGATGAACCAAGAGCAACAAGGTCCCCAAAATGTTGCTGCACCTCAGTCTAAGGCTTTGATGAATGCTGATGCACCTTAGTAAGGAGCTCCTCTAAATCAATCTGTCAAATCCCGAAAATCGGCCTAGTTAGAAGTAGGTTCCGGTGATCAAAAATTTTAAATCTGATGTGGTAAACGTTGTAATAAATGACCATCGTACCCCTCTTTTGTAATGAAATCACAATTTGGTCCTATTTGAGTGGACGATCTCCTTTGTACAAAATTCAAAGCCAAGATGCAAATTCTGAGCTAGGCGTATCGATACGGTCAAGCCAGTATCGATACGGCCCAACTACCATTAACTAACTTATCTATCTGGGCATGAACGTATCGATACGGTCACGAGCGTATCAATACGGTTCCCCTGTTCTGAATCTATTTGAAGTCAAAATTGAAAAGAAGGTAAGCTAGCTGCTTACTCAGCTCCTTGCTTGACAATGCCTACGTGAAAATCATATGAATAGGTGATTGATGAAGTTAATAGCTAAATAGAAAAGATTATTGACCATGGGAATAAGCAAACCCTTGATGGAGGGTAAGTTTTCCATTGGTTGCCATATAGGTGAGAAATGATTAAGCCTCAACCTTTTCAATGAATAAATGAATAAAGAGAAGCTCTTATCTCTCATCTTTTGAACTCCCAAAAGCAAACCCAAACTTTATCTCCTAAATAAGCAAGCTCCTCCATTGTTGTCTTCAACCTCTAGCTAAGCTAGCACCGTGGTACAATCCTCGATCATTGTTGGACTTTAATACCTCATTTGGAAGCTCATAGCTCGGTAAGCAAAACCCCTCATTCGATTTAATGATTCCAATCTTCGTTGGAGCTTAATTTCAAAATTAGGCTTTCTCAGTTCACGTGGAAACCCATGAATTAGGAGTTTGATTTTGTTAATTCGATGTTGTCCCTAAACTCTGGTAAATTTGAAACATATTTCTGAATACTTAATTTGAACTCTAATGTTGGAGAAAGACTCATTTTCATCCCCGATGGAAGCTAGGCACATCGAAATTCTAATTTGAGAGCCTCATAATCAAGGTGAGTATAGTCGTGTCATGGGATAGACTCGGTGACATCCCGTTGCATTATTGTGGTTTACTATGCATTATGTCAAGCTCAAGTAGAGCAATCAGCTATGAATTCGAACGATAAGGTTGGGTAAGCCCTTGTGTCATTTTGATATGGTTATGGATATACATGTGACATATGATCCGATATAAATGAACTACGAAAATGGTATGTTGAAATATGAACAAACTATGTTATTTATGTGAAATTGATATGGCTATATGATGATTTGATGTACACATGTATGATGATATGCTATGGAGCTACGGCTCACTTTCATTTCCGATATGCTATGGCCTACGGGAACAAAGGTAAGAAAATACATTGATATATATGAACCCTGGACATTTGTGAGTTTTGGATACAATTGGCATGCTATAGGGTTATTTGAGCTCGTATAAGTAAGGGTGGACTACGGTCCGGGGCTACGACCTATATATGGGAGAAATAAGGATGAATTGGCTACAACCTATTTTCTGATATATGTGTTGGTGTAAAGGGGAATCCGTGTATCCATTTGTTACATTGTCCACGTGAATTAATGTGTGTATAATTATGCTATGTTCATGTGAGAATATGATAAATGATCCCAAATATGATGCCTGATTGTGTTACCATGCTATTCTTGATGATAGATTGCCATGCATGTCATGATTTTTGTTATGCTTGTTATGACTACCTCACTAGGCTATATAAGCCTAGCACATGTGTGTCACATGCATTTTTTAGGATCTTTAGATCTCCCGAGCTCGATCGTGTAATCTCTCGGTTGTAAGTCACTTCTGCAAGTTATATGTATGTTTACTTTCGTTTTTGAACTTCTAGTAGGGTGGAATAAGGACCAAACATGTTGAAATGACCTATTTTGATATGTTTGTATAAGCCTAAAATAGCCTAAGGGATGAATGTGTAAAATGGTATGTTTTGGGGTTGGTAACCTAGTTAAAATGAGCTTAAACACACTAATTGGTAAAATCCTAGTAAACGGATTCAAAACGTCCTAAAATTTGACACATAATTAGAAATACTGTTTTTATGATTGTTGGTAAAGTTTGGTAAAATTTGGATAACATTTGCTAGGTTAATTTGAATAAAAACCAGTAAAAAATCTGGCATTACAGGTCAGGGAGTATCGATACGGGTGATGGCGTATCAATATGGTCCTTGCATAATTGGTTTGGTCAACCTTGGTCAAACATGGCATATCGATACGGTTTGGGCGTATCGGTACAGATTTTGGTCACTAGAATCTGGATGGGAAAGAGGTATGAATAAGGTCATAGAGAGTATAGGTACGGAGTCAACGCGTATCGATACTGTACTAGCTGTATCGGTACGAGTTTGACATCCTTCGAATCTGAAAATCTGAAATTAGGCTTAGAGTATTGATACGGCCCTTAGGGTATCGATACGGTGTAGTTAATTCTGTTATAAGGAATAAAAAGAAGTTTTAGGTAGTTTGCAAATTGATCACTAATAACGATACGGTCTAATTAATCAGGTTAACGACATCCAATAGTAATGGAACTTCACAGATTAATAACTAGTATGTTTAATTACATGTTGGTAATAAAGAATCCGGATTATGGTCACTAATTTTAAAATTTACAATTTAGTACAAAAGTTTGAAAAAGGTTAAAATTGACCCCCATTCTAATAAGACTAGTAACAAACAGGTTTGGCAAGTCTTGTAAATGACTAATAAAATGCTCCGAATAAGTTTCGAACTTTGATTCTGTCTTTTGATCTCCGAATAAGTTTCCGATAACTTTTTCTAACCCAGTTCTCCACCAGACTTGGAAGGGGTGTTACAATTATGGTATCCGAGCCTAGGTTTAGTCGATTCTAGGACTAAGCTGAAGCCCGTTACGAGTTCGTATGTACTTATTCCACCTAGGAGTTATTTGTATATGTTATCTGCGACTTGCAGCTTACATGATTCAATCTTTCTATATGATTAGATCTGAATATGTCTGTGCTTACTGATAGACGTGGTCATGATGAACCGAATCCCGGCTCCTCCTCTACTCAAGGGGATAATTTGAGGGCAAAAGTTAGGCCCGAACGAGTGGGGCAAAATGATCTGCCTCATCTTCCGTGACATGATCAAGCAAGTGGTTGTGTCTCTCCGACAAGAACTACTCTCTCAGCCTACTAAAGCATCTCAATCTACTTCGAGAGACCCTATTGATATACTCAAACAGTATCCGGTTTACACGTTCACCGTCCAGGACCTGGATAATCCCGAGATCGCAAAATACTGGCTGGAGAACATTTTGAAAGTACTCAATAAGCAAATGAAGTGCCCTGAAGAACATAAGCTCGAGTGCGCCTTAGCCTTGATTACTGAGGAGTCCCAGAGTTGGTGGGATACCGTGACACTCACCGTTCTTGAACACAGAATTACGTGGGATTTCTTCTTTCAAGAATTTCAGAAGAAGTATATCAGTGACCATTACATCGCTGAGAGGCGTAAGAAGTTCCTCCACCTGAGGCAAGGAGGAAGGCCCGTAGAATAGTATATCTAAGATTTCTGCAAGTATGAAAGATATGGTGCTAAGATCATACGCACGGAGAAGAAGAAGTGCCGAATGTTCATTGACGGCCTCTGTGACGAATTACGTCCTCTCTTCGTTGCACTGGAGATAGAGGACTTCCAGACCTTAGTCAATTGGGTGATTGCTACTAAAGCCTTTCAAAAGGCTTATGAGAGAAGGAAAGGGAACCAGGCCTGGTGTGATAAGAGGTTCTGAGATGATTCCAAGCCACTCACATCTTAGAAGAGAGGTAGACAGTGGGACAGAAGTCTGCTACCTTTCAACAGCTACCACAATCCGGTTATATACCACAGTTTCAGTCTGTAGGAGCATCTGTTGCTCGCATAGCTTCAGTAGACAGTACAGGTGGTTCTGCGAAAGGTCCTTAGATCCCTCTATGCAATTTCTACTAGAAGAGGCACTCTGGGCAGTGCCGTAGACAATCTGGATCGTGCTATCTTTGCGGTGAGTCTGGCCACTTCATCAGGTAGTGTCCATAGAATCCGCACTCTCCTACCTCTGTAGCTTCTTAGAATAATCTTAGCAAGGGAAAAGGAGCGAATCAAGAACAAACTAGATCAGCGGGGAGACCTCACAACACCAATGCCCCTCCGGCTAGTCGTGGCCCTCAAATTCAGCCCAAATGTACCATGTTTGGGGTTATGTCTTGAGTAGGAGGATGATCCTGATGTGATTGCAGGTATGGTGGAATTATGTTTTGATCTTGTTTATGCTTTGGTAGATCCAGGCTCTACGCATTCTTTTGTTAGTGAACATTTGATTACAAAGTATGTCCTAGAATCAGAACCGATCACTTCCAAGATTGTTGTCTCTAATCTGTTAGGAGATAGTTTGATCATCCGATGGGTTTGTAAAGCTTACCCTCTAAGTATCCAAGGGATCCCTTTCCCGGATAATTTGATGGCCTTGCCCTTTCGAGAGTTCGATCTCACATTAGGCCTCGACTGGTTAGCCGAACACTAGGTATGGGTGGACTGTTCGAAGAAGAAGTTATATCTCTGTGGACTCGGTAAGGAAAGCATAACCCTGATGAAATATGAACCCGAACCTAAGAAGACTCTCATGTATGCTATGTAACGTCCTTAACCCGATTTAGGAGAAAAACCAGAATCGAGAATGTTGCAGCAAGGAAAACCAAAAACTCGAGCCAAAAAATTTCATTTTTTTTCTGGAATACAAACAATTTAATCATCAGAATCTATTAATCACATTTCAATGCTCAATAACATGCCAATATTATAATCTGTAACATAGTCACTTGAACAAGACTATCATACTTTAAATCAATTCACTTAATTATAGAATTTACACATGAATCATATTATCAACAACAACCTTCAATTTAGAGGACCATACAAGAATCTTTGACTCACATTTCTCATTTTTATCAACTAGATTAATCGATCAATCCAACTTTACTATATTAATCTAACATGAGATTTAAAGGAGATTGATCCATTCCTATTATAAATTCAGATTGCCATTTACACATTCAAAGATAAGTAAAACTTATCACTTTTACCACATTTATTAGACTATAGCCTTTAATAAAAATCACTTGGCATAACTTCACCAATATCCATTCGGGAAAACTCATCAAAGGTTAAGCGATTATGAATTATTCCAAGTTACAAGTATTTTACTTAGGAAGCCTTGCCAAAACAGGTGCTTAACCAAACCATCTTTGATTTTCCATGCATAATGCTACTCTATCCAATCATGGCCGATTCTATCAAAATATCACACATGCCATAATTATCAAGTTTCATTGTCACTATATTCACTCAAATAAGAACTAGGTTAATCTTTAATCATAATGCATATGTGAAACTCCATAATATCGAATTCCCATGTTCATAGCAAGAACCTAAGAAAAGTGTTTACCCGTTAAACATTCATAACTTAGACCACAAACTATATCCATAGGCGTTTTTAATAAAATTTAAGAACAAAGGAACCAACCGATTATCTGACTCATGACTTAAACTACATTTCATCTATTTAACAACAATGCCACGAGGATAATAATAATTTACGAATCATTTACTGAACCTACACCTCTTTTACATTAGAAACATTCAAATGAATTATATACAATATCTATCATGCTAATCGAGTTGACATTGTCCTATTAGCTAATGACTCATTTGAAATTACAATTTCTTTTCATCGTGTTTACAAGGCTTCTATTTAAAAAGGAACATACAATTCCACATCAATTCGATCCTAATTCCAAGCTTGAGCTATGAAACACCAAATCAAATGCTATGCATACATGTTTATAAATCCCAAGTATACATTCAATTAACAAGAACACTTTACTATTTACTTCCAAACATCTAGTGTTAATAAGGATTATACAAATCATGGAATAAAAGTTCTCATAACAATTTAAACAGTGTGCCACCATCCTAGGAGTACGCTAGTTATGAAGAATCCAATTCTACTTGGATCTTGGATAAGGGCTTGTATACCATGTATTTACTTAAATATACAAGAGCTTTAATAAACCCTACAATGCATGATTATGAAGTGCATTAGGCTTCTATAGCCTAAGTGAGGTAGCAAACATCAAATATAATAAAGTACATAAGCATAGATTTCAATGATAATACTAAAGGTACATTCATAGGTTAGTAATTATCATTTTAAGTTTTGATTTAACTTTGCAAGCTCCATTAATTTTAATAGCTTAAGCAATCTTATTGCATTTATTTCGATCTCCACAAGGATCGGCATATCACTTTGAGGTCTCCCTAAGACCTAATAAATAATTCATTATTGCTTCAAACATTCTTCTTAACTTAATAAGAATTTATCAATGTCTAAATTCGATATTGGTTGCCTTAGTCATTCGGGCCTTTTGTTTATTTCTTGCACAACTTATAACATATGCTCGTCAAGAGCTGTCAATTTCAAGGCTCACCATGAGCTATCAATTACCGGGCTCACCATGAGCTATCAATTAAAATGTTTGATCATAACTCTTTTGAATTCTTTACTTAAAATCACAATTAATATCTTTTTCAGGTTTGCCTTGGATTGCTATTGGTGATGAATAACATTAATCCAAGTGATACTTAGCTCAGAGCACATAGCAAAGGCTAATATAGAATATATTAACAAGCAATGATAACTTAGTACCATCGAAACATATCAATGGGGCATCCCCCGAGCAATAGATTGAACAAGAGTACCAAAGGTAGTAAAAGATCCTTTGATCTTAATAACAAGGGACCGTAGTCCAAACATAACAGGCATCAACCAATAGATCCAAGGTCTTCCATTTAAAAATGCAACTTACATGTTTTATCTTAGTTTTGATATTCGGGAAGTTGCTTATTGTACAAGTAGCTTTAGTTTAAAGTTAATAGAGATTTCTTAGGTTACAAGCAACCTTATTTGTTTTCCCTTATTTCCATAGCTTATTGCAATATTCAAGCTTTCTTACTTCTCGACACTTTAAAATTAGCTACTTAATCTTTCATTGACAATCTTAGTTTCATTAGTTAGTAATTATTCCAATCTTTAACAGAAGTACATAATTCATCTCGATATCAATGAAATTCCATAAACCATCATTCAAGCATAGCAAGGCATTTTATACATAGAATACAACATTATCAAAGTCTTAACATGAATGTCATGCTTATGAATGCATTTCACCCAATGTGCTCTACTTGAGCCATATGTACATGTTTATGCAATCTATTCAGAATACATAACATAGAAACTAAATTCGCTGTGACACCATGCCACCCGAAACCATACAACAACACTCACCTCGTTATTCTAAAGTCATGGAATACCTAAATCCACTATCCTAACTTCTTTTCACACCAATCCACCTCTTAGTCTTCCTTGATCACAAAGGTACCTCAAACAAGAGTACTAACCATTAAAATCTATCTAAATTCAACCAATACCTCAACAGCCCCTAAGTTCCACAAAACAATCCGAGTATTTAAAATTTTCATTCTAATAATTAAGATAAAACAGTTCAATAGAGATATAAAACAGTCCAACAACCATCTATTTTAAAGGCAAATCAGTCCTTAACTTGCATAACAATCCCTTCACTTATTCTTATAGCATTCCTAATGTTTTGATCATACCAAACAGTCTACTAATGATCTTTAGACCCGTACAACAGTCCCAAACTTTATACAAATACATTTTCCTACAATCAGATCCATACATTATATATACACCAAAATAATCCAATACACATTTATTTACATATATACATAAGCACCAAACCATTTCTAACATCTTATATATTTCAAAACAGACCTATTTGTTAATGAAACAATTCACTTTCTTTCCAGTCTACTAAACCAGATCTTAGTCCATTTAAATTGATCCTAATATAATCATCATAAGCAGAACAATTCAACTTTTCAAATATAATTACATTCATGCTCTACTCAATCCATTAAAGCTTTCAATGATATTTTAAGTCACCTATAGAGTTGCTGTCAGGCAGACTGTGCACTACTCGATTAAAAATTCATAACTTCCGTTTTGCACATCGGAATTTCAAACCGTTTACACCGTTGGAAAGCTGACTCAACTAGATTTCTAACCATATAGGCCTTGCATTTTTAATCCTTATGAATTAATACAGTTTTTAGTTAAAATACAAGTCCAATTCTGCCACCGGGCAGATTATACTATCCTCAAAGAATCATCTCTAAAAACTGTTCTATGACTCAGAATTCGATTCCATTTGTTTTAAATGAAACTAGACATAATAATCTTTCTAACCATATAAATTATAGGTTCTAATTCCACCAATACAATTTATAGCAAATTTTCAAAGTTACCTCTAATGCAGATTTCTAAAACTAGTTTTGGCCTCCCCTGATTTTAACTCACTAAATCTACCCCTTAATCATTCACGAATCAGTCCAATTTCCATGTTTACTAACATATTCATGTTCATAAATGTTTTTATTATGAATCCATTTATCCAAAACTGTACCATATTTAGATTATAATTCTGCCCTTTTTCAAGCACTTAAATCATACCTAAAGTAATCTTAAAATAGTTCTTATAAATTCCAGCTTCATAAGCAATCAAATTCCTTTTGATTATGGTCTTACATCACAAATTCATAGCATCCACATATGTAAACAAAGTTATGATTTCTATAACATTCTTACCAATTGTTTTCTATGCAATTTATACACCAATACATAACAGTTTTGATCTTTTTATCAGATTCGGCTAAAACTCATATAAGTACGTAATTTTCACCATTCATGACTACATAATATGAGATTATGAAATTCTTATCAAACTGCCTAAAAGGTTTGTATTACTGACAAACTTAAAACAGTTTACAAGAACCCAAATTCATACAAAAATAGTTTCTAAATCTTATACACATATTCATTTGTTCGAAACAGCCCCTAACATTAAAATAAGTGGAAAAACAGTCTCCTTTTGTTCTATTTTAAAACATCACATGTATCTAATTTATAATTCAACTCATTCCTTTCTATTTTCTACCAGCCAAACATCTCAATTCATAGCATAGAAATCTAAATGTTCATCAAACGAAATATTCAAAGTTTCACATTTAACACATAATCAAAGCTCAAGAGGAAAAACATAGAAAATGTAACATACTCTAACCACCCTAGTAGGATTAGGTAAGTTACCACATTTACAATCAATAATCCATTCAATTGAATCTAGTGAGTTCAATTCGTTTTAAGCCTTTCTTGCACATTAAGAAACAATTCGAATAGGTTAGGACCCATAATGCAATTTGTTATCATAATCAATACCATTTAGAACTTACTTGTTCTTCAAGTAACCATTCAAACTAGATCGATAACAATAGAAGATTTCAACATTCAATGTAGCTATTATGCATACCAATAGGTGATTTACATCATTTACTTAAGTTACCTTAATCAAGCATACATGCTTCCAATATTATATACACCATTCAGCTAGTACCTTAAGTGATCAAAGCGGTTCATGTCTAAACATGTAGATTACTACATTTACTTATTGTTAACTAGCCAACTTCAATAGATCTATTTAACCATTACATGCATAATTCAACCATGGGAAATCTAACATTAGGCTAGCAAGCATTCAAGTTCAATAAAGTGCATACATGCTCATATATACATACCATACTCTTTATAGATCATAGATGAAGTTAGTTTATACAAACCATAACTAAGTGATCATGAATATACATGCCATAGGTGCCACCATCCTAGGAGAACTATAACAAGATGGAAACATACTCTTTCAAGCAATATGTGACTTGTACAAGCCTAGACTTCGGGATAGGATCCAATATCAACCTGATTTGTAGAAAAGAGACTTGAATAAGCAAAACTTAGTGAGTGAGTTTAAGTTACAAGGCAATCAATATGATAAGTCTCAACTATGAACCATCTAATAGATGGTATGGTTCCCCCATCAATAAGGAACCATTTGAAACTCTATAAACAATACTAGATGCATTTGTTTAATTTTCTATCCAATATCAATACAAGGCTTGAAATTTAGACATGCTCAATCATCTAATTCGATTAACATTAGGCATAACATGTCATTTGAACATATTCAATGTTTCAAACTCAAACAATCTCATATAAGCAATGTTCAAGCAATGTCTCAATATCAATAGTTCATGGCAATCAATTTTCCTTTACTATCAATCAATGCAATTCAATGTAACAATAGATTCAATTTACATGAGTTATAGTTCATTTTAAGTATAACCTTGAGAATTGATTACTCAATCTAGATACTCGAGTCCCCAAACAACCTGTCGCGAATATTAATAGTCAATATGGTTCATAGTACTGGCCAAATCCCTCCTACTGTCGCCAATGACCAATAACAATACTTCCCTCCTACTATCGCCAATTAGGGACCAATGTCCCAGATCGTAGTCCACCCCGATAATGAGCTCTATAGACTCTATGGCATGCCAACTATATCTAAGACCGACTCAAGACCAAGGCTTACAATAGTTATCACTTTCATTCAATTAGAAGCATGATTCGATTTAATGTGCACATTTTGTGCCAATATCCCCTTTCAATCGAATATGGTTTAAAGCCAATACCAATATCAATATTCCAATAGTCAATGAAGGTATGTCAATCAATATGTCATTAAACAATGAATTGAGTTAATTCTAACTATAACAAACATGCTTCATTTCAATATAGTTCAATTAAGCAAGAAGCATATCATGGCAATCAATTGTAATTAAAGCATGCTTCTCAATCAAGTAACCACTCAAAAGAGCACTTACCTTGCTAATGCTGCATAGCAATCTCATTACACAATTTATACTAAGAATCAATAAGAAATTCAAATCAAAAATGGGCTTGGAGAGTTTACCGCCCTCTCCAAACTTTAAACTACACTCATAGGAATTTTTCGAGCTATTGTCGATCCCAGATTGAAATCCCTTTCCCTCTACTAGCTTGCTGATCTACGTGAGCCCCCTTTCCCTCAATTTCCACTTGATTTATCATTCATACAATGCATAGTGTATTAGGTAAAATCCATCAACCATTTGAGTCACTATGTGACTCCATACACTCAAGCATTCAATTCATAACATCAAGACTATTGTTGCCTGGTAGCATGTGCACTACATGCTTAAATGTTTATATCTTTTATTCTGTACGTCAGAATTTTGAACCGTTTACACCATTAGAAAGCTAACTTAATTGTCCTTCTAACCATATAGGCCTCAGATTTTTATTCATTGTGAATTAATAGAGTTTTTTATTTAAAGGCATGCCAAATTATGCCATTGGACATTTTGCACTGTCCTTAGAGATTAGTCTCTACAAACTGTTTTATAACTCGGAATTCAATTCCATTTGTTGCATACGAAACTAGACATACACATGATTCTGTACATCTAAAATTTATTCCCTAATTTGGTCTATGTGATTTTCTACAAATTTTTAAACTCACTGCCCAAAACAAAGTATTCTGGACAGCTTTCTTTTAGCTAGATTCTAGCTTCATTAATCACTTAGAAAAGGATTCTAACATGATTTTTCAACATATATACTCATTCATACATGTTTAGATCAGTCCAATTATGTGTCAAACCTATAAAACAGGGCAATTGAGCAATATTTTCGAATTGATTCAATAGGACATCATCTCCCTAGAATTTCCAGCAACCAGAATTTCAATTCACATATCAATCATCCAATTTTTTCCAGCAACTAGCATAACATTTCACCATAAATTTGGTTATTGACATCAATTTCTCCTACTCATTCGAATGGCACTACCAATTTCATGGATTGATTAATCAATTGAACTTCTTAACTAATTCATGGCATCAATTCACTAACTAATCATCCAATTCATGTAATTCAAGCAAGAACTTAAAATCTACATGCATCATTTGAATCTATAATGCTTTAAGGAAGAGATTTTACCTTCCTATCAAGTTAATATGAATGCTAGCAACTCCAATTCTTCCAATTTTCAAGCTTGAATATATGAACATGGAGTTTTCTCACTCAATTCCTTTCCTCTCTATTTTGTTCATCTAACCGGCCATCAAGGGAGAGGATGATAATGAATCATCAATTAACTCCTCCCAAAATGACTAATTTGCCCTTGATTATCCACTAATTAATGACATGTGTAGGGGCATTTAGGAATACAAGAATTTTGCATGAATTCCTTCAATTTGTCACTTGTTTCGGTTTGGTCACTTATAATTTAGGTTACCACTTTTTCATTTATAGCATTCTAGTCCTTATTAAGTAGACCTAGTACCTTACTTTCAATTAATTAGGGATCAAATGAAGGCATTGTAGTAACTTCCTTTATACTAGTTTTGAGGATATTACACAAAAATTGCTTTCTATGAACTACAAATTCATTGCATGAATCCTTCAGTTCAAGCTAAACAATTATTCATGAGAAGACTCTAAATCAAACTCTAAGATAACCTTAAATTATGAAACAACAAGAAGAAAGGTTACATTTCTTTAGGCTATTCGAATCTAGAATTTTAGAAGCTTTCCATGACTAAGTTGATCTTGATTTCCATGATGAACACACTCCCTCCTTCCCTCTTCCATTCAGTATCTTTTTTGGGGGAAATGAAGATGCTAGTAAATCTATTTGATCTCTCCTTCCTAACCAACACCTCACTCCTTCTTCAATCCACATGTTAAAGTCTATTAGCCACCTATACGGGTCTTTTTAATTATCTAAAATTTATATGCAATCACATAAGTTTTCACATTCTTAAATTCTACCATTTACAAACTGGTTACTATTTTAAGCAACCTTCATTCTTTGGTCCTTATTGTTTAGCCATCAATTTCTTTTTGATTCAATTTATTCCCAAAGCTTTAATAATCAAATCTATGAATCTCAATTTAGATTGGAAAACTGTTCAGAGTAACTATGTTTTTTTAACTCAGTATTTGGGGTATTACATGCTATGAAAGATCTAAATCTTGAAAATGTTTCGGTCGTGAAAGAATTCTCCAATGTGTTTCCCAATGAACTTTGAGGACTCCCTCTCACCCGAGAAGTAGAATTTAGGGTAGAAGTACAACCTGGGACTACTCTGGTCTCTATCACTCCGTATAGAATGGCTCTGACGGAGTTGAGAGAGCTAAAGGCCCAAATCCAATACTTTTTGGATAAGGGATTCATCCGACCGAGTTCCTCACCTTGGGGAGCACCGGTGTTGTTTGTTAAGAAGAAAGATGGATCGATATGCATCGACTATCTTCAGTTGAATAAGGTGATGATTAAGAATAAGTATCTGTTACCAAGGATTGATGATCTCTTTAATCAATTGAAAGATACTTATGTCTTCTCAAAGATAGACCTTTGATCCGGGTACTATCAAATGCTTGTGAAGGAGTATGATCTTCCAAACATTGCCTTCCGAACTAGATATAGCCACTATGAATTCCTAGTAATGCCATTTGGGCTTACGAATGCACCAACAGCCTTTATGGACTTGATGAACCGTGTGTTCTAGCCTTATCTAGATAAGTTCTTGATGGTGTTCATAGATGATATTCTAATCTATTCGAAGGATGTTGCTACTCGTGAAGAACATCTCCGGATTGTGCTTTAGACTCTTTGGGAAAAGTAACTATATGCCAAGTTCAGCAAATGTGAATTCTGGCTATCTGAAGTATCTTTCCTTGGCTATGTGATCTCTTCTGCGAGGATTCAAGTTTACCTAAAGAAGATTCAAGCCATTTTTGATTGGATTCCTCCGAAGAATGTGGGAGAATTTCGTAGTTTTTTGGGCCTTGCAGGCTACTACCGTAGATTCGTTAAGGGGTTCTCACTCATCACTGCCCCCTTGACGAAGCTCCTCTGCAAGGACACTCCTTTTGTATGGATTGTGGATCAGCAAAGAAGTTTCGATCAGCTGAAGCAAGTTCTTACTCATGCCCCTGTCTCGGTGCAACCTGAGTCAGGCAACGATTTCGCCGTTTACAGCAATGTATCCCACCTGGGATTTGGCTATGTTTTAATTCAAGAAGGCAAATTCATAGCTTATGCTTCACGTCAACTCAAGCCCCATGAGCAAAACTGTCCGACTCATGATCTGGAGTTAGCTGCAGTTGTGTTTGCTTTAAAGATTTGGCGACACTATTTGTATGGTGAGAAATGCTACTTATAACCGATCATAAGAGCCTGAAATACCTCCTAACTCAGAAGGAGTTGAATCTTCATCAACAGTGGATGGAGCTTTTAAAAGACTATGATCTGGTCATTGATTACCATCCTGGTAAAGCCAATGTTGTGGCTGATGTTCTTAGCCGGAAGCCCACTCCTTCTCCGAGATGTTTGAATGCCCACTTTTAGCTCAAGAAGTGCGGCAAGTTGTTGGCTGAATTGAGAGTGTAGTCGACCATTGTATCTTGAATCAAAGCACTCCAAGAAAATGATGAGGAGTTGCATCGCCTCATTGCTAAGGCCAAGGATAACACAGATCCTGACTTTTCTATGAATTCTGAAGGCTTCTTGTGTTTTCGTAACCGTATCTGTGTACCCGATGATAATGATCTTCGTAATCAGATTCTAAGTGAAGCTCATTCTAGTCCCTTCTCTGTTCACCCGGGAGCTATTAAAATGTACAAGGATCTAAAGGAGCTATATTGGTGGTTCGGAATGAAGAATGAGATCATAGACTTTGTGACTAGGTGCTTAACTTGCCAACGAGTCAAAGCCAAGCACAAACTACCTACCGGTCTTCTGCAGCCTATCGAGCTTCCACAGTGGAAATGGGAGCGTATTGCAATGGACTTTGTAAGTGGCCTACCTGTGACACCGAAGCGGAATAATGTTGCTTGAGTCATTATGGACCGATTCACTAAGTCTGCTCACTTTCTTCCGGTGATAATGGATTTCAGTTTGCCTAAGCTTGCAAAGTTGTATATCCGTGAAGTTATTTGGTTACACGAAGTCCCTGTGTCTATTATCTCCAATTGTGACCCTCAATTTGTAGCTCGCTTTTGGAGGACCTTACACGAGGCCTTGGGAATGCGAGTGCACCTTAGCACTGCTTTCCATCCTCAAACCAATGGCCAATTCGAGAGAGTTATTCAGGTAACTTTAAACCCTCCTTTGGAGTATGTGTCTAAATGTTTTGTTTCATTCTCGATTCTTCCTTGTAGATACTGGAAGATATGCTCCGAGCCTGTGTTATTGACTTTAGGAATACGTGGGAGAAATTCTTACCCTTAGTCAAGTTCGCATACAACAATAGTTATCAAACCTCGATTCAAATGGCCCCGTACAAAGCTCTTTATGGAAAGAGATATAGAACTCCTCTTTTCTGGACCGAACTCAGTGAAGGCAAGATGCTAGGTCCTGACTTACATCGAGAGACCGAAGAAAAGACAACCATTATTCGTGATTGACTCAAGGCTACCTTCGACCGACAGAAGTCCTATGCTGATCTAAAAAGAAGAGATATCCAGTACGAGGTTGGTAAGAAGGCCTTCCTTAAAGTATCTCCATGGAAGAAGATTTTTTGTTTCGGCAGAAAAGGGAAGTTAAGCCCTCATTTTATTGGCCCATTCGAAGTGATTGAAAGAGTCAGACCTATAGCATACCGATTAGTTCTTCTCAAGGAGTTAAGTCAGATTCACAGCGTCTTCCACGTATCCATGTTATGCAAGTACCAGTCAGATCCCTCCCATGTGATCGAATTGGAGTCTATGGAGATTCAATCCAATCTGACGTACAAAGAAGAACCTGACAGATTCTTGCTTGAGAAGTCAAATGGCTTCATAACAAGTCTGTGCCCTTGGTGAAAGTTCTATGGAGAAGTCATTTTGTTTAAGAGGCAACGTGGGAACCTGAAGAGACCATGCGAAAGTAGTACCCACATCTTTTTGCCTGAGATGAAAATTTGAGGACGAATTTTCTTAAGGGGAGAGTTGTCACATCCCGAAAACTGGCCTAGTCAGAAGTAGGTTCCGGTGATCAAAAAATTTAAATCTGATGTGATAAAGGTTGTAATAAATGACCATTGTACACTTCTTTTGTAATGAAATCACAATTTGGTCCTATTTGAGTGGTCGAACTCCTTTGTACGAAATTCAAAGCCAAGATACAAATTCTGAGCTAGGCGTATCAATATGGTCAAGCCAGTATCGATACGGCCCAACTGCCATTAACTAACTTATCTGTCTGGGCATAAGCATATCGATACGGTCACGAACGTATCGATACGGTTCCCCTGTTTTGAATTTGTTTGAAGTCAAAATTGAAAAGAAGGTAAGCTAGGTGCTTACTCACCTCCTTAACAATGCCCACGTGAAAATCATTTGAATAGGTGATTGATGAAGTTAATAGCTAAATAGAAAGACTATTAACCATGGGAATAAGCAAACCCTTGATGGAGGGTAAGCTTTCCATTGGTTGGCATGTAGGTGAGAAATGATTAAGCCTCAACCTTTTGAATGAATAAATGAATAAAGAGAAGCTCTTATATCTCATCTTTTGAACTCTCGAAAGCAAACCCAAACTTTGTCTCCCAAATAAGCAAGCTTCTCCATTGTTGTCTTCAACCTCTAGCTAAGCTAGCACCTTGGTGCAATCCTCGGTCATCGTTCAACTTCAATACCTCATTTGGAAGCTCATAGCTCAGTAAGAAAAACCCCTTATTCGATTTAATGATTCCAATCTTCGTTGGAGCTTAATTTTGAAATTAGGCTTTCTCGGTTCATGTTGAAACCCATGAATTAGGAGTTTGATTTTGTTAATTTGATGTTGTCCCTAAACTCTGATAAATTCAAAACATGTTTCTGAATCCTTAATTCAAACTCTATTATAACCTTAATTTGTGATAGCTCAAGTGTTGGAGAAATACTTCTTATCATCCTCGAAGGAAGCTAGGCACATCGAAATTCTGATTCGAGAGCCTCATAATCAAGGTGAGTGTAGTCATGTCATGGGATAGGATTGGTGTTATCTCGTTGCATTATTATGGTTTACTATGCATTGTGTCAAGCTCAAGTAGAGCAATCGGCTATGAATTCAAATGGTAAGGTTGGGTAAGCCCTTGTGTCATTTTGATATGGTTATGGATATACATGTGACATATGATCTGATATAAATGAACTATGAAAATGGTATGTTGAAATATGAACAAACTATGTTATCTTATGTGAAATTGATATGCCTATGTGATGATTCAATGTACACATGTATGATGATATGCTATAGAGCTACGGCTCACTTTTGTTTATGCTATAGCCTATGGGCACGAAGTTAAGAAAATACATTGATATATGTGAACCCTAGACATTTGTGAGTTTTGGATACAATTGGCACGCCATAGGTTTTTTTGAGCTCGTATAAGTAAGGGTGGACTAAGGTATGGGGTAACGGCCTATATGTGGGGGAAATAAGGATGGATTGTGTAAGGGACTTATCTAGAGCTATGGCTCAAGGCTACTACCTATTTTCTGATATATGTGTTGGTGTAAAAGGGAATTCGTGTATCCATTTGTTATATTGTCCACGGGAATTAATGTGTATTTAATTATGCTATGTTCGTTTGAGAACATGATAAATGATCCAAAACATGATGCCTAATTGTGTTACCATGCTATTCTTGATAATAGATTGCCATGCATGTCATGTTATTTTGTTACGCTTGTTATGACTACCTCAATAGGCTATATAAGCCTAACACATGTGTGTCACATGCATTTTTTAGGATCTTGAGATCTCCCGAGCTCGATCGTGTAATCTCCCAGTTTCAAGTCACTTTTGCAAGTTATATGTATGTTTACTTTTGTTTCTAAACTCTTAGCAGGGTGGCATAAGGACCAAACGTAGGGTGGCATGTGTGTAACATGCATTTTTTAGGATCTTGAGATCTCCCGAGCTCGATCGTGTAATCTCCCAGTTTCAAGTGACTTTGCAAGTTATATGTATGTTTACTTTTGTTTCTGAACTCTTAGTAGGGTGGCATAAGGTCGGGGCAACGACCTATATGTGGGGGAAATAAGGATGGATTGTGTAAGGGACTTATCCGGAGCTACGGCTCAAGGCTACAACCTATTTTTCGATACATGTGTTGGTGTAAAGGGGAATCCGTGTACCCATTTGTTATATTGTCCACGGGAATTAATGTGTATTTAATTATGCTATGTTCATGTGAGAATATGATAAATGATCCCAAACATGATGCCTAACTGTGTTACCATGCTATTCTTGAAAATAGATTGCCATGCATGTCATGTTATTTTGTTACGCTTGTTATGACTACCTCACTAGGCTATATAATCCTAACACATGTGTGTCACATGCATTTTTTAGGATCTTGAGATCTCACGAGCTCGATCATGTAATCTCCCAGTTTCAAGTCACTTTCGCAAGTTATATGTATGTTTACTTTTGTTTCTGAACTCCTAGTAGGGTGGCATAAGGACCAAACGTAGGGTGGCATATGTGTCACATGTATTTTTTAGGATCTTGAGATCTCCCGAGCTCGATCGTGTAATCTCCCGGTTTGAAGTCACTTTGCAAGTTATATGTATGTTTACTTTTGTTTCTGAACTCCTAGTAGGGTGGCATAAGGTCCGGGGCAACGGCCTATATGTGGGGGAAATAAGGATGGATTGTGTAAGGGACTTATTCGAAGCTACGGCTCAAGGCTACGACCTATTTTCCGATATATGTGTTGGTGTAAAGGGGAATTCGTGTATCCATTTGTTATATTGTCCATGGGAATTAATGTGTATTTAATTATGCTATGTTCATGTGAGAATATGATAAATGATCCCAAACATGATGCCTAACTATGTTACCATGCTATTCTTGATGATGGAATGCCATGCATGTCATGTTATTTTGTTACGCTTGTTATGACCACCTCACTAGGCTATATAAGCCTAACATATGTGTATCACATGCATTTTTTAGGATCTTGAGATCTCCCGAGCTCGATCGTGTAATCTCCCGGTTTCAAGTCACTTTCGCAAGTTATATGCATGCTCACTTTTGTTTCCGATGTGCTATGGCCTACGGGCACATAGGTAAGAAAATACATTGATATATGTGAACCCTAGACATTTGTGAGTTTTGGATACAATTGGCATTTCATAGGGTTATTTGAGCTCGTATAAGTAAGGGTGGACTACGGTCCGGGGCTACGACCTATATGTGGGGGACTTAAGGACGAATTGTGTAAGGGACTTATCCGGAGCTACGACTCAAGGGTACGACCTATTTTCTGATATATGTGTTGGTGTAAAGGGGAATCCGTGTATCCATTTGTTACATTGTCCACCGGAATTAATGTGTGTTTAATTATGCTATGTTCATGTGAGAATATGATAAATGACCCAAACATGATGCCTAATTGTGTTACCTTGCTATTCTTGATGATAGATTGCCATGCATGTCATGATATTTTGTTATGCTTGTTATGACTACCTCACTAGGCTATATAAGCCTAACACATGTGTGTCACATGCATTTTTCAGGATCTTGAGATCTCCCAAGCTCGATTGTGTAATCTCCCGATTGTAAGTCACTTCCGCAAGTTATATGTATGTTTACTTTCGTTTTTGAACTTCTAATGGGGTGGCATAAGGACCAAACGTGTTGAAATGACCTATTTTGATATGTTTGTATAAGCCTAAAATAGCCTAAGGGTTGAATGTGTAAAATGGTATGTTTTGGGGTTGGTAACCTAGTTAAAATGAGCTTAAACGCACTAATTGGTAAAATCCTAGTAAACGGATTTGAAACGTCCTAAAATTTGACACATAATTCGAAATACTGTTTTTATGATTGCTGGTAAAGCTTGGTAAAATTTGGATAACATTTGCTAGGTTAATTCGAATAAAAACTAGTAAAAAATCTGTCATTACAAGTCAATGAGTATCGATACGGGTGATGGCATATCGATACGGTCCTTGCATAATTGGTCTGGTTAACCTTGGTCAAACACGACATATCGATACGGTTTGGGTGTATCGGTAGGGATTTTTGTCACTGGAATCTGGATGGGAAAAAGGTATCGATACGGTCATAGAGCGTATCAGTACGGGGTCAACGCGGTCAACGCGTATCAATATAGGACTAGCTGTATCGGTACGGGTTTGACATCCTTCGAATCTAAAAATCTGAAATTAGGCTTAGCGTATCGATACGGCCCTTAGGGTATCGATATGGTGTTAGTTAATTATGTTAAAAGGAATAAAAAGAAGTTTTAGGCATTTTGCAAATTGATGACTAATAACTATACGATATAATTAATCAGGTTAACGATATCAGATAGTAATCGAACTCCACATATTAATAATTGGTATTTTTAATTACAAGTTGGTAATAAAGAATCTAGATTAGGGTCACTAATTTGTAAAGTTTACAATTTAGTCCTTAAGTTTGAAAAATGTTAAAGTTGACCCCAATTCTAATAAGACTAGTAACAAACAGGTTTGGTTAGTCTTGTAAATGACTAATAAAATGCTCCAAACAAGTTCCAAACTTCAATTCCATCTTTCGATCTCCGAATAAGTTTCTGATAACTCTTTTCGACCCGGTTCTCTACCAGACTGAAAATGGGTGTTACACAATCAGTACAATGAGAATGTCCCCTTAGTATGAAAGAGATCTTTGATCATCTAGTTACCTCCATGAGGCAGAATCCCCCAACTCTTCCCACTCATCCTGTAGTGGTGCCAACAAGATCCCCAATCGATAAGTTGGCTCAGCATCGAGCCTATACGTTCTCTGGTGTTGTTAATGAAAAACCGAAGGATGCTGAATATTTGTTAGAGGCCACTACTAGGATACTAACCAAGCAATTGTAATTTTCAGATGAACATAAACTTGAGTGTGATATAGCATTGTTAGCTGATGAAGCTCTAAGTTGGTGGAAAACTACGACCCTTACCGCCCCTACCAATGATACCACTTGGGAATTCTTCCTCAAGGAATTCTAAAATAAATACATAAGCGAGCAATATCTAGCTGAACATAGAAGACGATTCTTGTATCTAAAGCAGGGAGGTAGGCCAATAGAACAATATGTTAGTGACTTTTGCAAATATTGCAAATACGGGTCTGAATTTATCTAGAAGGAGGAAGACAAATGTTGGATGTTCTTTGATGGACTCAACAATAAATTGGGCCCTATGTTCACAGCCTTGGGATCACTAATTTCCAAGATTTAGTGAATCGAGCAATTGCCACTGAGGCTAAGATGAAAGCATCAGAGAAAAGAAAAGGGAATTACTCCAGAAACGATAAAAGATCGAGAAATGACAACAAACCTCCATGGCCATCTAAGAAATCCAAGAATCAAGGAGGTAGTTCTTCAAATTTTAACTCTTCCCCGAAGAGTAACTTCTTGCCTAAGCCTCAAATTGTTGTTAAATCCTCTACACCTTTAATCTCTATCTTTAGCACGGGAAATTCACGAAGAGATTCACAAGCCCCTACCTGTAATTATTGTCAAAAAAACATGCGGGCCAGTGTAGGAGACAAGCAAATGCTTGTTTCATGTGTGGAGAATCAGATCACTACATCAAGGATTGTCCTCAAAATCTGAAAAAGCTTCCGACTCACACACCAAAGAATTAGAATCCAGTTCATACACCTCAGGGAAGAGGAACAAAGCAAGCTCACTCTGAAAATTCAGGGAAGAATCCAAGCCAAGCCTCTAATGCTACATATTAGGAATCTCGAGCACCTGCTCGGGTATATCATGTTCGAGGCTGAGAAGAGGAAGACTCTCATGATGTAATTGCAGGTATAATTGAATTATATGCACATCCTGTTTATGCATTATTTGATTATGGCTCAACACATTCCTTTATATGTTCCACTCATATCGAAAATTTTAAGTTGAAATTTGAACCCACAAACTGTAACTTGGTTGCCACAAATCCTTTAAGAGACAAAGTGGTTGTAATTCAAGTATATAAGAATTGTCTTTTGTTTACTCAAGGCATTCATTTTACTATCGATCTGCTGGTTTTACCTTTCAATGAATTCGACCTTATCTTGGGTTTAGATTGGTTAGGAAAACACCATGCTTGGGTAGATTGTTATAAGAAGAGACTTTTCCCTCTCGAGTTAGGAAAAGAATCAATCATCTTGTTAGATAAGAAATCGTCTGAACCAACTCATGTATTTGCTGCTATATCTGATGTAAATGAAACCAAACTCTCTCTTGAGTCCATCTTAACTGTCTCTGAATTTTCTGATGTATTTCTCGAGTAACTGTCGGGATTACCTCCAACTCGAGAAGTTGAATTTGGAATCGAAGTTCAACTAGGATCAGCTTTAGTTTCCATCACTCCTTATCGTATGGCTCCGGTTGAACTTAAAGAACTCAAGAGTCAGTTACAAGACTTGCAAGATAAAGGCTTTATCAGACTGAGTTCTTCACCTTGGGGAGCCTCGGTCCTATTCGTAAAGAAGAAAGATTGATCGATGAGGCTTTGTATCGACTATCGACACTTGAACAAACTCACTACCAAGAATAAGTACTCGTTGCCAAGAATTGAAGTTTTGTTTGATCAACTTAAGGATGCTACAGTATTCTTCAAGATTGATCTTTGATCGAGGTACTATTATGTGAAGGTCAAAGAATCCGATATTTCTAAAACTACTTTTAGGAGTCATTATGGTCACTTCATTATGGTCACTATGAATTTCTTGTAATGCCTTTTGGCTTAACAAATGCCCCTGCCGCATTCATGGACCTTATGATCCGAGTATTTAAACCTCATTTGGACAAGTTTGCAGTAGTCTTTATCGATAACATCCTCATCTACTCCAAGGATAAGGTTGAACATTTGAAACACCTTCGGATTGTCCTACAAACTCCTAGAGATAATCAATTTTATGCCAAGGTAAAAAAATGTGAATTTTGGTTGTCTGAAGTATCTTTCCTTGGACATGTTATCTCTGTTGAAGGAATTAAATTCGATCCAAAGAAAATTTAGTCAATAGTGGATTGGAGACTTCCAAGGAATGTTGGTGAAGTCAGAAGTTTTCTAGGGTTAGCCGATTATTAACGAATATTTGTTAAGGGATTCTCCATCTTGGCTGCCCCTTTAACCAAACTGCTTCATAAGGATGTGCCTTTTGTTTGGTCCGAGAGTCAACAATGAAGCTTTGATTAGCTAAAGCAAGTTCTTACTCATGCTTCAGTGTTGACCCAACCCCAATCAAAAAAGGATTATACAATCTTTAGTGATGCATCTCATCTTGGACTTGGATGTGTACTTATGCAAGAAGAGAAAGTTGTAGCATGTGCTTCTCGACAGTTAAAACCTCATGAATTGAACTATCCAACTCATGACCTCAAGCTAGTTGTTGTTGTTTTTGCCCTAAAAATCTAGAGGCATTATTTGTTTGGAGAGAAATGTTACCTCTTTACCGATCATTAAATCCTAAAGTATATCTTGACTCAGAAGGAGTTGAACCTTAGGCAAAGGACGTGGGTAGAGCTACTCAAAGATTATGATTTAATCATAGATTACCATTCAGGCAAGGCTAATATAGTGGCTGATGCACTCAGTCGCAAACATTTAATCGGTAAGACTTTAAATAAAATATGAATTTAACCTTAATTGAATTCCAAATTCTCTTGACTAAAAATGTTTCATTGTATTATATCCCCTACTGCAATCGATGCTCATTTTCGGCTACAAAGGAATCAAAAACTTCTAGCCAAACTTAAGGTTCAATCTGACTTGATTTCAAGGATCAAAGCCCTCCAACAACAAGATTCGGAGCTTCAAAACATAATGCTTAAACTAAGGGACGAACCTAGCTCAGACTTTTCTCTGAACTCAAATGGACTACTCTAATTTCAAAATAGAGTATGTATACCAAATGATGAACCCCTTAAAAGAGAAATGCTTTAAGAAGCTCATAGTAGCCCTTTCTCCATCCATCCCAGATTTGTTAAAATGTATAAAGATCTTAAGGAATTGTATTGGTGGCTAGAAATGAAGTCTGGTATTTTGGAGTTTATGTCCAAGTTTTTAACTTGTCAAAAAGCTAAAGCTGAACACCAAGTCCCTACGGAACTTTTGCAACCTATTGAGTTGCCTCAATAGAAATGGGATCGGATAACCATGGACTTCGTAAGTAGAATACCTTTAAGACCAAGAAAGAATGATGCAGTCTGGGTGATAGTTGATAGGTTTTCCAAATCAACCCATTTCATACCTATTCAATTGAATATGAGCTTGGATCAATTGGCCAAGTTGTATATACGATAAGTGACACATTTGCATGGCGTTCCTACATCCATAATATCGGATTTAGATCATCGGTTTACATCTAGATTCTAGAATTATTTGCAAAAAGCGTTGGGAACCAAAACAAATCTCAGTATAGCTTTCCATCCTCAATCAGATGGTCAATCCGAAAGAGTGATACAAATTCTTGAAGATATGCTTCGGGCTTACGTGATTGATTTTAGGAAGAACTGGGAGAAATCTTTAACTCTGGTTGAGTTTGCATACAAAAACATTTATCAAACATCCATTCAGATGGCTCCCTTTGAAGCTCTATATGGGAGGAGATGTAGAACTCATTTATGTTGGTCAGAATTAGGTGAAAACAAGACCTTAGGGCTTGAGCTTCTTAGAGAAATAGAAGAACAAGTAAATATCATTCATAGTAGATTGAAGGAAGCTTTTGATAGACAAAAAGTGTATGCTGACCATAAAAGAAGGGATATCCAATATAATGTGGGAGATCATGTGTTTGTAAAGGTATACCATGGAAGAAAGTATTTAGATTCAGGAATAAAAGGAAGCTTAGCCCTCGATTTATCGGACCATTCAAAGTTATTGAGAAGATTGGTCATGTTGCTTATCGTCTAGCTCTTTCTAGTGAATTTGATAAGATTCAGAACGTATTCTATGTTTCTATGCTTCAGAAGTATCGATCAAATCCTTCTTAATATGCTTGAACCTAAAGAAGTAGAGCTCAACCCAGATTTGTCTTACGAAGAAGAACCAATCCAAAACCTAGATCATGAAGTTAAAAGACTTTGTAACAAGTCAGTTCCTCTTGTCAAGGTATTCTGGAGAAACCACAAGGTTGAAGAAGCCACTTGGTAACCTTAGTCAATCATGAAGTATCAATATCCTCATCTATTTTCCTCAGGTAAATTAAAGGATGAATTTCTTTTTTCGAAGGAGAATTGTAATACCCCAAAACTAGGCTTAGAAGAATGTTACGACCTTGACTTCTAAGTTAATTAATCTAACGTGTAACATGGTAGCTTAACTAAGAAGTTTATGACCAAAAAGAGAGAAATGAAAAAAGGATGCTTTATGTGCAAAGGATTAAAATGTAACCTTTTAAATAATGGAAGAATGCATGCTGAATAAGGATTAATTCAAGGACATGTACACATGTCATTTGAGGGGAAAGTCATGTGTTAAGGGGTAGAAGGTTTCAGCCATTTGTGGGATGATAACCAAAACATCATCTTCCACCCTAAGTTGTCTGAACCCCAAATGTAAGAGAGAGAAAAAGGTTTCCATGGAATTGTGAGGGATTGTGTTGGATTTTGCTTCAATCTTTGGAGTTAAATCGGTCTTCTTAAAGGAGAGGGTAAGCAAGGTCATCCTTTCTTTCAAATTTTAGAGTCACTTTGGAGTTTAGTTGTTAATATTTGGGATGTCATGCTTTGATAGTGTTCAAATGGTTAATTCATGTTAGGGAACATCATTAGATCAATTGCTTGATACATGCATTAGGTTAAACCATGTATGTAACTTGTAAAACTATGTATGCCAACTTCTTTGAATTTCGATTATGTATTATTGTAAGGTTATTGGCCATTTGAATGTTATACATGATTAAGCGCCCATTAGGTTAAACCACGTATGTAACTTGTGAATGTCATGGATTGTTTTAAGCATGTATAATTGTATGCCTATGAGTTAAAGACTATTTTGGGTTGTTTTGACAAATCTGGAAACAAAGGATTAATTTTGCAAAATTGAGAGACTAATTTGGAACTATAAAGACTGTTATGGGACTGTTTTTATACCAGAAATAAGGACTGTTTTCGTAAAAAAGTAAGAAATATTTTGAATTAGAATAGGAATCGTTTTGGGTTGTTTTGAACATGTAATTGGGTATATATGAAATAGAAATTGTTTTGGATACATAGGCGGGGATAGTGGACTGTTTTGGTGTTCAAATATGTATAAGAGTATAATTGCCCTATTTTGTGTATACATGAACATATAGTGCACTGTCTTAAGCATGTATATGAGAATTGGACTGTTTTGAATGCATATAAACATATTAAGGATAGTTTTGATATATATATATATAAGCATGTGTGCAAAGTGTCTGGACTATTTTGAGTGCATATAAACATGTTAAGGACTGTTTTGATGTATATAAGTATGTATGATAAGTAAATGGACTCTTTTAAATATGTGGAAAAGTATATGGGATTGTTTTGCACATGTATTTTTGTACATATGAAATTGGAACTATTTTTGCATACATAAGAACCTTTAATGGACTGTTTTGTATGAAATTAATTGGATACTTGAGTTTTAAGCTGTTTTTTGAATGATTGAATGATAGGGATTGATTCTAATATAGAGTTGTATTCTTTGTTATACTTAAACCAAGAAGGGATTGATGAAGTAAGGCATAAAGGTAGACCAAGTTGTAGAAAAGCAAAATGAAACTGTGATTCAAGAGCAAAACTAGCTCGGATTAAACCGTGAATGTAGTTTAAAGTCTCGGGATAGAGTGAAACTATCCCGAGTGTCTTTATTTACTTTATTTAATCTTGTTTGCTCTTTAAATTAAGTTGTGCTCGCATTGCTAAGCTTGGATACGAGGTAAGTACTTTAATGAAAAGTACTCTATGATATGAAATTGTGATGAAGGCATGTTATATGGTTGAAACCTATGCACATGATTATATAAGCTTGACATGATAAGATATAAACCTTTATTGTGATTACATGAACTTGAAAGCTATGCTCATCTTTGATAAAAATAAGACATGATATTCGAATACCTTGATAAGGAGCTAAGCTCATTTTCAATTCTGATATGATAAGAAATAAAAGGAAAGCCTTAGTTTCGAGTCAGTAGGTATAGTTGGCACACCATAGAGTCTATAGAGCTCGTATTTAAGGTGGAATATGGTCCATATGAGGGGACAATAGGAGGGATATATATTGGTCACTTGAAGACAGTATGAGGGATTGACCAGTGCTTCGTGTACCATTTTGATTGGCGATAGTTGGTTGGGGATTCATGTACCTAGGCTACTTGAATCTCAAGGCTATGTTAAAAGAAACCAAGAAATTTTATAAGTTAAATAAATGAATCATGGTAATGACTTGCATAACAAGTAAAATGTGTCTTTGGATTATTGAATGTTCTTTTGGGTGAATAGGTATGTTTGATAAAGTGCCTATATACTTGAATTGCTTTATTGCTTAAATGCTTATGATTTTTTGGATAACCATGAATTTATGTAAATGTATATTTCGAATATCCTATTCTAGAATATTTAACTTATTGACCAAGCTTAGATTCATATATGCTTAATAAATTATCAATGAAAGGAAAAGTTGGTTGATTTTACTATTAGCGACTTTAAATTGCCTCAGTAAGTGTGTGTATACTTATGAAGTCCTTTGACTACCTTTCAGGATAAAACTTTGTTGTGGTTACATTTTGAGCTTCAGTCAGATCACGAGTACAAGAAGTATGTTCTGTAATTCTCTTTTTGAACTCCTAGATGGTGGCACATATATGTTAAGTATGCATTGTGCATTCGGATAATCTTTTGATCACATATGTATATAAGCCTTTAACGTGAATATTACTTTATGTAAGTGGCTTTTTATGCCTTTATGGTTGCTTGTTTGCTAAACCATGTTTATCATGACATTCTCTTATTCGAATGGTAGCTTGGAGAGTAAGATACATTATCATGATGTTTAAATGGTTGTTGGATGAGTTAGATACATTATCATGTCATTTGAATGTTTGCTTGTGGATTAAGCTAAGTTGTTTTGATGTTCGAACGGTTACTTATTGGTTAAGACATGCTAGGTGATGCTAGAATGATTATCTGATTGTGGTTCATGTTCGGTATGTATGTAAGTGATTGTGAATAGCTTATCTAGACCTTAATATTATGTATGTGGCTAATATGGGATTAAAAGTTTGCTTATTATTGACTTAACATCTTGGATGCATAACAAAAGAAAACATATAGTTCGAATGAAAATGCTGTGAGTGCATAAACACTTATTATGATATAGTGTGGGTCTCTTGTATGCTATTTACGTGGATAATATTTAACATGATTCATTCAAAAACCTTTAGTTTGATAAGTTGGTGATTTCTCGTGATCGATATACTCACATTGCTTTTAAAGGAAATTGGAATGCATTGTGTAATGAATTAGACTATTTTACAAGATGTTTCAAATGGTGTTTTACATGTTATCAAAGTATAATAGTTGCTTGATGTTGAAGTTATTCATGGGTCCCCATTCAATTGCTTTACAATTAGGATGGCTTGGGTTTAACTTTCTAAGGTAGTAATAAGATGGCTTAAAGTTAAGTTTAAGTTGGTTTGAAAATTTTAGAAAAATTGACACTTGATATTCGAACTGTCTTGTTTTTTTCTTGATATGTAATGCATATCTTTCTTTATTTTTATTTGATTGTTCAAGTTTTGTTGGTAATACTCCTTATCTTAGTTTACCTACAAACCGGTTAAGGGGTGTCACAATGCTTGTAAGAATAATAATGAACATTGAACATTAAAATTACCCATAAAATTAATAAAGGCCAATAAAACATCATTAAAAAAATTTTATTGCATCGTGAAAAATAAGATATTTTCTCAATTAGAGTTAATTTGGTCTTCCCCTGGCCATTGGGAAACGGTCGAAACTCCTATCCAAGAATATATTTTTGGATTTTAGGGATTAATGCCTTATTCCCCTTGCGTCTAGATTGATTTGGGTTTTCTCACCTATGAGTGAATTCGAGAAAACTTTAGAACTTTGTGGATTTTTGTATTAATCCTTGCAAGCATTCATCCGGCTTACAAAGAAAAATATTAGTGATCAAGTAAGTGTCATTCTGTGGGCGTGATGGGGGTGCTAATCCTTCCCCACACGTAACCATTCCCTTAAACCCTCGATCTGGTTGGTTGTTAGGTTTCTGGTCCGTCTAATACAATAAAAGGGACCGGTGGAAACTCCGTTATCACAATTTGGTGACTTCACTAGGGACATTTTAAGACGCACAACTTTATCTTGATCACGAGTTTTTTCCTTAGTAATCTGTTGCATTTTTTTGTGCAGTGGAAGAAAATAGTTATGCCTTCGTGAGTAACCCTCCACATGGGCTAGTGAAAGTCTTCCAGGGTCCAATGTACTTATGCTTTCGTGAGTAACCCTCCGCACAAGCATAACAGAAATGCATCCCCTCGAGCTGTGTACGATTCGCAAGCCTATAATGGGCTAGGATCGAACGTCTTATCCATCTTGGAGTAGGGGATAGGGATGGGTCAAGAACCTTTTATAGATCCAAACCTGGATGAATGTATGTTTTAGAAAGCCTACCCCCATTAGAGCCATGTGAAGCCATATGTTTTATTTTTTGTATTATTGTTATTTATTGTTTTACTTTCTATATCTTACCCTTGTATTTTATTTCATTGTTACCATGTACCAACACTTTGTTGTATCATATAGAGCATACATTGCATTGCATCTAGTTGGTATTCTGAAACATTAGTTAGTTAGAGATCATGAGTGTTTGGGTTGCATTATCCAGCTCTAGAGTCCTTTGCTCGAATACCAACGTCTGAAATAAGTCCTTAGAGCTTCAGCACCAACATAGAGAGTGTGTGAAAGGAAACTACCATAGATTTTCCGAAGTAGGTACACATGGGTTTGCCTCACAACCATTTGTCCGGATTAGTCGCTATTTGGGAGAGCCTAAAAGCCCAAGATCGAGTCATATTCACTAAGAGGTACGGAGACATAGCCCGCTTGCTTGGGGTAGAGATAGATGAGCCCATGATACTAGCAGCGATTTAATTCTAGGATCCAACCTATCACTGTTTCATCTTCAATTAGGAGGATATGACCCTTACCATTGAGGAGCACATGATTTTGTTACGCCTAGAGTTGGAGAAGCCCGATAAGATATACTGGAAAGAGAAGAATTTCAACTATCGAGGGAAGTTTACCAAGCTTTCTGGTCTAGACGTGAAAGAAGTGGAGACCCATATTGTCGAAAAGAACAAAAGCCCTTACTCCACATAGGAATTCATCTATGCCTAGATCATGAAGGATGTAAAGCACGGAAGGGTCCTAGATTTGCTCGCCTTAGCCATCTACGGGTTGGTGATTTTTTCAAAAGTCCCGAGGCATGTTAAGATAGCCCTAGTTGGTCTCCTAGCCCAGAAGAATGTGAATCCAGTTCCAGTAATTCTTGAAGAGACTATCCGGTCCTTGAACTTTTTTTGAACTCGAGGGAGGGGCATTTCATTGGATGCTCACACCTTATTTACTTGTGGTTACAGAGCCATTTTTGGGACAACAAGAAAATAAGCAGACATCCAACTTCCAGAGATCTAGTCCCAATCAAAAAGGTTACTAGGAAGCAGTGATCGTGAAATGGGAAACGAGAGCAGTGGGTGACTTTCTTCAAAAATATTGCTGATGCTGATATCTAATGAAAAGCCTTGTGGATGTATCCAGTATCGATCCTATACAAGTGTGAAAAGTTGGAATGGGTCCCTCTCATAGGCCTATGGGAGCTACCAGTTTTGTCCCTTTGCTTGTAGAACGCTAGTATGGTTCTCGACAGTTCATTCCCGTTACACATGGGCTGCATAAGGAAGAGTTCTCTTACACATAAGATAATTCCACAATGCGAGTCATGAAGTTGACTAAAGAGTGGAAGCAAACATTCGGGATGAAAGCAGCCCTATTTGCCAGAGTTGTGCCCATATTTACAAGTTGGAGGAAGCAAAGGGTTAACAACATAGGCATTTCGATCTGGGTAAGTCTAGTAGATAATCTTCAGCCTGGTATCTTGTTGAACGAGTTAGAAATTTACAAACAAAACTTTGAGAAGGAAAAAGAGAATTTGTGGGGCAGAGTTACTGAACTTGAAAGCAAGTTCGTTGCTAAACAATACCAAAGAGAAAGCTATCAAAAAGAGGTGAAAACCTTGTTGTCAAAGCAAGAGCTCCACCTAAAAGATGTGCAAGAACTGACCCAAGAAAACAATCGCTTGAAAGCATGAGGGGCACGCGCTAGTAGCTCCAAGGCCTCGAAGGAAGAAAAGGCACAGCTCGAGAAAATGTAGAAAGAACTAAAAGTTTGGGAATATAAGTCCCGAAAGCAAAAAGAGAAGGCAGATCGACTTGCCGAAGAAAAGCAACATTTAGAAGGGCAATATTTGGAGGTACGTCATAGACTTAGAAAATATCGTGACCAAAATCAAGAACTCCAAGAGAATTTGAAGGAAGAAGAGGTCAAGGGAGCTGAAGCCAAACTACTCCGACTAGGTATTGAAGATGTGGAGAAGCAATTGCAAGCACACAAGGATCATAACCGTACCCTTATTGATGACTGGATTATGAGAAGATCGAGTGGGTCGAAACAAAGCAGGCAGTGGATGTTGCATGCCTGGGTAGGTAGCTCTATATTGGTCATTTAAGGTGTCAAATCTATAAGGCAGTTTCTAAGGCTCGTGAAATGAAGAATTGGGCCAGAGATTTGAGATTGAGATTCCTTCCAACTGGGGAGGATGGACAATGTTTGTTAGACTTCTTGGACGAGGCAATTGGTCAGTACCAGTAGGTTAGCCAATTTTTTGGCTGTATTCAGAGAGACGTCACACTAATTGAAGGAGTCGAGCCACCAGCATCGAAGCACATTAGAGAAATAGAGCCCTCGGAATAGAAGACTGCTTTATTTATTTATAGAATAATTTGTGCTTGAAACTCTATGATCTATGAAGTGCACTTTTATTTTGGAATGCCACTAGTCTTTTGCAACATTTGCATTTCCATTTGCATTCATACATTTATTTCACCTAACAATTTGCATTAAGTTAAATAAATAAAACAATTAACTACGGGAAGTTCAATCGCAGTTGACAAAATTATGCATCCGTACAGAACTCACTCCTAGACTCAAAAAATGGACATGGAAAACATAATGATAACAACCAAAGCTAGCTTGAAGGGTGCCCAAGACAAGCTTGAGAAGATTGAAGGAGATTCGAAGAACGAAATCACTAATTCCCAAGAAAACACAGTTCTGCAAATAGTGGCCATGCTTGGCAAAAACCCCGAAACTATTAAAGCACTCAAAGTCACAAAGACAGTGATACCTCCACAAGAGGATAATCGTGTTGCCCTTAAAGGAAAGGTTCAAATTCATCTTCTAGGAACCTCGACCAATGCTCTAGTGGAGTCTGAGGCAAATCAAGGTGATGATCAAGACTTTAAACTGCTCGACCTTAATGAGATGGCTGACAATATATGGTCAGACAAGAAATTGGAAGATCGTTGCGATAAGCTCGAGGGGATCGTCAAGGCCCTACAAAGATTTAGCATAAATCGTGGCCTGAATGCCAGAGACCTCAGCTTAGTGACCAATCTGGTTATTCCTCCAAAGTTTAAGACACTAGACTTTGAGAAGTACGAGGGAACTACTTGCACTTCGGCACATTTGACAATGTATTGTAGGAAAATGTCTTATTATCTTGACAATGAGAAGTTGCTTATACACTATTTCCAAGATAGTTTGTCAGGGTCAACCGCTCGTTGGTATACACAGTTAAGCCGAGCCAATGTAAAGACGTTGATGGACTTGTCAAGTGACTTCATCAACCAATACAAGCATATGACATATATGATCCCAAACTGTTTAGTGTAGTAGGGGATGGAATAGAGTGCCAATGAAAGTTTATGCCAGTATACACAATGATGAAGGGATGTAGCCGCTAAGTTTCAACCACCATTGTTGGAAAATGATATTGCACCCATGCTCGTGGAGACACTGAAGGGACACTTCTACGATTAGATGATAAATCACGTGACTAAAAGCTTCGCGGATATATTGGTGAACGGAGAACTGATCTTGGCAGCCATAAAGAGTGGGAAGCTTGACGGAGGTGAGTCGAAGAAACACTACAAGAAGAAAGAAAGCGATGTGAACATGATGATAACATATAACCCAAATTTCTCTCAAAGAGTGGTGATCAATAAACCCAACGCAATGAACATAGGTCTGCCAGTTCAAAATGCACCAAAACCCGAGGAAATAAACTGAGGAAACTGGCTATACTTTGCCCATATACCCGTGACTTATGCGGAGTTATTCCCTCAGTTGGTCGACTCACGACTCGTGGTACCCCAGCACCTTACCCCAATGTCACCACCATACCCTCTGTGGTACGATGTGAATGCTCGTTGTGAATACCATACCGGGCTCACGGAACATACAATCGAGAATTGCACGACCTTTAAGAAGGTGGTGTATACTTTGCAAAAAGTGGGCATGTTGTTATTTGAGGTGACGAAAGAAAAAGGAATGTCACTACCAAATCATCAGAATGCAGGGGTAAACGCTATAATAAAAGATGATGGCAAGTGGTTGAAGAAACGAGTAGCTAATGCCAAAGCCCATTTGAAATGGGTATGGTCCGAAATGGTTAGCTTTGGGTTATTGACTGCAGATGCCAAAGTCAAGCTTTCAGGAAATGGACCCCACTGTGAAAACCATAGGGTTGAAGGGTACGAGATTCAGTGCTGCCCAGAGTTTAGACAGTTGGTCCAGACCAAGATTGATAGTAGATAGTTAGAATTCTTTGAAAGAATGGCGCATACAAGGTAACAGAGGTGTGCGCTGTTGCGCGTAATAAGTGCTACGCAATTGTGCAAGCATACACGTTGCAAGTTATAGTATAAAAGATATCGTCTCCACAGGGATTGGTGCCACTTCAAGAATCTAGTCTCTTGCACTGTAAAAAGTAAAAACACAAATAAAGGATTATAGGAGTTTTAACTAATAACTAATCTAGAAAGAAATAAAGTAAAAGAAAAGATGAGATCAAATGAGAGAGATAGGCCAGATTATCGTGAGTTGAGGTGTGATAGCCGATTGGATCATCTTGGTAAAAGAGTGCACGGGCAACTCAGTTGTCGTGGAAACTTGCACAACGGGGTTGCCTTGGCAACTAATCGATGGTTGCCTGGGCAACTAGTTGGGCAACTACTTGGGCGTCTAGGCAGCAACCTTCAAGGTTCAGCATAGCGTTCTTCAATGGTTTCTTCTTATCCGTAAGTTAAAACTCTAGCTACTTGTGCATGCCTTGATAATACATCCCTGCGTGAATCAAGGGTGAACAACAACCAATCTTGCGCTCCTCTTAGCCGTTGAAATCCTTAACTTATTCCTAAGCCGGATTAATCTTCACCATCAATAGATTGAATAAAGATCATATTCATTTCTTTCTTGAATCTAACTCTCCCCATATTAGATAAATAGATAAAGTTACGAGATCCTCTCCCAATTCACTCGCAAACAAGAATAAGAACCAAGAATGAATAAACCTTGAAATAGAAAAGTGCAAACTCTTATTACCTAAACAAAATCCAATAGTTTCTCACAACCACAAAACACAATAACCATAGCCAAATAGATTAAGTTCATGGCTAGGTTCCAAAGAAACTCAAGATAATTAACCCCTAGCATGAACCTAATCGAACAAGAAAGAAAATGATGAAGAAGGAGGCTTGTCGAAATCCTCCTTGCCCTAGATGCTTGTCGAAAATTCTCTCCTCTTGCCCTCCTTGGAGTTGTCAAAATTTCCCTCTCTTCCTCTCTCTCTATGGATTGTCAAAATCTCCTTCTTATTTATAGGGCTAGGCCAAAATCCTTATTTGAGGAGGAAGTTAAGTTGGAATTAAATTATCTTTAAAGAATATAACTCTTTATTATAATTGTATTCCTACTAGAACTTCTCCTATCTTCTTGGAATTTAATTCTTCTTTAATCTCTGCATGGAAATCAAATTCCTTTGGGTTTGGGCTTTGCTCCATGTCATCTTGGGCTTGTCTAGACATCAATTTCGACTACCATATCACCTTTGCTCTTGTCGACAATTGCCATGGCAACTGGCTTGGCGTCTCCTTCATGTATTGCCCTGGCAACTGGCTCGGCGTCTCCTTCATGTATTGCCCTGGCAACTAGCTCGGCATATCCTTCATGCATTGCCCTAGAAACTAGCTCTAGCCTTGCTTTGGCAAGTGATCCTGCACATACACACAAAACACACCAAAGCAGCATCTTTTCTCACAAAAACTACCAAGTTATGTAATCAAACTCAACGATGGAAGGAAACATGGATTAATGCATGAATGGCTAATTATGCAACTAATATGGGCCTAAGTCTAACAATAATATGAGTAAAAAGGGTAAGAAAAATAGTACTTTTGAACACTTATCACACCCCCAAACTCGAACTATTGCTTGTCCTCAAGCAATGCAAACTCATAATTACCTGCCAAGACTTCAATTTTCGCAAACTTAGCTTTGAACTTGATTTCAATTCTCTAAACCGGGGCACAAATTATGATTGGCTTTTCATTTTTCAGAAAACTTAGGAATTACTCGGAATCAAACTATAATGCTTGTAAGTGTGTGCGGAGTTGTGTGCAAGTTGATTTTTCGGATTCTATGCAAACAAGAGGTTTTCAAATTACTTCATTGGGTTCTTTTTAACATGTTTTAACTAGAGCCAGTTTTGGGCACCTCTAGTGTTTTGTTTTTAGTTTTCTTAAGTTAATTTATTCGACTAGAGCCGGTTTCGGGCACCTCTAGCGATCAATTTTTTTAGCACATACTAGAGCCAGTTTCAGGCACGTCTAGCGATTGATTTTTTTTAGCACATGCTAGAGCCAATTTCGGGCACCTCTAGCATTCATCCAATTTTTATTCTAATCCCCCAATTTGTTAATTATCAACCTAAGTTCACTAGAATTCCTTAAATCAATCAAACCACAATAGTGTTTCATCAAATTTAGCATCATAGTAAAATTCTAAGTTTTTCCATGGTTATCCTAGAATAAAAATTCTATCAATTAAGTGCATTGGCAAAGTCATCATCGGATATTCATCAAATCTAAGCAATTCTTGTTCCAACTAAAGGTATGGCAAGCAATTTATGTATCCTAAATGTAATACTTAAGATGAATGTAACTAAACATGGTAACTACTAATAACAATCCCCCCAAACTCGAGTGAGGCATTGTCCTCAATGCATGCATAAAAATAACAAAAAATAAAAATGCATACGGGGACTTACTCCGAGAGTTCATCATCGTAGATGATTAGTTTCCTTTTGGTCGGTGTCTTGATTCTCTTGCTTGAACGCGATGGTTGTTTTCTTGTTGTCGGGATATCTTTAGCTTTGGTTGCCGTGGCATCTTCAGGGTTGGTTGCCATGGCGTCAGCTTGTGCAGGCACGATGTAGGTTGCCGCGGCATCATCTTTTGTGGTTGCCGTGGCAAGTAGTCGGCAGTAAATTTCCTTAGCATGGTGGTTGTGAGTCTTGTTGTGGAAAAGAAAACCTGGAAACTAAAGATAATGAAGAAAAATAAAATATCTCCTAAAAATAAAAAGAAAATATTGAAAGGAGAGCATGCTCATGCATCTCCTAAGTTGACCACTTCTTTGTTACGTTCCACATGGGCACCATTGTAGTGATTCAATCTTTGTCCATTAACTTTGAATTCATGGTTGTCAGAGATGGACTTGATTATCACAGCACCTTGGGAGAATGGTTTGACGACTTCGAATGGTCCTGACAATCTTGATTTCAGCTTTCCCGAGAAAAGTTTTAGCCGAGAATTGAATAGGAGAACTAGTTGCCCTGGCATGAATTGTCATGGCAATAGTTTCTTGTCGTGCCATCGCTTTGTTTTCTCCTTGTAGATTCGTGCATTGTTATAGGCGAGTGCACGGAATTCTTCTATCTCATTGAGGTCCAACAAATGCTTTTGTCCGGCACTTTCCCAATCCATATTCACGGTCTTGATTGCCCAGTATGCCTTGTGTTCGATTTCCACCGGTAGATGGCATGTCTTGCCATAGACAAGTCGGAAGGGGTACATGCCTAAGGGTGTTTTGAATGCAGTGTGATATGCCCAAAGTGCGTCATCTAGTCTTAATGACCAATCTTTCCTAGAGGGATTTACAACTTTCTCGAGTATTCCCTTCAACTCCCGGTTGGAAATTTCTGCTTGCCCGTTGGTTTGTGGGTGATATGCCGTGGCGATCTTGTGTGATATGCCGAAGCGTTGCAACATCTTGGCAATTAGTCGGTTGTCAAAATGCTTGCCTTCGTCACTGATAATTGCTCTTGGTACCCCAAACCGTGTAAATATGTTTTTCTGCAAGAATTGTTGCACGGTCTTGGAATCGTTGTTGGGGACTGCAGCTGCCTCAACCCATTTAGACATGTAGTCAACGGCAAGTAAGATGTAGAGGTTGCCGAATGAAGATGGGAAAGGTCCCATAAAATCGATCCCCCATACATCGAACAATTCCACCTCGATGATGTTTTGGAGCAGCATCTCATGTCGTCTAGAGATATTGCCCGTCCTTTGGCAACGATCACATTGCTTGTAAAAGTCTTGGGCATCTTTGTACAATGTTGGCCAATACAAACCGGATTGCAAAACTTTGGCCGCGGTACGAGTTCCTCCAAAATGTCCTCCATAGGGTGAAGAATGGCATTGCCGGAGTACATTATGTTGCTCTTCTTCGAGGACACATCGGCGTATAACCTGATCTGCACATTGTTTAAACAAAAGAGGCTCGTCCTAAAAGTAATGCTTAGCATCATGGCGGAACCGCTTCTTCCCTCGGTGAGTAATGCCATAAGGTAAAATACCACAAACAAGGAAATTAACTAAATCCGCGTACCAGGGTATTGCCGAGGCATGTGCTGCTGTGGCTACTGCTCCCAAAATTGTTGAGGCGTGCACGTCAAAGGCTACTGCAGCGTCGAGAGTTGCCGAGGCGTCGAGGGTCACCGAGGCATACGCGTCCATGGTTGCCGAGGCGTCGAGGGTTGCCGAGGCATACGCGTCCATGGTTACCGAGGCAACTAAAAGTTGTTTATCTTGGAATGCATCGTATATCTCTAGACCTGCGTCCTCCTCTCTATTGCGTTCCAAACGTGATAAATGATCGGCCACTTGATTTTTTGTTCCTTTCCTGTCCTTAATTTCAATATCAAATTCTTGTAAAAGTAATATCCAACGAATCAAACGAGGTTTGGCATCCTTTTTAGCAAATAGATATTTGATTGCCGAATGGTCCGTATGAACAATTACCTTTGTACCAATCAAATAGGATCGGAACTTGTCAAATGCGAAAACTACAGCTAGTAACTCTTTCTCCGTTGTTGTGTAATTCACTTGAGCACTATTAAGAGTTTTACTAGTGTAGTATATCACATGGAAGGTCTTACCTGTGCGTTGGCCTAGGACTGCTCCTACCGCGAAATCACTTGCATCACACATGAGCTCAAAAGGTAGCGTCCAATCTGGTGGAACGACAATGGGTGCCGAGGTAAGCTTTTTCTTTAGGGTTTTGAATGCTTGGGTGCAAGAATCATCAAAATCGAATACTTTATCCTGTTCAAGCAAATTGCACAAGGGTTTAGTGATTTTAGAAAAATTATGAATGAACCTCCTATAAAAACCTGCATGTCCAAGAAAACTCCGAATTCCTTTAACCGAACTTGGTGGGGGTAATCTCTCGATCATGTCCACCTTGGCTTTGTCTACTTCAATTCCCTTGGATGAAATCTTGTGGCTGAACACTATTCCTTCATCTACCATAAAATGGCATTTCTCCCAATTGAGGACTAAATCAGTTTCTTCACATCTTGCCAACACCCTCTCTAAATTGTCGAGACAGCTGTCGAAGTCATTACCAAAAATAGAAAAATCATCCATGAAGATCTCAAGGAAGTCTTCGACCATGTCTGAAAAGAGTGCCATCATGCATCTTTGGAAGGTTGTCGGGGCGTTACACAATTCGAACGGCATCCTTCGGAAGGCATAAGTACCGTATGGGCATGTGAAGGTTGTCTTTTCTGGATCTTCTGGTGCTATGGCAATTTGATTGTAACCTGAATAACCATCAAGAAAACAATAAAAGGGTTTACCTGCAAGACGGTCAAGCATTTGATCAATAAAGGGTAATGGGAAGTGATCTTTCCTAGTTGCTTTGTTTAGCTTTCGATAATCCATACAAACCCTCCAACCGGTCACAGTCCTGGTTGGAATGAGTTCATTGTTTTCATTACTTACCACCGTTATACCTCCCTTTTTCGGAACACATTGTACCGGACTTACCCATGTACTATCAGAGATAGGGTATATAATGCCGGCGTCAAGCCACTTGATGATTTCTTTCATTACAACCCCTTTCATGGCATGATTTAGTCTCCTTTGGGCCTCAATTGAAGGTTTGTGATCATCTTCCAACAAAATCTTGTTCATGCACACTGCCGGGCTAATTTCCTTCAAGTCGGCAATTGTCCACCCTATTGCCTTTTTGTGTAGCTTCAACATCTTGATCAGCTTCTTTTCCTGCTCAGGCTGTAACTTAGAAGAAATAATTACAGGCAATGTATTATCGGTTCCTAAGTATGCATATTTTAGTTGCTCTGGCAATTATTTCAACTTGAGAATCGGTGGTTGTTCAATAGAGGGTTTTTCGAGTTTACCTTCCTTACCTGAGTAATCCAGTGGTTCAAAGTATGTACCTGGTCGATTGACTATCCAATTTGCCTCTTCTTGTTGTTCCTCATCGACCGGTTCTTCATATTCCTCAGGTTCCTCTTGATCGGCAATGTAGTTGTCGAGGTAACTAAATTCCTCGTTTAAGTTAAACTCTTTCGTGGCATGAAGAAGTTGGCATTCTTCTGGATCATCGGCATGCCTTAGTGTTTGGAACACATTTAGTTTAACTTGCTGGTCATTCACCCTCATTGTGAGTTCTCCCTTTTCAACATCGATCAAGGTTCTCCCTGTTGCTAGGAATGGTCTCCCGAGAATGATGGGTGCATGCTCATCTGCTTCACAATCCAAAACAATAAAGTCAGTGGGAAAAATAAATTTATCAACTTTTACCAGTATGTCCTCAATTTTTCCCTCTGGATGCACATAGGATATGTCGGCTAGCTGTAGCATAACTGTTGTAGGTCTTGCCTTCCCGATTCCTAGTTTCTGGAAAACCGATTTAGGCATCAAGTTTATGCTAGCCCCAAGGTCGCATAATGCTTTCTCGACATAGTGATTTCCAATGGAACAGGGTATTGTGAAACTTCCGGGATCCTTCAACTTGGGTGGCATACGATTGTGCAACATTGCCATGCATCCCTCTGTTGCGGCAATTGTTTCAAACTCTCCTAGCCTTGTTCTCTTGGACACAATGTCTTTAAGAAACTTGGCATAGTTTGGCATTTGTTCAATTGCTTCCACCATTGGCAAGTTGATGTGGACTTGCTTTAGGATATCAAGAAACTTCTTGAATTGGTATTCTTGCTTTTGTCGCTTCAACCTTTGTGGGAATGGTGGTGGAAGTCGGATATCTTCAATCTTTTCATTGGTTTGGAACCTGATTGACGGTATTGCCGGGACAACTGGAGTTGCCGAGGCATGCTTATCACAAGTTGCCGAAGCATCCTTATCATCGGTTGCCGAGGCATGCTTACTGTCGGTTGCCGCGACAATTCCTGGTTCAGCATCTGAGGCTTTGCCTCTAGGTTCGTCTTGATCTTTTTGTGGAGTTTTGTTTGATGAGCGGGTTTGAGCCTCTGTAAGTTGTTGGCCACTTCTAGTGGTGATTGCCTTACATTGCTCATGGCCAGTTCCTCTTGCGACTTCAGTATCGCTAGGTAAACCTCCTTGCGGTCTAGTATTCAGATTTTGAGCAAACTGTCCGACTTGATTTTCCAATGATTTGATTGTCGCCTCTTGGTTTTGCAATCTCATCTCGGTCCTGTTAATAAAAGCATCAGTTTTTTATGAAGTTACTATTCTCAGCCATATAAGATTCAGTTTTCATCATAAAAGCATTTAGAGAATTTTCCAAAGAACTAGATGTTGTCGGTTGTTGCTGCGGCAACTGTTGCCGTGGCATATTCTGCTGGAATCCCGATGCTTGTGCATTCTGATTGTTCTGGTTTAAAGCATTGTTGGGATTACTCCAAGAAAAATTAGGGTGCTTCTTCCAAGCTGGATTCCGGATTCTGCATACATTTAGAAGAATCATGGTTATCACCACATAACTCACAAAAAGAATCCATTACCTTTACTTCATGTGTGTTGTTTGGTTTTTGCATGTTCTGGACCATATTGGTTAAAGTGGCCAATTGTGCCGAAATTGAATCTGATGATCCTAGTTCATGTATTGTGGCTTGGCGTCTAACTCCTCCTCTTCTAGTAGATGGGAATTGATAATCATTCTTGGCCAGCCTGTTTAAAATTTGCATTGCTTCATCCGGCGACTTATCTAGGAGTATGCCGTTTGCCGAGGCATCTAGCATCATCCTTGTTGGTGTATTCAAGGCGTTGTAAAACATTGTTACTTGAGTCCACACCGGGAATCCGTGTAGGGGGCATTTGTGTAAAAGTTCTCTATATCGCTCCTAAGCCTCGTACATGGATTCATCATCTGCCTGCCGAAAAGAAGTAATGCCGTTACAAAGCTTATCAGTAAAATTTGTAGGATTAAACCGAGCAAGGAAATCATGACAAAGATCGGTCCAAGATGCTATTGATCCGGCAGGAATGCTATTCAACCATGCTTTCGCCCTATTCCTCAGTGATTAGGGGAATAATCTTAATCGTAAGACATCGGGGGTGACTCCGTGTATTTTGAACGAGTTGCAAATCTCGAGGAAAGATTTCAGATGTTGTCGTGCATCTTCAGTTGCTGAGCCGCCAAATTGACCAATTGTGTTGATCATATTAAACATTACCGGTTTTAACTCAAAGTGGTCAGCTTCAATTTCAGGTGCGACAACTCCTAGATTAACTCCATCAAGATCTTCTTCAAGATAGTCTTGAATAGTTCTGTTTCGTGCAAGAATCACTCCTCCTCCTGCTAGAACATCTTGATTCATATTGCCGTCTTGATTAGCCATTGCTACTCTTATCCTTCGTCTAAGTCTTTGTAAGGTTCGTTCGATTTCTGGATCAAAGGGATATTCTGGTGTAGTCGGTCTCGCCCTGGTCATATACCAATGCAAAACCAAATTTTGTTAGCCCTTTGAATCTTAAACAAGAAAAGTAAAAAGAAAGTGCAAGAAAATAAAAACAAAGTCGCTATTGCCAATCCCCGGCAACGGCGCCAAAAACTTGTTGCGCGTAATAAGTGCTACACAATTGTGCAAGTATACACGTTGCAAGTTATAGTATAAAAGATATCGTCTCCACAGGGATTGATGCCACTTCAAGAATCTAGTCTTTTGCACTGTAAAAAGTAAAAACACAAATAAATGATTATAGGAGTTTTAACTAATAACTAATCTAGAAAGCAATAAAGTAAAAGAAAAGATGAGATCAAATGAGAGAGATAGGCCAGGTTATCGTGAGTTGAGGTGTGATAGCTGATTGGATCATCTTGGTAAAAGAGTGTACGGGCAACTCAGTTGTCGTGGCAACTTGCACAACGGGGTTGCCTTGGCAACTAATCGATGGTTGCCTGGGCAACAACTTGGGCATCTGGGCAGCAACCTTCAAGGTTCGGCAGAGCGTTCTTCAATGGTTTCTTCTTATCCCTAAGTTAAAACTCTAGCTACTTGTGCTTGCCTTGATAATACATCCCTGCCTAGATGCTTGTCGAAAATTCTCTCCTCTTACCCTCCTTGGAGTTGTCGAAATTTCCCTCTCTTCCTCTCTCTCAATGGATTGTCGAAATCTCCTTCTTATTTATAGGGTTAGGCCAAAGTCCTTCTTTGAGGAGGAAGTTAAGTTGGAATTAAATTATTTTAAAGAATATAATTCTTTATTATAATTGTATTCCTACTAGAACTTCTCCTATCTTCTTGGAATTTAATTCTTCTTTAATCTCTGCATGGAAATCAAATTCCTTTGGGTTTGGGCTTTGCTCCACGTCATCTTGGGCTTGTCTAGTCATCAATTTTGACTACCATATCACCTTTTCTCTTGTCGACAATTGCCATGGCAACTGGCTTGGCGTCTCCTTCATGTATTGCCCTGGCAACTGGCTCGGCGTCTCCTTCATGTATTGCCCTGGCAACTAGCTCGACATATCCTTCATGTATTGCCCTGGCAACTAGCTCTAGCCTTGCTTTGGCAAGTGATCCTGCACATACACACAAAACACACCAAAGCAGCATCTTTTCCCACAAAAACTACCAAGTTATGTAATCAAGCTCAACGATGGAAGGAAACATGGATTAATGCATGAATGGCTAATTATGCAACTAATATGGGCCTAAGTCTAACAATAATATGAGTAAAAAGGGTAAGAAAAATAGTACTTTTGAACACTTACCATGTGCATCTGAAGAATCCAAGTAAGAGGTTTTGCCGTTATAAAGCCCTTTGTAATCAGAACCAAGGCAAAAGCAAATGAAGTAGCAAGAAAGGTGGTGTCGCGACTAGTAATAAGAGCACCAACCTCTTTTCCTTATGATGATAATAAGATAGTAGCATGGAACTATACATGCACTGTGGTGACTCAGGATGATTCATAGCAGGCCGAGGTTGAGACCAAATAGGAGGTCGTCAATGAGGTTTCCATTTTACGAGAAGCGAGAGATGTTATGTACCGCTCATTTGGGAAGTTCGAGACGTGGCCCAATGGAAGAAAGCCATAAACCATGAGTCAGGAAAGGATTTTTATGATGAACATCTGGTAGAATTACACAAGCCTGTAAAGGAGTCCAAGGCTGAAGAATTTCTAAAGATCTTCAAGCACAATGAGTACAACGTGGTGGAGCAACTACTTAAGCTCCTAGCATGCATCTCTTTGCTGTCACTCCTACATAAGCGTGGTGGATCCACCGACAAGCTGGATCATTTAGATGGAAATATCATTATTGACAATTTTATTTCCTTTAGTGACGAAGAAATTCCAAAGGGAAGAAGAGGGTCGTACAAAGCCCTTCATGCCTCTACCCGCTGCAAAGGACACATGCTACTAAGGGTCCTTATAGACAATGGTTCGACCCTAAATGTCCTACCTATGGCCACATTGAAGAAATTACCAATGGACAAGTCTCACGTGAAGGCATATCATAACACAGTTAGAGCTTTTGACAAAATAAAGAGGGATGTGCTCAGAAAGATAGAGGTCCCTCAACAAATCGGACCTACCAACTTCGAGGTCAAATTTGTGGTGATGAATATTTGACCTACTTATAGTTACCTTTTGGAGCATCCGTGGATCCATTCAGCCGGTGCGATCCCTTCAACGCTACACTAGAAGTTAAAGTTTATGGTTGATGGACAACTCGAGACTATCAGTGCCAAAGAAGATATCATTGCCTCGGTATCAACTAATGCACCCTATATCAAGATTGACGCGGGTGCATTAGAGTGTTCCTTCAACTGGAGCTAGTAAGCACGACCTTTGTTTTTGAGGGAAGCAAGATTCGAATGCCGAGTTTATCCAAGTGTGCAAAGATGTAGGTAAAAGAGACTTTAGGCAAAGGTGCAGAAGCAGGGAAGGGATTCAAAAAGCAGTACTAGGGCTGGTTATACCCAGTGAGTATTATAGAAAAGAAGGATAGATTTGGGCTAGGGTTCAAGCCCAACGCAACATAGAGAAAGGCCATCATGATGAAAAACCAATAAAGAAGGATGAACAGTCTCAAAGGGGATGAGGTCCTATGAGATCTAATAACATTTTCACCCTTCAATTTCACTTTCATTTAAGGGGGATTTGTGAACCCCGGTATGACCCAGGACAAAGAAGAAAGGAATAAGATTACCGAAATCTTCGATGATTTGAGCATCAACGTAGTGCTAGAAGAAGAGAATGAGGGTGGATATCTGTATATGATTCATGTAATGCATCAATTTTAGTCCTAGGAGTTTCTAGGTTGATTAGACGGTCCAGTGGATCGGGGTTAGAGATTCGAGCTGGATCTGGGATAAAAATCGGAATAAATATTTTTGTGTGAGAAAATATATGGGAAAAATATCTCAAAATCATTATTTAATATATAGATATTTTTGGTATAGTCAATTTTCAAAAATAGAATTTGGAAATTGGACATTTTGGCTAGTGACCAAAATTTAAAGAGTGAAAAACTGTTTTTAGTGAATATTTTGAAAAAAGGGTCAAATCTTAGAATCTTTAAGGAGATAATTTACCAAATATTTTAATCTAATTTTTCTCTCAATTTGGATTATTTGAAATGATTTTTAATTAGTGAATTAAAGGGAATTTAATTAAGGAAAGATAGTTATTTTCGTAAAACCACTTTTGACGTAACTTTTTCTCTCAAAGTTTCTTCAGCCAAACACTCTCTTTTGCATCAAAGATTTAAGGTAATGTTCTTGATTTCTTAAATTCTTTCTTTCTAATGGATTCTTCAATCTTGTTTTCCAAATTCTCATTGTTTTCCTTTATTTTTCAAGAGTAAAACCTCCAATTGAGAGGAAATTCAGTCATTAGAGGTAAGGTTCATTCTTCTCCTCTAATGAATGGTTTTTCACTAAAATTTCCAAGTATTTGATCATTGTTTAATGCTTTCTAATGAGTTTTAATGATTTAATTATGGAAATTTAGTTGAATCAAGGTTTGATTGGTGAGATTAAGTGATTTTCATTTTGGATCTATTTTGCTGAGTTTTTTGATTGGTTCTAATCATAATTTTGATGGTTAATAATGTTCATAAGTGACTTTTAACATTGGAATCTCAAAACTAAGTGAATCTATAATTTCCTAGGTTGTTAGTGTTGTGTTTTTGGTGAGTTATTGGTGTTTTGTGAATGTTGGAGGTATAAGGATGATGTTAGGTTGTTTTTGGATGTTAATTAAAGTTAATAGATGAATTAAACCTTTAGGTTTTGGCTGGGTAAAGTTTGGAAGGTGTTTGATGTTGACTCCGGTTGTTATAGAGGGGTTTTAGTTAGAGTTGTTGTGGATTAATGTTGCTGAGTCTTTGATTGAATTTAGATGCATTGAATCCTCTGTTTTTGTGTGGTTAAACCAGTGGTGGTTGATTCTCAAGCTTGTGTCACCGTTTCGGAAGCTTTGGAGGAGTAGTTCGCATTGACAGACGAGGTTTTGCGTAGTCGGTGTGTGAGAACATGGAATTCAGCTCTAAAATGGTTTAAAGGTTATATTGGGAGTTTAAATTAAGCTTGAAATGCTGGTTTAAACTCGGAAGTAAGTATGATGAGATTTCTCCATCGGTCGTGATTTGGCAAAATTGATTTTATACACTTGAGATTTCTCCCCCGATCGTGTAATTTTGAGTTATATGCAAATAAAGCTCTAGTGTCTATTGTTCCTTATCGCATGGCATCGAAAGAGTTGAAGGAGTTAAAGACGTAACTACTTTTTGTACGAGGTACAGGCATTACGAGTTTTTGGTGATGTCGTTTGACTTGACCAATGCAGTGGCTGTGTTCATGGATATGATAAATCGGGTATTCCATGAGTTTTTAGACCAATTTGTAGTCATGTTTATTGATGATATTCTTGTGTACTCTCGTACCAAGGAGGATCATGATAGACACTTACAAATTGTGCTTCAAGCATTGTTGGATAATTAGTTATATGCCAAGTTAAGCAAGTGTGAGTTTTGGCTTAGGGTGGTTGTCTTTCTTGGGCATGTGGTGTCAGCAAGGAATTTAGGTTGACTCGCACAAGATTGAGACGGTGATAGGTTGGAAGTCACCTAAGCCTGTGTCGGAGGTTCATAGTTTCCTTGGGTTGGTTGGTTATTACCGTCGATTTGTGGATGGTTTTTTTAGGATTGCTGCTCTTTTGACCAAGTTGTTGCAGAAGAACGTCCTCTTTGAGTAGACAGAGGAGAGACATCAGGCTTTTGAAAACTTGAAAGAGGCTTTTACACGAGCTCCAATCTTGATTCAACCTGAGTTGGGTAAGGAGTTTGTTGTTTATAGTGATGCATCATATGTAGGCTTGGGTTGTGTGTTGGTGCAAGGAGGAAAAGTTGTGGCTTATGTATCTAGACAGTTGAAGGTGCACGAGCGCAATTATCCTACACAAGATCTTGAGCTTGCTGCGGTTGTGTTTGCATTGAAGATTTGGAGGCATTATCTCTATGGTGAGAAGTGTGTTGTGTACACGGATCACAAGAGTTTGAAATACTTGATGATGCAAAAGGATTTGAATCCTAGGCAATGTAGATGGTTGGAGTTGCTTAAGGATTATGATTTGACAATTGAGTATCATCCAGGAAAGGCTAATGTTGTGGATGATGCCTTGAGTAGGAAGGTTGCAATGGAGTTGAAGGCGATGTTTGTGCGGTTAAGTGTGATGCGGGATGGAGGCTTGTTGGCCGAATCGCAAGTAAAGCCATCTTTGTCACAGTTGATTAAGGACAATCAACCTTTTGATGAGGTGTTGGTACCGCATGTTAAGGATATCATGGATGGAAATTTGATGGATTTTCACTTTAATGGTGATGGGGTGTTGTGTTTCAAATATCGGATGGTGGTGCCTAATGATGATGACTTGAGGTGTACCATTTTTACCGAAGCACATAGTAGTCTTTTGCTATGCATCCTAGTAGTACTAAGTTGTATCGAGGCTTAAAATAGGAGTACTATTGGGTTGGTTTGAAGAAGGATGTGGTTGATTTTGTTGCTAGATGTATGGTATGTCCGCATGTCAAGGCTGATCATTAGTTTCCTTCTGGGTTGTTGCAACTGTTGAGGATACCAAAATGGAAGTGGGGGAGAATCACCAAGGATTTTGTGTCTAGGCTGCCATTGACGCCAACTAAGAAGGATTCCATTTGGGTGATTGTTAATCAGTTTACGACGTGCACACATTTTGTGCATGTGCATACCATGTATACCTTGGATAAGTTGGTGGATCTGTATATTGATAAGATTGTGCGTTTGCACGGGGTACCCAAGTCCATAGTTTCGGATAGGGATCCACTGTTTACAGCAAGGTTTTAGGAGTGTTTGCATCAGGCTTTGGGTACACGACTAAATTTTAGTACTTCGTATTATCCTCAGACGGATGGTTAGTTTGAGCGTGTGATCCAGGTCTTGGAGGATATGTTGAGGCGTTACATCATTGAGTTCTAAGGAACTTGGGAGAAACAGTTGCCTTAGGTGGAGTTCTCTTATAACAATAGTTATCAGGCTAGTATACAGATGGCGCCATATGAGGCATTTATGGTAGGAAGTGTCGTACGTCTTTGTGTTTGGTTTAGGTTGGAGAAAAGCATGTTTCTATGCCAGATGGGTTGAAAGATACAAATAAGAAAGTGAATCTTATTTGTGATTGCTTGAAAGTGGCCACAGATTGTTAGAAATCCTGCGCGGATTTGAAAAGCGTAGGGAGATTGAGTATGCTATTAGTGATCGCGTGTTCTTGAAGGTGTCAACTTGGAAGAAGGTTATGCGGTTTGGGCGTAAGGGAAAGCTTAGTTCGAGATTTACTAGACCGTATGAGGTTGTGGAGCATGTAGGTCCTGTAGCATATCGTTTGAGGTTGCCTCTAGAGTTTGAGAAGATTCATGATGTGTTTCATGTGTCGATGCTATGGAAGTATTGGTCAAATCCATCGCATGTTATGCCGATGGAGGACATTGAGTTACAGTCGAATTTATCTTATGATGAGGAACCTGTTGAGATCCTTGATTCTAGCAGTAAGGTTCTTCGTGGCAAAATGATCGATCTTGTGAAGTTGTTGTGGTGACACCGTGGAGTTGAGGAGGCCACGGAGAGTAAGGTGAACATGATGAAATAATTTCCGCATTTATTTCCTTTAGGTAAATTTCGAGGATGAAATTTCTTAAGTGGGGGAGAGTTGTAACGCCCCGGTTTTGGGCCTAGGAGTTTCTAGGTTGATTAGACGGTCTAGTGGACCAAGATTAGAGATTCAAGTGAATTTGGGATAAAAACTGGAATAAATATTTTTGTATGAGAAAATATATGGGAAAAAATATCTTAAAATCATTATTTAATATATGGATATTTTTCGTAAAGTGAATTTTGAAAAATGGACTTTGGAAATTGGACATTTTGGCTATTGACCAAAATGTAAAGAGTGAAAAACTATTTTTAGTGAATATTTTGAAAAAAAGGTCAAATCTTAGAATCTTTAAGGAGATAATTTACCAAATGTTTTAATATGATTTTTCTCTCAATTTGGATTAGTTTAAATGATTTTTAATTAGTGAATTAAAGGGAATTTAACTAAGGAAAGATAGTTATTTTCGTAAAACCACTTTTGACGTAACTTTTCTCTCAAATTTTCTTCATCCAAACACTCTCTTTTGCATCAAAGATTTGAGGTAATGTTCTTGATTTCTTAAATTCTTGCTTTCTAATGGATTCTTCAATCTTGTTTTCTAAATTCTCATTGTTTTCCTTTATTTTTCAAGAGTAAAACATCCAATTAAGAGGAAATTCACTCATTAGAGGTAAGGTTCATTCTTCTCCTCTAATGAATGGTTCTTTACTAAAATTCTCAGGTATTTGATCCTTGTTTAATGTTTTCTAATGAGTTTTAATGATTTAATTATGGAAAATTGGTTGAATCAAGGTTTGATTGATGATATTAAGTGATTTTCATTTTGGATCTGTTTTGCTGAGTTTTTGATTGGTTCTAATCATAATTTTGATGGTTAATAATGTTAATAAGTGACTTTTAACATTGGAATCTCAAAACTAAGTGAATCTCTAATTTCCTAGGTTGTTAGTGTTGTGTTTTTGGTGAGTTATTAGTGTTTTGTGAATGCTGGAGGTATAAGGATGATGTTAGGTTGTTTTTGGATGTTAATTGAAGGTAATGGATGGATTAAACCTTTAGGTTTTGACTGGGTTAAGTTTGGAAGGTGTTTGATGTTGATTTTGGTTGTTGTGGAGGAGATTTGGTTAGAGTTGATGTGTATTAATGTTGTTGAGTCTTTGAATGCATTTAGATGCATTGAATCCTCTATTTTTGTGTGGTTAAATCAGGGGTGGTTGATCCTCAAGCTTGTGGCACCGTTTCAGAAGCTTTGGAGGAGTAGTTCGCATCGGCGGATGAGGTTTTACAGTGTCGATAAGTGAGAACATGGAAATCAACTTTGAAATTGTTTAAAGGTTATTTTGGGAGTTTAAATTTAACTTGAAATGCTAGTTTAAACTCGGAAGTAAGTATGATATGATTTCTCCCTCGGTCGTGCTTTGGCGAAATTGATTTTATGCACTTGTTTTTAAATTACATGGTACCTACTGTTAAGCATGTTTTGAGTATGTTTTATATTGATTTTTTATCATAAATTGATGATGGATGCATTGGAAAAATGGTCCATGTAAGTATGAGGAATATTTATAAATTCATGGTTTAATGTAATGGAAATGGTTTAAAATGTTATCGAATATAGTTGGTTGGCCATAGGACTGATTGTGCACTATAATATGTCACCTCGGGTGTTAAGGGGTTTATGTGTACCGAGTACTCCACCATAAGTACCCTAACGGTCGAGGGGTTATATGGTACCAAAAAATCCCGTTAGTGGATTATACATCTAACCGATGATTGTGTTGTGATGGTACCCGATTGTGATTGTACCTTAATTCCGGTTGAGATTGTATGAAGTGTTGAGAGGACACTTGTTGAATCCGTGTATCCCATGTAATATTTTGTAAAGTGGAACTTGGTCTATGGTCACTTGGAAGCCAATATAATTGATAATGTATCATGTTGATGGATTATGTTGTATAATGTTGGTTATACATGTTTACTCTTTAAGCCTTGCCTATGACTTGTTATGCATGGGAAAACTTAAATTGGGGGATTGCAAATGAGATTTTGTTGTTGATCCATGATACATGTTGCATATTGTTTAATATGTATATTTTTGGTAATGTTAAGTGCATGGTTTGTAAGGCATAATATTTTGAAAGATTTTTAATAAGATTTTCAAGTGGTTTTGATAACTGGTTTTAATTGCATTGATGATGGTTGTTTTTGAGCATTCCTCACTAAGCCTAATGTGCTTACGCTCTCTTTGTCCATCAATGTAGGGAATTAAAGGTTGGAGGCAGCGAGCAAGCAAAGGGGAATCCAAGGACTTGAACTATTTAAAAGTATGGTTTTTGAACTAGACTAGTAATAATAATGGCAATGGGGTTCATTGTTGTTTGGGAAGGTTATTTGCTAAACTCCTGTTATGTGAAAGTTTATATTGTTGTTGTGGAGTTGTGTGAGGCTTTATATGTTCGTTTTTGTTGCGGATTTACGTTTCGTGCGTTGGATGGATTGGTTTTTAGGAAGTATGCCTCTAGATTTATTATTGAAGTATGTTGCTATGATTTGATCTTGTTTCTTTGATATTTTGGCATGTTTTGATCTTTAGTTTAGTGGTGTACATGTTTATGGCTTGTTATAGCATGATTAAATCCTTGATTGTATGAAAACCAGCAAAATTAGACATTACAGGTCAGAGACGGTGCCTCATAGCGGTACAGGTAAGTTGAAAATAGGCTTGGGGATCGATACACGGGAGGCCGTATCGGTACGAGTTTTAGCTACTAGAATCCATGATTTTGAAAATGTGCTTGCGTACCGATACACCTTAGTTTATACCAGTACGACCCTGCTGGATTGAAGCCTCGTATCGGTACAAGTGGCCGCGTACCGATACCGACTGCCCTTAGTTCAGTTAAAGTGTAATCTAAGGTTTCTGATTCTTTCATTTTGGTCTATGATATTCGTGAATGCAATTGTATGATTTTGAATGATTGTTTTGAGCTGAAATTTGGCAAGCATGCATGTAATTTGATTAATTGAGGATTGGTAACCCATATTTTAACAAAGTCCTCGTAACTTTCCAGATTTGTAATTTGTTCCCTTAGTTGCAAATAGGCATAATTGGATGTCAATTCAACACCTGATTTAGTTAAGATTTCACCCACTGCCAGCATGCACACCTTAGGACATAATGTTGCATCTAGACTAGATAAAAAGAAAAAAATGGACCTAAGCTTAGCTAATCAATTCAGGTTTGTTTCGGTAAACCCAATGTAGCTCACTCGATTCGGTCGGGCGTCTAGACCGAGTTGAGGGGGTTACAATCCGCCCATGTGATGAGCTTATTAATTGGACTGCAAAATAACTTCCAGTAGTTTTTAAATCTCTTCCAGAGTAATTCACAAAACTAACCCTCTATTTTCGCCCGAAAACAGTAAAGGGTCTTTTAAGTAAGGATATATGCTAAAAGCATTCGGTTCCTAGTCATAAATGCATTTTTCTTCAATATTTAAACACCAAAAACACAAAAACAAAACAAAACAAGACCAAACATTTCATTTTTCTTTTCTTGTAAATATCGATATGTATTTCTGTTCTTTCCCTTTACAGATATCTAGATATCAATTGCATAAGTAATCTTGAGTCTGAATCGCAAGTGAATTTTGAGCAACCCTTGGGTCTAGAAGGATTTGAATACCTTGATGATGAGATTAAGGTTAATGTACAGAAGACTTGCTTCGATTGATGGAAAGCGAAGAAAAGTATATTATCTCTCACAAAAAGCAGCTAGAAATTGTGAATCTCAAAACTAAAGAAAAGAGATGCGGGGTAAAGATTGGCACTACCATTACCACCAAAACACGTCAGAGCTTAATCAAACTTTTGCAAGATTACAAAGACGTGTTTTCCTGGTCATACCAGGATATGCCTGGTCTATATACGAAAATCGTGGTACATCATTTACCCATAAGGCCAGAATGTCGACCCGTGCAACAAAAGCTACGAAGAATGAAGGCTGAAATACTGCTAAAAAAAGAGATGACGTGAAGAAGCAATACGACGCTGGATTTCTACAATAAGCCAGGTACCCTGAATGGGTGGCCAACATTGCCCCAGATCCGATGAATAATGGGAAAGTTTGCATGTGTGTTGATTATAGAGACCTCCACCGGGGGAGTCCTAAGGACAATTTTCCACTCCTACACATTGACACCTTGGTGGGCAATACAGTTGGCCACTCTCTATTTTCATTTATTGATGGTTTCTTGGGCTATAACCAAATCAAGATGTGTCCCAAAGACATGGAAAAAACCACATTCGTGACGCTGTGGGGAACCTTTTGCTACAAGGTGATGTCCTTCGGGCTGAAAAATGTTAGAGCTACTTATTAGAGAACCATGGTGAACCTGTTCCACAACATGATGCATCAATAAATCGAAGTATATGTGGATGACATGATCACCAAATCCTGAACAGAAGGGGATCACATCATGAATTTGGAGAAGCTCTTCAAAAGGTTGAGAAAATTTTAGCTGAAGCTCAACCCCACTAAATGCACCTTCAGAGTAACTTCGGGAAAACTCTTAGGCTTTGCTGTAAGCAAAAGAGGAATTGAAGTGGACCCTGATAAGGTAAAAGTGATCCAACAACTTTTTGGGAGGACTTAATAATATCGCTCGATTCATCTCCCAGTTGACAGAGAAGTACAACCCAGTGTTCAGACTGCTCAGAAAGAATAATCCTGGAGAATGGAATGAAAAATGTCAAGAAGCCTTTGAGCAAAATAAGAAGCAGTTGTCGAATCCACCAGTATTGGTGCCACCCGTTTTGGGAGGACCTCTAATTTTGTACCTGACCATGCACGAGAATTTAATGGGTTGTGTGCTAGGTTAACATGATGAGACGGGAAGAAAAGAAAGGGTGATCTATTATTTGTGCAAGAAATTCACAAAATTTGAATCGAGGTATCCATCGATTGAGATGATGTGTTATGCCCTGGTTTGGGCATCCAAGAGGCTCAGGCAATAATTGTTGTACCACACCACGTGGCTAATATCTAAACTTGGCCCTTTAAAATTCATGATGGAAGCACCAGCCCTATTAGGAAGGCTAGCACACTGCAAATGTTGTTAACAGAATTTTACATTCAATATGTCAGCCAAAAAGCTGTGAAAGGAAGTGTGATACTAGACTTTTTGGCAAGTCTTGCCTCTAAAGATTATGAAGCCTTGGATTTTTATTTTCCCGATGAGGATCTGATATGCATTACAACTGAAGGAGATGACCCAATCGATTCATGGGTCCTCAATTTTGATGGCTCTTCTAACGCCTTGGGTCACAAAATTGGGGCAGTCCTAGTCTCGCCAGATGGTGATCATCATCACTTTACTATCCGCCTAAAGTTTTTCTGCACCAACGATATGGCCAAATACGAAGCTTGTATTATGGGTTTACGAGCAGCCATAGAAAAGAAGATTAGGGTTCTGAGAGTCTTTGGAGATTCTGCCTTAGTCATTTATCAAATCCGCGGAGAATGGGAAAGGAAGGATTTGAAATTGATCGAGTATCAGAAGTTAGTCCTTGATGTTAATTAAAGAGTTCGAAGAAGTTACTTTTAAACACCTCCACAGGGAAGATAATTAGATGGCAGATGCCCTTGCCATGTTATCTGCAACATTTAAGGCGAGCAAAGGTGCTGGAATGATGCCCATCCAGATGAGAATTTCTTACTTGCCAGCGCATTGCTACGACATAGAAGAAGAAATAGATGGCCTCTTATGGTACTATGACATATTGAAATACATTAAGCTTCAGGAATATCCTCCTCAAGCAATCGAAAATGACAAGAGAACAATTCGGAGAATGGCTACGGGGTATGTTCTTGACAAAGAAACTTTGTACAAGAAAAGCCGATACCAAGTTTTACTAAGATGCGTAAACGCCAAAAAAGCCCAGTTGATTCTAAAAGAAGTCCACGAAGGAGTTTGTGCAACTCACCCTAGCGGGTTTACCATGACCAAGCGAATCATGCGACTCAGCTATTATTGGTCCACCATGGAGGGAGACTATTTGCTGTTATGGTCGAAGCGGATTCTTATGCAAACATCACCAGATCAACAGTTTGCAAATTCCTCAAGAACGAGATTATTTTTTTTATGGTCTACCCGAGAGTATTATCACCGACAATGCTTCAAATTTGAACGAAAAGATTATAACTGCAGTTTGTGACCAATTCCAGATCAAGCATCACAATTCGATAACTTATCGCCCAAAGATGGATTGAACAGTGGAGGCTGCCAACAAGAATATCAAGAAGATAGTCTCCAAGATGACTGACACTTACAAAGATTGGCATGAGAAGTTGCCATTTGCCCTATATGCCTACAAACTGTCGTCTGAACATCTATTAGGGCAATACTATTTTCCTTGGTCTACGGCATGGAAGTTGTATTTCCAATTGAAGTTGAGATCCCCCACTCTGCATTTTAATGGAAGTGGAATTAGAGGAAGCTGAATGGATTCAGGCTCGTTATGACCAACTGAATCTAATTGAAGAAAAGAGATTAAAGGTGATATGCCATGGCCAGATGTACCAGAAGAGGATGATGCAAGCCCATGATAAAAATGTTCGCTTGAGAGAATTCCATGAAGGAGACTTGGTGCTGAAAATAATGTTGCCAATTCAAAGGGATTCTCGTGAGAAATGGACACCCAATTGGGAAGGACCCTATGTGGTAACTAAAGCCTTCTCTAGAGGAGCTCTAATCTTACCCAAGATGGATGGGGATGGGCTACAAAACTCAGTAAATTTAGATTCGGTCAAGCGGTATTATGCCTGAAGAAAAAAAGAAAAAAAGAAAAAGGGAAAAAAGAGAGAAAAAATTGAAAGGATCAAAAAGTGAAAACCCGCAAAAGACACTTTAGATCCAAGAAAAAAAAGAATAAATAAATTAAGGATTGACTCGGAACGCTTTGGCCTGTGATTTATTCTTTGATCATATTACTTGCATAAGCATGAAATTTTGTGCATATGACAATATCAGACAGGGGAAATTATCCAAATTAAGGATTCCTTAGTCCTTCAAAGACATTTAAAGGGGAAATAAGCTTTACTGCAAAGATTCTCGTGCGAAGAACTTAAAAAGCGTTCATAAGAAGCCTTGAAAAACCGCTACCAATTAAGAAAAACAAGATTACCGATTGAATTTGAAGAAGCAAACCATATTTCTCGCCATCCTTAGAAAAAGTACATCATTTCGACGCATATTCATTCAGGCTCTCAAAGAACGGAACCTTTTATATTTTTCAGCAAACCTGCTTATCCGTTCAAGCATAAGGAGAATGGAACCCGTTTATCCATTCAGACGTAAGGAGAATAGAACCCGCTTATCCGTTCAGGCGTAAGGAGAATAGAACCCGCCTATCCGTTCAGGCGTAAGGAGAATGGAACCCGCCTATCCGTTCAGGCGTAAGGAGAATGGAACCTTACAGCTTGGCCAGATAAAATCAGTGCCTTTTGTTCTTTTCCTTATTCCCGTTTCACCGAAATGAGCAAAGAGGGGCAACTACAGTCACAAATTTTATCCACCTATTTATATACGATACAAAATCCCCAAAAGTATATAAAATACAAAACTCAAAAGAATCCATGTATAGTGGGCCCAATTAGGTCCCATGTGCGAAAAATCTAGTTTTTCTTGTGCAACACTCCTTTTATTCGAACCCCTACCAAGCCGCCACCACCATTGGCTACCACCGGCAACCACCAACCGCCGCCATGGCTACCACCAGCAACCATCGTGACTACCATCAGCCATCACAACCGCCGCCAGTGCCGCCACATCATCTCCTTTGATTGGCCATTAATTGGCTATAAAAGGCTAAGCATTCGCCCATTGTAAACACACACAGACAAGATTCATTCTTTGTAACACAGAAATTGAAGAGCAATACAAGCAATTTCTTTGAGGTATTTTACCCAAATACTATTTTTTAATTATTTTTATTTCTTCTTGGTCTTTTGGTTTCGAATAAGGAGAATGGGTACGGGCTTGTACTAATCCAAGTTTGTGGAGGGTCCTTCATCGTCAAAAGAGAGAGCTGGCACCACCACCGGAGAAAGAGCATCCGTAGCATGCTGTCGGCGACCAGTAGTGATCGACAACGAGCAGCGGCGGTATTCTGCCAGCCTGCAGTGACATGCGATCGACAGTGGCAACAATAGTGGAGGCATCGTTCAGCCCCGTACCCCGCGTCGATGAGTTCGCATTCCGATCAACTATTTGCGATCTTGTTTCTCTCTTTACTTTTAATTTAGTTTTTTAAATTTCTTATTTTATGTACTTAAATTTGTTTTGGGATTGTTCATGTTCGCTGCTTTCTTTAACTTGTTCATCACTAGGCAATGAAATTCAATAAAGATTAGGGTAATAGCTTTCTTAATAATTAATGTTTTATTTAATAAAAACTTACCAAATAACTTAAAATAAATACCTTTAAGTTTGTTTCCTTAATAAATAACCTAAATACTAGTACAATATACTTAATTAAATATTTAGGCCTAGATTCCTAAAATAATATACATCTTAATATAGATAACTTAAATATTCTTCACCTTACCTTAATTGTAGATAGTTGAATAAAATCCTTAGGTAAATCTTTTAAAAAAGGGTAAATAATCTATTAATCGTAAATAATGGTAAATAAAAACTAACTTGGCAATTCTTTAAGAAAGAGGTAAATAATTTTTTAATTGTAAAAAAAATTCTTTAAGTAATTGTTAGAAAACTAAATAATTCATCTTCTTTAAATGTAAATAATTAGATAGAGCCTTTTTGGATTAGTGTTTTTAAACACATGCTTTTAAGAATAATAATAAATATTGAACATTAAACTTACCCATAAAATTAATAAGGGCCAATAAAGCATCATTAAAAAAAGATTTATATTGCATCATGAAAAATGGGATATTTTCTCAATTAGTGCTAATTTGGTTTTCCCCTAGTCATTGGGGAACGGTCGAAACTCTTATGCGAGACTATATTTTCGAATTTTAAGGATTAATACCTTAATCCCCTTGCATCTAGATTGATTCGGATTTTCTCAGTTGTGAGCGAATTTGAGTCAATTTTAGAAATTTGTATTAATCCTCGCACGCATTCATTTGGGTTACAAGGAAAATATTAGTGAACAAGTAAGCGTCGTTCTGCGAGCGTTATGGGGTACTAATCTTTCCTCACACGTAACCGTGCCCCCAAACCCTCGATTTGGTTGGTTTTTGAGTTTTTGATCCGCCTAATACAATAAAAGTGAACGATGGCATTCCGTTATCACAAACATAACTTTACTCAGATATAATAACTTCTTTGTATTGAAGGACATGTTTGCCATCCATGATTCTTAATTCAAAATCAGAATATTGAATTAGACCCTTCCTCTCAAACGGATAATAATTGGCTTTAATTTAGTTGGTTTAAGTCCCTAATGATTTAGACTCGCGTCATTTAGTCGTTGATTCTACGGCCATTATAATTTAGTATTTGGGTTCAATGATTTTGTAATCTTTAGAGATTAGTGTTTCACTCGATTTGGCCAAGAGCAGGTTAAGGTTATTATTATTATTATTATTATTATTATTATTATTATAGGCTTAAAGGTTAAATTAGCCTTCAATAAAAAATAAAAAAAAAATCAATTAAGACTTTATAAAATTTTTGCACCTAATTAACAGTTATAGTTTAAATTATGATCAATTTAACCCTTTTACAACGTTAACGGTTAGGGTCATCAGACGGTCAAAAACGAAAGAAGGTTAATATCATATGTGGCGTGATATGTTGGCGAAGATGTGAAAAATTTCCTGACGTGTAAGAAAACTAAAAAACCTATGGATTTTTTTAATCATTTACCTTCTAATTTTCATTTATTTTTTTATCGTTTACCCTATGAAAAACCTAAAAAACAAACTCTCTTTCTAGAATATTCACATCGCTGGCCGTCACTCTCGTCACTGCCAACGGCGACCGTTTGACTCTGAATCACACTAGCAGCCTCGCCTTGGTCTTCTAAGCATGGTTCTTAGGTTAATTTCACTAGAATCCGCTTCAAATGCCATGAATACCATGTAGACCCGTTCAGCTTTTTTGCTACCGATCTCCCTCTTCACCATCTAATCAAAATGAGATCGAAATATGTCCTCCTTCTCGGCAAAAGATGGTTTCCTACAATTGGGACTCTGAATCACACTAGTAGCCTCGCCTTGGTCTCCTAAGCATGAATCTTAGGTCAATTTCACTAGAATCCACTTCAAATGCCATGAATACCATGTAGAACCGTTCAGCTTTCTTGCTACCGATCTCCCTCTTCACCATCTAATAAAAATGAGATCGAAATATGTTCTCCTTCTCGACAATAGATGGTTTCCTACTATTGGGATTCGTCATCCGACTACCAGAGCCGTCACAGATAAAAACCTGAAGGTAAAGTCATAGTTTTCCATTTTCTTCTTTTTCTCAATTTCTTTATCATTTTGATTTCTTTCGTTGTTTGTTGTTGGCTGTTGTGGATGCCTTTTGAACTGGTTCTGATTGTTGAGTAGGGTAGTTGAAAGGAATATTGATGATGGGGCTGTGGTTGTAGTCTACTGGAGTGGAGCATGGTCAGTAATGACTGGTGTGTCTCGATAGTAATTTAATGAAGATGTGTTTAGTGGCTTAAATGTTGAGAGATGTTGAGTTCATGGAGGCCTGTTGGTTTAAGGCTCAAGGGAAGTTGGTATTTGAATGGTAGAACAGGGGATGGTTCGATAGTTTGATTTTAGGTAGGATTGGGGGCTTTGTGTGGAGCTATAGTGGTAATGGGGTTATGGTGATTGTCAATGGTGGAAGGTGGCTCGGTATTGGGTCATCGTCGAGAGGCCTGACTACATGGTGTCGGCAAGAGCCATGGACGATTCAAAGTAAACCCAACTCTGAAACAACAAACTGAAGGTTAAATAAGAGTTTTTACATGTCAGCATCACCACACAAGACATTAACTTTCTTTCATCTTTGACAGACCCTAACGGTCAATACGGTTAACGTTATAGAAAAGATAAATTGGGTACAAAAATTACTTAAGAGTTTAAATAATTTTTTAATTTTACGTTAAAGGCTAATTTGATCTTTAAACTATTATTATATTATAACAATGCTAACTTTTGTGTTCTCTTTGTGTCACTTCTAAAAATACGTCACATCATTCATTGTTTTGAAAATTAAGGCAATATTGCTTTATATTATTATTAGAGTCCAAAATTGTTAGATTGCGATCATTTTGACTACTTGCAATAGGGTAACATCTATTGTAAAAATAATTCTTTTTGTAATTTGTTAAAATGTTTGAGACAATGTTGTTTTATTATGATATCAAAAGCGTAGTGTCCAAAATAGTCATGTTGCGATATCTTTGCTGTCCATTATAGAAGTATATCCTTTTCAAAAGAGAAATCGAGTGAATCATAATTTTGTTTTAATTTTTAAAAATCAACATTTTTTATTGTAAAGCAAATTCACTCTTTTGATTAAAATTCGTATTAATGAAGAGGATCACATTGTAAAGCTAAATTCATCCTAGCAACTTTGTTTTAAAAATCGTGATAATACTTAATTGTTAAAAATGATGTCAATCATGGATATTACGAGGGTGTTTTAACCTTTTCCACACGTAAGCGATTTATGAACTCAAATTTTACACTAGTTTGATAGACACGGACCTCCCAAATAATCATTTTGAAGAAGACCCCAATTTTTTTAATAGTAATTTTATGGGTATTCAATCATACTCAACTCAAAACGGTTGATAACGACTTTAATTTCTCTAAACATATTATTTTCAAGCCAAAATATTTTTTGAACCTTAAAAAGGTTTCGACAATGTCAAATTAGCCCATGAACTTATGAGTTGCTTTAAAAGTCCAAGGATCAATTTGGAAAAAGATTAAGGGTAATTTGGCGAACTCTAACAAGTTCAAGGGCTATTTTGTATTTTAAGTCTGAAAATAGATAAATGTATTTCGGCTATTCTTGATGTTTGCATCAGATTATTTTAAAATAAAGGGATAAAGTAAAAAAAAATGCTCCAATGTTTGATTGAATGGTCACTTTGGCCCATATTTTTTGCAGCAATTTAACCCTTAACGTTTCATTTTGGATCAAAATGGCACGGATGAAAACTATCAATCAACTAACAATAAATAGCTTAAAATGACAGGACAAACCTATATGACAGTGCATGCTGACATGGCAATATCATATAGACAAATGTGTTGACTTCAAAAAAATACTATATTAGTCAAATAATTCTATAAAATATAATTTTTTTTTCTGTTGACTTATCATTCTGTCAAGTCATTTCAATTTTTTTCCTGTCATTTTCTAGTAATTTTCATCCGCAGAGGGACCACTTTGACCCAAAATGAAACATTGATGGTTGACATGCTCCAGAGAAAAGAATATAGGCCAAAGTGACTATTCAGTCAAACGTTAAGGTATTTTTTGACTTTATGCCTAAAATCAAATCCAAATTAGTTGCCAAAGGTTTCAATAATTTAGTGACTAGTTTAGTTTCTTTCGATTAGAACTCTAGCGCCTCGTTTGGTACAACAGATGTAAAAGAGATGTATTGTATTAAATAACACTTGTATATTAAAAAGATAGATGAAATATAGTTGTTACTCTACCAAGATGTTTAGTTTTTGAAACTTGTGATAAAGTTAAAAGATAAGTGTTTTGTATGAATGTACCATTTACCCTTAAAACTCTAGCTTCATATTTTTCTTTGTTTTGACATTGATTAGTATATTATTTTTTAAACACATGATGTAAATACATAAAAAATAGTGAACGTATTGACAATAATAAAAATACGTGAAAAAAATAGTGAACGATTGACAATGATAAAAATACATAAAAAGTGAACGTATTTACAACGATGTAAATACGTGAATAAATAGCGAGCGTATTTACAACGATGTAAATACATGAAAAAACTAACGTATTTACAACAATGTAAATACGTGAAAAAATAGCGAACATATTTACAATGATGTAAATACCTGAAAAAATGGAGAACGTATTTACAATGATGTAAATACGGGGAAAAATAGTGAACGTATTTACAACGATGTAAATACGTAAAAAATAGTTAGCATATTTACAACAATGTATATACGTGCAAAATAGTACGAGGGTATAATTAGAAAATTAATTTAGAATCATCACAAATTAGTGTGTTAAATAAATACTACCTCCACCTCAGTGATAAATTTCATCCAACTTTTGTATTAAATAATACGACGTATTAAATCACCTCTATAAAACACTTGGTTATTTGTACCTTTCGTAATACAGACATGCTAAATAATATAACACGCCAATTACAAGCCAACTAAAGATGTCGCAAAATATCAAGTGACCTACTGTTATTGGGTAATTATGTAACTAATCCTCTTATTATAGAATATTTTTCGTCGATTTTTCTAATTATAAAAGATTACTATAAAATAATCATCCGACTTTAAAAATAACAAGTTGATACGTTGTCAATGCAAAGATCTGTTTATGAATCATGAAAGTGTTATTACATCATGTTCTTTGATTCCACGAAATTTCGGCCAAAACTGAATCCAAAAAAGTTAAACTTATTGTATTTGCTAGTTAATTTGAAGCATTCTAAAGTGTTTGAGTCCGAGCTTGAACGTATAAGGTTCTGTTCGTGTTCATTTATTTATTTTTAAAGGTGTTTATGTTCAGTTTGTATTTATTTAAATTTTCAATATCGTGTTCGTTTATTTATTTTTGAAGGTGTTCGTGTTTGTTTATTTAGCGTTCACTAACATGTTCGTTTAACGTTCACGAGCATGTTCATTTAATGTTCGCAAACATGTTCATGTAACATTCGCGAACATGTTCGTTTAACGTTCGTGAACATGTTTGTTTATAGCCAAAATGGTGAAATTAGACCACTAGTCCTTAATCTCCTTAGGCTTCTAAGTTTGAACTCCAAATTTACATTTTGTTCAATTTATTACCTATCTTCACCAATATTTAAAATCTAAAAAATAAAAGGAAAACGGGAACCAGCGTAAACATGCCGATAAACGAGCTTATAAACAAGTCAATAAATGAGCTTGTTCGTAAATATAAACAAACCAAACACACATATGTCCGTGTTCGTTCGTTTATTATACAAACATAAAAATTTTAGTCATACTTGTTTATTAAGTGTTGTGTGATTTAAGTGCAATGCAAAGTGTGCAAGTGTACACGTCGCAAGTAACAGTACAGATTAAGATCGTCTCTATAGGGATTGGTGAAACTTTGACTTTTAGCTTCTCGCACTAAAAAAGTATAAAATCGATAGTGATAGATGGTAATAATAAACAAGTAAAAATAAATTAAGTCTAAGAGAATGTAAATGAATGGAAGAGAAAACTGATTTGAGATATTAGGATGGGTTATTGAGGGTAATGGTGAAGTTGCCGGATAAGTTACTATAACACCCTCAACCCGGTTTAGAAAAAAATTGGAATCAAAGATGTCACTGCAAAGAAAATTTAGGAAACATGTAACCAAAAACTAAAACTTTCATAATCAATCAAGGCATGTTAACAAAATCCCTTTTTGTTAACTTTCGATTATTTATTTCCGCAAGAGTATTACACAATTATCATTTAGTATTATCAAATCTATAACCGACTTAAAACATAGCAATCCTTTACTTCTAATACAAACCCTTTATTTACATAACATCAACCATTTCATAAGACATGTAAGGACCAATGTACTTGAGCTACCAATCAAGATTACAAGCATCGCAGTAGACAAGAGTTCCAAATTACTTAATTACTAGGTTCTTTACGAAAGACTTTTCAACTTTATAAGAGTATTAGTAACTTTCACAGTCTTAAACCTGGTCCTTAGACTCAATTTTATAATACACATTTAAAGGAGAATATACAAAAACTTTAATGATATAAAAACTTATTTATTCGTCCTTCATTTCATATAATATGATTGTTTGTAACTAGTTTCTCTACACTATGATAACATTATCGAACTTCCAACAAGCATATTCATATGATAACTAAATAATAAATGATATAATAGCTTGTAACCATGGACCTATAAGCATTCAAATTCATTACATAAGGTAGGATTAATTCTTAATCATGATTTAATTTATTCGCCTATCAAAGGTTGTCATATAAGCCTTCAAGCACAACCTATCACAACCAACATGTAACCATGTTCAAACCTCTATTCAAATTCATATCTAGGACAACTTAGTCAATAAATGACCAATTGATCCATAACTAACATAACTTATCTACAAGCAATCGATCGAATAGACATACATATATGCCTTGTATCAAAGTATATCTATTTGTCAAGCATATTCGAAAATCAATTAGACATACATTGCTTGATATGCAAGTTATTATATTAATTCAATGATTTATCTTAGGACATTTTCTCATTGCATTTATAAACATTATATCATGCTAAGACTTCATGCAATCATTCAATTCTTGTTATCTGAACAATACATATACGTACATATATATATATATAATTCTTCAAATTCTTAACATTTTTCCATACAACAATTAACCATTCTAAAAGAGACTTATATCACACATAGAATTACACAAGTGGACCACAATCGAATTAAGAATCATTAAGGTGTTATCAAAGAAGATAATATATCAAAGTTAGTTGCTTAAAGGCCATTTACAATCCAAAGTCCATAAATCAAACAATAACTACGTAAGTTATAATTATGCTAATAAAAATGCAATACGCCACCATTCTAGGAGTTTCGAGGTAGAACCTATACAAACTACAAGGTCTTTATGGTGTGACTTGCAACCTTTCAACACGACCAAATCAAGGATAATCATATAACCTGCATATGCATGGAAATGAATGCATTAGGGTTATATAACCTAAGTGAGGTAGTGACATTAAAATAACAAAGCATAAAGCCAATGGTATTGAGTAGAAATTCAATGAGTACAAACATAAGTTAGCAATTGATACTTATATCTTAATCTTAACTTAACAAGGCTTTGTTTATTAGAAGCTTTATCAGAGTTCATAATCTTTCAAATCTTAATAGAATTTCTTTTAGAGTTTTTAACTGAGTTTCTTCGAATTTCTTATTGAACTTATCAAAGTTTATAAATTATCTTATTGAAGTCTTATCAAGGCTTATCGAAGTACTTATCAAAGCTTCCAGAGTTTTTATCCAATCTTATCAAAGTTCTTAACAAATTCTTACAAAGTTTATGTCTTTTAAAACGTTTGCCTTGGATCACTTTTGGCCATGGGTAGCATTGGTTCGTGTTTGACCGTATTGGTCTGTGTTACACATAGCTTAAATCACATAGCAATGGCTAGTGTCAGAACATAACAAACCTAACTTCTCATCTATCCAGCCAACTGTTGTCAATCTCTTTACTATCTCCCCCGTTACCTCCTACTGTCGCCAATATATCACATGAGTCGTAGCTCATAGACCGTAGTCCCTGAATTATGCCTCAGCATCATGCCAAAGTGTCCAAGGACTTCCATTGTTTAGGCAACTTAATGTTTTTAGCTTTGAGAATTAGGAGGGTATCTTATGTTATAAGTAACTTCTTTATTTCTTTTCATAGTATCTTATAACATGAGATGACCTTTTAGCTCCTTAGAGCTTAGAATTCATGAACTTATAACATTGAGATTGAATTCCTTTATTAGAATCTTATAGCATTATAGGTCAAAAGTTAGCTTCAGGCTTTATAACAAAGTATACATAATCTTCTATTATAAAACATAGCATAGCAAGGCACAAGATGCATATGTAACGCAAATATAACCAATAGGCTTATCAAAGATGCCATGCTATGAATGTATTCACGCATTGTGCTCTATGTGAGCCATATGCAGATGCACATGAATTAATCATAACATATCATAGAAACAAGATCAGGATGACGCCGTGTCACCCGAGACAAATGCAACTACTCTCACCTCTTACCCCAACATTACGGGATACCTGAATCCATAATCACTTCTAGCTTCCAAACAACTTATTTCTTCCACTCTTCCTTATCTCAATATGTACCTCAAATAGAATAACAAGTCACTAAGACCAATTCAAATCATTTATCAACAATCCAATTCCTCATATGTACATATATATATACTTACAAATCAGTCTAACATATATACACACAGTACATGCTCAGAACAGTCCCTAATACATTTATATACATGTAGAATAGTCCATACATTTGCATACATACTTATATACATCAAACAGCCCTTATCATATCTATATGCATTCAAAACCGTCTCTAAACTTTTAAAACAATCCTTATATAGTTCACAAAATAGTCCCTTGTCTTTAGATACTCAAAAACAGTCCACTAAGTTTTACATCAAGGCAGAACAGTCCAATACACTTGTACATATACGTATACATGTCAAAACAATCCAACATGCTTTCATATTACACAAAACAGTCCAATACACTTGTACATATACATATACATGTTAAAACAGTCTAACATGCTTTCATATTACACAAAACAGTCCAATACACTTGTACATATACATGTTAAAACAATACAACATGCTTTCATATTACACAAAACAGTCCCTTAATTTAAATTGCAAAACTGTCCATTTTATACATTCAAAACTATCCATAATTCATATATGTACATATACATATAACTAAAAACAGTCCACATGCTTTTCTAACATGCCAAAATAGTCCACATGCTTTTCTAACATGCCAAAACAGTCCATAATTCATATACATATATACATATAACTCAAAACAGTCCATATGCTTTTCATATATATTCAAAACTGTCCAATTATACATGTATACATATAAACACATCAAAAATCAGTCCACATGCTTTCATATGTATTCAAATCTGTCCAATTATGCACGTATACATATAAACACATCAAAAACAGTCCATAATATGTTCATTTATATACAAAGCAATCCAACTACTTATATATACTTCCATACATGCTCAAATCGGTCCATTTTAAACTCAAAATTAGTTCATAATTATTTACAAACAAATCCCCTGTTTTAAATTACTTAAAACAGTCCCGAATTCAAGCTATAAAACAGCCCCTAAACTGTTTTACAAACAGTCCAAATTAGTTTCCAAATCCTACATAACAGTCCCAATTCACTTATATTCTTGTTTATACATGTTTAAACGGTCCATTGGCATTTAAATCTATAGCTAAACAACCCCAATTAAATTTTTACAAGCAATGATTCCCAATTCATGTTCAAGCATCAAATTCACCATCAATTTAGGGCCTGTTCGAATGGTTTCTAAATACCTCATTCTTGTTCCCTTAAGCATCACAATTACATAACTACGAAATACACCAAATTTGTATAGTTTCAATCTAATTTCTCTAACATTCCTTTGATACATGTATACATCTCTACAATTAAGCAAAAATTTTCACTTGAATGTGAAGAAAGAACAAGATTATCTTCTCCTAAGACTCCTTTCGAAATCAAGTCCAACAATTTAGCTATTATAAACCAAGGATTGCAAGCTTTCTCTCACTCTTATCTCTCTAGTTCAGCTATGGTAATGGATAAAGGAAAAAGATTATGAACAATTTATGTTCATCCTTCCATTCCTCACAAATGCCGTGAGTCACTCCCCTTCCCCCACACTTGCCTTGTCCTTCATTGGACAAGTGTACAAGTCCCCCAAATTAATGAACTTCTTCATGCAATCATCAAGTCCTCTCATGGGTTCTTTTAAGTCTTTAAAATATGACTTTCTACTTGATTATGATTCCAATTTGGTCCTAATACTCTTGATTGATTATTCTAAGAAACATTTCAATCAATTCGAGTCATATTCGAATTAATATAAAAAATTTCAAGTCATATTTTAGGGTATTATAGTTGTTGTGGCAATTAATTATTGTATCGATGTTCGACAGTGTTCTTCAATGCCTTCGAATTATATATCCCTAACCGAAGAACTGATGATTGTGCAAGTCTTGGTGATACATCCCTGCGTTAACCTTAGGTGGACATCATCGATCAATGCACTCTTCTTAGTCACTAAAATTCACTCCTTATCCCTTAGGCGAATTAGCTTCCACCAACGACTGTTTAAATGGAAACCGTATCTAATCGTTTCATGAATCTAAATCTCCGAGTATAGATAAATAGATTCATCTAAGTCACTTGGAATTAAATAACGAACCAAGAATGGCTAAACAACGATATAATGAATTAAAAACCAAAAACTAATCATCCGATCACAAACACCGTAAACCCAATAAACCAAGCTACTTTAATTTAGTTCATGGTTGGGTTGAAAGAAATCAAAAAGAAATAAAACCCAAACATCATGTATTCAAAAGATAGAAGAAATAAAAAATTGGAGAAGATGAACTCCTCCACAATCCGATCCTCCCTCTTCACGATCTCGCCCAAGCTCCGATCTCTCTCTTTCAATCCATTGCTGATATTGAAGTTGTGATGCATTTATATAGAGGTAGCAATCTCCATTTGAATTTCGAATTAGAGGAGATAATCTCTCTATCTTTATCTCCAATAGCTTTGAATTTGAATTTGAGCTCTATCCTATGCGATAAAAATAAGGATAAGGATAATGGATAATTTTTAAAAATTCTGCATTTATCCTTAAATTGCCGTGACAACGCTTGGCAATCAGCTTGGCAATTCGTACCTGCACAAAAGAAAGTAAAATAATAGATATTTCTCCAAAAAAATAGCTAAATGCAAAGCCAAGCCCAATAAATAGAAGGATAATGAATTTATGCATAAAATACTACAAATGCAACTAAATGGACCTAAGTCTAAATAATAATATGAGTAAAAGGGTATAAAATATAATACTTTTTTCACACTTACACACCCCTAAACTTGAACTATTTCTTGTCCTCAAGCAATGCAAAAACTAAGAATTACCTGCTAAGGCGTTTACCATAAAACATGCTTCAAACTTGACTTCAATCTTCAGAATCATGGCAACAAAGAATCAATTACCTTTCGATCCTTGAAAAGCATAGAAAGTTACTCAAAATCAAACTACAATGCTGGTGAAAATGTGTGTGTAGAGTTGTGTACAAGTCAATCAACAGGATTCCAGCAAACCTCAATTTTTATTAGATTGTCGAGGTACTATATTCAGCTAGAACCAGTTAGGTACCACTAGAAAATTATTTCTTATCCATTTTTTCAGCTAGAGCCAGATGGGAACCTCTAGCAATTTTCAATATTTTAATACTATAGAGCCAGATGTGCACCTTTAGTTATCAATTATCATTATTCATTTTTTTGGGCTAGAGCCAGATTGACACCTCTAACATAGTTTTTTTTTTTTAATTACCTAGCGTTTACTAGGCCTCCCTCGATCAATAAGTCACAACAATGTGAATCAAAATAACATCATAGCAAAATTGCAAGTTAATACCATGCCAATTATAAAATCTATGTTTTTCTCATCTAAGTGTAGTGGCAATTATCTCATCATAGGATATCACAATAGGTTTTGGTAGTTTAACACGCAATTGTCATGACAAGTAATATATGCGAACTAACATGATACAAACAAAAATTAAAACAAAACAAACCCCCAAACTCGAGAGAAGCATTGTCCCCAATGCATGCAAACCAAAAACATAAAAAATGAAATGCAAATGAGTTAATCGAAGAGGTCATCACCTCGAATTCGTAAGTCCTTTTTGTCGTTTACTGCCCCGCCTTGGTTTCTATCGTGAAGTTGGTGCAGGGTTATAAACCTCAATTTCCTCGACTTCCTCAACCGGTTCACCCTTCTTCTCAGCTTCCTCTTGTGGTAAAGCTTTATGCTTCGAAGCTGTTTTTGATGGCGCAGCCAGAGGTGGTGTCATTAGAATCTAAAAAAATCATGACAAAATTCAGTACGTTATGGCTCATGAACTGGTTTCTTAAATTTGCATGATGCAGTGTTGCTACGGCAATATCACTTGTAGCTGGCCCAACATCAGTTTTCGGGGCAAGTAACTCGGGAGGACAAACCGAAAAGGGCATGATTATCTTGGGATTAAGCTCCAGAATGGCATTTTCAAGGGAAATATCTATATTCTTCATATAAAGATAGATCAGTTGTTGCTTGGCTTCCCATAGCTCGAATTTTTGTAGCAATGGATACAGAAGATCTGCTAGCACCTGCGGCGATGCCGCGACATTTGCACTTGCCGTGGCAGGTTTGGTAGCATGTTCTCCCTTCGTTTCTATAAGCAATCATGTCTGTCCTTCTTGCATCATCTTCATATAATGGCTCTTGGACCAACCTTCCTTCAAATAAAACATCTCGTCTGTTGCATCTTATGACACCCTCACCGCCTTGCAAAGAGCCGTGATCAAATTGGGGAAATATAGCACGCCCACATATTTTTTGCTGCATGCATAGATTTCATCAACAATTAGACGAAAAATATTAATAGTACGCTTATGCAAAATAGAATATACCAAAAGTAAATGAGAAGAGGAAATTGTGGTATTGTGCGTAGTCGGCATCAAACGAGTTTTGACAATGTTATACCCCAACTTTACCTTAGGTTAAGCAAAACCTGATTCATTGTTCCCTTCATATTCCCGTCATTCCATGCAGCTCCTTTGATAGTGAGGTCCAGGAAGACCTTCTCCAATTTGTCTAGGGTTATATTCTCGGCAAACTCTTCATGTTCATCATTCTCCACAAATACCCCATAGCGAGCGTTAATAGCGTTTGCGTCAAGAAAAATAGCCCTGCCACGTACCAAAACCAAATGATTATTAGGGTCCGAAACATGAGTATAAAATTATCTTACTCATGAACAATTGATTTCTCCCAGTTGTTCGCAAAAGATAGCCCATTGGTGGCTGTCAACATTCTCAAACACGTATTGCTCAAGACCAAAGTTAGTTCTCTACATGTCGAATGCAAAGCCTTTCTCTTCCCACACTTTGCAGGTGGCAAACTTTATCTTGTACTTCGACACGGTGGCTAGTGTGGCGGAATGATAGACGGATGGTAGAGTGACGACCTTGGATGATCTGGCTCCGAGCGTGGATTTCTTGGCCATGGTGTTTGGTTTGAACAAGAATGAAAAATAAGGAAACAAAAAAACTCAAGAGTTTCAAGAAAATGGTGAAAAGGTGAAAGAAAAAGATGAAGGAGATAGGTATTTATTGTGATTTAAAGGTGGAGTGAAAGGTTGGTGATGAGGATGAAGGGTGGATTGATGCCAATGGGTAGGGGTGTGAATAATTAACCGTAACCGCTAACCCTAACCGTTAACCGATATAACCGTTACATTTTATAGGTTAATTAACTAAACTATTAAAGTTAAACTGTTTCAGTTAACCAAACCGCTAAAAATAATGGTTAATGGTTATGGTTACGAATTTTGACTAATGGTTAACCTATAGGTTAACCAGTATTAAATCATATATATATTTATTTTAATATAAAATAATTTTAAAAAAATCAATTCACAAATACAATACATGTCCTCCTTTTTAATTCTAAACTCTATTTCTAAAGTTATCGAACTTTGATGGTGTATTGCTATAATGTTATGTGTTGCAAACTTTTGAAACTTTAAACTTTAAAATTTTATGAAGCTTGTGTGTTTTGTTATGTTTTGAAACTTTATAGTAGGTAAGTATTTTTTATTATGGAGTAAGTGATTAAAATATCTTTATTTAAATACTTTTTATGAATATTTTAATATAATATTTATCGAAGAGATAATTAAATTATTTTCTAAAAAATAGTGAACATGTGAGAAAAAATTTAATAGGTTACAGGTTAACCTATAACCGAACCGTTGGTTACCTCGCCTTAACGGTTAACTGCTGACAATTAACTATTTCGTAACGATTAGATTACGGTTAGCAAAATTGAATAACCACTATAACAGTTAACTGACTGCTTAGGCTAAACGGAACGATTAACCTACCATGAACACCCCTGCCAATGGGTGAAAAAGAAAATAATGATGGATGTAAGAGGGATGTGATGTGCGGCTAGGGTAAAGTAGAAAGGAGGGGGAAAAATTTAGGTGAAAATTTTCAAAAAGAATTTAAATACCTAATAACCCGTCGGCTCCTTATCTCCTTCAGAGATAAAATTTCATTTAAATGAAATTCTATCTATTAAGCTTAATTTTCATTCCTTTCAAAAATCAAAATAAAAAGTAAAAGGATGAAGATTAAATAAAGTGATAAAATAAAGGAAAATAAATAAAGAAAAAGATAAAGACTAAATAAAAAGAAAAAGAAAAGGATAAAAACAAAAATAAAATGAAAGATAAAAATTAAATAACAGAAAAAAATAAAATTAAAAACATTTAGAATGAGCATTTTCATGCATATTATGAGGATACTAGTCTTTTACCGCGCTCGACATGTGCACCAACGTACTGCATCAATCTCTTTCCATTGACTTTAAACTCGCGTCCATTCGTAGTTGATTTGATCACAACAACCTATAAGAATAGGGTTTAACTACTTCGAATGGCCTGGATCATCTTGACTTCAGTTTGCCCGAAAAAAGTTTAAGTCTAGATTTATATAGAAGCACCAGTTGTCCTGGCAAGAAGTACCACGACAATAGCTTTTTTTTTCATGCCTTCATTTAGTTTTCTCTTTGTAGAGCTTGTCATTGTCATAAACTACTACACGAAATTTTTCCATCTCATTCAAGACCAGCAAGCGCTTTTGTCCTATTTTCTTCCAATCTATGTTCATTGTCTTGATCGCCTAGTAGGCCATATGCTCGATCTCCACCGGAAGGTGACAAGTCTTGCCTTAGACAAGTCTATAAGAAGACATGCCTAAGGGCGTTTTAAATGTTGTTTTGTAGGCCCAAAGTGTGTCATTAATTCTCGCAAACCAATCCTTCCATGAAGAATTGACAACTTTCTCTAGGATGATCTTCAACTCTCGGTTAAAAATCTCAGCTTGTTTGTTCGTCTGCGAGTGATATGTCGTGGCAATTTTGTGAGTCACTCCAAAGCGTAAAAACATCTTGACAATTAGCTTATTGTGAAAATGTTTTATCTCATCGCTGATAATTGCCCTCGACATTCCGAACCGTGTAAATATGTTTTGGATAAACTACTGCAATTGTCACTTATGTTTTTACTGAGTACAGTTTTAGTCACCGATTTTCAATTTTGATTGAAAAGGTCACTTACATTTTCGATCTGTAAACTTTTGATCACTGAGACGTTTATTACCGTTAAATGTTAACGGCTTGCTGATCTGGCACAATAAAAATGACAAATTACCTAGATAGTCCTTTAACTATTATTTCACTCATATTTTGACCATCGAAATAAAATCAATTTGTATGATTACACATTTAATCCTTCATATTTACAATTTTTTTCTTTATTCTCCCTTCCACCTTATTTCATATTCTTCTTCATCTAACCCAATCCTTAATTTTCTACTATATTAATCCCCAGGATAGATCACGTGATAAAATAATTAACTTTAAAATATTCAAAACCAAAAGCAAAAATCAACGCTAACCTGTAGATAGTTTGGAAATTTTAGAGGGAACACCTGGGTGGCCTTGCTTTCGATCAACAGGTTCTTTGACAGGATTTAGCTTTTCCTCTTCCTTTGAATCGAAACAAGGAAAACAACTCATTCCCTCGAAAATCAACCGAAACCCAAAATTATATATATCAGATTTACAATCAAAACCAGAAAAAAAGGAGATTAATCAGCGTTCCATATACGGTCCTTAGTCCATTTCGATTCCAGCAGAGGGCATATCTCATTCAATCTACTGTTAAATTTGTTTATTTTTTATTGATTGTGTTTTAGTTCGATTAATATAATAATTAATGAAAAATATTTGATATAGTGCCTGTATAAATTTGACTGTAAACAATATATTTATGTTAGGGGTTAGAGTTTAGGATTAAAGATTTAAAATTTAGGGTTTATGATTCAAGAGTTCAACGTTAAGGATTTATGTTTTAGATTTTAAAGGTTAGAAAGGCATGCTTGTATACAAAATTACATTGTCTATGCATTAAATATAAACTCATAATTAATAGTATAACAATATTAGAGACTTTAACTATACTTGAATATAATTAACGAGTTTATTCAATTAAGTCGAATGAATTTATCGATTGTTATGAAATGGACATGTCTAGAAACTAATAATCAAATATGATGGCAAATAATTAAAAATGGTTAATGAACAAATGGATGGTCATGTTAAATAAAAATATAGAAAACGATAAATTGAATATTGCTCAATTGATATTGTTGTTGTCGTGTTGATATAATATTTCAAAAGAGGAAGAAGAATATGGTAGAAAATTAATATAGTAAAAAAAATAAGCATTGAGTTAGATGAAGAATAATATGAAAGATGGTAGATGGGAGAAAAAATAAAAAAATTGTAAATGTGGAGGATTAAATGTGTAATTATACAAATTGTTTTTCTTTCGGTGGTCAAAATAGGAGCGAAGTAATAGTTTAGAGACTAATTAGGTAATTTATCCTGCTTATTATTGTGTCAGATCAGCAAGCCGTTAACGTTTAACGACAACTAACGTCTCAGTGACCAAACATTTACATGTCGAAACCGTAAGTGACCTTATCGGTCGAATTTAAAAATCAATGACCAAAACTATACTCAACGAAAACATAAGTGACCATTGTAGTAGTTTACCCATATGTTTTTCTGCAAGAATCGTTGTATGGTCTTTGAATCATTTATGAGAACTGCAGCTGCCTCAACCCATTTGGACACGTAGTCTACGACAAGTAAGATGTATAGATTGTCGAAGGACGATGTGAAGGGTCCCATGAAATCGATGCCCCATACATCGAATAGCTCTACCTCCAGGATGTTCTGCAATGGAATCTCATGCCACCTTGAGATTTTCATTGTTTTCTGGCATCGATCACCTCTTGTAGAATTCATGGGCGTCTTTATAAAAAGTGGAACAATAAAAGCCTGATTGCAGGACTTTGGTCGTTGTGCGGGTACCTCCAAAATGGCATTGTAAAAGCACATTTTATTGTTCTTCATCGGGAACACACCTTCGTATGACCTGATCTGCACATTGTTTAAACAAAAGAGGCTCATCCCAAAAATAATGCTTAGCTTCATGTATGAACCACTTATTTCCCTAATAAGTAAGGCCATAAGGTAAAATACCGGTCACAAGAAAATTCACTATATCAAAATTGTTGTCACTGAATTTTCGCCTAACTTTTTGTTTTTACTTTCATTTTATTTATTGTATTATAAATATGTCATTTTTGGTTTAGTAGTATTGTAGTGGTATCATACATTTTTGTTAATATAATTAGTGTAGTATAGTTAGTATAACTGTTAGTGTAAATGGTTGGTATAAAACCCAAAATATAAAAATATACAACCCATTTATATTTATAAATGTCCATTACAAATATATATACAAAGGGTCCAATATACAAAGGCCTGATCGACCCAACTAAAGAATGCCCTAATCTCGTTCTTCTAGTTATGTGCAGCTGAAGCAGGACTGTTGGATTAATCTTGATCCAACGACGTGGATCACGCTTTCAAGGAGTTATAACGCCGCACCATTCATGACCGTTAGATCAAGTCACGATCTAACGGGCCAGACCGCTCCAGAGTAAGGCACGCGGATCACCACTTACGTGTGGCAGCCACATGCGCGATGTTTCAACTCTGGTCGTTCATTTCATCTTGTCCTACGAGCACTCGAGCTGCTTCCACACTATTTTCGCCATGAACCGCTCTACGCCGGTGCGAGTTGTAGTCACTAGAAATATAAAAAAGAGGAACAAGTGTTAAATCCCTAAAATATAGCACAAGCTAATCCCTAAATCAAAGCTGAGGCAAGAATCAAGCTAAATCGGATTCAAAATAGAGGCAAATCGCAAGTCAAAAGCAAATCGGCTTAAAATCAGAGCCAAAACAGAAGCATTATAGATGATTTCTAGGGATTTAAGCTTAAAATGCAAGCATTTTTGAACCTATAAATAACACTGTAATTCTTTGTAACACAACACAAGAATCATATGAAACATACACAGTTCATACAAAATATACAAGTAGCATTGGGTTTCTATAGGTTGTAAGCAAGAAAGCAGTTGTAATCAAGTATTCATCAGGGAAACAAAGCTCATTTTCTGGTAATTTTCTTCTCTATGTTTCAAGTTTTAAAGTAAAGAAAAGTGGATAACATTTTTTACCTCCGTTTTGAATAGCATCGCCGTGAATTTGGTTTCGATGTAGCTCTGACAATAAAAAAATACGATTTTAGGGTCACCAGAATCTGGGAAATTAGGGTTTTTCTGGAAAATTTCGCTGCCGGCATGGCGGATGTTCATCGTGTTCTTCATTTCATGATAATGGCTATATATACCAACCCGTTAGACCGATCCATACCCGGCTATAACCTGCGCCTTACTTTCCTGGGTCTTGTACCGTGACCCTCTTGTTTTTAATCTTTTCAATTTCGTCATTTTTCTTCTAAATTGACCACCAGATTTCACTATTATTTCAAATTTAACTATCACATTTTGCTTTATTTCAATTCAATCCCCAATTTTGATTTTCTATTTTAAAATAAAAACAAAACATCCCTTTTCTTTATTTTAAAATTTAGCAATTATTTATTTTAACTTAAGTATTTCTATATGTCTTTTATGTAAATATGTGTATTTAAAACCATAGGATTAGGGTCTTTAAAAGCTTAGAGTAGAGATATGTGTGTAGAAATATTTTCCTCACAATTTTAATAAAATACACTTAATTTTATTATGTCTTTAATAGTTAAAATGAACATAGACTATTATTTTAGAGTTTAATCACTAATTAGGTTTTAATTAAAAGACTTTAACACACTTAATTTTCTTGTTGATTTGTTAAAAAGTGAAAACTTAGTTAATGCGATGTCTTATCAAACCAGAATGACGGGTTAGCGCCAGGAGTGTTGGTGGTGATTGAAGTTCATTTCCCGGGCGATAAGGCCGTTAAAATAGATTTATATTCACCAAGCGGATGAATAAATCGATATCTTATGAACGTGCAAATTCCAATTTTCAGAACACTTTTTTGAAATTAATTAGGTACCATTTTTTGGGCATTATGGGGGTGCTAATCCTTTCCCACACGTAATCGACCCCCGAACCTGTTTTCTCTTATTTTCATGGACCAAAATTGTTGTTTTGATAAATAAAACGTTTTAATAAAATAACCCTTGTTTTAAAAGTGATCCAATCACACTTTCTTTAAAAACATTGGTGGCGACTCTGTGTTTTCTTAAGTTTTCCAAATAAAGTCGAGACCCCTAAAAAGGGTTGTGACAGCTTGGCGACTCCGCTGGGGACATTTTTGTTTTTACAAAAAAAGGGTTAGGCCACAATTTGTTTTCAAAAATGTTTTTTTAAAAAGGAATTTGCAAGTTTACAATGGTTTCAATCTATTTTTCCGCTTAATGATTGTAATTCTATTTTACACATTTTAAAATTGTTGCAAAAAGCTCCATACCCAAGCTTCGTCCCGTTTGTTAAGTGAAAGGAAAATGCTTTGCTCATGTCAGAATATTGATTCTCCGTATGAGCCTAGCAAGTACCTTCGGGACTCATATGCCTCATGTCTTCGTAAGGATAATGATCGTTCGAGAAGACATAGGAAGTGAGTCCTCCTGAGTTGAACTTGGTTCGTTTGAAGCATATAATGGGTAAGAACCAAGGGCCTTGCTACCCTTAGTAGGGGACAATGAAGATAGCTCGGGTACCTTTTAGGGCCTAACCAAGTTTGAGAATCTAGAGCCTACCCCAATAGAGCCATGCGGGAAACCTAGGGTTTTGAGCCTGGTCAAAATTGTTGCAAATAATCCATGGAGACATGTCCTGAGGTGTTAGAATGTGCTACCCAGAATTCTTCATGAAATTATTTTGGTCTCTTTGTGTTTTCTTAATTATAATAATTTTCCTTCTCGTTTTGCTATTTTACATATTCATCAATGCAACATTATTCCATATCAGATGGGGTTGATTCTAAAAAATATTTGCTCAACTTTGAAAAGCTCTCGTCATGGATGGAAGGATCCTGAAAAGTGAAGATGAGAATGCAAAGGTGCGACATTGGTCTGAGGTAAACCAACGAACACTTGGGGACAGTCTACCAGCCGATCATGAGATAGAGACTTCAAAATATGCCCACATCAGTATCAAATAGAATAACATGCAAGAGCCGTGGGAAATTTGGGAGCATTGTGATTACGAGACTAAGCAGTTGTTCTATGAAGTCTACGGTGATATAGCATATCTCTTTCATGTGAAGGTAGACAAGTCATTTCTCAAAGCCCTGGTTCAGTTCTGGAATCCCGTGTATTGCTGTTTCACTTTCAATGGAGAGGATATGATGCCCACGTTTGAAGAATACTTGGCTCTATTCAACTTGCGCAAGGTGAATAAGAACTGGGTCTATGCCAAACCTCCTAAAAACAAGAACCCACACTCAAGGCTCCAAGCTCTCGCCGGTATGAGTGATGGTTGGGTCAAGGGGTTGATACGAAAGAGAGGATGCAGCTTTAATTTTCCTTGGTCAAGCATCAGAAATATAATTTCAATCCAACCCGAAAAAGAGAAGAGAGTTGACCTCCTAGCCATTTCCATCTATGGTTTAGTCATATTTCCAACAGCTTTAGGGAACATTGATGTGGCATTGCTTGATTTCTTTGAGCAGTTGAAAAGAGGAGTCAACCCAGTGCCGGCTGTACTTGCTGAAACCTTTATTTCCCTTAATGCTTGTCGAAAAGTTGAAGGCGTCCGTTTTGGAGGGTGTGCTCTGCTTCTACAAGTTTAGGCTCTTAGTCACTTCTGGAAGTGCCCAACATTGGCTCTATCAAATGTTTTTTCTCTAAATTTTCTCCTCTTCGAGAGTTTTTGGCGAAGGAATGGCCCGTCGTTAAGAAAAGTAAGTGGATTGAAATTTTCAAAGACTGCCGCAACGAAGACATCAGATGGAGGGTTCCTTGGATGGGTCACACTAAGCTATTGTACAATTGTGGGGATTTCAACTTCCTGATGTTGCTAGGTCTTTGGGGAGGAATTGGATGCGCTCCTTTGATGGTATCTCGTTAGTTCAGGTCTCGACAGTTCATCCCATTCACTATTAGTCTTATCTCATCAGAATTCGAGTTCCAAGGAAAGTTCAGACAGAAGGTTTAGACGATCAATGATGCATGGACTCATTGTTATCATATGGAGATAGAGTCTGATAAATATTGCATGTATACCCCATATTATGATATTTGGAGGCATACAAGAGTGAATGACACAGTCATGGCACATACACCCGGACATGCCAAGTCTTTAGAGGAGCACTTGAAGATAGTTCCTATAGAAGCTGGCAACCTAAAAGAAAAACTGAGAAGGGCCAAGTTAGAGACACAAGCCCTACGAGAGCAAAACCAACAGGACATGTTTGATTTTGGCCTTGACATAGAAAAGTATAAAGGAGAGACAAAGTGAGTGATAAAGCTATATGAAGACTTAGAGAGGAAGTTTGAAATTCAAAGGGTTGATTTCCTCAAGTTTCAGACTACTGTTCGAAATGTTGATCTAAGAAAAACCCTAGAATAGTGGAAACAAGAAATCGAGCATGCCATGGGAAAAGAGAAAGGACATGGAAGGTGGGAAGTTGAGAAGTACAGACGGGCCCTTACTGAAGAAAAAAAGAAGGGTAAGCTGGCAACTAAAAATGGAAATGGCAAACGGGTTCTTGAAAAAGAGAGAGAAAGTATGGCTGCATGGAAAAGGAAGGCCCACTACAACAAGATCCATTTATTTGAGTTACATACATGATATGACAAGACTAGTGAGAAACTGAAGCAAAGCCAGGCTTGTGTTGCTGAGTTGCAAGCCAAGGTTGAGGATTTGAACCGTTCGTTGCATGAATTTCAGAACTATCACACTTACACAAAACTCCAGGCCAGCCTAAATGAGAATGACTCCCTGAGAGAGCAAGTGGAAGAAATGGATAATATCATTCAAGAGTACAAAACTAAGATCTTGGTCCTTTAAGATATAGCTGGTGGAGGAAACGATTACTGGTTCACCCGTCTTAGAGATAATGCCAGAAGATTCCAAGAACGGGTTGAGTTTGACAGGATTGTCATGACTCAAGTTTAGGATGTGGCTCGACATGTGACTATGTTAGCCACAGAAGCTGCAGCCCTTCGTCAGTACATCAAACCAGCATGGGAGGTTGGACCAAGACTTATGTGGCTTAATGAAGAAATCAAGGAATTAGGAGTTTGTACAGAAAAGTATTTGTAATAAAATTTGATGTAATAAGGACCTTTTCATATTCAATAAAGAGCTGTTTCTTGAGCAAATATTTCATAGAATTGATAACTCTTTGCTTACATTCATGCATTTGCATTGCATCCTTTTTGTTTGCTGCTTTACTTTGCATTTGTGTGTTTACATCTGCGCATGCATCCATGACATAATAAGAGTCAAACTTAAATAAAAATATGATAGAAATTCAAAATAGCAAAAACAACTCACAAGTACGGTACCCGATCTCAAGCCAGAGCAATGGAAGATAGAGTGGTGGCCTTGGAAACTAGTCACAAAAGTACCCAGGACAGGCTAGACAAGTTGGAAATAGACTTGAAGCAGCAAATGGAATTAGTCCACCAGAAGATAGTTAGCTTAATTGCGGCAATGCTGGGATTCAAAGACCCAGATGCAACAGAAGTTGGAGAGGAAACCAATGCTCTGCCCTGATTCTAAGGAATGACTTTCACCCATCCTGGAATACAAAAGGAAGCGTCAACACCAAAGGCTAAGCTGACTCCCCATTTTGCTTAGTCCTCCATCCGAAATGAGATTAAGGCTAATACAGAAGGAGCTCACAACTATGAAGTACGCGACCTGGATGAGATTGCTATTAAGGCTAAAACTGAAAATAAATGGGAAGATCATTATGAGAAGTTAGAAGGAATGATTAAGTCTTTCCAAGAAGGGAATATTCACAGTGGTGTGGATGCCAAAGACTTAAGCCTGGTGACAGACTTGGTAGTACCTTCGAAATTCAAAATTCTAGGTTTTGAGAAGTACAATAGAACTACATGCCCGTCAGCACATCTAACTATGTATTACAGAAAGATGTTGATGTATCTCGATAATGAGAAGCTGCTCATTCATTGCTTCCAAGACAATTTATTAGGGTCAGCTGCTCGCTGGTACACGCAGCTAAGTCAGGTTAACATCAGGTCATGGAAGGATTTATCCAAAGTTTTAGTGAGCAATACAAGCATGTCTCAGACATGGTTCCAACCCGACTAGTCCTGTAAGGGATGGAACAAAAACATCATGAGAGTTTCTACCAATATGCGCAGAGATGGAGGGATGTAGCTGCTCAAGTTCAACCAGCATTACTAGAGAATGAAGTTACCCCAATGTTCATGGAGACATTAAAATGTTCATTTTATGACCGCATGCTTAATCATGCAACTAAGAGCTTCGCAAATATGTTAATGAATGGAGAACTGATTCTAGCAGCTATGAAAAATGGAAAGCTGGATAACAGAGAAAAAAAGAAACCCTATAAAAAGAGACAAAGCAAAGTCAATGCCACAAATGTTTATAATCCCAATTTTTCAAAGGGTGTGGTCTTTAAAAGCCCAATGTCTCGACTACAGCTCCAGCAATTAGAAACCCATCGAAGGAAGAACGAAGATATCAAGGGAACTCAAAACCCTATTTCCTTCCAATTCTAATGACGTATGCCGAATTGTTTACTGAATTGGTTAAATCCCAAATGGTGCTACTAAGACATATTCCTCCTTTCTCACCACCATATCCAGCATGGTACAATGAGAAGGCACAATACGAATATCATGCAGGAGTTAGGGGGCGCACCATTGAGAATTGCACCGCATTCAAGAGTGTGGTAGAAGATTTAAGAAAGTCTGGAATACTGTCATTTGATACGTCGAAAGATAAGGGAAACCCTCTGCCAAATCACCATAAAGCTGAAGTTAATGCAATCATGGAAGAGGAAAACAAGAGGGTTAAGAAACATGTTGCTGAGGTCAGAGCACTCATGAAATGGGTGGCAGCTAGGATTCTAGAAGGAGAAGTCCAGGATATGGAAATTGAAGATGGATTGTTTTGTGAGTATCACAAAGAGAGAGGACACGAGATTGAATGTTACTTAGAGTTCAAGCAGTTGGTCCAAGACAAGATGGATGAAAAAGAACTAGAGTTTCTTGAGAAAGAAAATAAAGAGTGCATGTTGGACACTTGCACATCGGAGGAGTCATCTTCTAGAAGAAATTATTCCGGAATAAAGCCTTTAGTTATCAAGGCTAAAGCAAGAGTTAGTGAGCCCGCAAAGGAAGTAATCCCGCGACTTGTAATTAAGGCACAAACCCCGTTTCCATACAAGGACAACAAGCAGGTCCCTTGGAAATACAATTGCCCAGTGGCAGCCCTGGAAGGATCACTCCTTGAAGAGAAAGCAAAAGAAGAACCAGTCAATGAAGTGAGCCGTTTTACGAGGAGTGGAAGGCTCTATTCCCAGCCAATAGTAGAAGATAGAGACGCAGCACAAAGAAAGGTTGCTACTGAAGAGTCAGAAAAAGAAGATGATATATATTTCTTCAAAGAAAAGCCAACGGTATACCACGAGCCAGTGAAGGAGTCAGAGGCTCAAGAATTTTTGAAGATTCTAAAACACAGCGAATACAACGTTGTGGAGCAACTCCACAAGCTTCTAGCTCGAATTTCTATGCTATCGTTACTGCTGAGCTTTGAGGGCCATCGTGAGGCCTTGCTAAAGATTTGAATCAAACGTTTGTATCGAAGGAGATCACAACTGACAATATGAATATGTTAGTCGATAACATTGTTGTCAACAACTTTATTTCGTTCAATGATGAAGAAATACCTGGAGAAGGAAGAGGGTTGTGCAAAGCTCGACACATCACTACAAGATGTAAAAGATATATGCTATCGGGCATCATTATTGATAACGGGTTGGCCCTGAACGTTCTGCCATTAGCAATGCTAAAGAAGCTTCCCATAGATAGCTCTCATATGAGAGCCTATCAAAATACAATAAAAGGGTTTGACGGAACTCAAAAAGATGTGTTGGGAAAAATTGAAGTGCCTTTGCAGATTGGACCATCAACCTTTGATGTTGAATTTGTGGTCATGGACACTAGGCCCAGTTTAGCTGCTTGCTTGGGTGCCCATGGATTCATACAATAGGAGCAATCCCTTCTACCTTGCATCAGAAGTTGAAATTTGTGATGGACGGCCAATTGATAACTGTAGGTGCAAAGGAAGAAATCATTGCATCGGTAACTATTGATGCACCCTTTATCGAGATTGATGAGGGTGCGCTCTAGTGTCACTTTAGGACACTAGAGCTAGTCAATGCGGCCTTTGTCACTAAAGGAACTAAGGTGCCTGAACTAGAATTATCCAGCTGCACAAAGATGCAAGTTAAACAAACCCTAGGAAAGAGAGCTAAAGTCGGAAAAGGATTTGGAAAGAGACACCAAGGGAGGCTGTATTATGTGGTAATCCCAGCAAAGAATGATCGATTTGGCTTGGGTTTCAAGCCCAACAACTGGCAAAGGTGGGCAGAAATAAAGAAACGCCAAGAAAGAAGACAGTCAAGGCTGAAAGGATAGGAAATTGAGTGAGAACCAATGACATTTCCACCCCTAAGCCATAACTTTAGATTTGGGGGCCTACTAGATCCAAGTGCCCCAGTTAACGAGGAAGTGAAATGAAAGAATGATTTGTGTGAAGCGTTTGGAAAGTTGAGCATCAACGCTGTAATAGACGAGGAAGAAGAGAACAAATACCTGTGCAAGATTTGCCCTTGCTCTGAACTTGACAACTGGACTGTTGAAGAAATTCTTGTAGTCTTTAAGACAATTTCAGAGTAATTCTCAAAACCCACCATTTTGCCTTTAGACCCGAAGGCAATTAGGGATCTTATGTAAATGGTCTATGTCAAACTTTATAATTTGAATTTCAATAAAGATGCATTCTATTTCTTCCAACAAATCTTGTGTGGCAAACTCTTCCTCTAAATAAAACTTAAAGATAAAACTAAAACATTTTTCCATTCATCCCTTTTTCTCTGTATATATCTCTGTCCCTTTTCTTTGCAGGTCTTTAGATATCAATGACTTAAATGACTCTTAGTTCGACACTAAAGTTGACTTTGAATGACCCTTATGCTTAGAAGAAGTAGATGATGTTGATAATGAAGAAGAATATGACTTGCCCAGAGAATTGCTTAAGATGGTAGAAGGAGAAGAAAAATAGATTTCCCGTACAAGCTAGAGTTAGAAATACTAAATCTCGATACTGAAGAAGAGAAAAGAGAGGTGAAGATTGGCACCGCCATTACAACCCATACTCGACAAAGCCTGATTGAGATTCTAAAAGAATTCAAGGATATCTTGGCTTGGTCATATCAAGACATGCCAGGTCTTAACACTGACATTGTTATACATCGTCTTCCAATAAAATTAGGATGTAAACTTGTAAAGCAGAAGCTTAGGAGGATGAAAGCAGATATGGCCCTAAAAATCAGGGATGAGGTAAAGAAGCAGTTTGATGCAGGATTTTTAGAGGTAGCTAAATATCCAGAATGGGTGGCCAACATTGTCCCAGTTCCCAAAAAGGTTGAAAAAGTACGCATGTGCGTTGACTATAGGGATCTTAATAGAGCAAGCCCCAAAGACAATTTCCCATTACTACACATAAACACGTTGGTGGATAACACAGCTGGATATGTCCTTTTCTCTTTCATGGATGGGTTTTTCGAATATAACCAGATTAAAATGTGCCCAGAAGATATGGAAAAAACTACCTTCATAACACTTTGAGGAACCTTTTGTTATAAAGTAATGCTCTTCAGTTTAAAGAATGCGGGGGCAACTTACCAAAGATCCATGGTCACTCTTTTCCATAATATGATGCATCGGGAAATAGAAGTCTACGTAGATGATATGATCTCCAAATCCTGATCTGAAGAGGAACATTTGGTTAATTTAAAGAAACTCTTTCAAAGGCTGAGGAAGTTCCAGCTAAAGCTTAACCCCAAACAAATGCACATTTGAGGTTACATCAGGAAAACTATTGGGCTTTGTGGTGAGCAGGAGAGAAATTGAGATTGATCCGGACAAAACTAAGGCCATACAAAAGCTTCCACCACCTCAAACACAGAAGGATGATCGAGGTTTCCTGGGGAGGTTAAACTACATCACCCATTTTATCTCCCAGTTAATTGATAAGTGTGATCCAATTTTCAGACTACTTAGAAAGAATAACCCAGGGACATGGAATGAAGAATGTCAGACAACTTTAGAAAAGATCAAAGAGCAGTTAACCAATCCTCCAATATTAGTACCACCTGTTTCGGGGAGGCCCTTAATCCTCTATTTGACGATGCATGAAAATTCAATGGGTTGTGTATTAGGGCAACATGACGATACTGGAGAAAAGAAAAGGTGATATATGACCTGAGTAAGAAGTTCACTGATTGTGAAACCATATATTCTTCAGTTGAAAAACTATGTTGTGCTTTGGTATTGGGAGCTAAAAGGCCCAGGCAGTATAGTTATATCACACTACATGGCTAATCACGAAATTAGATCCTTTAAAGTTCCTGATGGAAGCTCCAGCCTTATCGGGAAGATTAGCACGTTGGCAGATGATACTATCAGAATTTGGTATCTAGTATGCGAGCCAAAAAGCAGTAAAAGGGAGTGCTATAGCTGACTTTTTGGCAAGTCGTGCTTGTGATGATTATGAAGCATTGAATTTTAATTTCCCTGATGAAGATTTGATGTGTTTCATAGAAGATGATGTGGCTCCAATAGAATTTTGGGTTATGAACTTCGATGGTGCAGCAAATGCATTAGGACGAGGTATATGGACAGTTTTGGTATCGCTAGAAGGAGATTATTACCCTTTCACCAACCGATTAAGATTCTTCTGCACTAATAACATGGTAGAATTTGAGGCTTGTATAGTGGGTCTAAGAGAGGCTATAGAAAGGAAAATCCATACTTTAAGAGTTTTGGGGACTCTGTATTGGTCATTTATTAGATACGTGGCGAATGGGAGACAAAAGATGCAAAGTTGATAGAATACCACAAGTTGGTCCTTGAGTTGACCAAAGAATTTGAAAAGATCACTATCAAATATCTATCGAGAGAAGACAACCAAATGGCCGATGCTTTAGCCACTTTAGCAGCCATGTTTAAAGCAAATGAAGGTTATGAGATGATTCCCATTAGGTTACATATGCTAGACTCCCCAGCCCATTGTTATAATGTAGAAGAAGAAATAGATGGATTGCCATGGTACCAATATATCCTGCAATATGTAAAATTACAACAGTACCCACCACAAGCTACGGAGAATGAAAAGAAAATGACCAGGAAGATGGCATCAGGGTATATCCTCGACGGAGAAATTTTATACAAAAGAAGTTGTGAACAGTTGCTTCTGAGATGTTTGGGTACAAAGGAAGCTCAATTAATTATAGAAGAAGTTCATGAAGGAGTTTGTGGAACCCATCCTAGTGGCTTCACCATGGCTAGAAGAATCATGCGTCTTGGATTTTACTGGTCGACCATGGAAGTTGATTGTATCAACTATTCTCACAAATGACATAAATGCCAGATCTACGCTGACAAGGTTCATATGCCACTTCAACCCCTTCATGTTATGACAGCGCCTTGGCCTTTCTCTATGTGGGGCATCGATGTCATTGGTCAAATTCACCCCAAGGCGTCAAACGTGCATTGTTTTATCTTGGTAGCTATAGACTACTTCACGAAGTGGGTAGAAGCGACTTCTTATGAAAACGTCACCAGATCCACGGTTTGCAAGTTTTTGAAAAAGGAAATCATTTGTCGATACAGCTTGCCTAAAAGTATCATCATCGACAACGCCTCCAATTTGAATAATAGGATGATAAGTGGAGTCTGTGAGCAGTTCAATGTCAAACATCATAATTTTGTAGTATATCGCCCGAAGATGAATGGGGCAGTGGAGGCCACAAATAAGAAAATTAAGAAAATAATTGCAAAAATGGTGGAACTGGCATGAGAAGCTACCTTTTGCCTTATATGCTTATCGAACCGTAGTAAGAACTTCTACTAGGGCAACACCTTTCTCATTAGTATATGGAATAGAAGTTGTATTATCGATTAAATTTGAAATACCATCGCTCTGTATCTTAAAGGAAGCAAAGTTGGAAGAAGCAGAATGGGTTCAAGCAAGATATGACCAGCTGAACTTAATTGAAGAGAAAAGATTGAAAGCACTGTGTCATGGGCAAATGTATCAAAGAAGGATGATAAGGGCTCATGAGAAGAAAGTTTGCCCGAGAGAATTTAAAGAAGGTGTTTGGTACTAAAAAGAAGTTATCAATCCAAAGCGATTCCCGAGGAAAATAGGCACCAAATTGGGAAGGACCTTACATTGTAACAAAGGTTTTCTCAGGTGGGGCGTTAATTTTGGCTTAAATAGATGGAGATGAACTTCAGAGTCTTATAAACTCAGATTCAGTTAAAAAGTATTATGTCTAAAAAAGAAGAAGAAAAAAGAGAAAAGGAAGAAAAATGAAAAAAAAGAAAAAAAAGAAAAAAAGAAAAAGAAAAGAGGGGGGTTCAAAATAAAAACCCACAAAGGGCATTTTGAAACCAAAAGAGGACCTAAGTTGAAAACCCACAAAGGGCGGCTTAGGTAGTTAATAACCAGGGAAATTCCCTCGGAACGTAACACAGATGAGTTATGAACTTTCTCGCATTGTCACCATTGTCAAAGTCAGCTCAACATGGGTAATGTTCAAGACATCTCATGGCATTTTGACAAGAGGAGTTTTGGTCATTGATGTTTGAATATTTGTAACTTCTTTTCTTTTTGCCACAATATTGATGAAGTTTTGTTTCTTAGCCTTCATTTTCTTTGCTTACACCATTTCCCTTAAGCATCTTGCATTGAAATAAGAATTAATAAATTTGACATCACCTAAAACATACAAAAGATTTTTGGGCATTACTTTGAAATTTGTCTAAAAGGGTATTGGAACTATGAGGTATTCCGTGGTTAAATTTAAGGGCATAAAGAGCAACAAACATATAAAGAGATTCAAGATGGAAATAGGTTTTGCTGCAAAGATTTCCATTCGAAGATCTCTGCGGAGGTAGGAATTAGAGAATCCTCAAGAGATGTTTTGACATTACCCTAAGGCAGCATGTTGCAAAATAGAGATGCTTACACGAGATAGTTTATTTTCTACAACAATGAGAACAATTTTACAGACATTGGAGGAAATAGTTAAGGATATGAGACATTGGAAGAACAACAAGATCCTAGGAAGCTAGTCACTGAACATTGATGTATCAACTACAACGATAGCTCGACAAAGCCTAAAAGAGTGTTGAAGAATATGAGGATAAAGTTAGTCCTTCCAACCAGGAGTACAAGATAACTAGAATGATTAGGCAAATGTGCAAAATATCAGAAATGTTCTCAGTGAAGCAAAAAAGTGCTAATAATGAGAATAAAGAAGAAGAGGCAATGAGGATGACTATCAATGATTATTTTGTCAACCACCGCAATTTTTAGATGATTTTCCACGATGGCAAGCCTAAGCATCCCCCATATATCCCCATGGAGTTTTGCTCTTAGGTGTCTTAGCAACGCTATACACTTCGAAAAGAGTTTCCCTGGTTGAAAAATCAAGACATGAGTCACAAGAGAAGGTGAATATGGCATTGAACCTATGGTACAACATGGTAGTGTTTTGGTGAACTCCAATTTCACCCAAATTAAAGGACGGGTCCTAAAATCCCCAAAGTTAAGAGTAGGCAACGGTGAAGATTACTTTCCAAGGAATGGTCGATGGAATTTTAACAACAAGAAATTGGTGAAGCCAACTAGCATTGAAAGATGGGTTATTACAAGCTCATTATGATCCTAATAACATGGTGCAAAGCCTTTCAATGGGATTGGGCCAGAATAGACACTTACCATCTATTGCTAGAGTTGAGAAAATGTTTGAGATGATATGATTCAAGAAAACTAATAAAAGGATTATAAAAGCAAAAGAGACATGCATTCATGTTTTAGACATCCTTAGGGGCATGATTATCATAATTTCATCAAATGTCAAATTTTTTCAGGTGTGAAAACTTTTTCTGCAAAAAGAACCCGCTTATCTATTCAGGCATGAGGAGAATAGAACTCGCCTATCCGTTCAAGCATTTGGAGAATGGAATCTACTTATCTATTCGAGCATGAAGAGAATAGAACTTGCCTATCCGTTCGGGCATATGGAGAATGGAACCTACTTATCTATTCGAGCATGAGGAGAATAGAACCTCACCTATCCGTTCGGGCATATGAAGAATGGAACCTACTTATCTATTCGAGCATGAGGAGAATAGAACCCACCTATCTGTTCAGACGTATAGAGAATAGAACCTACTTATCTATTCGAGCATGAGGAGAATAGAACCCTCCTATCTGTTCGGGCGTTTGGAGAATGGAATCTACTTATCTATTCGAGCATGAGGAGAATAGAACTCGCCTATCTATTCGGGGATGAGGAGGATAGAACCTGCCTATCCGTTTAGGTGTTCAGAGAATGGAACCTGCCTATCCGTTTGGGCATTTATGGAATGGAATCCACCTGTTTGTTCAGGCGTTGATGATCTGGTAGTTGGTGAAATTCAGTGTCCTTTTTGTTCTTTGGTCTATTCATGTTTCAATGGAATGACCAAAGAGGGGCAACTATTGTCACTAAATTTTCACCTAGCTTTATTTTTCTTGTTTTGTTGTATCATTATCTTAGTGTATAGTTTGATAGTTTGACTCGTATGTGTATTAGTGGCATGGCTTAGCTTTATAATTAGTGAGTTTGTTGGTTTCTTTTATGGGTACGGTTAATTAGTTTCAAGTCAAAAGTTCATTGCATTATTTATCGAGTAGTATAAACAGATTGTTTAAAGAAATAAATAGAGTCCATTTTATCCATTGATTTTCTCTAAATAATACAAATAAAGAGTTTGGTCCATCTAATTTTAAAACATATAGAGTCCATTTACAAAAGAAAGCATAGAGTCCAATACACAAGGGTCTGCTTGGCCTATTTACAATTAAAATACAGAGGCTCGTTCAAGGTTGAAGCCTTAATTCTTTTATTACATGTGTAGATAAAGTGGAGCCGTCGGATCAAGGGAGACTAGATCCAATAGCGTAGAAAAGATACGACATGGACACGGAATACACGTGGAATGCAGACCATGCCAGTTGGAGGAGAGCAAGCGACTCTTCATCTCAATCGTTAGATCTCGATGTGATCACACGGATTGGATTGATCTAGAGCCAACCACCTAGATCGACACACGCGCATGACGGTCACGTGCTTGCCCTATCAGTTCCTAGTGGGCGTTTCATCTCCCTTGGCCGTTTCTCATTTTTCTGATCACTCTCACCGGTGGTAGTGTTGCCGATCGAAGTTACCAGAAACATGCAAACAAAGAAACAAAAGTGGTCAATCCCTAAATTGAAGCCTTATCAAAAACAAAAAAAGAAAGGTTAACCCTTGAAGTCAAAGCCGATGCAAAAATCAAGCAAATTGGGTTCAAAGTAGAGGACCGAAATCCCTTAACCAGAGCCATAACGACGATCAAGTTGTAATTCGGATCAAAGAAGACACATTTCAAGGGAGGAAAATCAGGGATTTGTTCTTAGGATTCAAGCATTTCTTGTAATATAAATAGGATTGTAAAAACCACTGTAAAAACAACAATTTCATATGAAACACATAGAAATAATTCAGATAACAATTTTATATAGAGCCATACACATACAATTAGCATTCGGAAGTTGTAAAGCCAGCAAGCATTTGTAATCGGAGTTTCAAAGCAATAAGAGAAGCAAGCATTCTGGTAACATTTTCTTCTTTGTTTATATTTTGAGTTCGAATAAAGAAAATGTTTTTTTTACCTTTCCTTTTGGTCGCCACTATTCAAAAGCATCCAAGGCTGTGTCTGATGACAAATGCATGATCCAGTTCTTACCGAAATCTGGAAAAAGAGAAAAGAAGGGGTTATTTCATTTTTAAAAAAATAGTTTTAAAAGGGAGAAACATTTTTAAGAAACTGATTTGAGAAAGGGGAATCGTTGTTTTTTGGGTTTATTGCCGTCGATAACGGTGTTCTTCAAGTAGATGAAGAATGGGGCTGGGATTTTCAGAGGATTCAAAAGAAGGCTGGCTTAACCAAAAGGGAAAGAAATGTTTTTTCGGTTTTAAGGCATGTTTATATTGATCCATAACCTGACCTGTACCCGCTTTTAAACCCGTGCCCTTCTTTATCGGGTCTTGTACCGTGGCTCTTCAGTTTGTAAACTTTGCAATTTCGTCCAATTTTATTAAAATCAAGCATCAGATTTCTAATTACTTTTAAATCGGCCATCCAATTTCGATAATTTCTCAAATCAGTCCCTTGTTTTTTCTTAATTGAACTTCAAACATTCAATTATTTTACAAATGGGCTACACATTTTTATTTTTATTCAATTGAACCCCTGACCAAATATTTTTTAAAAAGATCATCCCTTTTCTTTATTTATTTCTTTAATTTGATTTTATGCATTTAATTTATTTGCTTGTTTTCTATGTTTTTATGTTTGCATGTGCCTAAAACCTTAGGATTAGGGTCTTTGAACATAGAATAGAGACTTGTTTGATGAAAAACATTCTTCATATTACGAAATAAAATACACTTAAAATATCGTAAACTTAATAGTTAAAATAAACTTAGACATTTCGTTAGGGTTTAATCACTAAATAACTAATTTCTAAAAAATGCAACACACTTAAACTTTTCCTTGGTTTGTTTTAAAAAGTGAAAACTAATTAATGCAGTGTTTTATCAAGCGGGAATGGCGGGTTAGCGCCAGGAGTGTTGGCGGTGATTAAAGTTCATTTCCCGGGCAATAAGGCCCTTAAAATAGATTTACATTCACTTTGTAGACAAATAAAGTAAAATCATGTGAACTTGCAAATTCCCGTTTTGAAAATACTTTTTGAAATCAATTAGGTACCAATTTTTGGGCGTTGTAGGGGTGCTAACCCTTCCCCACATATAACCGACCCCCGAACCCATTTTCTCTTATTTTCGTGGACCAAAAATGTTGTTTTAATAAATAAAACGTTTTATTAAAATAACCCTTGTTTTAAAAGTGATTCAATCATACTGTTTTTCAAAAAGATTGGTGACGACTCCGTGTTTTCTTAAGTTTTCCAAACAACAGTCAAAACCTTTTAAAAAAAAGGGTTGCGGCACACTTATTCAAACTATATTCTCCATCTTAAAATTACATTCTGCACTGGTTTATAAACACAAGACTGCACTTTTAATATATTCAAATCTGCACTGTTTTACACCTTCAAAACTGCACAGTTTCGAACATCAATTCTGCGCAGTTTTAAAGCTTGTTACTGCACTGTTTTAGCATAATTTCTACAGTCTTTTTAATTCTAAATCTACATTGTTTATTACACCAAAACTGCACATTTTAATACACAAGACTGCATATTTAATTACACCAAAACTGCACAGTTTTTAGAGCAAATCTATTCAGCCTTTTAAATCCAGTTTTAACACCAAAACTGTGCAGGTTTTAAACCCACCAAAACAATATATAATTAAACCCTTTTTGATCACAATCAATCCAAAACAGTTTGTATGTTCAATACTTGTATGTATACTCTTTTCAGTTAAATCATTTCAAATATGCTTAAATTCATGCTCCATTTACCCTAATTTATAACTCTATACATGCCTATTTATACTTGAGACAACCCAACATTCTCATAACATTCTTCTCGATCAAAACAGTCCCGAGGACTCTCAAGTCATACAAAACTGAATTATTCTTTTTTTATACCACTAAAACAGTCTACTCTTCTATACACATACATTTATACTTCTTTATTTCGATTTTGCTATTAAGGATTTCAACCGAATTATGTTATAAACACAATTTCTCTAACATGTAATTGATTCACAAATCACACACACACATACATATAATTTCATCGAATAACCTAGCCTAATTTCACAATGAATGGACAATAAGCAAGATAGTTACCTTCTAGCTGAGTATCTATGCATTCAAGATCCACCAATTGAGCTATAATGTTCCAATTTTAAGCTTCCTCACTCCTATCTCATTGGTTTCTCCATCTAGATCCATTTCTCCTTGTTTGGTAGATACTATCAAAAGGATGAGAAGAATGATATTTTCATGTCTTTCATTACTTCTCCACATAGCCGAATGCAAGGCCAAGTTTACACTTGTTGGTGACAAGTGTGAAAGGCCAAACTTTCTTTATATTTAACATGCATTCCTCCAATTTACTAAACATATAATTTAGGTCCTTTAACCATTGACTAACAAGTTTTCTTTCTTCACTTTTGGTCCTATTTATTCATTACTCTTATAATTAATGAATTTAGGCAAGTCAATTAAAGAATTAAATATTATACTCGAAGACCGGAGTTTAGGATATTACAACAGGGATTAAGGTTGACCCGAAGAAGATTCAATCTGTGTTAGAATGGAGATCTCCGAGGAATGTTAGTGAAGTTTGAAGTTTCCTAGGCTTGGCCGGTTATTACCGAAGATTTGTTAAGGGATTTTCAATCTTGGCCACTCCCTTAACCAAACTTCTCTAGAAGGATGTGCCTTTTGCTTGGACACAAGATCAACAATGAAGCTTCGACCAATTAAAGGAAGTTCTTACTCGAGCTCTAGTGCTAACTCAACCGGAATCGGGGAAAGAATTCACGGTCTTTAGTGATGCCTCACACTTGGGTTTGGGATGTGTCCTTATGCAAGAGAACAAAGTGGTAGCCTATGCTTCTCGTCAGTTAAAATCTCATGAATTAAACTACTCAACCCATGATCTTGAGTTAGCGGCTGTAATCTTTGCCTTAAAATATGGAGAAATTACTTGTATGGAGAGAAATGTTACCTTTTTACCGATCATAAAAGCTTCAAGTACCTCCTAACCCAAAAAGAGCTTAATCTTTGGCAAAGACGATGGATCAAGTTACTCAAGGACTACGATCTAATTATAGATTAACACCTGGGCAAGGCCAATGTTGTGGCTGATGCACTCTGTCGCCAACATTCTTGTAATAAGTGTTTGATCAAACCAATCTTTCCATTGCACCTATTCAAAATTTGGAACCACCTTCTAAAAATTCACCTTGCTATTTTTGTAGCCTCAACCTCTATTAATGCCCATTTTCGAATATACAAGAAGCCGTGGTTTCTGGCTGCAATTCAAATTCAATTTGATGTGATGTCAAGAATTCAATTGTTACAACAATCTGATCCTGAATTACAAGAAATTCTGCACAAACTCGAATGAGGAGTTAAATCAGAATTTGCTATGAAGGAAAATGGTCTACTCTATTTTTGAAGCAGAGTATGTGTTCCTAATAATTCAAATTTAAGAAGAGAAATCTTGCAAGAGGCTCACAATAGTCCATTCTCGATACTTCCTGGATCGGTAAAGATGTACAAAGACTTGAAATAAGTATATTGGTGGCTCGGGATGAAATCTGCCATCACAGATTTTGTATCCAAGTGCTTAGTGTGCCAGAAAATTAAAGCAGAACATCAAGTTCCTTCAGGTTTGTTACAACCTATCAAAATACCACAATGGAAATGGGAGCAGGTAACGATGGATTTTGTTAGTGGATTGCCTTTGTCACCAAAGAAAAATGATGCAATATGGGTAATTGTGGATAGATTTTCGAAATCAGCCCACTTTCTTCCTGTTCGAATGAACATGAGCTTGGATCAACTAGTAGAACTTTACATCCAAGAGATAATAACACATCATGGTATTCCTATTTCTATAATCTCCGTTCAAGATTCTAGATTTACTTCTAGATTCTGGAAATCTCTACAAAAGCTCTCAAGACTAAGACAAACCTCATCACTGCCTTCCATCCTCAATCATATGGTCAATCTGAAAGAACTATAAAAGTCTTAGAAGACATGCTTCGAGCTTGTATAATTGATTTTGGGAAGAATTAGGAAAAAGCCTTACCTTTAGCTGAATTCTCATATAATAATAGCTATCAATCTTCCATACGCATGGCTCCCTTTGAAGCCCTCTATGCAAGAAAATGCAAGACTCCCTTATGCTGGTCAGAATTGGGGGAGAACAAAGTGCTAGGGCCACAATTACTTCAAGAGACAAAAGAACAGGTGCAAGTTATTCGCAATCGATTGAAAGAAGCCTTCGATCAATAGAAAGCTTATGTTGATCGTAAAAGACGGGATATCCAATATATTGTGGGAGATAGAGTGTTTCTCAAAGTATCTCCATGGAAGAAGGTGTTTAGAATCAGGAAGCGGGGAAAACTCAGTCCTCGTTTCATTGGGCCCTTCAAAATAATAGAAAGGGTTGGCTCTGTTGCTTATCAGTTGGCTCTTCTAGAAGAATTTAATAGGATATATAATATATTTCATGTATCGATGTTATATAATTATCGATAAGATCCATCTCATATCTTTGAACCGGATAAAGTTGAATTGGGTCAAGACCTATCATTTGAAGAAGAACCAATTCAAATCTTTGATCGATAAGATAGAAGGCTTTGAAATAAAACAATCTCCCTTGTCAAAGTCTTATGGAAGAATCATGGAAGTAAACAAGCTACGTGGGAGCCTGAATCTACCATGAGAGAGCAATACCCGAACCTGTTCTCCTCAGGTAAATTTGAGGACGAATTTTCTTAAGGGGGAGAGATTTGTATCACCCTAATTTATGAATTAATAAGTACCTTATTGTTAGTTCTTAAGTAGTTAATTTGGTGATCACCTCTTTTTAACTCACAAGGACCGAATTGAAGCTTTAGAAATTGAGAGAGCAAAATTTGAGTGGCCATTTTGTTGAACCCTCATCTTGTAAGTGATGCATGGTAAATTATTAAATAAAAGAATCTTAATGAAGTGGCTTTGCAATATTAGAACACTTGTAAAGACCTTGATCTTAATGGAGTACAACATTTGAATCTTCTTCTTCATCCCCCTATAGACCGAAGGAAAGAATTAGAGAGAGAGGGAGGGAATTGCTCATAGTTTGCTTGGAGATCGATTGCTTTGGGTGTTTTATTTTTAAATTGATGCCGAAAGATGTAAGTTTTCTCATTGTTGCTTCTTTAATTCCAAATCTTGATAATGTAGTTGATGAACATAGGTTCCATTCTTGCATGATTGGAATTGATTTATGAGCTAGAAGAGTCGGTTGATAGAATTTTGAATAAGAATAGTATTAAGGTAGACTGAGACATGAGTTATTGACTTAGTGTGCTTGTAATGTAAGATTAGAACCTTTGAAATGAATTAAAATGCTGCAAATTCAAGAATTGAGCTCATAAGATTAAGTATTCAAACCAAATTAGAATGTGGAAACTGCTTGATTTGAAATTGTCCGTTAAAGAAACTATTTTTGAATTCGGATTAGCAAAGATTGATTAAATCTTGAAATTTAGTTAGTGTAATATCCTAAAATAGGACTTACAATTTTTTATATTAATCTGGATGTGGCTTTATTGATTGAAGTGTTTCTTCGAATAATTATTATGAATCTAAATGGTTGAATTAAAATTTTATAGTTGTTACACAAGGGCTTGGGACTCGATTGAATAAGGAGAAACTAGTGTAGGCCAAAAGCAAAGGACTCAAACGATCTAATAACCAAAATTGAAGGTTGCATGGAAACATTTCTTATAACCAAGGACTAGGACACTTAACACACACCTCTTGTTTGAGAAAAATATTATTATTTTTGGTGATGCAACTGTTGTTGGGGCTGGCAATTTGAAGTATCTCCTATTGGTTTACTCTTAATTTTCAGGACAACTCATAAATTTTGACAAAGCTAGTGTTCTTTTTCAGATCGAATGTGATTGATGAGAATAAAATGATGTATGCCTAATGTTAGAGGATTCAAATCAATTGTGTCTAGAGGCATATTTGGGACTGCCTTCTATGGTGGGTTGGAAAAAAATAAATCACTATTTTTTACAAGAAAAATGTATGAAAAGCCCTTCTAATTTGTCTACAAAGATGCTATCACTTGGTGGTAAAGAAGTTTCTGTTGATAAGATTACTGTAAAATCAAACATTTAGCACTGATTGAATAACTATAAACAAAATAAAGCACAAATAAGAAATTGTGTCGTGATATAAACCACTTCCTTAGAAACGATTACGCCTTGATGTGTGTAATCGTTGTAGTAGGCGGTCATTCCCTGAAGTAACACAATAGCTCTGATAATCGTACACCCAAAGATCAAAGTGTACAATGGTTGAATTGTTCTTCTCACAAAAAGAATAAAAGAGAGAACTTTGAAATCTGAGAATTCAAGAGTAATTAGAATTCTAAAAACTCTCTCTATTTATAGGTTGTACACAAGGCTAAAAATGACAAACTGAATCAGTCTTAAACACTGATTTCCGAGTTTAACGGCTGGTCAACTGCTGCAATTCAGTCACTTGTTAATTAGATGATAAAGATCATGAATTAATCAGTAGATCTGTAGTTTAATAGAGCGTGTGCGGATGTGTCGATGACATGTGTTACTATAAATTTGGTTCAAGAATTCAAATTTCCAGAAAACAAATCTAAAGAAAATATTTCGAATTTTCCCCAAAAAGATAGAGCGCGTGCGGATGTGTCGGTGACATGTGTTACCACGACCACAAATCAAACTGAACCAAATCGAGCCAGCCAACAGCAATGGCGGCGTGTGCGTGTGAGAGAGTTGTTTGACCATATTCAAAAAGAGAGGGTAAAAAAGACTTTTTAAATACCCTTCCCAAGGGATGTACCCTCCCAATGTGGGATATAACCAACATTCCCCCACAAAATCGAAAAAAAAAATCTTTAAAAGAGAAAAATTTTATTAAAACCAAGAGAAGAACAATTGTGAGATTACATGCTTAAACACTAGCAAACGTATTTGGAACTAGTACATAGTAAGGATGAGTAATACTTCTCTTAGATAAGTGAATGAATCTTGAACTTTCTAAGATTAAGGTGAACTCATAACACACAACTAACCTCTTCATCCACAGAAGTCCTCGATGTGTCTACAAAGAGTATATACAGATGTGTATATATGTGTAGCCCTCTTTCCTCAGGATTCTGGCAAGTGTACTAGAAAGACGATCCAATGTTTTCCATAGAAGGTGGCTAGTCTTTCTCACTCACGTAGGTTATTTCATTAAGTCTGTCTCTCTAGGACCACCCAAAACATGGGCTATGAAATAATTAAAAGCTTTTATAACAGCTTCACAAAAGGTAAGGTGAATTTCTTCAAGTTCATCTTAAAATGAACCACCCAAACTTTAGGATAAGAAATCATTAAGAATAAAAATCTAACCTCGTTAATCGGTGAATTCAATATGTACTTCCCTCTAGAAACACCCAAACTCTTGGGTTTGAATTCATTAAGAGTTTTGAGAAAACTCATCCTTTCTGGTGGTAAGTTCACATAGTCCTTCGCAATTATGACTACCCACTTAACATTGAGTTATGAACTTAGTAAGAATAGATATTCAACCAAATTTTGGTAAATTTATCAAGTCTTTCTCACTAAGACCACCCAAAGCGTGGGTTATGAATTTATTAAGAGCAATTAAGCTCATCTTGTGCATGTACATTATTCATCATAGGGATAGATAAGTGAAATGTACACTATGAGTCTTTCCAAGGCTTCGTTTGACCACATTGAACTTAGATAACTAAGTTGGGTATCCACCATGAATTCCTCAACCAATGGACTTTAGACCTATCCCCATCGACGAATCTAGAACCAATTTTTGACTTAACCCTTTGGTAAGTGAATCAGTAAGGTTCCTCTCTGACTTTACATACTTTAAAGAGAGTGCATCGTTCCTTATTAAAATTATTACAGATTCATGCCTTATGCAAATATGTCTCTTCTTACCGTTGTAAGCTTCATTTTGAGCCACACATATCGTATCTTGTGAATCACACAATAAGGACACTGGAGGAGTCGGTTTTCCCCACAAAGGTATTTTGGCAAACAAATTCTTGAGCCATTCAGCTTCTTGCCTAGCTAATTTAAGAGCAATAAACTCTGACTCTATTGTATTACAAGCGATACAAGTCTGCTTAGCATACTTCCACGAGATCGATGCACCACCTAAGGTAAAGACATACCCACTCGTAGGGCTTACTTCATCATCATTGGTTACCTAGATGGCGTTACAATATCCTTCTAAGACCGAATGATAACCAACAAACTTGAGTTTCCAATCCATAGTACCCTTAAGATACTTAAGTAAGCGTCTCAGAGCAATCTAGTGTTCACCACTAGGATTATGAGTATATCTACTCAACCTACTCACAACATAGGCAATATCAGGCCGAGTATAGTTTATTAAGAACATAAGGCTCGTGATAATTTTGGCATACTCTAGTTGGGAAACACTACTTCCTTTATTTTTCAAGAGTCGTGTACTAGATTCATAAGGAGTTCTAATAGGGTGACATCAAAACTTTCAAATTTCTTTAACACCTTATAAATATAGTGTGTGCTTGATTTAAAGATAATCTTTTTTTTTCAAATTTAGTAACTTTAACTCCTAAGATCACATCAACCTCTCCTAAATTTGTCATCTCAAATTTAGTGGACAAGAAATTTTTCGTCTTGTTAATGGATTCATTGTTAGTATTGAATATCAACATGTCATCAACGTACAAGCTTATGATGACACAATCAGTACCAAACATTTTTTAATACACGCATGCATCTATTCCATTTACAATAAAACCAAAACTCAGAATGGTTTTGTGAAATTTCTTGTACCACTGTTTTGGATCTTGTTTAAGGCCATAAAATGACTTTTTAAGTCTACATACTTTGCCTTCCATGCCAGGTGTCTCAAAACCTGGTGGTTGTTCCAAATAGATCTCCTCGTCTAGATCTTTATTCAAAAATGCAATATTTACATTCATTTTATGTACGTGCAACTTATGAATGGACGCTATCACAAACAAGGCATAGATCATTGACATTTTCGTGATAGGAGAGTATGTTTCAAATAAGTCTATACCAGACTTCTGAGTGAACCCCTTGACTACTATTCTTGCCTTATATTTTTGGATTGACCCATTGGGTCTAAGTTTCTTTCTAAAAACCCACTTAGAGTTAATAGGTCTAAACCCTCTAGGCAATTCAACCAACTCACACGTGTGATTGAACATTATTGACTATAGTTCACCATTTATTGCAGCTCTCTAGAAACTAGCATCAATTGAACTTATAGCTTTATCATACGACTTTGGATCCTCATATAAAAGGAAAGTTTGACCTATTGGAACAAAAATTGAGTCTACATCACTTAGTTCAGAGATAAAGGAAGTTAGGAAATCTAGACCAAAGGTAGAGGCTACCCTTTTTCTTTTACTTCTTTTAGGCTCTAATTCTATCTCTAGAGAATCCTTGGTAGGATCAGAAGAAGTAGGGGCACGACTTTCTATTTGTTTCAAAGATTAAACTAGGTTACTTTAAAGGAAAGATATCTTCAAAGAACACGGCATCCCTGGTTTCACAAATAGAAAAGTCATGTAGATACATAAATAAGTTTGTGGCACTGTTTGAAGCATACCCGATAAACACTGCATCAATGGTTTTGGGGCCAATGGTGGACTTTTTAAAGTTAGGCAAACCAACCTTTTCCAGACACCCCCACACTTTCAGGTATTACAAATTAGGTGCATAACCTTCCGTAGTTTGTATGGGTACAATCTAATTTCTTATAAGGTGCTATGTTTAATATGTGATTTGTTGATAGAATGACTTCCCCCCCCCACATGTTATTGGATAACCCAAAACTTAATAACAAAGACTTCATCATATCTTTTAATTTTTTGTTTTTCCTCTCAACTATATCATTCTGTTGAGGAAATTAGACCCATATTCACCACCTCTATCATATCTAAGTCGTTTTATTCTCCTATCAAGATGATTTTCAACTTTTTCCTTATAAATAAGAAACAACTTCTCAGTCTCATCTTTAGCTCTAAGGAGATATACCTTTGCATATCTTGAATAATCATCTACAAAGGTTATGTAGTAGTGTTTACCTCTCTTACTTTCAGAGTTTTTAAAGTCGGCTAGATCAAAATGAATAAGTTCTAAAAATTTAGTTTTTCTCTTAGTAATTGCTTAAAAGAAAGTTTAGCATCCTTGGCTTCTACATAAATCTCACATTTGTTAAAGCTTTTCTCGTCTAGATTAGGAAGTAGATTCATTTTTATTAGTTTCTTTAAAGAACGAATGTTTACATGTCCTAATCTAGCATGCCACATATCTAGAGTCTCAGCAATATAAACAGAATTAGTAGTTTTATTACTTTCATTAAACTGGATTTTGATTACAAATAAACCTCTGTTTAAAAAGCTCTTCCCAACAAAAACCTCATTTTGGGAAAATCCAAGTTTATTTGCTTCAAAAACCAGTTTAATGCTCACCTTGTTGAGTAATCTACCACTAATCAAATTTATATGTGAGGCAAGTACATACAGAACATTATGCAAAGCTAAAATTTTACCCAATGTTAGCTTGAGCAAAACCTTTCCTTTGCCTAGCACTTCAGAGCTCCTCATGTACACTTGTTCACCATTCTTCACATCTTCGAACTTGGTGAACAGCTCTCGTATGGCGCAAAAATGTCTGGAAGCGCCAGTGTCCACAACCCACTCAATATTGTTCTCCACTAGGTTAATTTTAGAAACCACCACTACTATGATGTCATTGGCATTTTTAGTAATGTTTAGTTGTGGTTTGTTCACATTCTGGTGGTCTGATCATTTTTGGCACTTGTAAGCTTTGTGTCTAGCCTGTTAGCACATATAACAATTGAAAGGCTTTTGTGGAGCCTTATCCTTCGCAGGCTTTTTGCAGTTGACAGTATTTTGGGTTTTGACCTTCTGCATCTATCCACCTCGGCTTATGGGCTTATTATACTTGGACCCTGAGGTAGATCTAGATTCAACCAGATTAACCTTAAAAGAAGGATTATTATAAGAAGTCAACTTATCTTTAAGTTGGTTGGCTTCTTTTATCTTCATGTGACTCACTAGCTCCTCAATTGTAAACACCTTTTTCTTGTGTTTCGAAGAGCTGTGGTACTCAAAACATGACTTGGGCAGCTTCTCTATGAGGACATTTGCTTGTAAGACTTCGCACATGTAACACCCCCGACCTGGATGTCACAATTGGGCCTCAAGCCCAAACCAAAAACTATAAATTTTCGCAAACTTGGTTTAACCCAAACAAGTTATTTCTCAAAACTATTTAAAGTCAATAGTTGAAAATATAGATAAACCTTTATAAATCATTATAAACGAGATTCACTTTATATTAAAACATTTAAATATCCAATTTGATATATACAATTTCAAAAGTGAGATTTACAAACTCGACCACGTAAGGTCCTATGAATACATAGCCCACTAAGCACAAGTATCATACTCTGAAAACCTCCACATGCTAGAATCTCGTACTGATAGTGCTCCTCGATCCCACGATCCAATGGTCAACCTATGCACTGAAACAATGATTTCGAGCGCTAGCCTTACAAAGCTCAATGGTACACATCTACTCTACTATACTTCATGCTAATCATAACCATAAGCATGCATGCTAGTACTAGCAGTAAGAGAAGATAAATAAACATGTGGTGCTACTACTAGTCGCCTAAACACATGCTTTCAACATAGGAAAACATCATACATGGCCCATAAGGCACATCCATACTCGGTATCTCACTAGATCCACCGAGCAAACACACAAAATCATAACCACAAACCTGGAGTGAGGCTCAGTGTCATACAGCATCGGGAACATACACTCTAAGTGAGGCCGAATGTCACATAGCCTCAGGAACGTACACTCTCTCTCTGGGTGAGTCCCAGTGTTATACAGCCTCGAGAACGTACACCTAAACTCAACATCTCTCATCGAGTATCATCGGATGAGGCCCGGTGTCACACAGTGTCAGGAACGTACACTCAGCATCTCTAACCATGGTGTTGCAACACTTTTCTACTAGGTATCCAGATCCTATCAATCAAAGGTGACTCAACCACACAAGTGCCCATACTTGGCATGTCACAACATACGATCCACCATGAACCCTATGGTTGCTATTACAAACAAGTCACTCAATATTCACCGGTTGATTACACATTAGGCTCGTATATAATTAATCTCATTCATTAGTTCCATTAATCCATGTTATGACATTTATTCAAGGCGTAAATCAATTGCTAATATTCACATCGATTCTCATTCCTTAGCTTGCACTTATAGATTATTTATTGTATCAGGTACCGATACTCGTTCACAAGTATCGATACGGTACCCTTAGGTATTCGTACTCACACGTGTACTGATACTAAAACTACTCATTGGAATCTTAGATTCCCACAAGTACCGGTATGGTCAAAGCTCGTACTGATACCCTATTCACGGGTTCGTACCATTTTTATGAATTTTGGCTTCCAACACTTTATTCAATCCCTACAGCTTATGTAAGTCATTAGGGTTGGTTTACTAACGAATATAATGAATTAATGTTAATTACCGACTTCATGATCATTTAATCGAGTATTTATCAGTATTATCCCTTAAGTAGGATTTCCATCTAATTACGTCAATCCATTCATACAAGCATCGCAAATAATCTATCAACCAATCAATTAATAATCATACACGCATCTCAAATAACCCTAACTGATCTCTAACACCTCTATGAGTCTCATCGTATCATGCATCTCACACAGATATCAAAACTCATACTATTTGTCTCAACACATGTTTATTTATCGCCTACCTACTTTTTTGGCACTAACACGCAAGGCAATCACATTTATGATGCTCATCCATAAGTTGATATCGCTAAAATCCTCACCCTAACTTTTTGAATATTCCACTCGACCCGATATTTGTTCACGAATAATCCTCGTATATCAACAAATACGAAACTACATTAATTTATGCATCCCCTATTCAACTCACAAGGTCAAACGCATAAAAATAGCTTACCGGGTTCTAATTTTGCAAAACAGACTGTGCCATTAGATTAGAAACGTCGAGAAATCCTCAGGTAGGTTCCCCGAGAAAAAGTTAACGCCCAGTCAACGACTGGTCAACACCGGTCAAAGGTGGTCAAGAGTATTGGCCGATCTAGCACGACATAGGTGCACAACAACTATGGTGCACTTGCGGGACTAGATCCAGTGTGTGTATGTGTATGGGAGCATGGTGCACTCAAGCTACCTGAACAATGCCCAATCTCAATCGCTAGAGAGTGTGGCGCATACAACGACTTTCGGTGGCCGGACGGCAGCGGCAAGCTCTAGTCCGACATATTTTTAGCTTGGGAATTTGATGGTGACCTCCGTTTTTTTTTGAACACTTGAACATGGCTAACTCGAACAACCCTAATCTTATTTTTCTTCACCCCATCCAACAACAACGTCGATGGCGATTCCGAGACCGGTTGACTCATCTCGATGAGATGAATGGGATGGTGTAGGAGGTATCATGCACGGCAGTTCTGGCGGCTGTAGATCGAGGCTCAAAGCTTCCCCCTTACTTTTTCCATTTTCCCTCATTTTTCTCTCTCTCCCAAAATATCTCATTTCTCTTTTTTTTCTCCTTCCCCATGAAATCATCACTTTTAGTTTTTTTAAACCTTCCACTTTTATTTTCCTTTCTTTTTAAATTATCCACACACATATTATCTCTTTTAATTTATCACAAAGCCCAAATCCAACTATCCTTGATTTGGGCTTCCAAAAATAAGGACCAAATAAATATGGTCTGAGGCCCAATTTTGCAAAGCCCACAATTTGGGTCGTTACAACTCTCCCCACCTTAAAAGAAATTTGGTCCTCAAAATTTATACCGGTAAACCAAAGAAGATGTTAAAACTTGTATAACTCTCCAACATTCTCAAACATATCTCGATGCTCTACTCCGATCTCTCACAACACTTGTCAAATATAATCATTGACTTCAAATGGTACAAATATAATCTTGACTGATTCTTTCTCGCGAAAGGAATCCATCTTCACTTGGTACATTACAAACAACAAGCAGCACTCAACGGTACCCCGACAAAGCTGTCACACGACTATGTCATCAAAGGAACTTAACTTACGCTGTAGAACCCAAAAGATTGTTGCACAAAAAAATCTTTCCACAACTCCACAGTATCTAAAAGAATAGGAGGTTACACAACTGTTGTAACCAAAACGAAGCGGTCCATCACGTGACGACTCTCTAAAGGAGAGTCTAACTCGGATGGCATCCCTTGCCAAAATCATTGCTTGCCCGGTGCAAGACTTCTAAAAATGAATGACATCTCGAATCACCTCAAGCACTTACTTTAAACTTGGCATAACAACTCAAATTGACAACTAAAGTAACTCTCATAACTCGGTTCACACATGAGTCTCAAACTCCAAACTATCACGTGTCTCGCAAACACTTCATCGGTACCAACACTCAGACTTCTCATCGCATGAAAATCCCACCAAGGGATAAGGTTCCAACACAACCCTCGAATCTCGTACCTAAAAGGTAGCATGTACACACAATTGTGTCGTACAACCCAACCCACAACAAGCCAAGCTGACTTTTTATCTAGCTTTCACCTTTGCTGAAAATATCAAACGGTACATACCAAGGACTATATCATTACTTAAAGAAATCCCATCGAAACTGTGCGCATCCTTAACAAGATCCACGGTCATCCATTTAATTTTCACTAAAGAACATTAAAACATCATAACAAATCTGAAGAACTGGTTGTTTGACCTCAAACTAATGGCAAGTCAAACATGTATCACTATCTCAAACGCACGACTCCACACTACCTCCAAAGTACGCGACGTAAGTTAGGTATAAACTGTCACTCTCAAAATTCACCATAATCTGACCGCTATACCCTACAAGAATAATCTCTTACCTTGACATGTCTTTCTCTAGAACACCCACAACAAGGTCTCCAAGTCCATTAGAAACCACCAAACCTAAATTCAATCAAAATATTGTATCCTTTTAATTACAATCAAATGCTACTTCTCACGGCTTCCAATGTTGATCAACCCTTAACTCAAAGCTTAACTAATGAAACACACGGATATCGGTATTGGCCAATCAATATCGACACTAGATGAATCGAGTATCGGTACTGCATAGAGCTAGCATTGGTACTCCTTTACATGACCATCACTTGAGATCCTTAATTTCCCCACATGGGTAGCATGATACTTTAACCCAAACTATCTCCGTACAATCCATTACTTAACAAATTCATTTTACTTAGGTGGTGATCAATCACACACGGTCAACAGCCCTTAATTACTGACTTACATCACTGTCCAAATCTCAAATTCCTTAACGATCAAGCAACCAAATTCACAATGTTGGGGTAGACACACCCTTCCCTCTTCTTGCACAAAAATACAGTCCCAATGAAACAAAAATCATCCTCAAATATATCGAAACCTTACTCGACTTTAATTGAGTCAACACTACATTCACAATAAAATGGTCTCACGCAGCTCAGATCTCCACCAATGTTCCTCGATTTACCTCAAAGAAACTGTGATTCAAACAAAAGCATTTACAAAGTCTCAAACCCTTGCCTTCTTAACTCATCACACGGTAGCTAACATTTCCCGCACAAAAGGTCATTAAGCTAATTATCTTGCCAACGCTCATGTTCCCATATTTCCTTATACATTCACACGCATCACGCAAAGCATTAACTTACATTCGAGAGACAACGCGGTGGCCCTCATCTTATCATAGCTAAAATACCTCAAATGTCATTGCAGACATCAAATGTTACCACAACATACCCTAAATAGAGAAATCCCTATTCTAAAATTCATTTCGAAACTACAGGCCTTTAACACATTAACTGTAACCATCTTAATCTCGAACCATTCTAAAATGTCATCCACATTAGGAGACACGCAGCAGTCCATCACTGTTACTTAACAAGATATCAACGGTTTAAATATCACCTCCACAAACCAACTACTTACGAGTGAATAAGCCTGATTCTCCCTTGGCAAAACACTTAGGCAAAAGAAACCTCGTTCGGGTTGCACCTTCGTAACTAAACCTCTTACTTTCTCAACTAGGTCGGTGTCCTCTAAAAAGGGTGATGGGCACCGAAGTCTCACTCGTCCTTACCTCAATATCTACTCATGCCCGTGATGAGGAGGAAGTATTGACGACTCATCCAAGAAACATAAACAAACACTCTTTCTAAAAGCTCCATAGCATCGAACTACACATATTGGAACCTGCCAAATGGTCAAACATGTCCAAAACCCTATCGTGCCATTCTCCAAACAATCCAACGAAAAACCTGATAGAAGGCAATAAATCAACATTCTCAACACCAAAGGCTGGGTTCCCTCAGAGCCTCAAAGCCTTGAGCACAACACTTGACGTTATTAGCTAGCATTACACTTGATTGACCAAAGCAATTTCTGAGATGCAACAACTCTCAAGAAATTAGCTCCATCAAACCCGTAGAACGTCAACTTCTATCACACTTTAACAAAGTAGTGGGTCCTAAACCCACTATCTTCGAGAAATGCCCTTTGAGAAAGGCAACGATACTTCCCGAGTATCAACGATACTCATTTTAAACGAACAATAGTCCTCCAACCAACATGCATCCACTGATTAATTTTGAAAGTGGGTTATCCATGCCTGCAACAAAACTGTTATTCACATATAATGATGAAGGTTTTTTGCCACAAACTCTCATAAGGTATCCGAAGACTTTGGAACGACCACAACATGCAACGAAGACACCATTTAGGTGATGGAAGGAGGACACATCCTCAACTCTGACATCATTCAACTAACTCAAATCTCAACAATTTGGGGCGAACTCGCCACTGAAATTGCTCCCATGAGCAGCTTCACACATAGCACGACCATCTCGACCACGATCAACCATTTTATCGTTGCAACATTGGATGCACCATCAGGATTCTAGTCTTAAGGAGTACAAACTTAATTTAAGGGCTTGTATTCACTAAACACCTTACTAAAACACCTATACCACCTCGGGGTTTCCTAGAACCGGCTAAACCTAAGCTCTGATACCACTATTGTAACACCCCTGACCAAGATATCACAATTGGGCCTCAAGCCCAAACAAAAAACAATAAATTTTCTCAAATTGGGTTTAGCCCAAACAAGTTATTTCTCAAAAGTATTTAAAGTCAACAGTTGAAAATATAGATAAATATTTATAAATCATTACAAATGAGTTCTACTTTAAATTAAAAGATTTAAATATTCAATTTGATATATACAATTTCAAAAGCGAGATTTACAAACTCGACCGCGTAAAGTTCTATGAATACATAGCCCACTAAGCACAAGTATTGTACTCTGAAAACCTCCATATGTTGGAATCTCATACTGATAGTGCTCCTCGATCCCACAATCCAACGGTCAACCTACACATGGAAACAACGATTTTGAGCGTTGAGCTTACAAAGATCAGTGGTACACATCTACTTCACTATACTTCATGCTAATCATAAACATAAGCATGCAAGCTAGTACGACGAGTAAGGGAAGAATAAATAAACATGTGGCGCTACTACTAGTCGCCTAAACACATGCTATCAATATATCAAAACATCATACATAGCTCACAAGGCCCAACCATACTCGGTATATCACCAAATCCACCGAGCAAACACACAAAATCATAACCACTAACATAGTGTAAAGCCCGATGTCACACAGCATCAGGAATGTACACTCTGATTGAGGCCCGATGTCACATAGCCTTAAGAACGTACACCCACACTCGACATCTCTCCTTGAGTATCATTGGATGAGGCCCGGTGTCATACAGCGTCAGGAACGTACATCTGACATCTCTAACCATGGTGTTGCAACACTCCTCCACTGGGTATCCGAATCTCATCAATCAAAGGTGACTCAACCACACAAGTTCCCATACTTGGCACATCACAACACACGATCCACCAAGGATCCCTATGGTTGCTATTACAAACAAGTCACTCAACATTTACCGATTGATTACTTATTAGGCTCGTATATAATTAATCTCATTCATTAGTTCCATTAATCCATGTTATCACATTTATTCAAGGCGTAAATCAATTGTTAATATTTACATTGATTCTTATTCGTTAGCTTGCACTTATAGATTATTTATCGTATCGGGTACCGATACTCGTTCACGAGTATCGATATGGTACCCTCGGGTATCGGTACTTACACGCGTACCGATACTAAAACTATTCATTGGAATCTTAAATTTCCACAAGTACTGGTACAGCCAAAGCTCGTACTGATACCATATTCACGGGTTCGCACAATTTCTATGAATTTTAGTTTACAACACTTTATTGGATCCCTAAAGCTTATGTAAGTTATTAGGGTTGGTTTACTAACGCATATAATGAAATAATATTAATTACCGACTTCATGATCATTTAATCAAGTATTTATCGGTATTATCCCTTAAGCATGATTTCTATCTAATTATGTCAACCCATTCGAACAAGCATCAGAAATAATCAACCAATCAATTAATAATCATACAAGCATCTCAAACGACCCTAATCGGTCTCTAACACCTCCACGAGTCTCATTGTATCATGCATCTCACACAGATATCAAAACTCATACTATCAGTCTCAACACATGCTTATTTATCGTCTACCTATTTTGTTGGCACTAACACGCAAGGCAACCACATTTATGATGCTCAAGAAGTAATGGAAGTTTGAGGTGTACTAACCTTAAGCTGATATCGCTAAAATCCTCATCTGAGCTTCCCAAATATTCCACTCGTCCCAATATTCGATCTCGAATAATCCTCGTTTATCAAAAAAATATGAAACTACATTAATTCATGCATCCCCTATTCAAATCACAAGGTCAAATGAATAAAAACATCTTACCGGGTTCAAATTTGGCAAAACGGACTACGCCATTGGATTCGAAACTTCAAGAAACCCAAGGGTAGGGTCCCTAAGAAAAAGTCAATACTTGGTCAACAGCTAGTTAACGCTAGTTAAAGGTGGTCAAGAGTGTTGGCCAATCTGGTGTGACATAGGTGCACAACAACTATGGTGCACCTGCATACCCAGATCCTGTGTGTGCATGTGTAAGGAAGCATGGTGCACTCTAGATGCCTGGACAATGCCCACTTTTAGCCGCTGGGGAGTGCTGCGCGTGCGGCGACTTTCGATGGCCGGACGACAGCGGTAAGCTCTAGTCCGACATATTTTCAGCTGTGGAATTCAATGGTGACCTCTATTTTTGATTTTGAACACTTGAACATGGCTAAATCGAGCAACCCAAATCTTCTTTTTCTTCACCCCTACCAACAACAACTTCGACGGTGATTCTGAGACCACCGGCCAACTCGTCTCGATGAGATAAATGTAATGGTGTAGGAGGTGTCGTGCATGATGGCTCCAGCGGCTGTAGATCGAGGCTCAAAGCCTTCCCCTTACTTTTCTCTTTTTCCATCCTTTTTCTCTCTCTCAAACAAAATATCTCATTTCTCTTCTTTTCTCTCTCCCCTATCAAATCATCAGTTTTCTTTGATTTTTTGTAAAACCTTCCACTTTTATTTTCCTTTCTTTTTAAATTATCCCTACGCATATTATCTCTTTTAATTTAGCACAAAGCCCAAATCCAACTATCCCTAATTTGGGCTTCTAAACATAAGGACCAAATAAATTGGGTCCGAGGCCTAATTTTGCAAAGCCCACAATTCGGGTCGTTACAGCACATCTTCATGCCCTTAGCCAGAATGTCGAAAACTAGCTTCTCGTAATCATGGACTTAATCCATGATTGGCTTGTCATCGGACATCTAAAATTTGAGCTACTCGTCGACCACATATTTCTTTATTTCGGCATCATCAGCGTTATACTTCTTCTCCAGCGTGTCCCATATGGCCTTTGCACTTCTCTCCTTAAGAAACATGTCAAACAATTTGTTTGACATATGACTTAAGAGAAAGCCATGAACAGTTTTGTTATCCTTCTCGTACTTGTCGATGGCTGCTTGAGCAAAAGTATGAACATCTGCATGCTGCAGGACTGCACTTATAGGGGTATGAGTGGAGTCGCCATCAACAACGTTGAAAGCGACATATGATAATGTTGCTCCAAGAATATGATTATCTATTGGGACCACCTCTGATAATTGGTGCCATCGAGTGCATCAAGCTTTGACATATGAGGAACAAGCTTTTGGCACTGAGTTTGACATTTTGCAATATAGAAATTGTTTCTAAATTGTTGGTAAAATTATTGCAAAATATAATTGTTAGCACTGACTGGATAATTAAAAACAAAATAAAGCGCAGATAAGAAACCGTATCGTAGTATAAACCACTGCCGTAGAAACGATTTCGTCTCAATGTGTGTAATCGCTGCAGTAGGCGGTCGTCCCTCGAGGTTAACACGGTAGCTCTGATAATCGTACACCCAAAGATCAAAGTGGACAATGGTGGAATTGTTGTTATAATTTACAGTTGATTAAAAGGTTCTAGTTTTAATAATTCGCCTATAAATTTAGTTCAAGAATTCAAGTTTTTAGAAAACAAATCTAAAGAAATTAGTCCGAAATTTCCCCCAAAAGATAAAATGCATGCAAACCTATTGAATAGGCATGCTACCACAACCACAAGCCAATTGGTGGCAACAATACACACATGCAAGAGAGTTATTTAACCACATTCGATAAGGGAGCGTAAGTAATACTCTTTAAATACCCTTTCCAAGGGATGTATCCTCCCAATGTAGGATATAACCAACAGTTTCCATCAAATATGTTGTCTGATCTCTACTTTCATATGCTATGTCCGTGCTTCTTACTACCCGACCTAAATTACCAAGTAAGAGGAGAACCATTGGTGCACATGAGAAGCTCTTTGTATGCCTAAAGATAATGAAGGCTTAATTTTTGAGATTTAGGTTGTTTCAAAATCGCCTTTTTAGCTAAACAAGGGTGGATAAACTCAACTTTGATGCTAGTTACTTTTTTGATAGTTACCTTTCGAAATTAGGGGATCTCACGACCCAACTTGCACACCCTCGAACACACTCTAATGCTCTTTGGTTCCCACCTTGTGCCCTACTGGATAAACTGAACTTTGATGCTAGTTTCTCCCTACATGACAAATATTATTTGTTATATTTTATCTTATAAGACAACCAAGGACACATATTGGGTTAAGCTTACCAAATTAACCAAAATCTAATATGTTTTCGAAGATGAAGCTCTCTCTATTGTACAAGTCTTGAATTTGCTAGAGACTTGGGTTTTCTGGAATGGTTGAAGGAGATTCTCCCACCATTATTTAGAAAATTAACTGTTCTACATGTAACTGTTTGACTATTAGACTGTAACCCCCTTGACCCGGCCTAATCGCTAGATTCGAATCAAGGAAATCACATTGGTTTCCCAAAGCAAACCCGAACTCGCTTACTCAAAATTAGGTTCATTTTTTTCTTTTATTTTATCTAGATGCATTGTTAAGTCCTATGGTGTACATACAAGTAGCGGTTCAATTTTCATTCGAAACGGACACCAAATAGGCACTTAATTGCAAATACGAGCATTTTAGGGATCATAATGAAAATCTGCATAATTACAAAGATTTATCCAAATTACAAGTTACCAATATTTATTAATCATATTTCATGTCGATTTTTAGCTCAAACGGATCATTCAAACTCATCCAATTGTCATATAAACATTCAGGGCCTATTTATAAAGAATCTAAACTATAGCATAATCCCAACGGTCAATAATTGCCATGCGTACCGGTACACGAGACTCCATACCCATACAGTGTGATGCGTACTGGTACTCGAAGCTTCTTACCGATACAATGTCATCCATTAACCGAAAACTGCTGTCGATACGGTATGTACCATACTAGTACCCAAAAATAGCTCACTCGTACCGGTACGACCTGTATTGTATCGATACCCAAGCTTAGAACCACACCCTTAGGCTATTATCAAGCCATGTGTAGCGATATAGTGAAAACTGTACTGGTACGAGCGGACCTGTAATACCCTTTTTACATGTTTATCAACTCCAAGCCACATCAAACATGCTCCAATAAATTTAGCATGCTTACTAAATATATTCCACATGATATGCATACTTCAACGCACTTGTAAACCGAATATCATGTATTTTCATCAACCATCACTCAATATAGAGGCATGCTTCCTAATAATATAAAGCAACATCCAATACACATTAAATGGTTAAGACCCCGAGCATAGGCTATAAATAAAATAAAACTAGAATCATATGACCATATGTGCACTTAGAAATCAAGCATTCTATCCAAATAATGTAAACTTATTTCATCGAATATACTTAGTATTAAAACATAATCAACATCATAAACATTATATAATGCCATCATCTAAATAATATAAACTTCCACCAAATAATCATGCCTTATACACAACAAAATATCCCAATGGTTATCCTACATTGCCTTATTTCAAATTGTGAAACACCGTAAACATGCTCTTTATACTCTTGTCTTGGAATCATCTCTTGCTACAAACCATAACCTTACACTTGTTTAATTCGCTGCATTGACGAAATAAAATAGAGCATAAGCATATAATGCCTAGTGAGTGCGTTCGAAAAGTAAAACGCCAATGCATTTTCAAAGTCAAAATCAACCCTAGGAACCTGTTTATTAAAATTCAAACTCACCATTCTCAAAGCATTTAATAAAACATGCTTGATCAAATCATATGCATCATGCTTTCAATCTTGTTTTTCACCTTATATTCATATATTGGCAGTAAATGTGACTAGATTAAAACCATAAGTCTTTCATCGGATACACAAAACTGTTTAAAAAAAGTAGGGTTTCAAATTCTAACCTTATCATAGGGTTTAGAGTCCCAACCTCATCATAGGTTCTAGAGTCTCATCCTCATCAAGTTTATAGTGCACTTTACTCCTATGACATGCCAACTATATCTGATACATTTTTAGAGTGTCACATAGCTGATATAGATCATACATGCATGAGAACTTATTGTTTTTCAATGCTACATATCCTCGTTTCATCTCTTTATTCAAAATCATGCTCATAGCATTTAAATCAATGATAGCAAATCATACTTACTCAAAAACCAAATTTCATATTTATAAACGTGGCAAATCATGATCAAAATGCATTGTAACAAAAAGTTTCATCTTTATTTAATTATTCAAATCGATTTCGTATTCGGGTAGCATTGCCCTTTGCAACTGTAATCACTATTTTTTATCCGGCTTTATATATATATATATAATACTAGTTTAGTTTAATTTTAATTATTATTATTAAGGATTAATACTACTATTATTATTGTTGTTTATTATCATTGGGCTGAAAATGAAAAAATAAAAAAAAAAGCAGATCAAAAATAATAATATTGAAACCTAATTAATTTAATAGTCTAGTCCATTTACATAATGAGACCCACTAATATTACAAGGCCTATTTGGCCCAAACCTAATTAAAATTAAAAAAAAAACCCTAATCTGATAACTATCTCTTTTCCTATGTGCAGCCACGCTTGGGTTGTTGGATCAAATCTAATCCAACGGCCATGATTGAAGCAGAGGTGACCAGCCAGCTCTCCACGCGCGCATGAGAGGCACGCGAGACGATCTAGCTTTCCCACGGCCCACGCGCATGCACCGCTTCGCCTCTTCCCTCGACGTGGCGCCACCGCTGGAGATCATGCTGCCACCGTCGATATCAGCCTGCAAAAAGAAGAATAACGAATTAGATATTTCAGATCTTTGTACCAAACAAAATCAAATCCAACAGTAAAGCTAGATAGATTTCCTAATTTCCTAAGCTATGTAAAAATCCAGTTTTAAACAGGGAAATTTTTGTAAAATGAGGAGATCATCATCAATCAATACAAAAAAGATTTCAGAGAGGTAATTTCCAACTCTTTACTTTTCATTTCGAATCTAAAAAAAGGGGTTAAAAAGAGATTTAGGCTTCATACCTAGTCTAGATCTGGGATCGTCGTCGCGCATGGCAGCGGAGGGCGGTGCCGCCGATGAACGGCACCACTGCATCTTTTTGCCTTTGTTGTTCTTCATCTTAGTTTCAAAACATTTTGGATTTTAAAAATCTGAGTTAAAAAGAGAGTTTTAGGGTCTCGATTTCCTTAGTTCTAGGTAAATCGGGTTTGCTTTTGAAAAAACAGAGGCCGAATTTATGTTTTGGGCAGAAAATGGTGATTTTGAGTCGAGTTTGAGTTTCGTCGAAATCGGTAAACGACGGCAGGTGGCAAGGGACAGCAGTTGGCGTGGCAGAAGGCCACTGGAAACTGGGTTCATCCCCCAGATACAGATGAACATGGTTGTGTTCATCCAAATCCTCAGAGGATTTGAGTAATTTTTGGAAGTAATAAAAAAATAAAGAGAAAGGTTATAATTTAGGTTTATAAGTGTCGAGATGATGAATATGATGACAGCTATGACCAAAGGCAAGGGATCTATAGAACCAGAAGGAGGAACAGTCAAGAGTCAAAATGAAGACATTGATGGTCAGAATATTACCTTTAAGCAAGATAATGTCGGTAAATACAACAAGTTGAACCCTTTCGTGATTCCTATCAACAAATCAGTGGGAAGTACGTTTAAGTCAAGCTTCCAGAAAATAGAAGTAGGTCCAGAAGAAACCCGAAGGGAAAATGATGCAAAGAGGCACATCCCGATTCATGTGAGGTACACCGAGCTACTCTCGATGCTTATTGAGAGAAACCTTATCACCTCGGTTCATTCTATTCCGAAAGAACCGCCTTACCCGAAAGGTTACAACCGACGTGCTAGGTGCAATTACCACCTAGGAAGTTCAGGTCACACCACCGAGAATTGTGGGGCTTTAAATAATTAGGTCGAAGACAAGACGGGTATATTGAGTTTCAAAGATGGGAAGCCTAGATTCTACATTGAGACGAAAACCGTTCGAGGGGTAAAGTCAAAAGGAAGTCCATATCCAAGAGAAGGCCTGGATAACACAGAAGCGAGTCACTCCAGCAAGTTAAATTCAGAGGTCAAAGATGGAGGCATCCTAGAGGAGGGGCATTCATTCGAGTATAACCAACTCAGACATGAGAAGGATGTTTTGAGCAAGAAATTGAAGAGTTTATAGGATGATCATCATAAACTCTACTGTGTGTTTAGAAATGCGGGTATGGGTAACACTTTAGAGGAGTGGAAGAAAAGTATCATTCAGCTAAAAAATAACCTGGGACAGTGGTAGCAGAGAGCTAGGACCAGTGGAAATAGGGCTCGATTATTGTTACAAGAGTTGGAAAAAGACGAGAGCCAATATAATACCCTTCAAAAAGAGTTACAAGATGGCTTAGCTAGGAATGAGATTTTGAAATCAAGTTTGCAATAGAGTGAGACCATATCCAACACCTTTTAGTTGGAGAATGAAGCACTCAAAGAACAAACAAAAGAGCTCAGGACTTCCTTGCATACGAGTAAGATTCGTGTCGAATCCTACAGACAGGTTGGCTATGAAAGTGTCAAAGAGGTAACTCTCCAGCTACGAAGAGCTGAGCGAAAAATACAAGAGAATGACAAGGACATGAAGAATATCATGACCCAAGCTCGTAAAGTAGCCCAACATATGGCAGATTTAGCTGACGAAGCAATACCGTTAAGGCAGAATATGAATCCAGCACTGGACCATGAAGGAAAGATGACTCGTTTGTTGGACGAAGTTAGGAAGTTAGGGGTTAGGGCACATTAGTATTTGTAAAGCCTAGAAGAATATTTGATGTAACGAGCCTTTTGTTTAATGAAAGTCTTTCTACAATGATCACTTTGCGACTAATATCTTCTTGCATTCATGTTTACATTTTGTTGATTCAAAAATATTCCATATTAGGGTATTTTTATAAAAGAGAAGATATTCTGTGATGTACAGAGATTGATAATGCTACTGTTGGAAATAATCCAAACATAAAACAAATACAGAGGAGACAGAATTGGGGCACCAAGTACTTATTTTGCTCTGAGAATGGTGGCTAATAGATGCCTGTGGAATATTTTCAATCTTTTGTACGCAAACATCTTATCTTTATAAAGATCCTCTTAAAGGAAAATTGACGAATCAACACCTCATTTGCATTCATTGTGATAATTCATACTTATTGTTTACCTTTTACTTCTTAGACATTTATGATGCATTTCATGCATTAAATAGTTAAATAATAAAATTTTATGGGTTTGATGACAGTAATTCAAGAACCAATTGAAAGGGGATGGAATCGGCTCATAAATAGAGACTCAATCAATTAGAAGATAGATTTGAGAAAGAACTCAAGAAGAAAGAAAAAGTAGATGTTTTCAATATAAGAGATTTTTGTCTAGTCCCTAATTTGGTCATTCCTCTGGATTTCAAGATTCCCAGATTTGTGCAGTATGAGGGTACAAGTTGTACCAGGGTTCACTTGACCATGTTCTGTAGAAAGATGGAGGGCTACTTGAAGAATGAAAAGCTGTTGATCCATTACTTCCATGATATTTTGGTGGGACCCGCTATAGTTTGGTACAACCGGTTGAGTAGAACTCAAATTTGGTCTTGGGGTGACCTAGCCAATGCCTTTTTGAGCCAATATAGATATGCCTTGGATTTAGCACTAACTCGACAGTTTCTTCAAGGCACAAAGATGAGACCAAATGAAAGCTTCAAGGAATATGCCTTGAGATGGAGAAATTTGGCAGCCCAAGTTCAACCTCCTATAACCGAAGAAGAAATGACTCCCCTATTCCACGCGACTCTTCCCATCCACTTCTTTGATAAAATGCTAGAGAAATCAAGGAGCAGATTCAAGGATTTCATGAAGATATGGGAAAGGATAGTCTATGCAATCCAAAAAGGAAAATTGGAATCTAAGTCTAAGTACTGAACTGAAGAAGTAGGATAAGAAAGAGAGATAAATGAGTGTCACTTTCAAAGTTCTCGTAATCACAAAAGAAGAAGAAATGTTGATTCTTTTGAGCCATCGAGGAAAGTTCCTCAGACAAGTGCAAACTTGGAGATATTTGGAGTATCCATTGCAGACGTTTGGCCTCATTTGGTTGAAGGTCACTATCTCACCCCCAGACCAGTAAAGAATATACCTGATCCATCTTCTCACAATTTTGACCCGAATATCACCTGCGATTTCCATATGGGGTAACGGGGCACCCTACCAGGAAGTGTAGACCGTTGTTGGAAGAGGTCAAAAAGATAATCAGAAATGGGGTTGTGACCCAAGATTTGATCCAGCAATGGACAACAAAGGAAGAAGAGCAAGTTTGCATCTTGCTGAAAGGGGCAGAGTGAAAAAGCACCCTAGCAATGGCTTAAATTTAAATTATATTTTGGCTTCCCCTGTTGAACACATTTTTTGTAAAAACACATGACTGTTAGCTTTCACCAAAATAAAAATCACATTCTCTTTAGTTTGTGAAAATTGAAATCAAGTTCAAAGCTAAGTTTGTGAAAATTGAAGTCCTAACAGGTAATTATTAGTTTGCATTGCTTGAGGACAAGCAATAGTTCGAGTTTGGGGGTGTGATAAGTGTTCAAAAGTACTATTTTTCTTACCCTTTTTACTCATATTATTGTTAGACTTAGGCTCATATTAGTTGCATAATTAGCCATTCATGCATTAATCCATGTTTCCTTCCATCGTTGAGCTTGATTACATAACTTGGTAGTTTTTGTGGGAAAAGATGTTGCTTTGGTGTGTTTTGTGTGTATGTGTAGGATCACTTGCCAAAGCAAGGCTAGAGCTAGTTGCCAGGGCAATGCATGAAGGAGATGTCGAGCTAGTTGCTAGGGCAATGCATGAAGGAGACGCCGAGCCAGTTGCCAGGGCAATTGTCGTCAAAGAATAAAGTGATATGGTAGTCGAAATTGATGACTAGACAAGCCTAAGATGATGCGGAGCAAAGCTAAATCCCAAAGGAGTTTGATTTCCATGAAGAGATTAAAGAAGAATTAAATTCCAAGAAGATAAGAGAAGTTCTAGAAGGAATATAATTATAATAAATAATTATATTCTTTAAAGATAATTTAATTCCAACTTAACTTCCTCCTCAAAGAAGGACTTTGACCTAGCCCTATAAATTAGAGGCCATGCCGTCAACTCCAAAAGGGGGAGAGAGGAGAGAATTTTTGACAAGCATCTAGGGCAAGGAGGATTTCGACAAGCTTCATCATTCATCTTTTTCTTTCTTGTTCAATTAGGTTCATGCTAGGGATTCTTTATCTTGTGTTTCTTTGGAACCTAGCCATGAACTAAATCTATTTGGCTATGGTTATTGTGTCTTGTGGTTGTGAGAAACTATTGGATTTTGTTTAGGTAATAAGAGTTTGCACTTTTCTATTCAAGGTTTATTCATTCTTGGTTCTTATTCTTGTTTGCGAGTGAATTGGGAGAGGATCTCGTAACTTCATCTATTTATCTAATATCGGGAGAGTTAGATTCAAGAAACGAATGAATATGATCTTTATTCAATCTATTGATGGTGAAGATTAATCCGGCTTAGGAATAAGTTAAGGATTTCAACGGCTAAAAGGAGCGCAAGATTGGTTGTTGTTCACCCCTGATTCACGCAGGGATGTATTATCAAGGAATGCACAAGTAGCTAGACTTTCGACTTAGGGATAAGAAGAAACCATTGAAGAACGCTCTGCCGAACCTTGAAGGTTACTGCCCAGACACCCACGAAGTTGCCCAACTAGTCACCCAGGCAACCCCGTTGTGCAAGTTGCCACGGCAACTGAGTTGCCCGTGCACTCTTTTACCAAGACGATCCAATCGGCTATCACACCTCAACTCACGATAACCTGGCCTATCTCTCTCATTTAATTACATCGCCTTTTACTTATTTGCTTTCTAGTTTAGTTATTAGTTAAACTCCTATAATCTTTTATTTGTGTTTTTACTTTTTACAGTGCAAGAGACTAGATTCTTGAAGTGGCACCAATCCATGTGAAGACGATATCTTTTATACTATAACTTGCAACGTGTATACTTGCACAATTGCGTAGCACTTATTACGCGCAACAAGTTTTTGGCGCCGTTGCCGGGGATTGGCAATAGCGACTTTGTTTTTTTATTTTCTTGCACTTTCTTTTTACTTTTCTTGTTTAAGATTCAAAGGGCTAACAAACTTTGGTTTTGCATTGGTATATGACCAGGGCGAGACCGATTACACCAGAATATCCTTTTGATCCAGAAATCGAACGAACCTTACAAAGACTTAGACGAAGGATAAGAGTAGCAATGGCTAATCAAGATGGCAATATGAATCAAGATGTTCCAGCAGGAGGAGGAGTGATTCTTGCACGAAATAGAACTATTCGACACTATCTTGAAGAAGATCTTGATGGACTTAATCCAGGAGTTGTCGCACCTAAAATTGAAGCTGACCACTTTGAGTTGAAACCGGTAATGTTTAATATGATCAACACAATTGGTCAATTTGGTGGCTCAACAACTGAAGATGCACGACAACATCTTAAATCTTTCCTCGAGATTTGCAACTCGTTCAAAATACACGGAGTCACCCCCAATGTTTTACGATTAAGATTATTCCCCTATTCACTGAGGGATAGGGCGAAAGCATGGTTGAATAGCATTCCTACCGAATCAATAAGATCTTGGACCGATCTTTGTCGTGATTTCCTTGCTCAGTTTAATCCTACAAATTTGACTGATAAGCTTCGTAACGACATTACTTCTTTTCGGCAGGCAGATGATGAATCCATGTATGAGGCTTGGGAGCGATATAGAGAACTTCTACACAAATGCCCCCTACACGGATTCCTGGTGTGGACTCAAGTAACAATGTTTTACAACGCCGTGAATACACCAACAAGGATGATGCTAGATGCCTCGGCAAACGGCATACTCCTAGATAAGTCACCGGAGGAAGCAATGCAAATTCTAAACAGGCTAGCCAAGAATGATTATCAATTCCCCTCTACTAGAAGAGGAAGAGTTAGACGCCAAGCCACAACACATGAACTAGGATCATCAGATTCAATTTCGGCACAATTGGCCACTTTAACCAAGATGGTCCAGAACAATCAAAAACCAAACAACACACATGAGGTCAAGGTAATGGATTCTTTTTTTTGAGTTATGTGGTGATAACCATGATTCTTCTGAATGTATGCAGAATCCAAAATCCAGCTTCTATATGGGGAATTACAACTGAACAACAATGTGATGTCCAATACATACAATCCAGATTGGAAGAAGCATCCAAATTATTCATGGAGTAATCCCAACAATGCTCTAAACCATAACAATCAGAATGCACAAGCATATGGATTCCAGCAGAATATGCCATGGCAACAGTTGTCGCAGCAACAACCGACAACATCTAGTTCTTTGGAAAATTCTCTAAATGCTTTTATGATGAAAACTGAATCTTATATGGCTGAGAATAGTAACTTCATAAAAAGAATTGATGCTTTTATTAACAGGACCGAGATGAGATTGCAAAACCAAGAGGCGGCAATCAAATCATTAGAAAATCAAGTTGGACAGTTTGCTCAAAACCTGAATACTAGACCGCAAGGAGGTTTACCTAGCGCTACTGAAGTCGCAAGAGGAACTGGCCATGAGCAATGTAAGGCGATCACCACTAGAAGTGTCCAACAACTTAAAGAGGCTCAAGCCTGCTCATCAAACAAAACTCCACAAAAAGATCAAGACGAACCTAGCAGCAAAGCCTCAGATGTTGAACCAGGAATTGTCGCGGCAACCGGCAATAAGCATGCCTCGGCAACCGACGATAAGAATGCTTCGGCAACTTGTGATAAGCATGCCTCGGCAACCCCAGTTGATAATGCCTCGGCAACTCCAGTTATCCTGGAAATGCCGTCAATCAGGTTCCAAACCAATGAAAGGATCAAAGATATCTGACTTCCACCACCATTCCCACAAAGGTTGAAGCGACAAAAGCAAGAATATCAATTCAAGAAGTTTCTTGATATCCTAAAGCAAGTTCACATCAACTTGCCATTGGTGGAAGCAATTGAACAAATGCCGAACTATGCCAAGTTTCTTAAAGACATTGTGTCCAAGAGAACAAGGCTAGGAGAGTTTGAAACAGTTGACGCAATAGAGGGATGCATGGCCATGTTGCACAATCGTATGCCACCTAAGTTGAAGGATCCCAGAAGTTTCACAATACCCTGTTCCATTGGAAACCACTATGTCAGGAAAGCATTATGCGACCTTGGGGCTAGCATAAATTTGATGCCTAAATCAGTTTTCCAAAAACTAGGAATCGGGAAGGCAAGACCTACAACAGTTATGCTACAGCTGGCTGATAGATCCTATGTGCATCCAGAGGGAAAAATCGAAGACATACTGGTAAAAGTTGATAAATTTATTTTTCCCGCTGACTTTATTGTTTTAGATTGTGAAGCAGGTGAGCATGCACCTATCATTCTCGGGAGACCATTCCTAGCAACAGAGAGAACCTTGATCGATGTTGAAAAAGAAGAACTCACAATGAGGGAGAATGACCAGCAAGTTAAACTAAATGTGTTCCAAACACTAAGGCATGCTGATGATCCAGAAGAATGCCAACTTCTTCATGCCACGGTAGAGTTTAACTTCGATGAGGAATTTAGTTACCTCAGCAACTACATTGCCGATCAAGAGGAACCTAAGGAGTATGAAGAACCGGTCGATGAGGAACAACAAGAAGAGGAAAATTGGCTAGTCAATCGACCAGGTACATACTTTGATCCACTGGATTACTCAGGTGAGGAAGGTAAGCTCGAAAAGCCCTCTATTGAACAACCACTGATTCTTGAGTTGAAACAATTGCCAGAGCAACTAAAATATGCATACTTAGGAACCGATAATACATTGCCTGTAATTATTTCTTCTAAGTTACAGCCTGAGCAGGAAAAAAAGCTGATCAAAATGTTGAAGCTACACAAAAAGGCAATAGGATGGACAATTGCCGACTTGAAGGGAATTAGCCCAGCAGTGTGCATGCACAAGATTTTGTTGGAAGATGATCACAAACCTTCAATTAAGGCCCAGAAGAGATTGAATCATGCCATGAAAGGGGTTGTAATGAAAGAAATCATCAAGTGGCTTGACGCCAGCATTATATACCCTATCTCTGATAGTACATGGGTAAGTCCGGTACAATGTGTACCGAAAAAGGGAGGTATAACGGTGGTAAGTAATGAAAACAATGAACTCATTCCAACCAGGATTGTGACCGGTTGGAGGGTTTGTATGGATTATCGAAAGCTAAACAAAGCCACTAGGAAAGATCACTTCCCATTACCCTTTATTGATCAAATGTTTGACCGTCTTGTAGGTAAACCCTTTTATTGTTTTCTTGATGGTTATTCAGGTTAAAATCAAATTGCCATAGCACTAGAAGATCAAGAAAAGACAACCTTCACATGCCAATACGGTACTTATGCTTTTCGAAGGATGTCGTTCAGATTGTGTAACACCCCGGCAACCTTCAAAAGATGCATGATGGCACTCTTTTCAGACATGGTCGAAGACTTCCTTGAGATCTTCATGGATGATTTTTCTGTTTTTGGTAATGACTACGACAACTGTCTCGGAAATTTAGAGAAGGTGTTGGCAAGATGTGAAGAAACTGATTTAGTCCTCAATTGGGAGAAGTGCCATTTTATGGTAGATGAAGGAATAGTGCTCAACCACAAGATTTCATCCAATGGAATTGAAGTAGACAAAACCAAGGTGGACGTGATCGAGAGATTACCCCCACCAAGTTTAGTTAAAGGAATTCGAAGCTTTCTTGGACATGCAGGTTTCTACATGAGGTTCATTCATAATTTTTCTAAAATCACTAAACCCATGTGCAATTTGCTTGAACAGGATAAAGTCTTCGATTTTGATGATTCTTGCACCCCAAGCATTCGAAACCCTAAAGGAAAAGCTTGCCTCGGTACCTATTGTCGTTCCACCAGATTGGACGCTACCTTTTGAGCTCATGTGTAATGCAAGTAATTTCGCGGTAAGAGCAGTCCTAGGCCAACGCACAGGTAAGACCTTCCATGTGATATACTACGCTAGTAAAACTCTTAATAGTGCTCAAGTGAATTACACAACAACGGAGAAAGAGTTACTAGCTGTAGTTCGCGCATTTGACAAGTTTCGATCCTATTTGATTGGTACAAAGGTAATTGTTCATACGGATCATTCGGCAATCAAATATCTATTTGCTAAAAAGGATGCCAAACCTCGTTTGATTCGTTGGATATTACTTTTACAAGAATTTGATATTGAAATTAAGGACATGAAAGGAACAGAAAATCAAGTGGCCGATCACTTATCACGTTTAGAACACAATAGGGAGGAGGACGCGGATCTAGAGATATGCGATGCATTCCCGGATGAACAACTTTTAGTTGCCTCGGAAACCATGGACGTGCATGCCTTGGCAACCCTTGACACCTCGGCAACTCTCGATGTCGTAGCAGCCCATGACACGCACACCTCGGCAATTTTGGGAGCAGTCACCACGGCAACAGATACCTCGGCAATACCCTGGTACGCAGATTTAGTTAATTTCCTTGTTTGTGGTATTTTACCTTATGGTCTTACTCACCAAGGGAAGAAGCGGTTCCACCATGATGCTAAGCATTACTTTTGGGACGAGCCTCTTTTGTTTAAACAATGTGCAGATCAGGTTATACGCCGATGTGTCCCTGAAGAAGAGCAACAGAATGTACTCTGGCAATGCCATTCTTCACCCTATGGAGGACATTTTGGAGGAACTCGTACCGCGGCCAAAGTTTTGCAATCCAGGTTGTATTGGCCAACATTGTACAATGATGCCCAAAACTTTTACAAGCAATGTGATCGTTGCCAGAGGACGGGCAATATCTCTAGACGGCATGAGATGCCGCTCCAAAACATCATTGAGGTGGAATTGTTCGATGTATGGGGGATCGATTTTATGGGACCTTTCCCATCTTCATTCGGCAACCTCTACATTCTACTTGCCGTCGACTACGTGTCTAAATGGGTTGAGGCAGCTGCAGTTCCCAACAACGATTCCAAGACCGTGCAACGATTCTTGCAGAAAAACATATTTACACGGTTTGGGATGCCGAGAGCAATTATCAGTGACGAAGGCAAGTATTTTGACAACAGACTAATTGCCAAGATGTTGCAACTCTTCGGCATATCACACAAGATCACCACGGCATATCACCCACAAACCAATAGGCAAGCAGAAATTTCCAACCGGGAATTGAAGGGTATACTCGAGAAAGTTGTAAATCCCTCTAGGAAGGATTGGTCATTAAGACTAGATGACGCACTTTGGGCATATCGCAGTGCATTCAAAACACCCTTAGGTATGTCCCCCTTCCGACTTGTCTATGGCAAAACATGTCATCTACCGGTGGAAATCGAGCACAAGGCATATTGGGCAATCAAGACCGTGAATATGGATTGGGAAAGTGTCGGACAAAAGCGTTTGTTGGACCTCAATGAGATAGAAGAATTATGTGCACTCGCCTATAACAATGCACGAATCTACAAGGAGAAAACAAAGCAATGGCATGACAAGAAACTATTGCCGCGGCAATTCATGCCAGGGCAACTAGTTCTCTTATTCAATTCTCGGCTAAAACTTTTCCCGAAAAAACTGAAATCAAGATGGTCGGGTCCTTTCGAAGTTGTCAAACCATTCTCCCATGGTGCTATGATAATCAAGTCCATCACTGATAAACATGAATTCAAAGTTAATGGACAAAGATTGAAGCACTACAATGGTGCCCATGTGGAACGTAACAAAGAAGTGGTCACCTTAGGAGATGCATGAGCATGCTCTCCTTTCGATATTTTATTTTTATTTTCTTTTTATTTTAAATTTTGTTGAACTATTTTATTTTTTTTATTTTTTTATTACTTTCGATTATTTGCTTTTTTAGGATAGATTTATTTTCTTTTGTTTTATCTTTCTTTAAGTTTAAGAATCCCTTTACACATCTTTATTTATTTTCTTTTATTAGTTTATCTTTAATTTTAATACTTATTTGATTTGTCTTTGAATTGTAGGAAAAGAGTTCAAGAAAAAGAGGAATTTTGATCCAAGAAGGAAAACATCTTCAACAAGGAAATTAATGGGCTGAATCTAAGGCTTATATAAAGCCTCCAACTTACCCTAATTAAACCCCCATTGCCGTTTCCCTTCCCCTAAACCGAAACCCTCTTTTTCATCTTTCCAAAAATTAATCCCACCCACCATATTTACTACCTATCTTTTCTATAAAACCCATCACCCTTAACCTATTCCTACTTTTCATCTTGCAACTTTTTAGTTTCTTTTATTTGTTTTTACAAAACTCACAACCAAGATCATCTATGGCATCCAAAATTAAATTTTTAGTTCATCCAAGTTCCTCCAAAGAACCAAGATACAAGAAGTTTGCTACACCGGTGATTCAAGAAAGATTTCACTCCAAGTTCGAAAGCCGAAAGATTTACGAAGAACAAGGCTTTAAATACTCCAACTCTCATCAAGATTTCGGTCTCGAACCATTCATCTTCGAGAGGATTGCACATCAAAAGTGGCAAATCTTTTGCCATCAATCAGAACCGGGTAACATCTCATGGGTAAGAGAATTCTATGCTCACTCACCTAACCCGGATAATCCTTATGTTTTTGTTCGTGACAAGGCCATACTCATAAGCCCCGAAAACGTCAACATCTTTTACGGGCTCTACATTGAGAAGGACGAGCATCAAGCCTTTGTTGATCAAATCACGCCCAAGCAACTCGACAAGGTGCTTCAAGAACTCACTCAACCAGGAACTCATTGGAACGACGGTAAATACAAGGGCACGGTAAATCGCCTTCAGCTTAAACCCGAGGTAAAACTATGGAATAAGTTTGTTAAAACTTCTTTAATGCCCACCACACACAATACTACCGTTGATATACCACGTCTTTTGCTCATACATTCTATTTTGCATAATCGCATCATTAACATTGGAAAAATTATTTGTGATGAGATTTTTGTATGTAGCTCAAAGCATAAGGGTTCTCTTTTCTTCCCTTGCTTAATTTCTAATTTTGCAAGGAGATGCATGTTCCAAGTGAGTCAACCGATGAAAAGGCCCTACCAAAGTCCGGTTGGAATCAAGCACAAATCTAAAAGCTAATGGGAGAGGCACCGAAAAAATCCTCAAGGCCTCCAATTGCCGCAGTAACTCCTGCCTCCCCGGCAATCCCTAATGCCCAAGCACCTAACGCCCGGCCAACTCGGCCATCAACCCCGGGATACCTTGAAGCACTCTTGCAACCATTGGCGTTCATGCGGTACATGAAGGAGCACAACAATGCCATCACCCAAGTCATCCTAGAAAAGTACCCGGACAATCGCGTGCCGTTCCCAATCTTTCCTGCCGAGATCTTTGCCCCAGCAACCAATGAAGCAGTCACCACGGCAACCGCAACAGATGATGCCGCGGCAACCTACATCGTGCCTGCACAAGCAGATGCCACAGCAACCAACCCTGAAGATGCCACGGCAACCAAAGCTAAAGACATCCTGGCAACCACTGCAAAAGCCAAAGGTAAAGCACCTATGCCCGAATCAACTCCTACGGAATCATTGTCTGATTTTTCAGATTCGGACGAGTCCTCCATTGCACCAACAAAGACCACACCAATTGAATCCTCCAAGCGAAAAGCAAATGACATTGATGAAGAGGAAGATGAGGACAACCCCGTACGAGGATCGATTCCACCACCGGCAACAAGGAAATAACCATCGCGTTCAAGCAAGAGAATCAAGACACCGTCCAAAAGGAAACTAATCATCCACGACGACAAACTCTCGGAGTAAGTCCTCGTTTGCATTTTTCGTTATTTTTATTTAATACATGCATTGAGGAAAATGCCTCACTCGAGTTTGGGGGGATTGTTATTAGTAGTTACCATGTTTAGTTACATTCATCTTAACTATTACATTTAGGATACATAAATTGCTTGCCATGCCTTTAGTTGGAACAAGAATTGCCTATATTTGATGAATATTCGATGATGACTTTGCCAATGCACTAAATTGATAGAATTTTTATTCTAGGATAACCATGGAAAAACTTAGAATTTTACTATGATGCAAAATTTGATGAAACACTGTTGTGGTTTGACTTATTTAAGGAATTCTAGTGAACTTAGGTTGATAATTAAACAAATTGGGGGATTAGAATAAAAATTGGATGAATGCTAGAGGTACCCAAAATTGGCTCTAGCATGTGCTAAAAAATTGATCGCTAGAGGTGCCCGAAATTGGCTCTAGCATGTGCTAAAAATTGATCGCTAGAGGTGCCCGAAACCGGCTCTAGTATGTGCTAAAAAAAATTATCGCTAGAGGTGCCCGAAACTGGCTCTAGTCGAATAAATTAATTAACTTAAGAAAACTAAAAACAAAACACTAGAGGTGCCCAAAACTGGCTCTAGTTAAAACATGTTAAAAAGAACCCAATGAAGTAATTTGAAAACCTGTTGTTTACATAGAATCCAAAAAATCAACTTGCGCACAACTCCGCACACACTCACAAGCATTATAGTTTGATTCCAAGTAACTCCTAAGTTTTCTGAAAAATGAAAAGCCAATCATACTTTGTTCCCCGGTTCTGAGAATTGAAATCAAGTTCAAAGCTAAGTTTGTGAAAATTGAAGTCCTGGCAGGTAATTATTAGTTTGCATTGCTTGAGGACAAGCAATAGTTCGAGTTTGGGGGTGTGATAAGTATTCAAAAGTACTATTTTTCTTACCCTTTTTACTCATATTATTGTTAGACTTAGGCTCATATTAGTTGCATAATTAGCCATTCATGCATTAATCCATGTTTCCTTCCATCGTTGAGCTTGATTACATAACTTGGTAGTTTTTGTGGGAAAAGATGCTGCTTTGGTGTATTTTGTGTGTATGTGCAGGATCACTTGCCAAAGCAAGGCTAGAGCTAGTTGCCAGAGCAATGCATGAAGGAGATGCCGAGCTAGTTGCCAGGGCAATGCATGAAGGAGACGCCGAGCCAGTTGCCAGGGCAATTGTCGACAAAGAATAAGGTGATATGGTAGTCGAAATTGATGACTAGACAAGCCCAAGATAATGTGGAGCAAAGCTAAATCCCAAAGGAGTTTGATTTCCATGAAGAGATTAAAGAAGAATTAAATTCCAAGAAGATAGGAGAAGTTCTAGAAGGAATATAATGATAATAAAGAATTATATTCTTTAAAGATAATTTAATTCCAATTTAACTTCCTCCTCAAAGAAGGACTTTGACCTAGCCCTATAAATTAGAGGTCATGCCGTCAACTCCAAAAGGGGGAGAGAGGAGAGAATTTTCGACAAGCATCTAGGGCAAGGAGGATTTCAACAAGCTTCATCCTTCATCTTTTTTTTTCTTGTTCAATTAGGTTCATGCTAGGGATTCTTTATCTTGTGCTTCTTTGGAACCTAGCCATGAACTAAATCTATTTGGCTATGGTTATTGTGTCTTGTGGTTGTGAGAAACTATTGGATTTTGTTTAGGTAATAAGAGTTTGCACTTTTCTATTCAAGGTTAATTCATTCTTGATTCTTATTCTTGTTTGCGAGTGAATTGGGAGAGGATCTCGTAACTTCATCTATTTATGTAATATCGGGGGAGTTAGATTCAAGAAACGAATGAATATGATCTTTATTCAATCTATTGATGGTGAAGATTAATCCGGCTTAGGAATAAGTTAAGGATTTCAACGGCTAAGAGGAGCGCAAGATTGGTTGTTGTCACCCTTGATTCACGCAGGGATGTATTATCAAGGCATGCACAAGTAGCTAGAGTTTCGACTTAGGGATAAGAAGAAACCATTGAAGAATGCTCTGCCGAACCTTGAAGGTTGCTGCCCAGACGCCCAAGAAGTTGCCCAACTAGTCGCCCAGGCAACCATCGATTAGTTGCCAAGGCAACCCCATTGTGCAAGTTGCCACGGCAACTGAGTTGCCCGTGCACTCTTTTACCAAGACGATCCAATCGGCTATCACACCTCAACTCACGATAACCTAGCCTATCTCTCTCATTTAATTACATCGTCTTTTACTTATTTGCTTTCTAGTTTAGTTATTAGTTAAACTCTTATAATCTTCTATTTGTGTTTTTACTTTTTACAGTACAAGAGACTGGATTCTTGAAGTGGCACCAATCCTTATGGAGACGATATCTTTTATACTATAACTTGCAACGTGTATACTTGCACAATTGCGTAGCACTTATTATGCGCAACAGTAAGCATCTGCTATTTATTTGGGCCAACAGATGAACGAAATGAGTGTTTAGATAATGGGCACACCTATTTAGGAATACCTTTTTAGGCATTTGTTGTTTAAGATCCTTGAATCATGTGTTGACCCTAAACTTCTACCCTTTGAAGACTTTCTCTAGATGTCTATGGATGAGATGACAAATGGAATTCTTTCACTTCCTTTTAACAAAGTAAGAAAATAAGAAAATATACTCATTGTTGTCCCCCTTTTAGCCTGATCATTTCTTTTTTATAGAACCCAAACCAAGAGGATCAAGATTTTGTCGCTCGATTTTTAATGGGCAAGATTTGAGAACATATACATCAGATACAAAGGTTAGAGAAACATCAGAATACACTAATGAAGAATTCTTCCAGCAAAACAGAAAAATAATTGAGAATAAAAGCATTGAAATGAAAGGTGCAATAAATGGAACAAAAGAATTGTACATCCAAATGAGCACCAATTTTGAAGAACCATGGATGACCGATCATCTTTGAATAGAAAACAAGTATCAATATCCATTCAGGATATGAGCCAGTCCGAGTTTATAGCAGAAAGAAATGAACTCTAGGGTGAAAACCCAGAAATGGGCAGTCTAGAGTGATTAGAGAAAACAAAAAAAAAGAAAAAGAAAAAAAGGGGAAAGAAAGAAAGATTACTTTATATGAGCATACCCAAATTAAACGGTGCAAGAATAAGGGTACGATTGGAAAGTTATAAAAACTCTGGTGGATCGATCATCTTTAAATAGAAGCACATCAATAAAAGTTCAAAACACAAATCAGTTCAGAGTTACCTGGTCTAAAATTCAGAAGATGAAAATAAACTATAGGGAGAAAACCAAAGAAAAAACGGGCAGTCTAGAGTGATCCGAAGAATAAAGAGAATAAGATATTTTATCTTAACATGACAAGTAACACATGAATAAGATCGTGATTAAAAAAATAACCCAGAGAATTACATCATCCAAGGGAATTTCAATTTTGAAGAACTCTGAGAAGTAGGTCGTCAAAGATCCAAACATGATGAACTCTAGGGTGAAAACCCATAAATGGGCAGTCTAGAGCGATCCAAGAAAATAAAGAGAAAAAATACCTCATCAGAACACATCCAAATCAAGAAGTACAGAGATGATGTTTTGCTTGAAAATGATCCTTGGTTTTTCATAACCCTTAAACACTTACTTGAGCCTATATACCCCTTCATTCGTAACCGTGAACCAGGACCTACATTACAAGCTTATAAAGACCATTCTAATCATACATGGATATCTTAGTTGAATGAGAATGTCTTCAGATCACATTCCCCCAAAGGGATAACCTTGCTTCAAGGAACGTCAAATTTCAAGTGACTGATCGACACCAAATGAGGGAAGGATGGCGCATGGTGAGATAATGAGACTAAGAGAGCCACCATAAATGGGTTAGAAATAGGTATGGGAATCGTTCCTCTAAAAACCCTAATAGAGTAAAAAGAGACCACACATGTGCACATATCTCTACAACAGTCAAGATCTTCTAGAAATACTCTTCATTCGGATTGATTTTGTCAATTCAAAACAAATGTGCTATTGCATTTAACATTTTGGGGCCAAACAATGTTTTTTTAAAGAGTTTGAGGCATTCCCTCTAAATTTTGAAATATTTACCTTTTCCTTCAAACATTAATTTTTGAAAAAAATGTTTGAAATTGTGAGATACTATTTTTTCCTCGAACATAAGTTTTTAAAATGTTCGACATTCTTTTCATTATTTCAAAATTTTCCAAAGCAGAAAGATATATAATTTCTTCCTCCTAAGAGGCTTCGACTCGGTTTCACAAGGAAGAAAAATGAGTTTAGGCAATTGAGGCATGTATTCACCCTGATATTGGGATAAGGATGGAATTTACATACCTAATAAAGATGGAAAATGTTGTATTCACACCGATGGGACTGGGTATATATCTGAGGATTTAGCTTTGACATGCTCAAAAAATGTCTACAAAGGAAGCATTGACGGTGACTCCAATGTTGAGGTTAAACCAATTGTTGCATTAATGAGGAGACTCCAGTTAGGAAATCGACAGAGTTCAACTGTGGGGTACCATCTTGGCTGCTCCAGATCTGGTTCTTTTACAATGGTTATGCGGTCAAGGGAGTTGTACTAGTTAATAAAAGCTACCACCCTGAACCATTCAAGTTCAAGATTTCATGGTCAAAGTTCAAGAAGAGTTGAGAGAGCCTGTATTTCCTCATTATATGGAACGAATTCACTCGTTCAAGTAAACTTTCATATTGGGAAAGAGGTACTATTATGTCAAATCTTAGCAAAAAGTTAGAAGTCCGAAAGCTCCCTTACTTCGACAATGGAGTCATCAGAAAAGGTCGAGGAAGATAGACTGCACTTTACGAGAAATACAGGAAAGACATGTATGATGCTCTAAATTGCCCAAATGAAGAACAAAACAATGCAACTGCTGATACAGTTTTTGACAAGTACAAAAAGGAACTATATGGAGCATTAGAGCTGGCGGAGGGTCAAAGGCCAATGAAAGAAATCCGCAAAGATGTCGTTTCCATTTATAACATTTGCTATAATTATGCCATGGAAAGTTGCAGACTTAATCTTATTAAATCTGAATGCCTTGAAGCTAGATGAAAGCTTGTTATCGATTGCACCTCCTGTTTTGATAGAACTCTGGAGGAAAATAGCTAATATGGTTGAACCTATATATGAGGAAGATACTGCCACTATCAAGAATGAAGAAGAAGAATTGAGATTGATTGACCCAAAAGAGTGGGGTAGTAACTTTTAAAATGATGAAAGCATGTTGCTAACGAGACGCTTCGATCGAGTTAGAAGAAAAAGAAAAATAGAGATAGATCCAGGAATCGAGGCATTTTGCTCGCCTAAATCTTGAAGTAGACGGAGACTCCAAGCATTGAGTCAAAAACAGAAGAATAGTTGAACCCAAGACTGAATAGGGGCAATGAAATGATGAAAGTCCCTATATAAGAGTAGTATAAGGACTAGAATAGGAATTTATGAAATTGAGTAGAGACCTGGAAGATGAAGAAGAAAAGAGTTACTCGCACAAGAAAGAAGCGCGAGTCAAATGCGAGATAGAGATTTAATAAATGAAGATAAAGATTGAGGAGCATACTGCAGAGATAAGGAGTGAAGAAATCTGAGAATGACCTTTCAGGGAATAGGGTTTTAAAAATAGATTTGAAAAGAAAAGAGAGGAAAAATGAAAAAAAAAAAGAAAAAAAAAGAAAATATTACATTGCATGCATTATATAGAGATCCCTATATTAGGGGCATGCTAATTTAGAAGCATTTTGTTTGTTTTAAACAGATATTTGAAGATTATCGAAGATTTTGGTCTGCAGCTTCATGTTGAAGAAGTAGACCTTATTGAAGATTTCTATTGGTAGCCATGATGGCGTGAATCCTTATCCTAAGTCCTTCGGGCCATTAGTAAGTCCTTCGGGCATGATAATAAGTCCTTCGAGCCACCAGTAAGTCATTCGGGCGTGGTGATAAGTCCTTCAGGCCATCAGTAAGTCCTTCGAGCACAATTCTAACCTTAATGTGATGTCAAGACCGATAGAAACTGGGGCATCATTTTAAGGGATTGGTAGCTTGTTGGCGTGAATCCTGTTTAAGAGATATTTTAGTAGCCAGAATGGCGTGCATCCTTATCTTAAGTCCTTCGGGCCATCAGTAAGTCCTTCGGGCATGATGATAAGTCCTTCGGGCCATCTGTAAGTCCTCCGCGCATGGTGATAAGACCTACGGGCCATCAGTAAGACCTTCAGGCATGATGTCAAGCTTTCTTTTTGATGACAAAGACGAGTACAAATCGGGGCATTGAAGAGTTTGAAGCTTGAAAGAATTGGCTGAGGAAGAGCAGAAAGTTCCTGACGAACTTGCGATTCCAAGGCTACAGATGAGGAACTACGATAAAAATTAGTGCTTATGATCTTTGCTCTATTCTCATTTCACAAGAATGAGCAAAGAGGGGCAGCTATAATCACTAATTTTTATCTGACTTTATATATATAATACTAGTTTAGTTTAACTTTAATTATTATTATTAAGGATTAATACTACTATTATTATTGTTGCTTATTATCATTGGGCTGAAAATAAAAATACAGAAAAAACATATCAAAAATAATAATAATGAAACCCAATTAATTTAATAGTTCAGTCCATTTGCATAATGAGACCCATTAATATTACAAGGCCTATTTGGCCCAAACCTAATTAAAATTAAAAAAAACCCTAATCCGATAACTATCCCCTTTTCCTATGCACAGCCACGCTTGGGTCGTTGGATCGAATCTAATCCAATGGCCAGGATTGAAGCAGAGGTGACCAGCCAGCTCCCCACGCGCGCGTGAGATGTACGCCGAGACAATCCAGCTTTCCCACGCGCCTACGCGCATGCACCGCTTCTCCTCCTCCGTCCACGTGGCACCACCGCTGGAGATCACGCAACCACCTTACGCCGCTGTCGATATCAGCCTGCAAAAAGAAGAATAAAAATTAGATATTTCAGATCTTTGTACCAAACAAAATCAGATCCAACAGTAAAGCTAGATAGATTTCACAATTTCCTAAGTTATGTAAAAATTCGGTTATAAACCGGGAAATTTTTGTAAAATGAGGAGACCATCATCAATCAATACAAAAAAAAAAGATTTCAGAGAGGTAATTTCTAACTCTTTACTTTTCATTTCGAATCTAAAGAAAAGGGGTTAAAAAAAGATTTAGGCTTCATACATAGTCTGGATTTGGGATCGTCATCACGCAAGGCGGTGGAGGGCGGTGCTGCCGATGAACAGCACCACTGCATCTTTTCGCCTTCCCCGTTCTTCGTCTTAGTTTCAAAACATTTTGGGTTTTAAAAATCTAAGTTAAAAAGAGAGAGTTTTAGGGTATAGGTTTCCTTAGATCTAGGTAAATCGGGTTTGCTTTTAAAAAAAATGGAGGCCAGATTTAAGTTTTGGGCGAGAAAATGGTGATTTCGAGTCGAGTTTGGGTTTCGTCGGAATTGGTGAACGACGGCCGGTGGCAAGGGACGGCAAAAGGCCATTGGAAACTGGGTTCATCCCCCAGATCCAGGTGAATACGGTTGTGTTCATCCAAATCCTCAGAGGATTTGAGTAATTTTTGGAAGTAATAAAAAATAAAGGGAAAGGTTATAATTTAGGTTTATAAGTGTCTTATATACCCGGGTATTAAAATTAAAATAGGTTAATTGCTTCATAAGGACCTCCACCCCAAAATAATCATAACTTTGGTCCTTCTGCATGATCAAATCCCTTCCGCAGTCCCTTAGAGTTTTAAATGCTTTGCAGTTTGGTCCCTTTTTCTTCTTTCTTTTAATTTCAGCACCTTTACATACATATACATTATACGTACGGTTTTATATACTATATAGTATATCATATAGTTTATATATACATATATAGTATTTATGTTATGTTTATATATACATATGGAATGTCGCATAATACTATTATTATGTATATATAACTTTATGTTATTTATGTAATGTATGTATATGTAAATGTCGTTCATATGACTAATATATATACATGTATCTTTTTATGTGTTTTCTTTTATATATAGTATTTATGTTACGTATATATGTATATCTTTAATTTTATTTGTTCTTTATGTCTACTTGTTTATATTCATGTTCATATTAATTGCTTTTTATGGTATGTATTTCTATTTATTAGCGTTACTTTCTAGTATAATTGCATCTTTACATATTTGTATTTTACCATAATGGTTCTATTACCATTTTAATTTGTTTAAACGTATATAATATTTATTATAATCTATCTATATATAGAGTACAAGTTTTTAACTAATATTATGATATTTTTATACTATATATATATATTGTCATTTCTTTTATTCCTTTAATTTGTAATATAAATTAATTCATTTACCTAACTTAGGCATGATACATAGATTTATAATTATTACCGTGTTCTTTACCTTTTTAAACGCATAAAGATAATAATTTATTTTTACTGTATATATACATGTTTTATAATTTTGTTCCTTTTTCGTTTAGTTGTCATGTATTATTATATTATATATGTATGAACCTATACTTCATACAATATATTATATGTATATTATATTACTCATATTTTATATATGGTATTCTATGTATTATGTAGTATGTACATGCATATATTATGTTTTTACATCATATCATATATTATACGTACGTCCATGTTATATATCTTACGTATAAATTGTTATATATTAATACGTATATTATATGTTGTGTTATTTATTATATATTTTTATATTATATGGTGCTTTATATGTATTCATGTATTTATTGGGTTCTTACATTTATTTAATTGTGTTATCATATATATTTGTTCATACTTATTAAAATGCCATGTTTGATTTATCACAATAGTCTAGTTTAGTCCTCAAGATTTCGGTATTCTATTTGGGAGTGTTTTCCCGAATCTTCGGGCGTCATCTCCTTAGGTACCGTAAAGTGCAAGGTTTGATGTGTTCGAATAAAATTATCGTGCATTCATACATTAGGGATCAACTATTAAATTATATTCGAATTTCAACTTTTCTTTGCAAATACGATATGAACCCCTAGGTACCGATTTCGGGCGTTGTGGGGTGCTAAAACCTTCCTCACATGTAACCGACTCCCGAACCCGTTTAAATATCTGGTTTTATTTTTCGGTGTTCGGTCTACCTAAGCCAAGTGACCAGTGGCGACTCCCAAGTCTTATTTTAAAAGTACGAGATTTTTCAAGAATTTCCCCTTTAACCAATTTTTTATAAAGAGTGGGGCACTTTGGATTAAATAGTCTCTACAGCAACTATAGCATTTCCTTTTTGGAAATTTATATCGGTGCACATAGGGATTCTCATATTTGATAAATCATTGTATATCAAATAATGATGCATAAAAACAGTAAATATTTTCAACTCATGCTTCCAAATCAAAACATGTAAAACAAACTTCCATATTTAACCATTATTCAATTGGCGAAATTAGAAAAACTTACTTCTGAGCTTAGCTATGTTCGCTAGGCCTTAACTAAACTCTCAAAGTCATAATTCAAATTTTTTATAGTACCAAAACATATTTGCACTCACCACATGCTACCGCCATGATGTCAACGCCTCGACGTCTAACCGAAAATCGTCCAAACACTTGTCAACCTCCAAAGAAAAATACAATGATCAATATAAATTGGACTACACCAAAATATTAATTTATTAAAATATTTCCTCTTACACATCACACAACAAATATTCGAACCATTATATTTCCCTAACTCAATTGCAGCGCCTCACTTAACACGCTCAGCCGGGGAATCAACTCCCTTTCTTTTTTTATCATTCACGCCACTGCTCTGTCTTCAATTACCCTTTTAATTTTTTTTTTTCCATTACACTACAACCAACAAATATATATATATATATATATATATGCGACTTATCCAAGAAAAAAACAAATATATATGTGAATGAAATAGAATAGCAGCAGCCCATTCACGCCGGTGCCCTGCTTGCGCTATTCCCTGTTTGCCCTCACGATTCTTTTCTGTTTGAACATCATACCTAACAAGAAATTCATCCAACGTATATGGGGCACACTAATATGAGATCAATTAATTAAATCAACTATCTACCAATCACCCCACTCGAGAACCTAAATTTAAACTTAATCAATTCAATTAATTTCAGTACTAATTTCATCAAATTGAGATTATATTTTTTCTTGTCTCTCAATTCAATTAAAACATCTTAATTTTATCTATCAAATCACAATCACTCCTTTATCATCCAAAAATTAAATAAATTTAAAGCTTTATTCATAAATTATAATAGAAATGATAGATAATGACTGAAAAACAATTAGAGAACCCTTAAAAATAAAAAACTTACCCAATTAATAGGAAAAATAGAAGTTAAAAACCTCCTACTCCATTTGAAAGGGAATCTCAAGAATAATTAATGAAGACTACAAGCTCTTGCTAAATTGTTGATTAGAAATCATTTAGAATATAATGGAAATGAAAATCAAGAAGGAAAATCAATTATCTTTAAAGTGTATTTGATAAATTCTAGAGATAAAATGAGAGAAAAGCTTTGATATATTTTTTTAATCTTAAAAAAAATAATTACGGTCATCTCCTTTTGTCAAAGGAGAATAGTAATGTGAGAGATATTTAATAAGGTAAACTATTTGGGTGACTACTTAATTATTGGGTCTGACTTATTTTGACTATCGAACTATAAAAAATCAAAATTTGACCACACAACTATTTAAATGGGCCTATTTTGACTACCCGCCGTTAAAATCTAACAGGGATGTGATGTGATAGTTAAAGCAAATTTTATATAATTACACATTTGGTCCATGTTAATTAACCAACCAATCAGATAATGATACGTGTCATCACCTGATTGGATGAATTTACTCTAATTTTTAATTTATTTAATATTTAATATATCTATTTTCTTCCAATCAAGTGGTGACACTAGTTAAAGGAAAATTAAGAGAAAGAAATATGGCCTTGGTGGGGTTTAAACCTGGGACCTCCAAGGGAAAACGCCAAGTCTTTACCACTGCGCCAATTACTCCTTAGTGATGTAAACTGCACCATCCTATATATATCTTACAATGAAGTAAATGCTAGGGAAAAAAGAAATAAAAATGTTTGAGAGGGGACTCAAACATGGGTCACATGAGATGTGTAAAAACACACATATCACTAAAGCCATGCCTCTTTTTCACACTTATTTTAATAACTTCGTACATATATATAATGTTGAATCGAGTTATTTAATTTAATTAATATTTTTAATTTTTTATTAAATATCTTAATTCAATGATTATATATCTTATATTAAAACATATAATTTTGATGATTAATAAATTTACTTCATTTTTAATCTGATAAATGTTGATAATTTTCTTAAAAAATATTTTATAAACTACATGTTTCTTTAAAGAAATAGATCATTGTTGGTAAAATTGTCCGGATAATATATATATTCATTTTAAATTTTTATTTAACTACACTTTGAATATAATTAAAATGTTTTCATTTTTAATTTAATTATTTGAATTGAATTAGTGATATGCATGTTTTTATATATCTCATGTGACCCATGTTCGAGTCTCCTCTCAAACATTTTTACTTCTTTTTTTCCTAGCATTTACTTCATTATAAGATATATATATATATATATAATGGTGCAATTTATATCAATAAGGAGTAGTTGGTGTAGTGTTAAAGGCTTGGTTTTTTCCCTCAAGTCCACATTTTATTCTCTTTAATATTTAATATTTCTATTTTCTCCAATCAGGTGGTGACACGTGTCATTATCTGATTGGTTAATTAATTTTATTTAATTAAATTAAAATTATGACCAAATTGATATAATAGGTAATTAACAGGGAATAAATATGTAATTATAAAAATTTTACTTTAACCGTCACGTCACCTCTCCATTAGATTTTAACGGTCGGTGGTCAAAATAAGTTTATTTAAATAGTTTGGTGATCGAATTTTAAATTTTTATAGTTCAATAGTCAAAATATGTTAGACTCAATAGTTGGGTGGTCACCCATGTAGTTTACCCTATTTAATAATTATTTTAATAATCCCTATAAAAATATCACTTTAATTTTTTTTACAAAATTGTCATCATTGATATTTTGCAACTCTTGCAAATTAGTCATCATTTAACTTAATATTATATTGATCCATTAATAATTACTCAAATTTTTAATTTCAACCTTTAATAAACTCATTAAATATATTTTCAAAATATTGGCTACGATAAATTTATAAAAAAATCAATTTAATCAAACCAATTTTTTTTTTTGAATTAATTAGCTTAATCGTAGCCAAAATTTCAATCTCAATCTAATAATTCGCCCAACTCTTCTAGCTCGTTTTCCAAAATATTACATAGACGGTCTATGTAAATTGAGCGAGGAGGGTGCGAAGGGTACTCTTCCTATATCCATCCCCGTCAAGAATTTTTATCTCTATCCCTGCCCCACGACCCGTTGCAGATACAAAATCTAAAACCATCTCTGCCCCACAAACCGCAATACTAAAACCATCCCCGCCCCATTACCCACGCGGGTCCTGAGACCCACCCAATCCCTCCTTTACCCGCCTTGTAACCCTTTCATATAATATTTTTATAACTAAAAATATAAATTAAATTTGTTATGAAAAAGTATAAAATACTCGTCATTTGAACTCCCACCACATAGTAAAATTATTCTAATTGTCACAATTTTTTAAAAAGTAATAATATACGAAATTAAAATTGCACAACAAAAAAGTTTGGACTAAAAAGATATTAAAGTCTATTGTAAAGGATCGAAAATAGCACAAATAACATATAAAATAATATTTCAATTGCTTAACAAATAAACATGAACTAAAAAACATAACAATTAAAAAACAACCTTAAAAATATATATAACTAATATCGATAGAATCTAAATAACATACAATATTAGAAAAATAAAATTAAAAAAGTAGAATAATAATATATAAATAGTGAGGACTGAAGAAAAGAAAAAAACCTTAAAAAAGAAAGCATAACAACAAACAACAATAAAGAATAAACCAATAGACATAATAAATATTATATATATATATATATAAATTTTTATAAATATTTCAAGATAAGTCAATGTAAATTATCTTAAATTTGACTTCTATTTAAATTAATATATTAAAAAATATTTATAAATTTGATATGATTAATTTCAAACTCAATTATATACATATATATTCAATTTTTCATTAATATCCCAAGAAAAAAGTCAATATAAATTATCCTAAATTTGACTATGATCCAAACCGGTAATGTATTTTTAATAACATTTATAATAACATTTTATAAGATATGTTAAGGTGGGTGGGGATGATGCGAGGCGAGTGGGGATAGAACGGGTACAAAGATATATTCACGCCTTCCCCACCATCTACGACGAATCTAAGTTTTATCTTTATTCTCCGTTCTACAATTCGTAAAATTTATAACCATCCATGCCCAATTAAAACGAAGTGGGGCGAATCCCTACAAAACCCGTGAACATCGACATCCTTACATTTCGGATACAAAACGAATTTCACAAAGTTTTCGCGCATATCGATTTAGATTGATTAGATGAAACGGGAACATGGTACCACACGCAATGAAATCTTTGGTAATTTATTGGGGGGAGATGCAAAGATTTTTTCAGCCACATCCACGTCTTCTGCGGAAGCGTATGCGGTTAGGCTTCGGGCAAACCTCGCTTTAAAGGAAGGATTTGTTAATGTTGTTCTTGAATCGAATAATGTTGGAGTTATCAACCGCTTGAAGTATCGTCAATTGACGACTTGAGATTCAGCTGCAATTAAAGAGAATATTTGAATCTTATTTTTCCAATTTACTCCTCCTTTCTTTTGTACCGCTCTCTTGTAATTTTGTTGCCGATTGGGTAGAAAAAATATTCAAGTCGAATTTGTGTCCAGCAGGTTGGACTGTTTCTATTCCTCCTGCATCGAGGAATCTATTATAATTCTTGGTTGATTTAATGAAGCTCTAATCTTTTAGTCAAAAAATGGAATCTCTTGGCCGATTTGGAACCGAGGATCGTTTCTAGGTCGAGGATTCTCCTAATGCTGCCATCTTAGCTGCTGCACTTGATCGAAGATGCTTGGATCCACCATAGAAGACTGTTTACTTCTGAATTCTTGGGCTTCTATTTTTAACGCCCACCCTGCTTGATATATGTGCGCTAATTTCCCCCATGGAAATTTTATTAATTGGTTCTCGGATCATTTTTTTAATTGAAAAGAGGACCTAAAATTAGGCCATTACATGATCAAAGTTGAGAGCATCAGTGTCAAGCAATGGGAGCAGTGTAGCTAGTGGCGATTCCAATAAGCGCAAATCGGTGGCAGCCGAGGTATTGCTTTTGGCAAGCATATCTGATGGTCGATTACTATCCCGAGAGACCCAAATTATTTTAGTAACCCAACATCCTTGCTGTAAACTAGAGATCAAATGGACAAGGGGAAGAAGGCTCGAACTAGCTGTAGCATTATGGATGAGCTTCACGGCCTCGGCACAGTCGGACTGGACCTGCAAAACATCAATTCCTTGCTCTCAAGCAAAACGTAGGCCAATATGGATTGCCCATAGTTCAGCTAGAAGAGGACAACATTTGCCAATAGATTGCTGGAATCCAGAGATCCATGTACCTGTATGGTCACGCAATAGACCACCAATGGATCCACTGCCATCAGTTGGCGAAATAGCCGTGTCAACATTTAGACAGATCCAACCAGGCTCGGGCGGTATCCAAGGAACAACTGCAGGGCTATCACGGCTACGACGAGTGTTTAAAGGAAAGCTCTTGCCATAATAATGTGCCCAGGTGATGCTTTTCTGAAGCACTGCATTAGTTGGACAGCATACATTGTTGAAAACATAATCGTTGTGATTCTTCCAAATCTGCCAAGGAACCGAGATAAATATGCTTGGGCAAGGGATGCTCCATTCTGTATATAGGGTAGTGCAACATATGTTCCTTTCAATCCATTCCTGCAGGGATAGATTGAAGAGTTGGTTATCCGGATCCTGTGGGAGGAGACCTAGCCATATGGCTCGAGCTTCAGCGTAATCACGAAGGACGTGAATGGTCGTTTCCTCAATGGTTTAACAAGAAGGAAAAGCCGAAGAATGTCCAATTGATCGACGACAGCGTTCGAGGTTTGTCAATAACTTATTACGATGAGCAACCCATAAAAACACCTGGAGACGTTGCAGCACCAGCGCCTTCCAAATGTGCTTCCAAATCCATTTTTTGGGATCCCATGTAGCTTTTGCCATTTGAACATAGGCCGACTGAGTCTCAAAGTTATGCTTTGAAGTCCAACTCCAAATGAGTTTATCATCAATGTCCGAGGGATCAGGAGGTTTAACGCCCATTATGTGGGGTAGAACATCAACGTGATAAATAGCAGAGAGCTTCCCATAGTCCCAATTACCATTGTTGTCAATCAAATCAGAGAAGGAACGTGAGGGAAAGAGATAGCATACTCGTTTAAATGGTGCCATAAAGGACCTAACTCGGGAATCCAAATATCATCAATTGGATCAACAATTTCACCATATCCCAAAGACCATTACATGCCATTTCTCAAGTCTTGCCAATATTTTGCCAAAGCGCGCCATAGGAGAGTACAATTTTGTCGATGTATTGAAACAAGATAAGCCTCAAAAACACGATTTTTCTGTCGAAGCAACTGAACCCACATGGCCGATGTGTTTGTGAGAATAGAGAAGCCAATTTTCAAGATGAAGGCAACATTAAAATCATGAATTCGCCGTATGCCAAGCCCTCCTTGATCAAGAGGTTGACACAAAGCCTCCCAATTGAATAGGGACATTTTAGAAGTAGTAGCAGTGGAGCCCCAAATAAATTGGTGAATGATATTTTCTATATCTAGGCAAACCTTTTGAGGAAGTTGTGTCGCCTGCATGAAGTATACCGGAATGGCCGAAAGGACAGATTTAGCCAATGTTATTCTGGCTATGAGACTCAGAGTGCGAGCAGCCCAAACAGTGAGACGTGCACGCATCTTCTCCAAAATAAAATCATAATCTGAGCATTTGGCTCTTCGGTGTAAAACCGGCACTCCCAAGTACTTCCCCAAACAATCAGCTGATTGAAAACCAAGGAAAGAGCTAATTCTGGTCTGCAATGTTTGATCAGTATTTGGCGAGAAATAAATTGTTGTCTTCCTCTTACTGACCCGATGTCCTGAAGAGTTTCCAATAATCGTGAGAAGGTGCTAAATATTACGAGCTTGACCCATGTCTGTCCATGCGTAGAGGATGAGGTCATCGGCAAAGAACATGTAGGAAAGAGGAAGCCTATTTTTGATGAATCGAAAGGGTTCCCATTTTCCTTCAGATACAAAAAAATTGATCAAATGCCCAAGACGCTCCATTGCGAAAACAAAGAGATAGGGCGACAATGGATCGCCCTGACGAATGCCCCTCTCAGGAGCGAAAAAACTGAGATAGGCCACCATTCCATTGGACTTGCATAGTAGAGGATATGACGCAATCCATGATAATACGATGCATACAAGGGGGGTATCCAAGCATCCAAGATAGTGTCGAATATAAAATCCCATAAGAGCCTGTCAAAAGCTTTTTCTAGGTCAACCTTTATAGCCATCCACCCGTGTTTTTGCTTAGTGATTCGCATCGAGTGGATTGCTTCCTGGTTAACAATGATGTTTTCCATGATCGAACGCCCTGAAATGAAACTAGTTTGAGCTGGTCCGATTAGGAGGGGGAAGAGAGCTTTTAGCCTACAGACAATAACCTTTGTGAGAAGCTTGTATAGGACGGTACATAAGCTGATAGGTCTAAAGTCTGCAAAGGTTTCAGGCACATCGCATTTTGGGATTAGAATAAGAATGGTTCTATTCAAAGGCCTCTCGATTGTGTCACCAGCAAAAATTCCTTGTATCATTTGACAAAGAGATGCACCCACTACACTCCATTGTTTCTGAAAAACTCAACGTGGAGACCATCCCATCCCGGGGACTTTAGAGGTGCCATATCCATCAATGCATCGTGGATTTCTTGGTCGGTTGGAACATTGCCAAGGGATTGCAGAATATCATCACTTATACATGGAAAAGCACCCGAAATAGGAAACGGTTCAGCATTTGCATAGTCATGGGCAAAGAGCTTCTTGAAATTGTTAACGACCTTAAGTTGAAGAGAATGATCATCATCGCACCATTCTCCTATTGGTAGTTTCAAAGAGGAAATCTTGTTGCGTTGGTTACGACAAATAGCTCATCTATGATAATAACGAGTGTTTCTATCACCATGTAGAATCCAATCAGAGCATGACTTTTGTTTCCACAATAGCTCTTCATCATCAAGAAGTTTTTCAAGCTCAATGAGTAGCTCGGATTTAAGCTTACTTAAGAAGTTGGATGACCGAGAGCCAAGGGCTTTTTGAATACCTCAGATCCGGGCCATGAGAATCTTCTTTTTAGTCCTAGTATAACCGTATACCAACTTGTTCCAAGAGTCGGCAGCCTTGGTGGAGTGGAGAAGAGTATCGGCCATAGTGGACGAATGACGCCAATTATCAGCTACCATGCGATTAAAACCATCATGAGACAACCAGCCACTGAAATACTTAAACTGGCTATGATGAGAATGAGTCAGAGAATGTCCCACTTGCAGAAGAATAGGTCGATGGTCAGAACAAAGGTGAAGGAGGTGTTGAACAACCGATTCAGGATATGATTCATCCCAATAGCTAGTACAGATGAAACGATCGAGCCTTGTGTGTGCTAGCCTGCGCGACCAAGTGAAGTCAGGCCCAGTGTAACCCATATCCCTCAGTCCATAATCAAGCAAGAGGTTTTGGAAAGCTTTACTCGGTGTGGTTGATTGAGCGCAACCTTTCCTATCTGTGACACTAGTCGTGGAGTTGAAGTCTCCAAATAAGACCCAAGAGGATCGAATTGAGGCTGCTAAATGCCGCAGATGTGGCCAAAGACGTTTGCGACCTGTAGAAGAAGGACTAACAAAGACTATGGTAGCATAAACAACACTCCCATCACATTTATTAGTAACACGGCAATGAATAAATTGAAAATAGTTCAAAATGATATCCACAGTGACAGAATCATACCAAGCTATCCAAATTCTACCGGCAAAACCTGCAGCAGCCCAGTGTGAATTTGGCAAGCCAAGAGAAGCAATTACACGGTTCGCCTTGCCTCCACTGACCCTAGGCTCAACAAAGACAGCAATATCAAGCTTATAATCTTGCAAGAACTGCTTGGCCGCTGGAGGAAATCGCCAATGGCCACAGCCTTGAACATTCCATGTTAAGTATTTTAAGATTCGTAAATTAACAGAAAAGAAGGAGAAGCATGCATCATTCTAACATTTCCATTGCTTGGCCTCCACCCAAGTCATGCTTAAACCAACCTAAAAAGTATCCTGGGGAACAAGAGTTGTTGATTCAACAGCCAGTGGAAAAATAGGTTCGTCTTCCTTGACACTGTTGTCCGGAGGATCACCCATGGGAGCGTTACGTACAACAGACCCGGTAGGAGAGGAAGTTGGGGGTCCGGGGGGATATTAGGGTCAACATTCTCATCCATTACCACTGCAAAATGCTTTGAGTTATTAAGGATAGGAGCAAAAACGAGAACTACTTGGCTTCTGATTGGCTCGAGGTAGGACCAGAAAATCGGACAAGTAACAAACGGGGGCTTGCGAATTACAACAGGTTTGGATGGCTTTAGTGTCATCTTTGTTTTGATGCGGTTCTTCAACTTAGACTTGGTAGAAGCTGTAGGTGGTCAGGCCTGATGTGCCGCATTGTGTGAGGATTGGCCAGCTTTAGGGGATTGGACTGGAGAGTCTTCAGAACCTGCATCGAAGATCGGATTGAAGCGCGACTCTTCAAACACCACCCCACTCGGGCGTCCGTTTTGCTCGTCTGAATTCTTAGTCGATTTGTATTTCCATCATTCAACAACCATCTATGAGCCAAATGAGGTGTCCGTAGATTGATCCTTGTTCATTTTCTGTGGCAAAAACGGCGTATTAGTTTGTGGTTGCGGCTGAACGTCAGGGCAGCCCTCCTGAAGATGTCCATATTTACCACAATGGAAGCAGATTGTCTTAGATACAAGAGGCCTACTGAGATCAACATTTACGGCCATTCTTGCGAACCTGCCTCTTCTTCTATGCTCCATACGAACTACAGGTCCGATTCACTCACATATTTCCATAATAAGGCTTTTCCTATAAAGAATAACTGGTAAGCCAGGCAAATGGATCTAGGTCATAACCTTGTGAGGGTACAGGATAGCAGTAGAGAAATCAGATGTCCATGGTTGTATTGTTAGATAATGCCCAAAAACAGTCCACGGTCCCTCAGAAAGGATTCGAAGATAATCTGCCCTTGTTCGAAACGTGATGAGAAAGTAATCATTCTCAATGCCCATTAGCTTGATCGGCTGCTACGGCTTCCAGATCTTATAAATCTTATTGCGTAGAGCTGTATAACCAATCCATCTCCCTAGCAGTTTGACAACCACAGTTTGCTCGAGACTTTTTTCAGCAAGTTAGAGGGCGCGATCAGCAAAATCAATGGAGATTACTCCATCAACCTCTCCCCGAATTACTTCTCATTCCTCAATAACTATGTCTTCGTCGTCAATTATTTCATCAAATTCAGATGGTAGGGAGCCTGAACCATGAAGGAGAGAATCTTTGTATGAGGGTGTAGCAGCGGATGTTGATTCCATTGGGACCAGAATCGGAGGCAGCAGCAGGCATGGAGGCAGTTCCTCCAGTGTCAGGCGGATCATCGTCGAGCCTTCTGTGTTTTCTGGGGTTGCAAGGAATGTCGGCTCCAGAGTCAATGATTCCTTTCATGCTCTGAATTTTAATTTTTTATTTTAAATTAAAATAATAATTTAACAAAAGGTTCTCGGATCATTTAATTCTCCTTTTTCTTTATTTTTTGGGATTTTAATAATTCTACAGTAAATAACATGTACCGCAATGTACCATTATTTATATGTACCGTAATGTACTATTAACTATTTTAATTAGTTTTGAAATCTTAAGGACTGAAAATATTATTATCCTCTTTTAGAATAAAATCTTAAAAAATAATTTTTATATTATTTCTTTTAATTTTTTCTATTTTTTAATTCAAAAAATAATTAAACTTTTATTATTATAATAATTCCTACGTTCATTTTAATTTAAGGGTAAAGTTCACAAATGGTCACTAAACTTTGATCAATTATTTAATTTGGTAATCAAACTTTCAATTATTTAAATGTTATCATTAAATTTTTAGTTTTGTTTCAATTTGACCACTGAACCGTTAACAACCGTTAAAATATTTTGTATAATAACATATTTAGTCCTAAAACACCCCAATTCAAACGTATAAACGTTCAAACACCCCAGCTCCTAAAATATTTTGTACCCAATCCCTCATAATTGTCCCAACTCTAGTTCGCAGCTAGCTAGTTTTAATCGAGATAATATATTGTATTAATGAAGTGTGAGCCCAACCTTTGTTTTCTTATTGCTTGATCATTGATTCTATTTTGTTGGTGTATCATAATGGAATCAGATGGGCAAGTCAAACGTTCAAACTCAGGCCCTAATTCAAGCACCCCAGCTTGTGGCAGCTGCTCCTACTGGTATTATATCTGTTGGGCCAGTTTCAGGGGCACAGTTTCATTGGTACCATGCAGTTTCAGCTGTAGGGTTATTGGCAGCTTCAGGTTCTGGCACAGCTTTATTAATCAAGGTATTGATATCATCTGTTGTTTCATTATCATAAACTAGATTTTTCTCACGTTCAGATAACCCTTTTTTTAGAAAGTTATTATCCCAAAGTTGAAGTTGTGGATAGTGGATACGTAAAGTTGTGCTAGAAGAAGAAAATGAAGATGCCAAGAAAATTGATGCAAAACCAAGTTTGGCAGCAACAACAAAAGCTGGATTCAAAATAGAATCAATGATCCAGCAATAAAAAAACAAGGTTGGGCTCACACGTCATTAATACAATATATTACCTGGATTCAAACACCCCATTAAACTTTTAGTTTAGTTTTGTTAATGGATGGATTGGGTATGGTTGGTACTTGGGAGGGAGAAGATAACATTAGTTATAATTGAGGGATCAAAATAACATATTAAATTATCTCTAACTAAAAATATAGTCAAATTGAAATAATGATGGTTAAATTTATTATTCTTTCGAATTAGAACTAAATTGTTTGAATGTATAAATATGGATGACTAAATGTGTTATTATATAAAATATTTTAACAGCCACATCACTCTTTTAACGGTTGCTAACGGTTATTGGTCAAATTGAAACAAAACTAAAAGTTTAATGGTAACATTGAAGCAATTGAAAGTTTGGTTACCAAATTGAATAATTGATCAAAGTTTAGTGACCATTTGTGAACTTTACCCTTAAATTAAAGTGAATTAAAGTGAATGTAGGAATTATTATAGTAATAAAAGTTTAATTATTTTTTGAATTAAAAAATAAAAGAAATTCTGAAAAAGTAATATACAAACTATTTTTTAAGATTTTATTCTAAAAGAGAATAATAATATTTTCGGTCCCTAAGATTTCAAAACTAATTAAAACAACTAATGGTACATTGCAGTACATATGAATAATAGTACATTGCGGTACATGACATTTACCGTAGAATTATACTATCATATGGTATCGTTTTCTAAAAGTCGATCTATTGAACTTAAGCATAATAAGATATCTTTGTATCAGTATAAGTAAAATGAATTTGAATATTAAACTTTGTTATAAAAATACAATTCAAAGATTAGGAAATCGAATTTGACTTGCTTAATAGTTAGAATTTGTTGGGAAAAATATAAGAAATTGGTACCTTTTAGCCGTATTTTCTATAGGTAAAGGTGGATATTTGAATGATGAATTTGTTAAATCATATTCTACTCCATGAGACCTTTACAACGGTATCTCATATGCTCAAAATGGTTGAATAATGAATGAGAAATTGATGCTCAAAGTGAGGTTGTTGTGAATTGTGTAAAGGAAAAATAAAAACCTTTATCTCACATGGATGGGATAACAAACTTGGGAAGGGTTTAAATACCTCAACCCACTTGCTAATCATTGATTGATTTGAATGGAAATTGTGCCTCACACTTAAAGGGTCCAAATTGAAATCATTTGGGTTAAGGGTGCACCCTCATGATGTGGGCGATGCAAATCTCTAGACCAATTGGCCCTTTGTGGATCTGTGGATATTTTATCTACTTTGAATTAACTTTTTCCTCATAAATGACATATCTTTTTGAATCTTCCGAATTTAATAGGATATTTCTGACTTTCTATTAAATTAGGATATTAAAAGGTAATAAGTGCAATTCACGGGAATATTCCGTTTTAATACGGTATTAACATATATTTTCTGAATTAAATCGGTCAAAGGGTTAATGGCCATTAATTCGAAATATTATAATTTTCATAATTTTCTTCCTCCATTCTCCTATAAACTATATCGTGCCTCTTTTCAGTTTCAAAATACAACTCAAATCGCTTTCTTCTCCTCTAGTATTTTTTCGATGATAGACAAAGTCGAGTTTTGTTTGTGGTCTCTTCAGCTCGTGCTACTGTTGAAGATCATCTTGTTATTGTATCCTGGGAGACTAACGACCAGTAAACTTAAGCACTTTCAGAGTGGTCAAAATCTGTCTTAAGAAAACTGTGTATCTGCAGGCCTCAACACGTTTCCTATTCTTTTCCATTTGAATCTGAGTTTGTCTATACTAATCTATTTTATCGTTTATTTATTTTATTTTAATAATATTTAATCCATTTTTATCGTCTCAAATTCTAACATTGTGCAACAGAATTTAAGTTCATTTCAATAATAATTGTTTATACCTGGTGCTTCCACACTCAAGAATTCTAACATCGCCTTGAAAAATAATTGTCTCACCCCAAGCGACCAAACTGCGGGGCCAATTGATTGAGAACCTGGCATGATCCTGTCGACCCATTAATATGTGTTACTAGGCATCACTCTATCCCATCAAACAGTACCAGAGTTTATAAATACTCGTAGAGTTAGAGAGAATAGGACAAGGAGATGATACGGGGAAAATCCCTCTCTCTCTCGCCTTTCTCCCCCTCTATTCCCTCTTCACTTCTTCGACCACCATACTGACCGCGGCTCTCTGTCTAAATTTACCGGGGTTTTTTGGACACATTTTAGATGTGAAGTCATGGTTTGTTGGTTTAGATTTGAATTGACTAATTATGAATGTTTGATGTTGTTTATATAGTGGTAGATTTCCTTACCATACATAAACTTGCATTAAATTTTAACTAGTAATACGTACTACAATGAACTTTGTGTTTTTAGGGGTATGTATTATATTTAATTAGTCACATTGTAAATGAGCATCATTCAATTACTCAATACAATGTATATGTTTTATTTATGAAGAATAATGTACAATAGTTGAATAAAAAATTTAAATTAATAAATTATTAATTTATCGATTAATTAATACTCTTTAAATTAATAAAATTCCGTGGTCTCAACATCATTAATTTAGAGAGGTTTTATTTATATATATAATAAATATAAATTAGAAAGATCAAAATCAAGCAATTAAATGGACTGACATCAAAGAGTTCCAAAAGTTTGTGAACAGTGTATCTATCACAAAAGTGGCAATGCTTTAAGCAACAAGGAGTGTGTGTAACAACGTGACCTCTCACTCAATCTAACGTCCCAATCCTACGGCCACAACAATCAGAAGTTAAGCCGTGAGCAGATACGGGGAGGTGGTAGATAACCAAAGATGTTTCTTCACGTGTCTCTGGGTCCAACCGCATGTGGGGCTATCTTTTTTATTAAGCGAATTGATTTTTACATTTTCTAAGACAAATATTGAGATATAAATTTATACAAAATGAAATAATATAGCGGGTTTTAGTTTCTGAAATAAATCATCGGATCAATCAATTTAATTTGGTATTTGAAATAACATTAATATTTTTAGTCCCTCGACCAAATAACATAACGGGTTTTGGTTTTTGAAATGAATCATCGAATCAATCAATTTAATTTGTACTATATGCTATATAAATATTTCTCATAAGCTCAAGTCAAATACCCTTCTCACTGAGCAAGCATATTTAGCCGATTGATCAAGCTGCTCATCTTTGTTTCATCATATTCCTATAGGTCGTGGGTTCTAAACTCACTAGGAGCACTCATCTTCCTTTCCCTAGAACCCCCCTCCCCTCTAGGTAGGATTAGGATTTGTCAAAAAAAACCCTTCTCACTAAGTCGGTTACTAAAATAATCAAAAGGAGGATATAACATTTAGTCCATGAATCTAGTAATTTTTTTATTTGGTCCTATTAGTACCTATAAACATGCATCGCCACGTGTCGAAACCAGAGCGAACGAGAGGACGGACGACGTAGCGTAAGAAACATCCGGTGACGAGCTTAACAACGCATGCGGGCCGATACACACAAAATCGCCTTCGCTTCGCAATCTATGGAGAACAAACAAGGTCACGCGCAACATCGCACCTCATTCAGCGGTCACGTGCTTACGCATGTACCCGTTACGGATATCGAGGGAAACCTGGACGTCAGGTCATAGCCAATCCAATCAACGCGCCACGACAACCATATCATGACACCTGTCCGAGTAGTATAAAATTGGACATGCAACAAGAGAGAACCACCCCCTAAGGCTAAGCACCATTGCCACCAAAACAAAGGCTACATACGAGTTTCGACCCAGAACGACCATCCTGGCCATCATCAGACAACTATTCCCAGGCCCTGATCATTTTGACCGTCAACAATTGGTGCGGTGAACGTGGAACGAACACGCGATCTTCAGATTAGTTAGCAAGCCTGAAAACCCTGAGATCATGGGTGGAGACCAAGAACACCCAGAGGAAAAATCGTCTGGGAAGGACGTCTTGGCAACCGAACCAACAATTATAGCCGGCAAAAAAGCCATAGAGAATGATGTCTCGAGGGGACAACAACCAATAGCGACAACTCTTCAGCAACTACAACAACTTCAACAGAACTTTCGACAGCAGTTTTGGGAACAACCTCCCTCGTGGTTTACGGCGGGGCAAGGCATTCAACAGGCGAGAGAAGGATCACCCTCGGAGGCTAGCAACCAATAGTTCTTAGAAATGAAGGAAAGAATAAAGAGCATGGAAGCCTTATTACTCTCGAAACAACAATTGGAGTAACAAAAAGAGCCATGCAAGAGAAGGTCAAGCAACACAGAGTCGCAGAAGAGAAGAGTGAAAGACTAACTAGGCAACTGGCCAGAAAAACTAGAGGGAAAACAATCTAGGAAGGCCAAACCCCATCCCAATAGGACGCTAGAGAGAAGCAACCTCGGGAGATAGAGGAGGACTATGAAGACTCAGAAGACATGGACTATAGTCCCATGGAGGACGATGAACAACAAGTCCTAAGAGTGAAAATGGAGCAGCTAGAAAAGAATTTCTAGAATATCCAGAAGCTTCGGCAGACGATCTCCCCGCGAATCCTCGAAGGTAGAAAAATGAGCCTCTATCTGTAGATATTTTAGAACATCATGTGTCCACATCTTTTGAGGTCTTTAAGATAATGTACAACAGAAGAGGTGACCCTCAAGATTGCGCTATCACACTTATTGAATCACATGGATTTTTTCGGCGCCTCCGTCCAAGTTAAGTGCCGAACATTCTCAATGACACTTAAAGAGTCAGCTCAAGCCTGGTATCTTCAACTCCCGGTGAACTCACTTTCCAATTTTGATCAGTTGGCAGAGCATTTCATGAACCATTTCCTAGCAAACAAAGTATTAAAAATATCGTCGGTGTACCTCATGTCTGCCATCCAAAAGCCAAGCGAATCCTTGCGCGAATTCGTCCAACGATTTCACACTGCAATCATGAAAACAAATGAGGCCTCTAACGAGTTTATCATCTCAGTTTTTGTCAACGGTACCTCCCATCAGCATCTCAAATTTAATTTACTAGACTGACCGCCAGCAACATTGTTAGAACTATATGAAAAGGTTCAACCATACACTGAAAACGAGGAGGCAGACAACATGAGTACTATGGCACAAGGTTTGCAGCACGAACCCTAGAGACAAGATGATCGTGGCCCCAGGCAGGGCCGACCCCCTATCTTTTAAGGTGGCGATAAGGGATACCTATAGTTTCGTCGTAGACCACATTATGTTTAACATAACAGCTAATCGCAACAGCAAGCTCAAGAGGGCCAGCAGGGTGAGACAACTCAAGAAAGGTTATCTACATTCAGAACCTATCTTAAATTAACGGGATCACCCTCACAGATATTACACTGGATTGAATGCAGCCAATGCCAATGAGAGAGAGTGAATGCGGGGAATGTTCTAGATGGAGGTGTGAGTTTCATAAAGCGCGGTGCCACTATACAAATGACTGCACGCATTTGAGGAACGTAATTGAGTGTGCGGTTAAAAGAGGGCAACTAGAGAGATTTTTGGTTTCATGTTACAAACAAGCTGGGATAATGGGGGAACCCACTAGCCGTAACCGTAGGACAATACAAGGAATAACCAAGATAATAGGGGAACTATACACGTGATAGTTGGTGTAGATGACAAGTGGAATCAGTCAAGCCCCAAGCGCAATGCGTATTTACAGGGAGTAGTTACGGTCTCATCGAGAATGCTAAAGAAATTGAAAAATAAGGACTTGTGGCAGGTCTCATTTTTGGAGAAAGAAGAAGACGACATTCTTGACGAAAAACTTAACAAACCTATTGTCATCTCAGTAAGCATTGCAGGGTTCACCGTGAAAATAATTCTGGTAGATACAGGTAGCACTGTGGATGTACTAAGCTAGAACGCGTTCAACCAAATGGGAATCCTGAATTCAAAATTAAAACTAGCCAACCCAGTTTATGGGTTTAGTAACTAACCCGTTGCAGTGAAGGGCTCTATTCAAATCCCCATAAAGTTGGGAGACAACGATAAAAAAGTCACCCAGATGACCAACTTCCTGGTTATAGATAAACCCATCCACGTTCAATGCCATTTTTGAAAGACTTCTAGTGAAGAAATCTAGGATGATGGCAGCTTCTTTCTGCTTGTAGGTCAAGTTTCCCACTCCCGATGGAGAAGGCTTTATGCAAGATGATCAAAAAACAACAAAGCAAAGCCACATCCTCTCTCTACAGCTAGCACAAAAGCGAGGGGACTGTGATGGCATTGTTAAAGAAGCCCTACCCCAACAAAAAATGCTTGAGGTCAACACCTTAAGCAAAACTGTAATGACCATTGACAGCCCAGACCTCGAAGGAGGGTTAAACAACGAAGATAGAAAGGATTCAACAAGGTTGATGTGAGGCAATAGAGCAATTTTCATACTTGACACCTTATTGAAGGTTTGTTTTTTCACCCCCTACTTTTGTTTTTAATTTCCTTTTGATTCACTTATGCATAGTGAAGCATCGTATGCCCATATTTTGTAACCATGCACATTTTGTACATAACAAGCTCATGAAAGTGTAGGTTTTCAACAAGTCTCTCCAACAAGAAGCATCAACAAAGGATCGTATGAGCGTCTGCTGCTTTTAAGAAGAATGTTTAATAGAAATTAGCTCAACGGTCTCTACTTCTGCAGCAAGCGAGCTAAAGTAAAACAAGGGATCGTATGAGCGTCCGCAGCTTTTAAGAAGCATGAATAATAGGAATCATCTCAACGAAAGCAAGTGATAAGTGCTCAAAAGTACTAATTTTCTTACCCTTTTTACTCATATTATTGTTAGACTTAGGCTCATATTAGTTGCATAATTAGCTATTCATGCATTAATCCATGTTTCCTTCCATCGTTGAGCTTGATTACATAACTTGGTAGTTTTTGTGGAAAAGATGCTGCTTTGGTGTGCTTTGTGTGTGTATGTGCAGGATCACTTGCCAAAGCAATGCCGAGCTAGTTGCCAGGGCAATGCATGAAGGAGACGCCGAGCTAGTTGCCAGAGCAATGCATGAAGGAGACGCCGAGCCAGTTGCCATGGCAATTGTCGACAAAGAGAAAATGCAATAGGGATGTCGAAATTAATGACTATACAAGCCCAAGATGACGTGGAGCAAAGCCCAAACCTAAAGAAATTTGATTTCCATGCAGAGATTAAAGAAGAATTAAATTCCAAGAAGATAGGAGAAGTTCTAGTAGGAATACAATTATAATAAAGAATTATATTCTTTAAAGATAATTTAATTCCAACTCAAACTCCTCCTCAAAGAAGGACTTTTGCCTAGCCCTATAAATAGCAAGGAGATTTCGACAATCCAATGGAGAGAGCATTAGGGAAATTTCGACAAGTCCAAGGAAGAAAGCAAGGGATTTTCGACAAGCTTCATCTTTTCTTTCTTGTTTGATTGGGTTCATGCTAGGGATTGTTTATCTTGTGTTTCTTTGGAACCTAGCCATGAACTAAATCTACTTGGCTATGGTTATTGTGTTTTGTGGTTGTGAGAAACTATTGGTTTTTGTTTAGGTAATAAGAGTTTGCACTTTTCTATTTCAAGGTTTATTCATTCTTGGTTCTTATTCTTGTTTGCGAGTGAATTGGGAGAGGATCTCGTGATTTCATCTATTTATCTAATATCGGGAGAGTTAGATTCAAGAAACGAATGAATATGATCTTTATTCAATCTATTGATGGTGAAGATTAATCCGGCTTAGGAATAAGTTAAGGATTTCAACAGCTAAGAGGAGCGCAAGATTGGTTGTTGTTCACCCTTGATTCACGCAGGGATGTATTATCAAGGCATGCACAAGTAGCTAGAGTTTCGACTTAGGGATAAGAAGAAACCATTGAAGAACGCTCTGTCGAACCTTGAAGGTTGCTGCCCAGACGCCCAAGTAGTTGCTCAGGCAACCATCGATTAGTTGCCAAGGCAACCCCATTGTGCAAGTTGCCATGGCAACTGAGTTGCCCGTGCACTCTTTTACCAAAACGATCCAATCGGCTATCACACCTCAACTCACAATAACCTGGCCTATATCTCTCTCATTTGAATTCATCTTTTCTTTTACTTTATTGCTTTCTAGATTAGTCATTAGTTAAACTCCTATAATCCTTTACTTGCACATTTGCGTAGCACTTATTACGCGCAACAATTTTTTGGCGCCGTTGCCGGGGATTGGCAATAGCGACTTTGTTTTTACTTTCTTACACTTTATTTTTATTTTTCTTGTTTAAAATTCAAAGGGCTAACAAACTTGGGTTTTGCATTGGTATATGACCAGGGCGAGACCGACTTCACCAGAATATCCCTTTGATCCAGAAATCGAACGAACCTTACAAAGACTTAGACGAAGGATAAGAGAAGCAATGGCAAATCAAGACGGCAATATGAATCAAGATGTTCGAGCAGGAGGAGTGATTCTTGCACGAAACAGAACTATTCGAGATTATCTTGAAGAAGATCTTGATGGACTTAACCCAGGAGTTGTCGTTTTTGAAATTGAAGCGGACCACTTTGAGTTGAAACCGGTAATGTTTAATATGATCAACACAATAGGTCAATTTGGTGGCTCAAAGAATCGAAGATGCACGACAACATCTGAAATCTTTCCTCGAGATTTGCAACTCGTTCAAGACACGAGTCACCCCGATGTCCTACGATTAAGATTATTCCCTATTCACCGAGGGATAGGGCGAAAGCATGGTTGAATAGCATTCTGCCGGATCCATAGCATCTTGGACTGATCTTTGTCGTGATTTCCTTGCTATATTTAATCCTACAAATTTGGTGATAAGCTTCAGAACGACATTACTTCTTTTCGGCAGCGGATGATGAATCCATGTACGAGGCTTGGGAGCGATATAGAGAACTTCTACACAAATGCCCCCTACACGGATTCCCGGTGTGGACTCAAGTAACAATGTTTTACAACGCCGTAAATACACCAACAAGGATGATGCTAGATGCCTCGGCAAACGGCATACTCCTAGATAAGTCGCCAGAAGAAGCAATGTAAATCTTAAACAGGCTGGCCAAGAATGACTATCAATTCCCATCTACTAGAAGAGGAGGAGTTAGACGCCAAGCCACAATACATGAACTAGGATCATCAGATTCAATTTCGGCACAATTGGCCGCTTTAACCAAGATGGTCCAGAACATGCAAAAACCAAACAACACACATGAAGTCAAGGTAATGGATTCTTTTTGTGAGTTATGTGGTGATAACCATAATTCTTCTGAATGTATGCAGAATTCGGAATCCAGCTTCTATGTGGGGAATTATAATCGGAGCAATAACGTGATGTCAAATACATACAATCCAGATTGGAAGAAGCACCCGAATTTTTCATGGAGTAATCCCAACAATGCTCTAAACCAGAACAATCAAAATGCACAAGCATCGGGATTCCAAAGAATATGCCACGGCAATGGATATGCGAGCAACAACCGACAACATCTAGTTCTTTGGAAAATTCTCTAAATGCTTTTATGATGAAAACTGAATCTTATATGCTGAGAATAGTAATTTCATAAAAAGAACTGATGCTTTTATTAACAGGACCGAGATGAGATTGCAAAACCAAGAGGCGGCAATCAAATCATTGGAAAATCAAGTCGGACAGTTTGCTCAAAAAATCAATACTAGACCACAAGGAGGTTTACCTAGCGATATCAAGTCGCAAGAGGAACGGCCATGAGCAATGTAAGGCAATCACCACCAGAAGTGGCCAACAACTTAGAGAGGCTCAAACCCGCTCATCAAACAAAACTCCACAAAAAGATCAAGATGAACCTAGCGGCAAAGCCTCAGATGCTGAACCAGGAATTGCCGCGGCAACCGACAATAAGCATGCCTCGGCAACCGACGATGCCTCGGCAACTTGCGATAAGCATGCCTCGGTAACCCCAGTTGATAATGCCTCGGCAACTCCAGATGTCCCGGCAATGCCGTCAATCAGGTTTCAAACCAATGAAATGATCGAAGATATCCGACTCCCACCACCGTTTCCACAAAGGTTGAAGCGACAAAAGCAAGAATACCAATTCAAGAAGTTTCTTGATATCCTAAAGCAAGTCCACATCAACTTGCCATTGGTGGAAGCAATTGAACAAATGCCAAACTATGCCAAGTTCCTTAAAGACATTGTGTCTAATAGAACAAGGCTAGGAGAGTTTGAAACAGTTGCCGCGACAGAGGGATGCATGGCAATGTTGCACAATCGTATGCCACCTAAGTTGAAGGATCCCGGAAGTTTCACAATACCCTATTCTATTGGAAATCACTATGTTGGGAAAGCATTATGCGACCTTGGGGCTAGCATAAACTTGATGCCTAAATCGGTTTTCCAGAAACTAGGAATCGGGAAGACAAGACCTACAACAGTTATGCTACAGCTAGCCGACAGATCCTATGTGCATCCGGAGGAAAAATCAAGACATCTTGGTAAAAGTCGATAAATTTATTTTTCCCATCGACTTTATTGTTTTGGATTGTGAAGCAGATGAGCATGCACCTATCATTCTCGGGAGACCATTCCTAGCGACAGGGAGAACCTTGATCGACGTTGAAAAGGGAGAACTCACAATGAGGGTGAATGACCAGCAGGTCAAACTAAATGTGTTCCAAACACTAAGGCATGCCGATGATCCGTAAGAATGCCAACTACTTCATGCCACGACGAGTTTAACTTCGATGAGGAATTTAGTTACCTCGGCAACTACATTGCCGATCAAGAGGAACCCGAGGAGTATGAAGAACCGGTCGATGAGGAACAACAAGAAGAGGCAAATTGGCTAGTCAACCGACCAGGTACATACTTTGAACCACTTTGGATTACTCGGGTAAGGAAGGTAAACTCGAAAAACCCTCTATCGAACAACCACCGATTCTTGAGTTGAAACAATTGCGTGAGCAACTAAAATATGTATACTTAGGGACCGATAATACATTGCCTGTAATTATTTCTTCTAAGTTACAGCCTGAGCAGAAAAGAAGCTGATCAAGATGTTGAAGCTACACAAAAAGGCAATAGGGTGGACAATTGCCGACTTGAAGGGAATGCTTTGGCAAAGTGTGCATGCACAAGATCTTGTTGGAAGATGATCACAAACCTTCAATTGAGGCCCAGAGGAGACTGAATCATGCCATGAAAGGGGTTGTAATGAAAGAAATCATCAAGTGGCTTGACGCCGGCATTATATACCCTATCTCCGATAGTACGTGGGTAAGTCCGGTACAATGTGTACCGAAAAAGGGAGGTATAACAGTGGTAAGCAATGAAAATAATAAACTTATCCCAACCAGGACCGTGACCGGTTGGAGGGTTTGTATGGACTATCGAAAGCTAAACAAAACCACTAGGAAAGATCACTTCCCATTACCCTTTATTGATCAAATGCTTGACCGTCTTGCAGGTAAACCCTTTTATTGTTTTCTTGATGGTTATTCAGGTTACAATCAGATTGCCATAGCACTAGAAGATCAAGAAAAGACAACCTTCACATGCCCATACGGTACTTATGCCTTCCGAAGGATGCCGTTCGGATTGTGTAACGCCCCGACAACCTTCCAAAGATGCATGATGACACTCTTTTCAGACATGGTCGAAGACTTCCTTGAGATCTTCATGGATGATTTTTCGGTTTTTGGTAATGACTTCGACGGCTGTCTCGGCAATTTAGAGAGGGTGTTAGCAAGATGCGAAGAAACGAATTTAGTCCTCAATTGGGAGAAATGCCATTTTATGGTAGATGAAGGAATAGTGCCCGACCACAAAATTTCATCCAAGGGAATTGAAGTAGACAAAGCCAAGGTGGACGTGATCGAGAGATTACCCCCACCAAGTTCGGTTAAAGGAATTCGAAGTTTTCTCGGACATGCAGGTTTTTACAGGAGGTTCATTCATAATTTTTCTAAAATCACTAAACCCTTGTGTAATCTGCTTGAACAGGATAAAGTCTTCGATTTTGATGATTCCTGCACCTAAGCATTCGAAACCCTAAAGAAAAAGCTTGCCTCGGCACCCATTGTCGTTCCACCAGATTGGACGCTACCTTTTGAGCTCATGTGTGATGCAAGTGATTTCGTGGTAGGAGCAGTCCTAGGCCAACGCACAGGTAAGACCTTCCATGTGATATACTACGCTAGTAAAACTCTTAATAGTGCTCAAGTGAATTACACAACAACGGAGAAAGAGTTACTAGCTGTAGTTTTCGCATTTGACAAGTTCTGATCCTATTTAATTGGTACAAAAGTAATAGTTCATACGGACCATTCGGCAATCAAATACTTATTTGCTAAAAATGATGCTAAACCTCGTTTGATTCGTTGGATATTACTTTTACAAGAATTTGATATTGAAATTAAGGACAGGAAAGGAACAGAAAACCAAGTGGCCGATCACTTATCACGTCTGGAACGCAATAGGGAAGAGGACGCAGATCTAGAGATATGCGATGCATTCCCGAATGAACAAATTCTAGTTGCCTCGGCAACCCTCAATGCCTCGGCAACCCTAGATGCCTCGGTAACCCTTGACGCCTCGGCAACCATGGATGCACACGCCTCGGTAACCCTTGACGCCGCAACAGACTTTGACGCGCACGCCTCGGCAATTTTGGGAGCAGTCGCCACGGCGGCACATGCCTTGGCAATACCCTGGTACGCGGATTTAGTTAATTTCCTTGTTTGTGGTATTTTTCCTTATGGCATTACTCACCAAGGGAAGAAGCGGTTCCGCCATGATGCTAAGCATTACTTTTGGGACGAGCCTCTTTTGTTTAAACAATGTGCAGATCAGGTTATACGCCGATGTGTCCCTGAAGAAGAGCAACAGAATGTACTCCGGCAATGCCATTCTTCACCCTATGGAGGACATTTTGGAGGAACTCGTACCGCGGCCAAAGTCTTGCAATCCGGTTTGTATTGGCCAACATTGTACAAAGATGGCCAAGACTTTTACAAGCAATGTGATCGTTGCCAGAGGACGGGCAATATCTCTAGACGACATGAGATGCGACTCCAGAACATCATCGAGGTGGAACTGTTCGATGTATGGGGGATCGACTTTATGGGACCTTTCCCATCTTCATTCGGCAACCTCTACATCTTACTTGCCGTCGACTATGTGTCTAAATGGGTAGAGGCAGCTGCAGTTCCCAACAACGATTCCAAGACCGTGCAAAGATTCTTGCAGAAAAACATATTTACACGGTTTGGGATGCCGAGAGCAATTATCAGCGACGAAGGCAAGCATTTTAACAACAGACTAATTGCCAAGATGTTGCAACGCTTCGGCATATCACACAAGATAGCCACGGCATATCACCCACAAACCAACGGGCAAGCAGAAATTTCCAACCGGGAGTTAAAGGGAATACTCGAGAAAGTCGTAAATCCCTCAAGGAAGGATTGGTCATTAAGACTAGATGACGCACTTTGGGCATATCGCACTGCATTCAAAACACCCTTAGGTATGTCCCCCTTCCGACTTGTCTATGGTAAAACATGTCATCTACCGGTGGAAATCGAGCACAAGGCGTACTGGGCAATCAAGACCGTGAATATGGATTGAGAAAGTGCCGGACAAAAGCGTTTGATGGATCTCAATGAGATAGAAGAATTCCGTGCACTCGCCTATAACAATGCACGAATCTACAAGGAGAAAACAAAGCGATGGCACGACAAGAAACTATTGCCACGGCAATTCACGCCAGGGCAACTAGTTCTCCTATTCAATTCACGGCTAAAATTTTTTTCCAGGAAAGCTGAAATCAAGATGGTCGGGACCATTTGAAGTCGTCAAACCATTCTCCCATGGCGCCGTGATAATCAAGTCCATCTCTGACAACCATGAATTCAAAGTTAATGGACAAAGATTGAAGCACTACAATGGTGCCCATGTGGAACGTAACAAGGAAGTGGTCAACTTAGGAGATGCATGAGCATGCTCTCCCTTTTGATATTTTTATTTTTATTTATTTTTATTTTTGTTTTTTTCGATTATTTAATTATTTTATTTTTTTCCGATTTTTTTTATTTTATTATTTTTCCGATTATTAGTAGTTTTAGGATAGATTTTTTTTATTCAAGTTTAAGAATCCTATTACACATCTTTATTTATTTTCTTTATTAGTTTATCTTTAATTTTAATCCTTATTTGATTTGTCTTTGAATTGTAGGAAAAGAAGTTCAAGATAAAGAAGGAATTCTAAACCAAGTAGGAAAAAATCTTCAACAAGGAAACTAATGGGCTGAATCTAAGGCTTATATAAAGCCTCCAATTCACCCTAACCAAAACCCCCTTGTCGACAACTTCTACCAAACCCTAACCCTTTTTTCGTTTTCCCCTAATCCCACCCACCTATCTTTTCTATAAAACCCATCACCCTTAACCTATTCCTACTTTATATCTTGCAACTTTTTAGTTTCTTTTCTTTTCTTTTCTTTATTTTTACTCACAACCAAGATCATCCATGGCATCCAAGATTAAACTTCTAGTTCATACAAGTTCATCCAAAGAACCAAGATACAAGAAGTTTGCTACACCGGTAGTTCAAGAAAGATTTCAATCTAAGTTTGAAAGCCGGAAGATTCATGAAGAACAAGGCTTTGAATACTCCAACTCTCATCAAGATTTCGGCCTTGAACCATTCATCTTCAAGAGGATTGCACATCAAAAGTGGCAAATCTTTTGCCACCAACCGGAACCGGGTAACATCTCATGGGTAAGAGAATTCTATGCTCACTCACCTAACCCGGATAATCCTTATGTTTTTATTCGTGACAAGGCCATACTTATAAGTCCCGAAAGCATCAACACCTTTTACGGACTTTACATTGAGAAGGACGAGCATCAAGCCTTCGTTGACCAAATCAATCCCAAGCAACTCGACAAGGTGCTTCAAGAACTCACTCAACCGGGAACTCATTGGAACGACGGTAAATACAAGGGCACGGTAAATCACCTTCGGCTTAAACTCGAGGCAAAACTATGGAATAAGTTTGTTAAAACTTCTTTAATGCCCTCCACACACAATACTATCGTTGATATACCACGTCTTTTGCTCATACATTCTATTTTGCATAATCGCATCATTAACATTGGAAATATTATTTGTGATGAGATTTTTGTATGCAGCTCAAAAGATAAGGGTTCTCTTTTCTTCCCTTGCTTAATTTCTAATCTTTGCAAGGAGATGCATGTCTCGAGTGAGTCCACCGATGAAAAGGCCCTACCCAAGTCTGGTTGGAATCAAGCACTAATCCGGGAGATTCTTCAAGGCCTCCAATTGCCACGACAACTCCTGCCGCCGCGGCAATCCCTAATGCCCAAGCACCTAACGCCAGGGCAACTCGGCCATTAATCCCGGGACACTTTGAAGCACTTTTGCACCCATTGGCAAGCCGCCTAAGGCAAATTGAAGATCGGCAACTAATGTTCATGCGGTACATGAAGGAGCACAACAATGCCATCACCCAAGTCATCCCAGAAAAGTACCCGAAAAATCGCGTGCCGTTCCCAATCTTTCCCGCCGAGATTCTTGCCCCTGCAACCAATGAAGCACTCGCCACGGTAACCAAGGAAGCTGACGCCACGACAACCAACCCTGAAGATGCCACGGCAACCAAAGCTAAAGACATCCCGGCAACCACTGCAAAAGCCAAAGTTGAATCCTCCAAGCGAAAAGCCATTGACATTGATGAAGAGGACGATGAGGACAACCCCGTACGAGGATCGATTCCACCACCGGCAACAAGAAAACAACCATCGCGTTCAAGCAAGAGAATCAAGACACCGACTAGAAGGAAACTAATCATCTACGATGACGAACTCTCGGAGTAAGTCCTCGTATGCATTTTTATTTTTATTTTTCGTTATTTTTATGCATGCATTGAGGACAATGCCTCACTCGAGTTTGGGGGGGGATTGTTATTAGTAGTTACCATGTTTAGTTTCATTCATCTTAAAGTATTACATTTAGGATACATAAATTGCTTGCCATGACTTTAATTGGAACAAGAATTGCTTAGATTTGATGAATATCCGATGATGACTTTGCCAATGCACTTAATTGATAGAATTTTTATTCTAGGATAACCATGGAAAAACTTAGAATTTTACTATGATACTAAATTTGATGAAACACTGTTGTGGTTTGATTGATTTAAGGAATTCTAGTGAACTTAGGTTGATAATTAACAAATTGGGGGATTAGAATAAAAATTGGATGAATGCTAGAGGTGCCCGAAATTGGCTCTAACATGTGATAAAAATTTATCGTTAGAGGTGCCCGAAACTGGCTCTAGTATGTGTTAAAAAAATTTAACTAGAGGTGCCCGAAATCGGCTCTAGTCTATTAAATTAACTTAAGAAAACTAAAAACAAAACACTAGAGGTGCCCAACACTGGCTCTAGTTAAAACATGTTAAAAAGAACCCAATGAAGTAATTTGAAAACCTCTTGTATGCATAGAATCCGAAAAATCAACTTGCACACAACTCCGCACACACTCACAAGCATTATAGTTTGATTCCGAGTAACTCCTAAGTTTTCTGAAAAATAAAAAGCCAATCATACTTTGTGCCCCTGTTCAGAGAATTGAAATCAAGTTCAAAGCTAAGTTTGTGAATATTGAAGTCTTGGCAGGTAATTATGAGTTTGCATTGCTTGAGGACAAGCAATAGTTCGAGTTTGGGGGTGTGATAAGTGTTCAAAAGTACTAATTTTCTTACCCTTTTTACTCATATTATTGTTAGACTTAGGCTCATATTAGTTGCGTAATTAGCTATTCATGCATTAATCTATGTTTCCTTCCATCGTTGAGCTTGATTACATAACTTGGTAGTTTTTGTGGAAAAGATGCTGCTTTGGTGTGCTTTGTGTGTGTATGTGCAGGATCACTTGCCAAAGCAATACCGAGCTAGTTGCCAGGGCAATGCATGAAGGAGACGCCGAGCTAGTTGCCAGGGCAATGCATGAAGGAGACGCCGAGCCAGTTGCCATGGCAATTGTCGTCAAAGAGAAAATGCAATAGGGATGTCGAAATTAATGACTATACAAGCCCAAGATGGCGTGGAGCAAAGCCCAAACCCAAAGGAATTTGATTTCCATATAGAGATTAAAGAAGAATTAAATTCCAAGAAGATAGGAGAAGTTCTAGTAGGAATACAATTATAATAAAGAATTATATTCTTTAAAGATAATTTAATTCCAACTCAAACTCCTCCTCAAAGAAGGACTTTGGCCTAGCCCTATAAATAGCAAGGAGATTTCGACGATCCAATGGAGAGAGCATTAGGGAAATTTCGACAAGTCCAAGGAAGAAAGCAAGGGATTTTCGACAAGCTTCATCTTTTCTTTCTTGTTTGATTGGGTTCATGCTAGGGATTGTTTATCTTGTGTTTCTTTGGAACCTAGCCATGAACTAAATCTACTTGGCTATGGTTATTGTGTTTTGTCGTTGTGAGAAACTATTGGTTTTTGTTTAGGTAATAAGAGTTTGCAATTTTCTATTTCAAGGTTTATTCATTCTTGGTTCTTATTCTTGTTTGCGAGTGAATTGGGAGAGGATCTCGTGATTTCATCTATTTATCTAATATCGGGAGAGTTAGATTCAAGAAATGAATGAATATGATCTTTATTCAATCTATTGATGGTGAAGATTAATCCGGCTTAGGAATAAGTTAAGGATTTCAACGGCTAAGAGGAGCGCAAGATTGGTTGTTGTTCACCCTTGATTCACGCAGGGATGTATTATCAAGGCATGCACAAGTAGCTAGAGTTTCGACTTAGGGATAAGAAGAAACCATTGAAGAACGCTCTGCCGAACCTTGAAGGTTGCTGCCCAGACGCCCAAGTAGTTGCCCAGGCAACCATCGATTAGTTGCCAAGGCAACCCCGTTCTGCAAGTTGCCACGGCAACTGAGTTGCCCGTGCACTCTTTTAGCAAAACGATCCTATCGGCTATCACACCTCAACTCATGATAACCTGGCCTATATCTCTCTCATTTGAATTCATCTTTTCTTTTACTTTATTGCTTTCTAGATTAGTCATTGGTTAAACTCCTATAATCCTTTACTTGTGTTTTTACTTTTTACAGTGCAAGAGACTAGATTCTTGAAGTAGCACCAATCCCTGTGGAGACGATATCTTTTATACTATAACTTGCAACGTGTATACTTGCACATTTGCGTAGCACTTATTACGCGCAACAGCAAGCGAGCTAAAGTAAAACAAAAGAACGTCTGAGCATCTGCCGTTTTTAAGAAGTGTGCATAATAGGAATTAGCTCAATGGTCGCCACTTCCAAAGCAAGCAAGCTAAAGTAAAACAAAGGATCGTATGAGCATCTCCCGCTTTTAAGAAGAGTAGATAATAAGAATTAGCTCAATGGTCACCGCTTCTGAAGCAAGTGAGCTAAAGTAAAACAAAGGATCATATGAGCGTCCACTGCTTTTAAGAAGCGTGTATAAGATGAATCAACTCAACGATCGCCACTTCTGAAGCAAGCGAGATAAAGTAAAACAAAGGAACGTCTGAGCATCCACCGTTTTTAAGAAGCGTGCATGATAGAAATTAGCTTAACGATCGTTGTTTCTGAAGCTAGCGAGCTAAAGTAAAACAAAGGATCGTATGAGCATATGTCGCTTTTAAGAAGCGTGCATAATAGAAATCAGCTCAATGATCGCCGCTTCTTAAGCAAGTAAGCTAAAGTAAAACAAATGATCATCTGAGCGTCTGTCGCTTTTAAGAAGTATGCATAACAGGAATTAGCTCAACAGTCGTCACTTTCGAAGCAAGCGAACTAAAGTAAAACAAAAGATCGTATGAGCATCTACTACTTTTAAGAAGCGTGCATAATGGGAATCAGCTTAACTGTCGCCGCTTCCAAAGCAAGTGAGTTAAAGTAAAACAAAGGATCGTATAAACGTTCGCCACTTTTAAGAAGCGTGCATAATAGGAATTAGCTCAACAATCTCCGCTTCTGAAGCAAGTGAGCTAAAGTAAAACAAAAGATTGTATGAGCATCTGCCGCTTTTAAGAAGCGTGTATAATAGGAATCAGTTCAATGGTTGCCGCTTCTAAGGCAAGCGAGTTAAAGTAAAACAAAAGATCGTTTGAGCGTCTGCCGCTTTTAAGAAGCGTGCATAATAGGAATCAGCTTAACGGTCATCACTTCTAAAGCAAGCGAGCTAAAGTAAAACAAAAGATCGTATGAACATCCGCCGCTTTAAGAAGTATGTACTTCATGAACACAATATTTCCAATCTAAAGCACAACGTGTAATCGACATTAATGAATACATAGCCTAGAGGAAAAAATGATTATATACAACACTCCAAGAAAATAAATGCAATAGTAAATATGTATACACGAAAGAAAACATCATGCATTATTTGAAATAAGCAGGTTGTTTACCCACTGAAAATTAATGTAACAAACGAGATTAAATTGTCACAATACTTAAAGAATCTTCTAGGTAAGCTTAAATCAAGGGAAAACTAGAGATTGGCAGCAAGACCCACTGTTGAGATAAAAGTGGTTCTTTAAGGAAGTAGGCAGAGTGTGTGGAAATGATACAGATCCCACCTAGCCCCGCTTCAACTCCATCTTGACGACAACCAATACAAACTATTCCTTACCACAGCTGCTAACGCCACAAGTAACCATTTTGATTTCATGTATATAAGAAAACGGCAAAGGCCTACCACATCCACAGGTAGAATACAACCTACACTCGCTGCAACCCAATATGGTTCCAAATGTCGGCAAATAAGAAAATCCATAGAACTTTGTTCTCACAACATTCCAAACATAGTGTCCGTCCACCTTCTTCATCACCAATGGCCACTCATGGTTTTCTAAATCCTAGTGCCTGTAGATACAAATATCACAGACACTAAATAATCCCGCAATGATCTACAAAATAGAGTTCCAGTATGCTTCAGCATAATAAACACGCTTGTTCCCCCTCTTTCCCATACGAACACGCGAAATAAGTTATACAATAGAAACAAACCACGAAAAGAGACGGTAAGCCACTCGCAAGTCAACTTTTACAAATACAAACCTAAGGGATCCCCATTTATAGTAAAAATTAAAAGCACCAAATGCCGACTTTCCAAATTCCAAAATAAATAGTCGCTAGATGAGTATTTAATTCTCAGATCTGCAAATCTTGAGAAAACAACTTAAATCACGTAATCTTCAAACTTCTAATCAATACATGCATAGACAGGCGAATGCACCAGTCATGGCCAAACAAATCTTTCCTTTTCATTATGGTCTGCCTCGAAATGTCAAATCACAGTTAAAAGAGCCAATAGACACAAAGCGCAATACGTAAAATCCCGAAAGAATATAATTATGCCCAAAATAACACAGTCAACAAAACATTAATATGATTAATTAAATTATAAAAATTGAAAAATTGCATATATCAAGTCAAGCGATCTTCACCATACGTCTCCTCCTGCCCTGAATGGCAACCACTAAAACAACAAAATTATAAACGACAAGGGTGGAAAATAAGCACAATAATAAACATAAATATCACACCTAGAGGGCAAGAACACCTACTCCACCCTATCATAAATACTTAAGTCAAAAGTTACCTAACATATCACTGATTAAGATAACAACAACCTATATTACCCCAACCAATCATTTGAAATCTCGTCTATATGGACTCTGTTTTATACTTTGGCTAAAACGATTTCGCTTATTTTCTATTTAATAAGATCTCTTGATTTTATATACATTATCCTGCTGCAAGCAAGTGATCCTATTATAGGACCACCACAATTTTGAAGCTATATAACAAGGGAAGCAGCAATCTCGGTCGCTATCCCATTCAGGGGGCAAGAACCCTCCCCCCAATTTGCAATATGCCACACAGTACGTAGGACCCCAGAGGAAGCAAAATCCCTCTACCCTAAAGAATATACGAGCATGCAACAAAACACAGTTCGCAACTCCCGCATATCATAAACTTTTAATATTGAAAGTAGATGCACACAATTAAATTCGCATATCACAAACTTTTAATATTGAAAGTAGATGCACACAACTAAATTCCTTGCACGGCCATTTAGGTAAACCCATTACAGCATGCACTGTGAACACATTTTAAAAGAAGAAGGCACAAAAACCCTAACCTCACTATAAAAGCCACTTATCCAAAATAAAACAACAATGAACATTACAATACTACATCTTACTACTTAGGAGCAAAAACTCTAGCAAAATTAATTAACAGCGTGGAAATACAACTCACTTCAAAAAAGTAATGTCATTCTATGAGAAGCAAAACGAAACAAATGTAAAAATAATCGTACTATTTCTAAAATAAGGGAAAAAAACATCGATCGCCATTAACACGCGATTCAAAAGTGGAGCAAAGCCCACAAATTTCTTATTAACTAGGGGGGTAAGAACTCACCCTAACCAAAATACATGTGTAATAGTATTAAAAATATATATATATTATCAACATGCTAAGTGCAATACAAAACCACGAATACACAAAATTTTGTGATATAAATCTCTAAATATTTGGTATAAGTTGCCTTAATTCATTGTCATAGTACTCAACACAAAAACTAGTAAACGAGCAACCGCCTTGATAATCAAAGAGGAACGGGATAACTCATTCAAGAAACAAAATAAGAGCGGGCCCCTCAATTTTGCAGCAGAGTCCATGGAGAAGATAGAAGTCTATTCCATTTTTTACTCCAAAAATTTCTGCTATCGCGAAGAGGAAAACGGTTAAATCCCAACACAAATCAACCGCCTAAAGCAATATGCCTCTGACTCAACCACCTCAGCCTGTTGTAGCAAACAACTAATTGTAGTCTTTCGAATGCTATAAACTGATGAGACAAATAATCCAAGCAGCAACACTAGCACTCCTCCAATATCTACTGCACATGGTTTTTGAAAGCCACTCTTCTCCACAAGCATATTTTCTCTTCCTCACAATAAAACGACAGTAGAAACACTGTAAAAACAAAATCGGATAAGAAATGAGTAAGCTACTCGTAAGTTAGGTCATGAAGACACACACCAAAAGGCACCCTATTTATATCAGGTAATTGACATATCAAACGAAGACATTTTATATAACCATGTGGAGGGCAACCGACACCAGCATTAAATTCCAAGACCTCAGATTTTAAAGTAAATAACTAAAATCACGTAACAGTGAAAATTCCAATCGAGAAACTGCGTAGAGGGGCGCATATATTTCACAATATCAATCAGATACTTTATCTTTTATCATAGCTCATCCCGAGTTGTCTAAATCACCGTAAATTAACCCAATAAAGAATAGGAAAAGTCACACGCAATATCCACATTTTTGAAAAAGTAACGAGCATATGCCCTATCCTACTCAATAGCTCGCAATGTCAACCTTTTAAACTCATGTCCAAGCCCTCAAATGCGCCAAGCTTCAAAGGAACACACAATCAGACAATTTTCTTAACCTCAAAACTATTAGAGTATGCCCAAAGACCAGTTATAAGATGATTGTAAATGACATTTGTTTTACCTTGTTTTTTCATAAAGAATCATTACCACTATTATTTTTAATTACAGTTCTGCGTGCATAAATAAACTGAATTATAATAAAGTCCTTAGAATAATATGGTTATTCTAAAATGTCCTTAGTCGAGTATTATTGTGAGCATGGACAACAATAATGCATTAAGACTAATATATAGTTGATTGATGACAAAGTGTTGTCATTGACATGGAGATGTCAAAATCAATACATAAGTATGTGTTAGAAAAAGACATACTGGACTAACCCGCTATGAGCATGTTTCTTGGATTATTATGTGACAGACACAACATTGCTCATGATGATAACTATATGTATAATCCTCAAACTTGAGATCATCATTATTTCAACATCGTGAGTGACATATTTTGATACGGTCAAACGTGTGTCGTAACTTACTACACTATAAAGACTGATATTGGATATGTCACAATCTATGTAGTGGAATATGGTTGATCAAGATAGGATTTGTCCCTCCTACAGAATAGGAGTAATATCGTAGGCCACTTGATTGAGTGAGACTAGAAATGCATGGCTATGCTCAAATAAGTTGATATAAGATATCATAATTATTCATTTATTTGTCTACTCAAGATATCAAGAAACATTAGATGGACTATACAAGTGTGACTGTTCCATGACTTGTGTCCAATATAGATATAAAGGACAAAAGAATGTAATACATAAATAGAGTTAATCACGAAAAGGTTATGTCGAATCATGATTTCTTGTAACTTAGGTGACAATGACATACTGTTAGATGTCACTCATTGTTTATAATATTAGAAATGTTCTAATATTTACTACTAACGTTACATGAACCTATAGGGTCACACCACAATTCAAATGAGCATATATTAAACGAATTATATATGTACAAATTTGTTGTGCACAGATTTAGTTAAATTAATATATATTTGATATATATGATTTAACTATTGGGTAAATATTAAAAGAAAAATAATTATTGTAATTATGACTCTTTTAATATATAAATAATATAATTCGATTTAAATCAATATATATATATATATATTAAAATCCTAGTTAAGTTGAATTGGGATTATATATATTTAATATATATATTGAAATCCTAATTAAAGTTGAATTGAGATTATATATATTTAATATATATATTGAAATCTTAATTAAGTTGAATTGGGATTATATATTTAATATATATATATACTGAAATCCTAATTAAGTTGAATTGGGATTATATATATTTAATATATATACATTAAAATCCTAATTAAAGTTAAATTGGGATTATATATTTAATATATATATTGAAATCCTAATCTAAGTTGAATTAGGATTACAAAGTCTATATAAAGGCATGAAAGATCTAGCAGCCATTAATGCTTTTTGGGAAAAAAAACCTTCTAAATAGTTTAGAGAGTTTTTATATGCCCGTTCCCTTCTAAATGGTTTAGAGAGTTTTTATATACACGTTTCAACTGGGTGAACTACGTAGAGGTCAGAGCGTTATTGTTGCGGCTTAAGAATCGACATCGTGGAATCGTGATTGAATATCTACCTCCTCCAAACTCAGAATTCTAGATTTTAAACAGGTAATTCTTCACCCTTATTTACCCCGATTCATTCCTCATACATGGATCTCTGGTGGTAATCACCGGATAATTTTTCCGCTATGCCATGGGGTGTATCGGTGTGACCCAGCAGTGGTATCAAAGCCACTTATACGATACAGATTCGGTTTAATTACTTGGGTGATGTAATTGTATGAGATACATGTTATTTTTCGATTTATTTAGCGAATATATGATATTTGTACGAACAAATCTATTCAATCACGATTAATCTGTTAATCCAATTAAAAGATGTTCCTAAGATTGATGATTAAGAGTCAATCATCAGGATCTTTGTCGATAGGGTTTGAAATATTATATGTTAATTGTTAACATATTCAATATAGAGTTTTAAGGTTTTAGATGTTAAGTGTTAACATACGCGAGTTATAGTTATATATTAGACTAATGGTTAGTTTATAGATTTCGTGCGGGGAAGTAACAAGAGTTGTTCCAGTAAAAACCTCGTAGATTTTAAAATCCTGAAAAATGCGATAATATTGATAAAAGTTATCAAATCGTGAGGTTTTTACACAGCAATTAAGATGTTGATCTTAAAAAAAAATCCCCGCCGCTAACCGGGCAGGGGTAACCCCGCCAGCAGCTACAAGCCCGCCGAAACCCCGCAAGGGGCTTGACCCCTACGTAGGAACAATCTAGAAAGACCTTAATTACAAACCTCGACGTTACTATGTTTGTTTATGCACGGTGTTTGGAATGCATGGTTATAACCCAATAGCCCATTTAGTTTTATTTATAAGGTTTTATAAATGCAGCCTGCATGTCGTGTCTTTCTCTACTTTTATTGTAATTCTCTTCTCATCTTACTCCCTCGTATGTAAAACGAGTTTCTAAAATTGTAATCTATACGAAAAAGCATGGACCAGAGGAACAGAAGTGTGGGCCGATAGAAAGATGCTTGAGAAATGTTTTTATCCTTAGAATAATTTGGTTCTCCCATTGGCTTGGGACGGGCCACCTTAGGTTATGGGTTATAACTATTGCATTCATATTTACTACTTTTCATGTATATGATAAAATGAATGTATGAGATGCATGTTAGTTAATTGATAAGATCAAATGTTAAATGGTGAGATAATATTCACAAAAACCATCCATATTTAATTAAAATTAGTCATCCAATATTAGCCCTCGTTAAAACCTCGATCGGTACTATGTAGGTTTTGCCAAACCAAAATACTTAGATCTATTTTGGTTAAATGCAAAGAATAAGCAAGGGATATTCAGTGGTAGTAGTATTGGTTAAACTAGGTTGTTCTAATAAGATTAGAAACCTAAAGACTAATGATTGTTCAAGAACTTTGGTTATTGAAAAACAATACGAAAGTGCATGTCTAGGATTTGTTCTTTTAAAGACTTGGTATTTAAGCGTGCCCAGTACACCACCTCTCTTTTCATAAGTTACCTACCGGTGCACTGTTCATAATTGTTCTTTCTATTAGACCATATGAACTTTTGTTTTGGACAAATAGTTGTTCATCAAATATAGGAATTACATGAGATGTAATTAGCAAGTGTTGCTTACCTAAATAATTGAATTCTAGGAGTAAAGCCAAAGCTAACTTAGAATGAAATGAAATGAAATATGGATCTTTACCCACTAGAAATACTTTTGAAAGTTTTTCGATTTTGAGGGTTTTTAATTGTGGGAATGTTATTATTTTATAAACATGATAAATAGGTACTTATAAAATATATTTTATTGTTGTAGACTTATTATACAAATTTGTTATCATTGCGATCGGTCCTTGAGAAGGACAAGTTGAACGGCATAAACTACCTTGACTAGTCACTAGAAGGGAAAATGTTTCCATTAGTAATAAGACATGTCATTATAAAAGGAACTGCCTCATTTATCTTGAAAAGTCAAGAAGGCAAATGAAAGCGGAGCGTCCGCCTCGAATATTTATGTTATTGATATTAATTTATCAACACCAACTTCTTGGGTATTGGATACCAGTTGTGGTTCTCATATTTGTACATTTGTATACGGACTACAAAAGAGTAGAAATCTGAGAAAGAAAGAGGTGGGACCTATGGTTTGGTAATGGAGCAAGAGTTGTTGCATTGGTTATAGGAACATATACTTTATCGTTGCCTAGTGGACTTAATTTATGTTTAGAGGATTATTATTTTGTGTCTAGTTTGACTAAAAAATATCATTTTAATTTCTTGTTTAAACAAGATTGATTTTGAGATAATTATTAAGAATAATTGTTGTTCTTTTATCTCGATAATATTTTCTATGGTGTGACACAATTAATAAATGGCCTCTATATTTTGAATCAAGAGAATTCCATTTACAACATAAATACCAAAAGATCAAAACAAATAACTCTAATCAAACTCATCTTTGGCATTGTCACTTGGGTCACATAAGTGAAAAACGCATTTCAAAACTTCATAAAGATGAATTTTTGGATTCATTTGTTTTCGAGCCTTACTTATTGGGAAAGATGACCAAAGCTCCTTTTAATGGTAAAAGTAAGCGAGCAAGTGATTTATTAGGATTAATACATAGTAATGTATGTGGACCAATGAATACACAAGCCAGACAAAGGTTTTCAATACTTTATTACTTTCACAGATGACTTCAGTAGATATGGGTACATTTACCTAATGCATCATAAATCTAAAGCCCTTGAAAAGTTCAAGGAATTTAAAAATGAAGTATAAAACCAACTAGGAAAAAGAATTAAGGCTCTTCGATTAGATCTAGGAGGAGAATACTTAAGCTTGGAGTTTGGTGACCTTCTTAAGGAATGTGGGATTGTCTCACACCTCCTGGTACTCCACAATGGAATGGAGTTTCTAAAAACAAGAAACTGAACACTGTTAGACATGATTCGATCAGTGATGAGTCATGTTAATCTTCCAGTTTCTTTTTGGGGACATACGCTAAAAAATATCTGCTTTCACACTAAATCGTGTTAAATCTAAATCAGTTCAAAAGACACCATATGAGATATGGATTAGGAAACGTCCTAGTATGTCTTTTATGAAAATTTGGGGATGCAAAACTTATGTTAAACATAAGATGTCTATAAAGCTCCAACCCAAATCTCATAAATGTAATTTTGTGGGTTATCCTAAAGAGGCTAAAGGATATTATTTCTACAATCCTACCGAGAACAAAGTGTTTGTTGCTCAAACATGAATCTTCCTAGAAAAGATAATTTGTTTTTCGAAAAGGAAGTGGGAGATATATTGAACTCAATAAAATTCGAGATCAACCACATGTCATTGAACAAGAGATTGGACAACAACAAGTTCCACAAGTTGTTGAGGAACATTCAACAGTTTTGGAAACACAACCACTACGAAGATCTTTGAGAGAATGCAATACGCCTGAGAAATATGGATTTCTTGTCACATTGCATGGTGATGTTCTCTTCATGGATCAAGATTAGCCTAGGACTTATCAAGAAGCAGTGACGGACCCAGACTCTGAGAAATGGCTAGAGGCCATGAAATTCGAGATGGATTCTATGTTAGAAAACCAAGTTTGGACCGTGGTAGACCCACCTCTAGGGGTTAAGCCCATAGGGTGCAAATGGGTTTTCAAAAAGAAAATCGGCATGGATGGTAATATACAAACATACAAAGTGCGATTAGTCACTAAGGGTTTTGGTCAAATTCATGGTATAGACTATGATGAAACCTTTTCACCTGTTGCTATGTTTAAATCCATCTAGATCTTACTTATGACAGTTGCATCTTATGATTATATGATATGGCAAATGGATGATAAAACCGTTTTCCTTAATAGAAAACTAGATGAAGATGTGTACATGACACAACCTGAAGGTTTTGTCGATCCAAAAGATGGTGAAAAATATGCAAGCTACAAGGGTCCATTTATGGATTGAAGCAAGCTTCTCGAAGTGTGAATCTTTGTTTTAACGATGCAATCAAAGAGTTTGATTTTATCAAAAATAAAGACGAGTCATGTGTTTTCAAGAAAATTAGTGGGAGCAATGTCATATTCTTGTTAATGTATGTGGATGACATACTGATAATAGGAAATGACATATGTAGCTTACAGTCTGTAAAAACTTGGTTAGGAAAATGTTTTTCTTTGAAAGACTTGGGTGAGACAACATACATATTATGAGTCAAGATCTATTGAGATAGATCAAGATGACTTCTAAGACTGAGTCAAAATACATACATAGAAGAAGGATTGAAAATATTTACTATGGAAGAATCCAAAAGAAAAAGGGTTCTTACCTATGAGACACGAAATTTCACTCTCGAAGGAAATGTGTCCTTCAACATCTTAAGAAAGAGAGAAAATGAGTAAGATTCCATATGCTTCAGCAATTGGATCTATCATGTATGTCATTTTATGTACTCGTCTAAATGTATCATACGCTTTAAGTATGACAAGTCGATACCCGGTAAATCCTGGTGAAGGTCATTGGGTCGTAGTTAAAAACATCCTTAAGTACTTAAGAATAACTAAGGATACATTCCTTATATATAGAGATGAGGGAGAGCTAAGTATAAAAGGTTATACTGATGTCAGCTTTCAAACCGATAAGGATGATTCACGATCGCAATCGAGTTTTGTGTTATGCCTTAATGGAGGCGCTATGAGCTGGAAAGTTTCAAAGCAAGATACAATAGCTAATTCTACAACAGAAGCTGAGTATATTGTAGCATGCGATGCTGTAAAATAGGGTATTAGGATCAAGAAGTTTATATTTGAACTAGGGGTTGTGCCAAGAATTTTGAATGCTATAGATCTACATTGTGATAACAACGGAGCCATCGCACAAGCAAAGGAACCCAGATCTCACCAACGATCCAAACACATACTTAGGCGTTACCATCTCATTCGATAAATCATAAATCGAGGAGATGTGGAAATATGTAGGGTACCAACAAATGATAACATTGTCGATCCACTGACAAAGCCTCTGACGCAGCAGAAGCATGATCGTCACACTAAGTCACTTGGTATTAGATACATGAGTGATCGGTCTTAGTGCTAGTGGGAGATTGTTAGAGTATGCCCAAAGACCAATCATAAGATGATTGTAAATGACATTTGTTTTACCTTGTTTATTCATAAATAGGCATTGCCATTATTATTTTCAGTTACAGTTCTACGTGCATAAATAAACTGAATTTTAATAAAGTCCTTAGAATAATATGGTTATTCTAAAATGTCCTTAGTCGAGTATTATTGTGAGCATGGACAACAATAATGCATTAAGACTAATATGTAGTTGATTGATGACAAAGTGTTGTCATTGACATGGAGATGTCAAAATCAATACATAAGTATGTGTTAGAGAACGACATATTGGACTAACCCGCTATGAGCATGTTTCTTGAATTATTATATGACAGTCACAACATTACTCATAATGATAACTACATGTATAATCCTCAAACTTGAGATCACCATTATTTCAACATCGTGAGTGACATATTTTGATACAGTCAAATGTGTGTCATAACTTACTACACTATAAAGACTGATATTGGATATGTCACAATCTATGTAGTGGAATATGGTTGATCAAGATAGGATTTGTCCCTCCTACATAATAGGAATAATATCGTAGGCCACTTGATTGAGTGAGACTAGAAATCCATGGCCATGCTCGAATAAGTTGACATGAGATATCATAATTATTCATTTATAATAGTCTACTCAAGATATCAAGAAACATTAGATGGACTATATAAGTGTGACTGTTCCATGACTTGTGTCCAATCTAGATATAAAGGACAAAAGAATGTAATACATAAATAGAGTTAATCACCAAAAGGTTATGTCGAATCATGATTTCTTGTAACTTAGGTGACAATGACATATTGCTAGATGTCACTCATTGTTTGTAATATTAGAAATGTTCTAATATTTACTACTAACGTTACATGAACCTACAGGGTTACACCCACAGTTCAAATGAACATATATTAAACGAATTATATATGTACAAATTTGTTGTACACGGATTTAGTTAAATTAATATATATTTGATATATATAATTTAACTATTGGGTAAATACTAAAAGAAAAATAATTATTGTATTATGACTCTTTTAATATATAAATAATATAATTTGATTTAAATCAATATATATTAAAATCCTAGTTAAGTTGAATTGGGATTATATATATTTAATATATATATTGAAATCCTAATTAAAGTTGAATTGGGATTATATATATTTAATATATATATATTGAAATCTTAATTAAGTTGAATTGGAATTATATATTTAATATATATATATATATATTGAAATCCTAATTAAGTTGAATTGGGATTATATATATTTAATATATATATATATATATATATTAAAATCCTAATTAAAGTTAAATTGGGATTATATATTTAATATATATTGAAATCCTAATTTAAGTTTAATTAGGATTACAAAGGCTATATAAAGGCATGAGATCTAGCAGTCATTAATGCTTTTTGGAAAAAAAAACCTCTAAATAGTTTAAAGAGTTTTTATATTCTCCTTCCCTTCTAAATGGTTTAGAGAGTTTTTATATACTCGTTTCAACTGTGTGAACTACATAGAGGTCGGAGCGTTATTGTTGCAGCTTAAAAATCGACATCGTGGAATCGTGATTGAATATTTATCTCCTCCAAACTCATAATTCCATATTTTAAACAGGTAATTTTTCACCCTTATTCACCCCGATTCGTTCCTTGTACATGGTTCTCTGGTGGTAATCGCCGGATAATTTTTCTGTTGCGCCATAGGGTGTACCGGCGTGGCCCAACAAAAACTACAATAATATATGTTGATACACATAACATTATAAAAACACTAGTAGCGTAATCAAGGCCACCCAAGTGACAAAAGGTTGCTCGCTGTGTTGGCATAACCTAACCATCCAAATTAGACTACATCAATCATAAAATTGCGTAACCTAAGTAAGACAATCCCCCCAACTTTATTAACTCGCAAAGCTAGCAAAGAGAATATAAAATAACAAATTCGAAGCCACCAAAACGTAACTCCAGATTACTAAGGTTACTCTAAATCCTCCTTATGATTCAAGTGTAATAGGAAAATTAAACCCTATAAAAAACAAATCATCAACAACTTGGATAAAATAGAAAAATAGCCGAAAGAACCCCCAAAATAAGTTCTTCCTCCATGCAAGAAAGCAAAGAAATAAACAATAGCAACAGTTATACACCCCTAATACAATCACCCAAAACCCCGCAATCGTTCATTCTACCCACAACATCATTGCAATTGTTCAAGGAGGAAGATGCATTTAAACCGAACGTAGAAGAAGCGACAATGTTTCTATACTGCGTAGCAAAGCCTTCCAATGAGGGCACAGAGGGTTTCTCTCATCGAAATTTGCGGCTACCTCGCAAAAAGTGCCAAAATCCACACCCTAACATCAAAAGGACCCCGCGCTAACTGAAATATAAGAATTGCAGTAACTCGGGATCTTTCCATCCCTTCAGCCATAAAGGTAGAGGCAGTGTGCGCAGCTCCCTTAACACATCAACGTCATGAGTAGCCTCCAGCACCATAATCTCATTCTTGTATGATTCTTTAAGCTCTATTAATTTACCTGCAAAATTTGTAAAGCTTTCATCTGCCGCGCTCTTTTCTTGCTCCAGCTTCTCTTTGAGATCTCGAATCTCATTCTTGAAACTCTGCTTTGTGGTCTCAAACAACTTATTCTTAATCCTAAGAGCACGATCAGTCTCCTTCTGTTTCTCAAAAATCTCCTCCGTACTTCCTGTGCAAGTCCCCTACCCACGCCCGAACATCTGCCTTGTGTTTCTCTTGCGGCTCCCTTAACTGAACATCATAACCTTCACCTGCGAACACAACTTAGCATTTTCCTCAAGAAGGACCTTTGTGTTCCTTTCCATATTAAGTTGAACTCAACCTAGTTCCTGGAAAAGGCACCAAACCCCTCACACTATCGTTATATTCGACCATTACATTATAAAAATAGCGAAACACACCAATAGAGGGCTCATCTCTAAGAATCATGCAATTCAAGAAATACGCCACCAAAATTCCCTAGCTAGTCCCGCTCAACTGACCTGGTGCTACATGAAACCAATTTAACCACTTCACAAAGAAAGGATGCAACGGTAAATGAAACCTGACTCAAAAGCGCAAAGAGGAACCATGCACCACGACCTCCCTTCCTCTGGGCATGCACTCAGACCGAATATCCCCCTCAGCACGCTAAACTTATAGCAAAAATGGTTAATGACAAGAAGGCCACGACACCCCAATACCTTAAATAACTCATCCAGGTTAAAGGTGCAAGGATATCCCACACTCACTATAATAGATAAACCAACGAATGATTCAAGGATTCAAAAGCCGCCAAAAAATCAAATAAAAGTCCTTCGCCGCAAAAAGCCCTCACCCAAAAGGAGCCCTCCATACAATTTTTAGGCTCGCCAAGATCAATTTATAAACTTTCCTCGCCCGGGGGAAATTGTTAGTACCTATAAACATGCACGGCCACGTGCCGAAACCAGAGCGAGCGGGACGATGGACGACGGACGACGTAGCGTAAGAAACACCCAGCGATGAGTGTAACAAAAGGTGCAGACCGATACACACAGAATCACCTGCGCTTCGCAATCTATGGCGAACAAACAAGGCCACCTGCAACATCGCACCTCATCTAGCGGTCACGTGCGTACCCGCTACGGATATCAAAGAAAACCTAGGACGTTAGGTCATAGCCAATCTAATCAACGCGCCATGACAACCCTATCATGACACATGTCCGAGTAGTATAAAACTGGACATGCAACAAGAGAGAATCGCCCCCTAAGGCTAAGCACCATTGCCACCGAAATAAAGGCTACATACGAGTTCCGACCCATAACGACCATCTTGGCCATTATCGGACAACTATTCCTGGTCCCTGATCATTTTGACCATCAACATATCCCTATTTTTTGTCCACGTTTCAAATTTTCAAAATTTCCCTCGTACTTGAATTTTTTTTATCCACGTTACTCTCAAAACTTGGTAATTTTCCTCAATTTAATTTGTAAAGTTAGATTCCGTTAAAGACCCAAATTTGTGATGGAATCGAAATTTATGGATCAAGTTAAGAAAGTTACAAGCTCAAAGGCTAATATAATCTAAATAGACCAAGTTGATAAAAGTCGTGAAATTCAAAGATGAACGTAAACAAAAAAAAAATCAAGAACAAAATTAGCAAATTCAATAACTAATCCCAATAATCAAGTAAACGAAGTTTACTTTATTATTTCAATAATGAAATTAAGAATGGTAAGTTTTTAATTATTTCTTGGTGGAGATTGATTAAATATATTTTTGATTTTTTTAGATTGATGCAATTGAATGTCCAGTGTTGAATTTACATTTTCACAATATTTCCCAATCCATTAACCAGTTAACCTTAATAAATCAATGAATTAAGTAGTCCAATGTAATATTTGCCAACACATTCTTGTCTTTAATATATATAATGAGAATATTAAAGTTGCAAGGTGGGGTCATTTGAACAATATTTTATTAGGCACATGGTGGAGAAATATGGTCTAATGTTAATTATTGTACTACAAGATGAATCTTGAGTAAGATATGTTCCCTGTCGGATTAGTTCCATAGATGTCCCATTCATTTTAGTTTTAGACTTTTTTATTTTAAGTATTATAATTAAATAATAACATTTTTAATTTAGAATAATATTTTTTCCAACAGGAAGTTTATTATTATGTATATATATTTTGGAACCGTGGGCTATATAATTATATATTCCATATCTCATGCTTCTAGTACTATTGGTGATAATTGATTTGAATCTTTTTTAGTTCGTTAATTCGTTGAAGAATCCCATTCAAAAATTAGTTTGATTTTGCATTTCAATCAGTTAAAAGAAGTTGAGACATTACTATATTTATATCATTTAGTTAACTTAACCATATATATATATAATTCAAGAAATAGTCTAATACTGTATAATAATTTTTTTTGAGTAAATCAAGTTTGAATGGTGTTATATGCAAAAGATAAAAAAATAGCATAAAATGTAAAACAAAATATCCATATTTTTTCCTTTAACCAATAGTTAAACATATCTATCCATACGATTTTTTCTATACAATATTCTATTGGTTTGTCTTTAACAAAAAAAAAACAAACAAAATGAATTGGTCAATATATCCTAATTTTGTTGATTGTTCTTATAATTTTGGATTATTTTCTTTTATCTAATAAAATCAGTAGTTATTATTAGTTAAAAAAGTGTAGAATTACCACTATCAGTTGGTCAAGCGAGAGGAGGCATTACCTACCCTAAATACAGTTAGAGATTTGAATCATAATGTTGTGAATGAAAAAAATTAAATTAGGAGGGTCGCCCTATATTAGGCCTCAACAAAACCCACTTATGGTTAAACAAAAAAGGTCTGATGACATTTTTTTGACAAATCCTATCTAATCCTATTCCTACCTAAAGGAGAGGGGAAGGGAGACTCTGGGGGAAAGAAATTGTGCTCTTAGTGGGTCTAGAACTCATGATCTAAGGAAAATGAGTGAACAAAAATGAGCAGTTTAGTCAATCGACCAAATGTGCTTGCTCGGCCCTGATGACATTTTTATACCTCAAATCCATTAAAAAAAGTCATTTTAACATTTAAGCTTTTACATTTTTTGGACCTTAAAATTTTTTTTTGTGAAGTTGAATCAATCGATGAAAATTTAATAGATTTTTAATAATATATATTTAAAAAAATAAAATTTTGAGGGTTAAAAGAGGATAAATTTTTTAAAACTGAAATAACTTTAAAAAAATTGAAGGCAAAAAAATGCCAGACAAAAATAGATACAATTGTCGGAAAATAACTTTATTATTATGGGTTATTACATTAATTTAGAAGAGGTGAAATTGAAATTACCCACTACATTACTAAATTTTAGCTCTCAAAAACTAAAATTACAATTATGTTTTTCCCTCACTCATTCCAGCATTGTTTTCAACTAATATATTTTATTTGATAAAATTTTATAGTTCCTTTCCTTTTTCATCAAGGACCAGAAGTGGCATTTCATAAAGCAAAAGCTTAGTTTTACTTATTTAACATTTTTACCTACCGATCATCCAACTGTTCATTTTTGTATATCATTCTTTATAAAATATTATGATATCATTTTTAATATTGTTATACTTATAATCACTCGAAGATTATTTAAAAATTATTATACTGAGATCCATTAATTGGTTTAATGACTAAGAATGTTTATATTGTTCGATTTTGTATGTGTTCGAATTTTGGTGTGGAAATATAATATATATATATATATATTTAATCAAAAAAATTATTATACTTAACCCAACAAGTGGTCTACTAGAAATTAGGACATGTTCTTCCTAAGAGACTCAAATTTAAATCGCATTGTTTGCAAGGTATGTGCACATTGTCAAAAGTTTAGACTATATATGAACATATACTACCTTGTAATCACCTTAGAACAGTTCAAAAAAATTGTTATACTTGTTTACAAATAATAACCGTTCATGTTGTCTCATCTTGTATGTATTCAAATTTCTACATTACTTTGAGAATATAATATCTTTTTACTTATTTAAAAAATAAAAAATATATAATAAAATTACAAAAAAAGGTCTACAAAACTAAACTAACTAATCACAAAGAAGAAACGGATAATTTCTTTTAAACTTATAATTTTTTAAATAAATTGCTGATCTTTATTGAAGATCACAAGGAAGGCAAACCGATCACAGAGTAAAATAAAAGGTTGGGAAACTGAAATTGGGAAAGAAAATGAAACAAGTAAAAGCAATAAAGTCTCCAAGTGTTCCAGAATCTTCAAAGAGAGAAAAAAAAAAAGGTCGGTCAGCATACTTCATCTGAGGGCAAAGGCCCAGTGCACAGAGCCACAGTAAAACATTTCACGCAGGTGAAATTCTGAAGTCAATCGGAGTAAAAATAGAGGATTCTCCGAAATCAAAGCTTCAATGGAAAGCTAATCCGGTGGTTCTATATCCATCACCAGTCACGAGTAGGTCCCTTAAAATTGTTAAAAGTGCACAAGTAGGCTATTAAAGCATAAAACCAGATCACATAAAAAATAATTAACCAAAAAGCTTAAAAGCATGATAAATAAACACAATTCGTTTCAATAAAAAAAATTAATATCATTAACATTTATATAAAATTACATATAAAAATAAGAGCACGTTAACTAACTATACTACAACTAACATGTCCTTAAGTTGTACTAAAAATAAACAAATAGTAATTTTTTAATCCCTCGCATTTGGTTGTCAGAAAATAACGTAAGGTCTTGTACTACTCTCATTTAGGAGGTTAAAAGATTTGATTACCAGTGTAAAAGAAAATTAACTCCTATTTGTTCACTTTAATCCCTAAAATTTTTTTAATTCAAAATAATTCATATATATTTATAATTTAGTTTAATATTTTTACTATAGTTTTATTTTTATTTATTTTAGTCCCTAAAATTTTTATTTAATCTAAAATTCACCCCTATTAGTTTCTAATTTTTATAATCTACTGCAAGTTTTTTAATATAGCTTTATTTTTATTCAGTTTAGTCCCTAAAGTTTTTAGTTAATTCAAAGTTGACCCCTATTTATTTCTATTTTTTTATAATTTAGTCCAATTTTTTAAATATAGTTTTATTTTTGCTCAGTTCAGTCCCTAAATTTTTTATTTAATCCGAAACTGGGTCCCTGATATTGACTAGATTATAAAAATTAAAAACAAATATGGGTCAAATTCAGATTTAATAAAAACATTAGGGGCTAAATTGAACAAAAATAAATCTATACTAAAAATATTGCAATAGATTATAAAATTTAGAAACAAATATGGGTCAATTTTGGAGTAAATAAAAATTATAGGGGCTAAACTAAACATAAATAAAAATATATTAAAAACATCAAACTAAATTATAAAAATTATAAACAAATATGGGTCAATTTCAGATTAGCTAAATACTTTAGGGACTAAACTTAACGAAAAAATATATTAAAAATATCTGACTAAATTATAAGAATTAGAAACAAATAGGGGTTAGTTTCGGATTACAAAAATTTAGGGAATAAACTAAAAAAATAAAATTATATTAAAAAATCAGACTAAATTATAAAAATTAGAAATAAATATGGCTAGTTTTTAGATTAAATAACAACTTTATGGACTAAACTGAACAAAAAAAAGCTATTTTAAAAATATTAGACTAAATTATAAAAATTAAAAAATATGAGTTAATTTTGGATTAAATAAAAGCATATGAAAACAATGTTAATCTGAATTACACTTTTATATACATTATTTCTGTTAAGGTTTTACAAAATCTCCTCATTTTTAAAACTTTATGTATTTCCCTTTTGTAAAACAGTGCCATTATGGGCGATAAGGGCATCAATATAGCCTCATCAAGATAACGTCGTTTTGGTTCGATGTCCACATTAGCCACTGTTAGTCACTTAACCATGCGGTCAAGGATTTAACGGCAGAGTGGCATAAATGAGTCAAAATCAAAGTTTAATATTAAAATTGGACCAATTAGAAGTTCGGTGGTAAAAACGAGTTAGTGCCAATAGTTTGATGATATTTTGTGTAATGCAATACCCCAATATTTGTTAAGCGGTTGTTACATATACTGACAAAACCAACCATAGTAAAGGGGTGTCATGTAATACCCCCAATATTTATTTAGTGACTAAATTGCAATAAATTAAAAGTTAGTGGTTTTAGTTTAGTGACTAAAACATAAACTTTTAAAGTTTGGTGACTAAAGTGAAAAGTTTGGAAAAGTTGGAGGTCATAAATGATAATTTACTCGAAAATAATTTTTATCCCGTAAATGAATAGTTTATCCCGGTATAATAATTTTTGTGGGAATCAGATTTTTAGTACAAGATTTCTATTAAAAGTTATAAGTCGGTGAAGTTTTTTGTAATTTTTGATAAATCAGATTGAATAAAAAATCAAGAAAATTTTAAACTGATATATTTGGGGATAAATAAGTTGTTAGGATATTTATTTTGATATAATAATTTGAAATATGTTTTTGGACTTGTTTGAATATTTTGCAAATTTGTATTAAAGTCCAAACAACTTGAAAATATGTTTGAAAATGTTTCTAAGGCTTTTGGCATGTTTTTAAAGGATTTTATATATCCAAACTAGCCATTTTCTCAGCCCGTATCGATACCTTTTAGGGTTTCAACTATAGGCAAAAACTCGTACCTGTATAGGTTTAGGCGTACCGATACGGAGAGGGTCGTATCGATACGCGTAAAGGCGTACCAATCCCTACTTTTGAAATCCACAACGACTATTTTCATAGACCCCAACGGCTAGTTCCCTGCAGCGTACCAATCCTCTGTACCGAAACGGGTTGTGGTGTATCGATCCCAGGTACCGATACGCGCCAAGGCATATCAATATGGGAAGGCTACATCAAGCTCAACAGCTAGTTTCTAAAGAACCGGTACCGATACGGCTACCCGCGTACCGATACCGACTGCTCCAAAACTGCATTTATTGCGGAAAATAAATCCACCAACGACTTTAATTTAATCCTAACGGTCTCCAACGGCTAGAAACTCGATTGGGAGTATAAAAGGACCCTTGAAGAACCAACAACAACTATTGATCAAAATGCCAACATGTCTATGATTGTAATTAAGTCTTTTGTGCTTTAAATTCATATGTTTGAATTGGCTACACTTGTTGAGCTAAATTGTCAATGTATGTTCAAGTGTATTAGGTTTAGGTGAGAGCTTTAGAGTGCAAACATCTACCTAAAAGAGGGATTCAGTTTGCTTTACTTTTATCTTGTTAGAGAGGGCTCCCAAAGCTTGGGTTGTAAGCTTTGGATGCAAGGCTTGGTGTATAAGTCTAGGTTGTAAAGGTTACCTTCTAAGCCTATTAAAAGGGAAAGAATTCTTAGTGAATTATTGAAATCCTTAGTGGGGAAGCTAAAGTAGTGGATGTAGGCTTCGGTTAGAAAGTCGAACCACTCTAAATTCTTGTGTCTATTTTTCTTATCTTTGTTTCCACAAAAAATCACCCAAAATACATCTTCTCCACTACTTGGCAAGCAAAATTGGTTGAAGAATTTGAGCCCAACAATTGGTATCAGAGCGAGGCTCAATCGTGAAGGATTAACATCCTATTGAGGTGATCCCGACAAGCTCGATCAACTATCAATTAACCAGTTTCTATGGCGCAATCCATTGACAAGCCACCCTTCTTAAACGGTCAACATTATGCCTATTGGAAGAATAGGATGATGTTCTTCTTGTGAGCAAAGGACTATCATCTTTGGGATATAGTTCTCGATGGACCGTTCGTGCCGCAACAAAGCAAGGTAGAATGGAGTGCAGATGATCGCAAAAAGATAGAGCTAAATTTTAAGGCCTTGCACATTCTATTTTGTGCTTTGGGGCTGAAAGAATATGCAAAGGTGTCTTATTGTGAGAGTGCCAAGGAGGTATGAGACAAGCTTGAAGTCACATACGAAGGAACGAATGACATAAATGAGACAAAGATTGGTCTACTCAACCTCGAATATGAAAACTTCAAGATAGGCCCGGATGAAGACATCAAGAGTATGTTCGACTGTTTCTCCACAATCGTCAACCAACTCAAAGGTCTTGGAGAAGCGACCTCGAAAGACAAACTCGTTCGGAAGTTGATCTATTCACTTCCTGAATTATGAGAGAGTATGAAGATGGCTATTATTGAAGCCAAAAACTTAAAAGAGTTCAAGCTTGATGAGCTAATTGGGTCTCTTCTTACTCGTGAATTGATGTCTCAACCCTTGAGAAAAGAGAAGGAGAAGAAGATTAAAGAGCAAGGAATAGAAGATCTAAACATTGTTGCTCTTCAATCCTCCACAAGCCATCAAGAAGATTCAAGTGAAGAGGAAAGTGAAAGTGAAGAGATGGTGTATCTCTTCAAGAAGTTCACTAGATTCATGAAGAACAAAATGGAAGAATCCAAGCATGAATCAAAGAAGAAGATGAAGGATCCCCACAAGAGCCATGAATGCAAGAAGACGAAGCACACCAAATACGATTGCCCTCGCTTCAAACAAAAAGGGATCATCTTCAAAGAAAGCATTGTGGCAACATGGAGTGATGAAGACTCCACCGATGAAGATGAAATAGCCCATCTATGCTTTATGGCCCTCCAAGAGGGAAAGGTAACTTCTAACTCTTCCAATTCAAATTCTTATATTTTTGATGAGTTACAAAAAGCCTATGATGAATTGGTTTTTGAATTCAAAGCTTCACTTTCTAAAAACAAGAAATTGATTTCAAAATTGAAAATAGAAAATGAAATGCTTTCTCAAACCAATTTGGAGTTTGAAACAAACTTTAAGGATTTTGAGCAAAAAATTTACAAAATTTGCTTCAAAAGATGAAAAAATATCATCAAAATTTGTTGGATGATCTTAATAAAGAAAAAACTTTGATTTCCAAAAAACTTGATAAGAAAAACAATTTTGGAAAATCAAAGTTTTATCAAAGACAATCTAGTGCCCCTAGATTCTTTAAAGGAAAATGTTTTAGAAGTATTTGGGTGTCAAAAGGACTAATTACTTCACATAAAAAGGATGAAATTGTAAAATGGATTCCTAAGAGGACTAAAGTTTGTGCTACAATCCTAAGGGGACTAAAGTTTGTGCTACTAATGCCTATGGATCCAAAGCAATTTGGATACCAAAAATTATTTGATTGTCTTGTTTTAGGTGTGATGGAGCATTGATCAACAATGTGATGAACCATGGAAGCTCTATGCACACAAGGAAGATCACTTGAAGAAGGAAGGCTTCACATCCTACCTTTAATTCAAGTGGTAAAATTAGTTGAATTTATTTGTTTTAATTTGATTTTTTTTAATTCAACTAGTTTATCATATATTTGTTGGACTAACATTCATCTGATGCTTCATTAAGGGGAGCCTATTTTTAAACTTAACTCTTATTTTTGTCAAAAATTGTCATTTTTTAAACTTTCATTGTTATTGAACTTCAAGTTACAAAATTTCTTTTTGATATAACAAAAAAAGGGAGAAATAGTTTGAAAATTTGAATTTTCAAATGAATAAGTGGGAGCTTTTAACTCTTTGGAATCTATTTTCTCTTATTCAAAACTTATTTTACTAAGGGGAAGAATCACAAAAACAATTTTTCAAGTTAGTTTTATTATATCAAAAAGGAGGAGATTGTTAGGATATTTGTTTTTATATAATAATTTGAAAAATGTTTTTGAACTTGTTTGAATATTTTGCAAACTTGTATTAAAGTCCAAAAAACTTGAAAATATGTTTGAAAATGTTTCTAAGGCTTTTGTCATGTTTTTAAAGGATTTTATATAGCCAAAATAGCCATTTTCTCAGCCCCGTACCGATATAGTACAACACCGTACCAATACCTTTTAGGGTTTCAGCTATAGGAAAATTCCAGTAGCAAAAACCTGTACCGATACAGGTTTAGGTGTACCGATACGGAGAGGGTCATATCGATACGCGTAAAGGTGTACCGATCCCTATTTTTCAAATTCCCAATGGCTATTTTCATAAACCCCAATGGCTAGTTCCCTGCAACGTACCGATCCTCTGTACCGAAATAGACTATGGCGTACCGATCCCAGGTACCGATACGTGTCATGGCGTATCGATACGAGAAGGCTACATCAAGCTCAAAGGCTAGTTTCAAAAGAATTGGTACCGATACGGCTACTCGCGTACCGATACCGATTATTCTAGAACTATATTTATTGTAGGAAAAAGAAGCCACCAACGTCTCTAATCCAATCCCAATAGTCTCCAATGGCTAGAAACTCAATTAGGAGTATAAAAAGACCCTTGAAGCAACAACAACAACTAATGATCAAAATGCCAACATGTTTATGATTGTAATTAAGTCTTTTGTGTTTTAAATTCATATGTTTGAATAGACTACACTTGTTGAGCTAAATTGTCAATGTATGCGCAAGTGTATTAGGTTTGGGTGAGAGATTTAGAGTGAAAACATCTACCTAACAGAGGGATTTCAGTTTGATTTATTTTTCTCTTGTTAGATAGGGTTCCCAAAACTTTGGTTGTAAGCTTTGGATGCTAGGCTTGGTGTATAAGTCTAGGTTGTAAAGGTTGCCTTCTAAGCTTGTTAAAAGGGGAAGAATTCTTAGTGAATTTTTGAAATCCTTAGTGGGGAAGCTAAGGTAGTGGATGTAGGCTTTGGTTAGAAAGCTGAACCACTCTAAATTCTTGTGTCCATTTTCTTATCTTTGCTTCCATCACCAATCACCCAAAATATATCTTCTTCACTACTTGGCAAGAAAAATCGGTTGAGGAATTCGAGCCCAACATAAGTCATTTTATATGTCTTAGATATATTTTTGTGTTGGAAGAATATGAACCCTTGGATTTAAAGTAAATTTTTCAATGTTTGATCTCAACCGTCAGATCTACGAGGACAAGATTGGAATTGATTTTTTCAAGGGTATAGCTGTAAACTACAAATATTATGATATGATTTTGGCCCTTGGATGAAGATTTTGACATGTCGAATAAATTGGAGCCTTGGATTGCTAGAGTATGCCCAAATACCAATCATAAGATGATTGTAAATGACGTTGTTTTTACCTTGTTTATTCATAAAGAGGCATTGCCATTATTATTTTTAGTTACAAGTCTGCGTGCATAAATAAAAGGAATTATAATAAAGTCCTTAGAATAATATGGTTATTCTTAAATGTCCTTAGTCGAGTATTACTGTGGGAATGGATAACAATAATGCATTAAGACTAATATGTAGTTGACTGATGACAAAGTGTTGTGATTGACATGGAGATGTCAAAATCAATACATAAGTATGTGTTAGAAAATGACATACTGGACTGACCCGCTGTGAGCATGTTTCTTGGATTTTTTATGTGACAGTCACAACATTGCTCATAGTGATACCTACATGTATGATTCTCAGACTTAAGATCATCATTATTTCAACATCGTGAGTGATACATTTTGATACAGTTAAACGTGTGTTGTAACTGACTACTCTATAAATACTGATATTGGATATGTCACAATCTATGTAGTGGGATATGGTTGATCAAGATAGGATTTGTCCCTCCTGCATAATAGGAGTAATATCATAGGCCACTTGATTGAGTGAGACTAGAAATGTATGGCCATGCTCGAATAAGTTGATATGAGATATCATAGTTATTCATTTATAATAGTCAACTCAAGACATCAAGAAATATTAGATGGACTATACAAGTATGACTGTTCTATGACTTGAGTTAATCACGAAAAAGAGTTAATCACGAAAACGTTATGTTGAATCATGATTTCTTGTAACTTAGGTGACAATGACATATTGCTAGATGTCACTCATTGTTTGTAATATTATAAATGTTCTAATATTTACTACTAACGTTACATGAACCTACAATGTCACACTCACGGTTGAAATGATCACATATTAAACGAATTATATATGTACAAATTTGTTGTACACGAATTTAGTTAAATTAATAAATATTTGATATATATATAATTTAACTATTGGATAAATATTAAAAGAAAATAATTATTGTAATTATGACTCTTTTAATATATAAATAATATAATTTGATTTAAATTTAATATATATATATATATTAAAATCCTAAATAAAGTTGAATTGGGATTATATATATTGTAATCCTAATTAAAGTTAAATAAGGATTATATATATATATTGAAATCCTAATATGAGTTGAATTATGATTTCACAGGCTATATAAAGGCATGAGAGATCTAGCAATCATTAATGCTTTTGGAAAAATCCTTTAAATAGTTTAGAGAGTTTTATATGCTCGTTTCAACTGGGTGAACTACGTAGAGGTCGGAGCGTTATCGTTGCGGCTTAGGAATCGACATCGTAGAATCGTGATTGGATATCTATCTCCTCCAAATTTAGAATTCTAGATTTTAAACAGGTAATTCTTCACCCTTATTCACCTCGATTCGTTTCTCTTGCATAGATCTTTGGTGATAATTGCTGGATAATTTTTCCGCTGCGCGTTGGGTGTGCCGGCGTGACCCAATAGTGGTATTAGAGCCACTTGTATGATACAGATTTGAGTTTTAATTACTTGGGTGATGTAATAGTATGATATACATGTTGTTTTAAGATTTATTTAGTGAATATATGATATTTGTACGAGCAAATCTATTCAATCACGGTTAATCTATTAATCTAGTTAAAAGATGTTCCTAAGATTGATAATTAAGAGTTAATCACCAGGATCTTTGTCGATAGGGTTTGAAATATTATATGTTAATTGTTAACATATTCAATATTGAGTTTTAGGGCTTTAGATGTTAAGTGTTAACACACGCGGATTATTGTTATATATTAGACTAATGGTTGGTCTATATATTTCGTACGGGAAAGTAACAAAAGTTATTTCAGTAAAAACCTCGTAGATTTTAAAATCCTGAAAAATAAGACAATGTTGATAAAAGTTATCAAATTGTGAGGTTTTTACATAGAAATTAAGATGCTAATCTTTACAAATTTCCTCGATGCTAACCAAGCAGCAACAACCCCGCCAGCAGCTACGAGGCCGCCGGAACTCCGCAAGGGGCTTGACACCTGCGTAGGAACAATCTGGTAAGACTTTAATAACAAACCACATCGTTATTATGTTTGACATGCACGATGTTTGGAATGCATGGTTATAGCCCAATAGCCTATTTAGTTTTATTTATAAGATTTTATAAATACAGCATGTGTGTCGTGTCTTTCTCTAATTCTATTGTAATTATCTTCTCATCTTACTCCGTTGTATGTAAAATGAGTTTCTAAAATTGTAATCTATACGAAGAAGCATGAACCATAGGAAAAAAGTGTGGGGCGACAGAAAGATGCTTAGAAGTGTTTTTATCCTTAGGATATGGGCTATAACTATTGCATTCATATTTACTGCTTTTCATGTATATGATAAAATTAATGTATGAGATGCATGCTTGTTAATTGATAAGATCAAATGTTAAATGGTGATATAATATTCACAAAACCCCTCAATAAAATATTAAGTCTTTTATTGCTTCCCAATGTTAACCCTCATTAAAGTCTAGATTGATATAATGTAGGTTCTGCTAAAGTGAGGTACTTGTATCTATCTTGGCCAAAGGCGAAGAATAAGCAAGTGATATTCGTTGGTTGTAACATTGGTTAAAGACTTAACTAGGTTACTCTAATAGGATTAGAAACCTAAAGGTTGGTTATTTGGATAATCATAAGATGATTATGAACAAGAGTTGTTCACCAAATGAAGGAGTTACATGAGATGTAATTAGCAAGTATTGCTTACTTATATAGGCCATAATCTTAAGAGAAAAGCCAAAGCTGACTTAAGAGAATGTGAAATTTAGATCCTTGCCTACTAGAAAAACTTTACAAAAAATATTTTCGACATTAATATTTGAGTGTTATTAATTTAGTGGGAGTATAAAGTCCTTTTATAAACGAACATGGTAAACGTACTCAAAATTCATATTTTATTGTTGTAGAATTATTATGACAAGTACAAATTTGTTATCATTGTGATCGGTCGTTGAGAAGGACAAGTTGAACGGCGTAAACTACCTTGACTGGTCACTCGAAGGAAAATGTTTCCATTGTAAAAAGACATGGCATTGTAAAAGGAACTGCCCCATTTATCTTGAAAAAGTCAAGAAGGCAAATGAAAGTGGAGCGGCTGCCTCGGATATTTATGTTATTGATATTAATTTATCAACACCTACTTCTTAGGTATTGGATACAGGTTGTAGTTCTCATATTTGTACATTTGTATAAGGACTACAAAAGAGTAGAAATCTAAGAAAAAAGCTGCATTAGCTATAGGAACACATACTTTATCGTTGCCTAATGGACTTAATTTATGTTTTGAGGATTGTTATTTTGTGTCTAGGTTGACTAAGAAACATCATTTCGATTTATTGTTTAGACAAGATTGGTTTTGAGATAATTATTAAGAATAATTGTTATTCTTTTTATCTCGATAATGTTTTCTATGGTGTGACACAATTAATAAATGGCCTCTATATTTTGGATCAAGAAGAATCTCATTTATAACATAAATACGAAAAGATCAAAAAACAAATGAATCTAATCAAACTTATCTTTGGCATTGTCACTTGGGTCACATAAGTGAAAAACGCATTTCAAAACTTTATAAAGATGGATTTTTGGATTCATTTGTTTTTGATCAACTTGATGTATGTGAGCATTGCCTATTGGAAAAGATGAACAAAGCTCCTTTTAATGGTAAAAGTGAGCGAGCAAGTGATTTATTGGGATTAATACGTAGTGATGTATGTAGACCAATGAATACACAAGCCAAATGAGGGTTTCAATATTTCATTACTTTTATAGATGACTTTAGTAGATATGGGTACATTTACCTAATGCATCATAAAAATAAAGCCCTTGAAAAGTTCAAGGAATTTTAAAATGTAGTACAAAACCAACTAGGAAAAAGCATCAAGGCTCTTTGATCAGATCGAGGAAGAGAATACTTAAGCTTGGAGTTTGGTGACCTTCTTAAGGAATGTGGGATTGTCTTACACCTCTTGGTACTCCACAATGGAATAGAGTTTCTGAAAAGAAAAAATCGAAAACTATTAGACATGGTTCGAATCAATGATGAGTCACATTGATCTTCTACTTTGTTTTTTTGGGACATGCACTAAAAATAGACGTTTTCACACTAAATCATGTTTCATCTAAATCAGTTCAAAAGACACCATATAAGATATCGAATGGGAAATGTCCTAGTATGTTTTTATGAAAATTTGGGGATGTAAAGCTTATGTTAAACTTAAGATGTCTACAAAGCTCAAACCCGAATCTCATAAATGTAATTTTGTGGGTTATCCTAAAGAAACTAAAGGATATTATTTCTTTAATCCTACCGAGAACAAAGTGTTTATTGCTCGAACAAGAATCTTCCAAGAAAGAGAATTTGTTTTCCAAAAAGGAAGTGGGAGAAATATTAAACTCAATGAAATTCGAGATCAACCACATATCATTGAACTAGAGATTGAGCAACAACAAGTTCCACAAGTTGTTGAGGAACATTCAACAGTTTTGGATATACAACCATTGCGAAGATCTTTGAGAGTATGCAATACGCCTGAGAAATATGGATTTCTTATCACATTGCATGGTGATGTTCTTTTTATGGATCAAGATGAGCCTAAGACTTATCAAGAAACAGTGACGGGCCCAAACTTTGAGAAATGGTTAGAGGCCATGAAATTCGAGATGGATTCTATGTCAGAAAACAAATTTTGGACCTTGGTTGACCCACATGAAGGGGTTAAGCTCATAGGGTGCAAGTGAGTTTTCAAAAAAAAACCAACATGGATGGTAATGTACAAACATACAAAGTGAGATTAGTCGCTAAAGGTTTTGGTCAAATTCATCGTATAGGCTATGATAAAACCTTTTCACCTGTTGCTATGTTTAAATCCATCTGGATCTTACTTGTGATAGCTACATTTTATGACTATGAGATATGGCAAATGGATGTTAAAATCGCTTTCCTTAATGGAAAACTAGACGAGGATGTGTACATGACACAACCTGAAGGTTTTGTTGATCCAAAAGATGCCAAAAAATATGCAAGCTACAAAGGTCTATTTATGGATTGAAACAAACTTCTTGAAGTTGGAATCTTCGTTTTAATGATGCAATCAAAGAGTTTGATTTTATCAAATATGAAGATGAGCCATGTGTTTTCAAGAAAATTAGTGGGAGCACTGTCATTATTCTTGGTACTTTATGTTTATACAGTCTATAAAAACTTGTTTAGGAAAATGTTTTTCCATGAAAGACTTGGGTGAGACAACATACATAATAGGATTCAAGATCTATAGAGATAGATCAGACGACTTCTAGGACTGAGTCAAAATATATACATAGAAGAAATACTGAAAAGATTCAGTATGGAAGAATCTAAAAGGGGGTACCTATGAGACATGGAATTTCACTCTTGAAGGAAATATGTCCTTCAACACCTTAAGAAAGAGAGCACATGAGTAAGATTCCATATGCTTCGGCAATTGGATCTATCATATATGGCATGCTTTGTAATCATCCAAATGTATCATACGCTTTAAGTATGACAAGTCGATACTAGGTAGATCCCGGTGAAGGTCATTAGGTCGCAGTTAGAAACATCCTTAAGTATTTAGGAAAAACTAAGGATACATTCCTTATATATAGAGGTGAGTATAAAAGGTTATACTATTGTCAGCTTTCAAACCGATAAGGATGATTCACGATCGCAATCGGGTTTTGTGTTCTGCCTTAATGGAGGCGATGTGAGCTAGAAAGGTTCAAAGCAAGATACAATAGCTGATTCTACAACAGAAGCTGAGTATATTGTAGCAAGTGATGCTGCAAAATAGGGTCTTAGGATCAAGAAGTTCATATCTGAACTAGGGATTGTGCTGAGCATTTTGAATGCTATATAGATCTACGTTGTGATAACAACGGATCCATGGCACAAGCAAAATAACACAGATCTCACCAACGAATCAATGATCCAAAAACATGCTTAGGTGTTACCATCTTATTCGAGAAATTATAGATCGAGGAGATGTGGAAATATGTAGAGTACCAACAGATGATAACATTGTCGATCCACTGACAAAACCTCTAACGCAACAGAAGCATGATTGTCACACTAAGTCACTTGGTATTAGATACATGAGTGGTTGGTCTTAGTGCTAGTGAAAGATTACTAGAGTATACTCAAAGACCAATCAGAAGATAATTGTAAATGACATTTGTTTTTACCTTGTTTATTCATAAAGAGGCATTGCCTTTATTATTTTCAATTACAATTCTGCGTGCATAAATAAACTGAATTATAATAAAGTCCTTAGAATAATATGGTTATTTTTAAATGTCCTTAGTCGAGTATTATTGTGGGAATGGACAACAATAATACATTAAGACTAATATTTAGTTGATTGATGACAAAGTGTTGTCATTGACATGGAGATGTCAAAATCAATACATAAGTATGTGTTAGAGAACGACATACTAGACTGACCCGCTATGAACATGTTTCTTGGATTATTATGTGACAGTCACAAAATTGCTCATAGTGATAACTACATGTATGATTATCAGACTTGAGATCATTATTATTTCAATATCGTGAGTGACATATTTTGATACAGTCAAATGTGTGTCATAACTAACTACTCTATAAAGACTGATATTGGGTATGTCACAATCTATGTAGTGGGATATGGTTGATCAAGATAGGATTTGTCCCTCCTACATAATAGGAGTAATATCGTAGGCCACTTGATTGAGTGAGACTAGAAATGCATGGTCATGCTCAAATAAGTTGATATGAGATATCATAGTTATTCATTTATAATAGTGTACTCAAGATATCAAGAAATATTACATGGAATATACAAGTGTGACTGTTCCATGACTTGTGTCCAATCTAGATATAAAAAACAAAAGGATTTAATACATGAAAAAGAGTTAATCACGAAAATGTTATGTCGAATCATGATTTCTTGTAACTTAGGTGACAATGACATATTGCTAGATGTCACTCATTGTTCTAATATTTACTACTAACGTTACATGAACCTATAGGGTCACACCCACGATTAAAATGAGCATATATTAAATGAATTATCTATGTACAAATTTGTTGTACACGAATTTAGTTAAATTAATATATATTTGAATATTATTTGATATATATATATATATAATTTAACTATTGTTTAAATATTAAAAGAAAATAATTATTGTAATTATGACTCTTTTAACATATAAATAATATAATTCGATTTAAATTTAATATATATATATATATTGAAATCCTAATTAAAGGTTAATTGGGATTATATATATATATATATATATATATGAAAATCCTAATTAAGTTGAATTAGGATTATATATATTGAAATCTTAATTAAAGGTTAATTGGGATTATATATATATATATATATATATATATATGAAAATCCTAATTAAGTTGAATTGGGATTATATATATTTAATATATATATTGTAATCCTAATTAAAGTTAAATAAGGATTATATATATACTGAAATCCTAATATGAGTTGAATTAGGATTTCAAAGGCTATATAAAGGTATGAGAGATTTAGCAATCATTAATGCTTTTGGAAAAATCCTCTAAATAGTTTAGAGAGTTTTATATGCTCGTTTCAACTGGGTGAACTATGTAGAGGTCGGAGAGTTATCGTTGCGGCTTAGGAATCGACATCGTGGAATCATGATTGGATATCTATCTCCTCCAAATTCAAAATTCTTGATTTTAAATAGGTAAATCTTCACCCTTATTCACCCTGATTCGTTCCTTGTAAAAATTAGTTTGATGACGGGAATGATTAGAATGATGTTTTTTAAGTTTGATTGTGTCATTTGGATGAAAAAAACATCATGTTGGGCTATATTGCGAATTCAACAATTGGGGTGAAATAAGTGAGAATTTTGAGAATATTTAAGAGTTATGTTGTGTGTCATTGTTCAATGATCGTTTTGGTGTTAAAATTATCAAATTTGGAGGTTAGATGTGAAAGTTTCCAAAATTTGGATCCTAAACTTTTGGAGCGAGAATTTAAGATTTAAGGAGAAATTGTCAAATAGTTAATTGCCATGTGCAATTTAAGGTTGGAATAAAGTGTAGGAAGCCTTATTATTACAAAGTAGTATTTGGTTGAAAATATTACATTTTCCTATTTGATATGTACATGTATTAGTAAGGTTTAAACATGTACTCAAGATTTGCTTGTGTTGTATTTAATATACATACAGATAACAAGCAAATCCATGACCAATTGGGTGAAGAAGGAAGATAAAAAGTGTAATCCAAGCTTAGTGAGGCTATTAAAATATATACTTCTACAAAGTGTCCAGGTGAGTGTAATTGCATACATATCATAATGTATTGATGTTTTATACATCATTGGGATGGCTTGCGATGAGCCTCCCCAAATTTTTATTGTCATTATATTTATGTCATTGAGCATATGATTGACATATTATAAATATGTCAATATTAGAAATTAAAATGCATTGATAATTTAATTACTTACATACGTAAGTTAGAAATGTTATTTCGGGTATGAACTGCCTAAAATTATTATATATTGATATACATTGCCATGGATGAAATATTGATGATATAAAGTCCAAGTATGATATAGAGATTCAAAAGTATAGTTGGCTAGCCATAGAGTCATAAACAACTGTATAAATATTCTAAGTACTATGGTGCAACATGTATGTATACTCAAGGAAGGTTGGGTATACGGAAGTACTTCAGTACATATTAAATCACTTCGGTGCTAATTTTATATATACTCAAGGAATGTTGGGTATATGCATACTCAAGGAAGGTTGGGTATATGGGGATGACTCGTGTACTTAGATTCTCTTATTTCAATACTTTAGGCTAAATAAGTTGAAAAACATGATGGTAAGCTTGAAAGCTTGTTGATATAAATGGCAATGGTATTGGTAAGAATTAAACTTACTACTTTGATATATGTTAGTACATGTGATTCTACTTACGTTAATATGCATGGAAGTAACAAGGTGAATATATGCATTGTTAATTATTTACATTGATATTTATGTCAAATTGCACTTGATTATGGATTATTGCTTCACTAAGTGTATTCTTAGCGTGTGATGATTTTCACGCGTAGGTTTAAAAGGAACTCAAGGGGAAGAGTGGCTTGGCATCATTTACATATTTTGAGAGTATATTACTATATTCACAGTAATGACATCTATCCTTTTTACATGGATATACTAGATGGCATGTATAATAGTTATTGATAGATGGTCTAATAATTAGTTATGGTTTGTATTAACTTATAACTAAAATATGGTTGGTCTAGTAACTTATATGGTGTGTATTTTGATCATAGTAAGTCCCCTTATGTTTTTAATGTATGAAAGACTAAGTTATTAGTAATTAATGTGCTCGTAGTAGAGAGAGTTATAATCTGTCCAGAAGTTAAGCAGACGCAGTGTGTTTGAAAAATTAGTATAAATTCCATGATTTGAATTAGGAAGCGAATCTTATATGTATAAATTGGAAATTGAGTCTAGTTTCTTTGAAGAAAAAATGATGATTTATTTCGAGGTATTTACTAAAAGATATGAAATTTTAACTGATGAAATATCAGGAAACATGGTAGCAGATTTCATAAAATTCTGCACTGTGCCGTAAGTTTGTGAACTTTTTTGAATTTTTGTATAATGAATGTGAGTTATTAATTTACATGGTTAAAAAATTTAGTGAATCTAGTTTAAATAAAAATTTACGAAATGAATTTTTCATGTCAATAAAAATTTATAAAAAATTATTCAAGGACAGTGCAGGTTGCCGATTTCAATATCGATAATGGAAATTGTTTTAACTTGTCTCTGTGACATCACCGACTCGTGTTCAATGAATGAATATGGGAAGTGGGTGTTATAATAATTGGTATTAGAGCCAGGTTTAGTCGATTCTAGATAGAAATTGAGTCTAAAATGAGTTAGGATTGTATACATACCACTAGGATGTCATAATTATTGAGGATTATATGTATATACTTTGATGCTCTGTAACTAGTAATGTTACTCTTTACTAAAAATCTTTGAATATGGTGTTATGTTCAGATGTTGGAACATCGGGGTTCTAGACATGCTTTTGAGCAAGATGCTCGTGTGCAGAGCGGGAGTAATGAGGTAAATCAAAGTGTACCTCAAGCTCAACATCAGGACGAGGCGCCTGAACAGAGACAGCAGGACATGCCAATTCAGGATCGTGGACTATTCATGTAGGCATTAGATGCCATTATAAATAGACAGGCACAAGTATCAGTACCGAGAGAATTGAGGAAAGTAAAGGCACCAGAATTTCATGGTGATACTAATGTTGACCCGATGACTACAGATTTCTGGTTGAACAATGTTAGGATCATGTTAAATAGTATTTCGTATGATGATCAAGGGAAGCTCAAGGGAGTTGTATCACTACTGATGGGACTTGCTCAAGTTTGGTGGACCACCATTACTGTTCAAATTCCCTCAAAACAAATTACCTAGGAATTCTTCCTAAATGAATTACGGGGTAAATATATCGGTGAACTATTCATCAAGGACACGAGGGAGAAGTTTCTAAATCTAAAGCAAACTGGAAAATCGATGAATGAACATGAGTGTGAATTTAATAAACTTAGTCGGTTTGCGATGCAGTTTCTTCCAACTGAGAAATACATAATCACTAAATTTTTGGGAGGCTTAGATCAAGAATATAAGAAGGTTCTGGTTGCTCTTAATTTTTCTATATTTTATGAAGCGATAAACAGAGCCAAAGGAATGGAAAGAGTCAATTAGGAAGAAGCCTCAGATAAGAAGGTCCAGTCATCCAAGCGACCTGGAGGTTCTAGTACTTTACCACCGTCTAAACATGGTAAAGGGTTTCAACAGTAGAAATCAACTAGACCAGTTTCTTCGATAAAGATGGGTTTTTCTGCTGGTAAGTCCAAGTAGATACAGGCTAAAACAACTGGATCTAAAAGTGAGAGACCTCGAATTAATCCAAAATGTAAGACCTATGGAAAAAAGGCATCTTAGTCGATGTTGGTTTGCATTAGAGGTAGTATGTTATCAATGTGGAAAACCAGGCCATTTCAGGCGCAAATGTGCATAACTACAAAAAGATTAATTGGTAGCTATTCCTCATAAGAATAAAGGAAAAAGAGGTTGGAGTTATAGACAATGTGTATCTAAAATTGCATCCAATTAGAAAGGAAAAGCTTCTACTCGAGTGTATAATATCAAGACCACAGAGAGCAAAGATGGTCCAAATGTTATAACAAGTATGCTTAAACTTTTTGGTAGACCTATTTTTACATTAATTGATCATGTTTCTACTCATTCATATATTAGTTCTAGAATTATACTGGAAAGAAACAATCCAGTAGAACTAATTGTGAGTGAGGTGGTAGCAACCAATCCAATAGGCCAGAGTGCCAAAGTAAAAAGAATTTGTCGAAAGTGTCTTATTAAAATTCAGAATGTGGATTTCCCTGCTGATCTTATGGAATTACCGTTTTGTAAGTTTGAAATAATAATGGGGATGGATTGGTTATCTGCATATGATGATGTCGTTGAGTGCCGATTAAAAAGATTAACTCTAAGGGCACTAGACGGATCTCAGATTTTATTTGTGGGTGAAAAGCCGAATTATCATAGTGATGTTATTTTGGTTGTTACTGCGAAGAAATTTCTAGTAAGTGGCTATGAAGCATGTTTAACTCCTGAGGTTGACACTTTGAATTAGAAAGTGAAGATAGAAGGTATACCCATGATACGATAATTTCTAGATGTATTTGCTGATGAATTATCGGGATTACCTCTAAATAGAGAGGTGGAATTTAGGATTGATGTACTACCTGCTACAACACCCATATCGATGGCACTGTATTGTATGGCACCTACTGAACTCAGGGAGCTCAAGTTACAGCTATAAGAATTACTATATCAGGGTTTTATACGGCAGAGTATATCACCCTAAGGAGCATTGGTATTATTTGTAAAAAAGAAAGATAGATCAATGAGATTGTGTATTGATTATCATCAACTTAATAAAGTGATGATAAAGAATAAATATTCATTGCCAAGAATTGATGATCTTTTCGATCAGTTAAAGGGAGCAGCGGTGTTCTCTAAAATTAATCTTCGATCGGGTTATCATCATTTGAAGATTAAGGAGCAGGATATTCCAAATACGGCTTTTAGGATTCGATATGGACATTACGAGTTTGTGGTAATGTCATTTGGATTAACTAATGCCCCGGTAACATTTATGGATTTAATGAACTTAATTTTTTAGCCGTACTTGGACCAATTTGTGGTGGTGTTCATAGATGATATCCTAGTTTATTCAAAAACCAAGGAGGATCATGATGTCCATCTCAGAATAGTTCTTCAAATCCTGAGGGAAAAAAAATTATATGTCAAAATGTCTAAATGCGAGTTTTGGCTTTCTGAGGTGACATTTCTCAAACATATTGTATCGGTTGAGGGAATTCGAGTTGATTCTCGAAAAATTCAAGCTATAATGGAGTGGAAACCTCCTAAAACTATTGTTGATGTTAGAGTTTTTTTGGATTGGCAGGATATTACTACCAATTCGTGAAACATTTCTCAATGATTGTTGTTCCTATTACGAAGCTACTCAGGAAAAATGTACCATTTGTATTGATAAATGTCAAGAAAGCTTTGAAAAGTTGAAGAAAATTTTGAAAGAAGCTTTTGTGCTAGTTCAACTCAAATCTAGAAAGAATTTCATGGTGTATAGTGATGCCTCGCATAATGGCTTGGATGTGGTACTTTTGCAAGACGGAAAAGTGGTGGCTTATGATTCTATACAGCTTAAAACCCATGATAGGAATTATCCTACTCTTGATTTGGAGTTGGCTGCAATTGTTTTTGCTTTAAAGACCTGGCGCCACTACATATATGGTGAGAAATGTCATATATACACAGACCATAAAAGCCTGAAATATCTGCTAATGTAGAAGGAGTTGAATCTAAGGCAAAGGCAATGGATTGAGCTAATTAAAGACTATGATGCGATTATTGATTACAACCCAGGAAAGGCTAATGTAGTTGCAAACGCATTTAGCCAAAAGATTTTTTCAGCCCTATGAATATCTAATGCTCAATTATCATTATTGAATGATGGTGCTTTGCTTGTTGAATTGAACATTAGGTCTACTTTGATAAAAATAAATAAAAGAATCACATGCAAAATATGAAAAATGTTTGGGTATGCGGTTTAACTAGGCATCCCATTGTGATGGCATCTTACGATTTAACTAGGCAAGGTATGAGATTTGGTGGAGGTGAGCCCACCATGAGAAATCCCTGTATCCAAACATGTATGGATAGAGGTAGTACTATCGAAGGATAGAGGTGAGTCTATCTGGGTCACTCTAAATGTCAATATATGTAATTAAAGAGTTTATAAATAATTTGATGCATATGGTTGTTATGCATGACTTGTTGTGGAAACAAATGAGATAATGCTTGGGTAGTAAAGCATGTTTTGAAAACAAGATGGTTTAATGATTTCAAATGATTTTTAATCAAATGTGAGATTCTTGGGAAGTAAGCATGTTTTAATAACAAAAGGCTTAATGGTTTTCAAATGGTCTACAATTGCATCAATGTTGTTTATAAGCATCCTCACTAAGCATTTGTGCTAAAGCTCTCTTTTTCTTATTGATGTAGAGCAATAGAGTTGAGGGCATCATTTGTTTGGCAAGGAAAGTCCAAGATCAAGATATTTTCTTAAGTATGAAACTCAATTTTAAATTCGGTCAATAATGCAATGTGTTTACCTTGTGTTGGGGGTTTGTAATCTAGATTTATGGTTGTCTGTGATAGTTTATATGCTATGGTTTGATGGGCTTTGAGGTTGGATTTGAGGCACGTTTGTTGATGTCTTGCAAGCATAAGGTTATGCTTTGTGTTTTCCCTTAGTTTGCATAATTGTTGAATATGCTTTTGATCATGCTTTTGCGTTGTTATCTTATCTTAACTAATGATAGAAGAGTGTTGATGCCATGCCTGTATTGAAATATGTCTTGAGGTTCTTTTTGAATATTGAGATGGTTGAAATATAGGAAGCATGTCTCTAGAAATGTGATTGAAGTTCCTTTTCATGTATTGGTCATGTTACTTTGTGTTTAAAGCATGGTCTGATACTTAAATTAGTTGTATGTATGTTTATGTTGAGTTGTGGCATGTATGAATCCATGTTCGAATGGAAAACCAGCGAAATTGGATATTACAGGTCCAGGTGTACCGATACGCGGGGCTCAGTATCGGTACGAGTATGTGATTTCGGTGGCCTCGTATTAGTACACGAGAATGTGTATCGGTACACTTCTGGGCTACTAAAATCTGGTTTGGAAATTAAAGCCCGCGTACCAATATGCCTAGAGACTGTATAGGTACGGCTGGATGTTTTGTTAGTTATAAGATGTTTCATGCTTTGAGATTATTTCGTTTTAGTCCCTGGGTTATAGGTATGCAATTGAGTGAGTTTGGCTGAATGTTTTGAGCTAATTTTTGGCAAGCATGCATGTAATCTGACTAATTGAGGAATGGTAACTTTAAAATTAATTAAGTCCTCATAGTTTTCAAGATTTGCAATTTAAGCAATTTGGTCCTTAAATTGCAAATACGTGCAATTAGATGTCAAATTGGCGCCCGGTTGATTTGATATTCCACCTGATGTTGGCATATTCCCCTTAGGTCGTAATGTGCATCTAGACAAGATAAAATAAAAAATGGTCCTAATCTTAGTTAATCTTAACGGGTTTTATTTTGGCAAAACTCATTGTAGTTCGCTCGGTTCGATCTGGTATCTAGGCCGGGTCGAGGGGGTTACACCAGCTACGAACTTACTACCTTTAAAACCAAGGGAAAGCTCTATAGAAACCCTCAAAGCTTGAAACCTCTTAAAATGGTTAACTCACCTATTTGAGAAAAGAATACACTTTTTCTTGGAGCCCTTGAAGAGGATATTAACATATTTCAACTTGAATCTTGGGTGAAAAAAATGATTAGGAAAGTTGACTCCTTCAAATCAAAATAGCCATGGGTGTTGGAGAGAAAAGGATAAAGAGATTGGGTTGAAGAAAAAGAGTGGGAAATTGTGATCTCACCCAAAACCCCTTTGTCCCCTATAACCCCACGTGAGGAAAAAAATAATAAAAGCAAGATCAACCCTTTTATTTGAATAAGGGTACAATCCCCACATAAACCTTTAACCTTTACTTTTATCACAAATTGGTCACTTCCCAAACCCATGTAGACAACCTCTCTTCCAACTAAACCCAAACTTGGTTCAATGGGTCTAATTACTCAATCCAACACAAAAGTCCATAACCCGGGTCAACGCTCATTTGTTGACTCAGAAATTTGGGTCGTTACATACACTCACAATCACCAAAAGTAGTTTTATGATTGAGTTGTGGTGAGTTTTATAATGTATTGTCATTGTTAGGAGTGAGCAAAATTCGAATTGACATGAAAAAAATCAAAATTTTTTGCTCGACGTGAAAAAATTTTACTCGACTCTAATAGTAATTTTATAAACTCAACTCGAAAAAAATTTAAATAAAGTCTGAGTTATAAAATGGAATTTGAATAACTCAAAATTTTTAGTAATTAGTGGATCAATTTTCAAGTTCGAGTCAAGTCCCTCAACTTTGCCTAATTTATGTATATCGCATGTGAAAAAATATGCCGAAATATATATATGTATATCATATATGATTGTAGAATGTTGTTTAAATTTGAACCAATTAGCATAGTAATATTATAAATATTTATAATTAAATTTGAACAAAAACTAGAACAACTTGACCTAACTTGAATTTCATAAACTCGACTCGAAAAAAATTCAAATAGAGTTCGAGTTATAAATTATGAATCATCAACTTGAAATTTTTTGATTTTACTCAATCGAACGATCACTCTTAGTTATTGGAACGTGCTTTTTTATATTAATGTTTGTCCTTAATCAAGGACAATGAAGTTTGTTTATATTTATCATTTTTAAACTATTTGTTTGAGTTTTAACCCTTTCCTTGTATATTTTTATTTTAGTCTTTAGTGAATAATTCAATAATTTGTGCGCTTTGGTAATTGTAGGGGACATGGTCGGTTAAATAATCAGTCTATTCTAATTTTTATACTCATCTAATTTTATTATATTCCCTTTTATTCAATCAAACTAACAAATATTATTAGTTTAAGAATTGTTTACTTGTCGATTAAGTATAGTTTAATTGATATTATTGTTGGTACAAAATACAAGAGAATGCAAGATTTAACATGCTTAAGTATTCAATATATTCTTATTTATAGGTGGAAAGAAGTCTTGATAATATAAACATTATACACTAAATGATAAAAAATTTATTTAGTTTAAAAACATCAATCATGACTTCACAAAATAGATTCATCCATTTCCACCCAATCCTTCGCTTTCAACCAAAATCAATGTTGCATGCCAATTGGATTTACATACTTTTATGCTTGCAATCAAAAAGTTAAAATGGATATAAACAAAGCAAAAGGAGAAATCTAATAGGCTAAGATGTTCCTTCATATTTCGTAGTCACCCTTTAAATTTCAAGTTGAAAACCCCAAATACCGGCCCACTAGCCACGTGTCCATCTATCATGCCCCTAAAATTTATAGCAAACCAGTCATTTCATTGTCATCCCTCACAATTTGCATTCAAGTTCCACAGCATATATATAATTTTGGTCAAATTGTAGTTTTGATTCCCGGTAGTGTAAATATAACTTTTTGGTATCTACCTTTGATATTTAATTGCAATATCCTGTAGTACTCAATTTTTTTCAGTACAATTTGGTACTTAAAATTTTAAAATATATGTATTCATAGTTAGAATTTTAATGTTAACTTTTGAACCTATAAGATATATTATTACTTTAACTAAATAAATCAAATTTATAAGTATAAACCAATTATAATTGAAGATGTGTAATTTAAAAATAATTTAATCTGTGTGGTACTAATCATTTTTTTAATTAGTAAAAATAATTATTTTGAGACCGTATTCATATTTAAATGATAGAAATTTTCAAAAACTGAATTTCAGAGTTTTTTTTTTATATATATATAATCATATCAGCTAACTAGGGGTTTTTAAAATAGTATCAGTGGTTTGAACTTTGAACCAAGGAAAAACACTAACGGAGTAATATAATAAGAAACTAGATTCTGTCAAATCAAAGTATAGGGGATTAAATCCCTAAGTTAAGTATAATACGGGGACTATGATCAGAATTTGACGTTTTAGTGTTTATGACGATGATAAGTCATGGAGTTATGGATTACCCAAGAAAACAAATAAAGCATTGCTGGAGGACATGGTTTAGAAATTAGCTACTGTTTTCTTCTGCCGATTCCGGTTTTGTTGTTATTGTTCTTTCTTCTTCTTCTTCTTTTGTTGAACTTGACAACCCATTTCCAGACTGTAAATTCCAAACACAAAGCGACCAACAAATCGCTCAATCAGTGATCAGGGAGGTGAGTGGATTGGTTTTTATAGTGAGAATATTTATCGATACAACCACCTTACATTATTATGTTTGTTTAAGTGGAAAATAAAAGAGAAAAGAAATGGTTTGATGATTGAGTTATAGGGATCCGAGCTGAATGGCAGGAGCCATGTGAAATTGAGGTCCAGAGGTATGGGAAGGGGGATGAGAGAAACCCAAGTCTTTTCTTTCCTTTTTGGTTGCCAATAAAAGCTTGTTTCTCTTGCATGATCTTATCCTAAGCGGCTACTGCCTAGTGCTACCGTCAGTTGTGAAGACTCGGTTTGTTTCATTTCAGGTAACCTCTCTTGTTATTTGTGTTCTTCGTTTACACATTCAAAGCGTTCCTTTTAAAAAGATTCTCCCATTTTCTTTCAAGTTCTCAGCAGCTGGGGAAAAGGATTTACTTATCTAACATTTTGTTGTTGGGTTGTTTTTTTTTTACTGGTAAGCTGCAGTGATTTTCTCTTCAAACCAATATTGACACAATTGTCGTATGTGCCCGTAAGTTTTGTACTGAAATGAAATGTTCTATTTTTTTTCCTGACAGCTTTAATCAGAGAACATCTAGATTCTAGCTAATGTCTTAAAAGCTCACTGCTTTGTTTTGTTTTTGGTGCTACCTATTGGCCTGATTTTCCCACTCCACACCCTTCACCTACCATGACCGAGTTATCAGTTGGACTGAGAATCGAATCAATTAAATTTTTTATTTGAATTTTTTTCAACTCTGGAAAAAAATGAAATTCTCGATCACTTTTGTAGTCCCAAAACCAGAAGTTAACGTGGAGTTTGATGATCAAACCTACCTGAAATTGCCTTATAGTATATACTTTGCAAAATTGATAACTTGTTAACTATGATAACTTTTTTTATCACACTCATAATTTAGTTCCAAAACATCTATCTTCAACCTCATACTCCATGTCCCACCACTGATGTTGAAAATGAAACATTGGCATATAAGACATGGACCAACCCTAAACTCACAACTCTATTAATACTATTTCCAGCTGGAAATTGCATTATTTGCATGGCTATCAATTATGGTGGTTTTTTTTCTCCGTTTCGGATGCAAGATAGATGATATGAGGGGTCTAATTTTGGTTTTAGTCCCTGTACAATGTTGAAATTTGAGTTCATCCTCCAGTTTGATTTATTATAGTATGATTCCTTTATTTCTACTATGTTGTTAATAGATTCAAAATTTGTTTAATTAATTGTTGAGTTCAAGTGATGGCATAACTTTTTTTTATATATAAAAAAACCATTTGACTGGATTTTTACCTTTAAAATAAAGGGATTAAATCCCAAACTTTTATACAGATTTTTCCCTTTTCTGTTTCACTATTGTTTTTATTAACGTTGAAGTTATGCAGATATGGAGCCAACAGAAAATTCATCCAAGCAATCAAACTTGATCCCACCATTGCCTAGGGACTCAAGGGGCTCACTTGAAGTGTTCAATCCATCAACTTTCTCAACCCGACCCGTTAATATAGCATTTCGCCCTCAACCCATTTGGGAAATCTTGACAGAGCAACGTGGTGGTAGTGATGGAGAAGAAGCCGACACTTCCAAGCTAGCCTCCAAGTCGGGTCGGGTTGAGGAAATAACATCATGGATGGCACTCAAGGAACCGGCTGCTCCTGCTCCATCTCCGGCACTATCATCATTAGCATCGTCGCCACTCGTTCATAAGATCACTGGCGATCAAAACGGCGGTGGGACTGCGAGTCCGAAACCTTCCGATGAAGCTGGAGTGGCCGCAAAGAGAGCCGCAGAATGGGGATTGGTGCTGAAAACGGATAATGAAACCGGTAAACCGCAGGGAGTTGGTGTTAGGAATTCGGGTGGGGATGACCCGAATGTCAAGTCCGTTACTTCTCGTAGGAATTCAAATAATTCAATTCGGAGCTCCGAAGAATCGGATAATGAATATGGCAAGGAGAGAGGGTTCCCTAGAGTATCCGAGGACTTAAAGGATGCATTATCAACGTTTCAACAAACGTTTGTTGTTTCGGATGCTACCAAACCCGATTACCCGATTCTGTATGCAAGTGCCGGGTTTTTCAAGATGACTGGATACACTTCTAGGGAGGTCATAGGCAGGAATTGGTAAATAGCACTCCTGTATCATGTCTATTTATTTACTTTTTACTGTGGTTTTAGTAACCGTAAATAACGGTCATTGAAGGGTAATATTGACATTTCATTGTTGCTGGATCCAGTCGGTTTTTGCAGGGAGCGGGTACGGACCCGGAAGATGTGGCGAAGATTAGGGAAGCGTTGCAAGCAGGGAAAAATTATTGTGGGAGATTGTTGAATTACAAGAAAGATGGGACCCCTTTTTGGAATCTTCTTACAATTTCACCCATCAAGGACGAAAATGGAAAAGTCTTGAAGTTCATTGGGTTAGTTTGCAATTTATCCTTTACTAGATCGTGTTTCTCTTCCCCAACTAATCTTAAATGAAAGAAAACGTGATGAAAGTGAAATATTTAATGAATTTATATTGTCTAAACTATTGAAAGAGGAAGAGCGTTTGGGCTAGTTTACTTTTACTAAAAAAGTAGTAGTACTTTCATTATACCCAAATATGCTTCAATACTTTTTGATTTGTATTTAAATTGGTCCTGATTTCAAAAGAAATATTGGTTGATATTAATTAACCTAGTGTTATGAAGTGGGAAAAGGAAGCTCAATTCATGAGAAGAGAGTAGGGGTAACATTAGTTGTTAAAACATGGGACATGAAAAATCAGAAGGAAGAAAGAAATTTGGGGAATGTGCATTGTCGTTGTCCCCCGGATGTCGCATCAGATAATAGCCAAAGTAATTTTGGTGCCAACTTGTTGGGGGTGGCTCACATGCAATCGTTGTCAGTTATCACCCACAGGATTCATATTCTTTTATGGTGATGAGGATGTGGGGCTGCTGTTCCCTACCATCCGATTGGATGAACTAGGATCACTAGGAATGATTTTTTTTAAAGAAATAATTGATTGGATGATTGGCAGAATGCAAGTGGAGGTGAGCAAGCATACGGAAGGGGCCAAGGAAAAGATGATGCGCCCTAATGGATTGCCTGAATCATTGATTCGATACGATGGTACATATTCTACCCTATCCCATCCCATCCCACACTCATTTGTTTATAGAATATAAAGATTTAAAAGAAAACATTAGATTTATTTTGTATCGACCACCGATATTAAGTACCCTAACCCATTCTCCCATAGACATGCATGCATTAGTTACGTAGTAATAAATACCAAAATCAAATATTATTAACGTGGTATCATTTTTATATTTAAATATTATAATATTAAATACAAATATATTTTTTATTCGGTATAATGTCAAAAATTGTCATTAACATTTGAATAAATTCTTTGGTCAATATTTTTTAAAGCATTTTAATTAGGGGTGACAATGGGAGGGTCGGGGTCGGTTTTGCATTCCCCACTTCGTCCCCAACACTTGCATGTACGGTTTCGGGAAATCCCCATTATACATTTCGAGCATTTTTTCGTCCTCATACTCATTCCTTACGGATCCCCACGGTTTTTGGTTAATCACAGTGTATTTTAAACAAAACTAGATTGAATTACGTTTACAACGATGTATAGACCACTTTCTAATTATTTTTATAGAATTTACAGAGAATTTCAGAACTTACTCTAGCCGGGCATGCTCAGGTTAGGAGAGATTAGATTTTGTTGAAAATAGGTAAATTACCCTTATGGTCATCCAACTTTGTAAAAATATTAGGATCCCTGCATATATTTTTCGGGATCCCCACGATGATTTATACAGGTACGGTTCGGTTATCCTTATGGTTTGAATATAGCAATCCCCATCCCAGAGCCGGTCCTGAGATTTTAGAGGCCTTAGGCGAACTGAAAAATTAGGCCCCTACCAATAAGTTTTGAAAAAATAAATTTTAATAGTAGGCCCCTAATAACAAATATTTTAAAAAATGAATTTTAAGAGTAGGCCCTAAAAAATATTAAAAATTTTTAATTTTAAGAGTATGCCTATAATAACAAATGTTGGAGAAAATGAGTCTATAATAAAAAGCATTGAAAAAACTAGACCCTAAATAACAAGTATTGAAAAAATTTGAAGCTAAATAACAAGTATTGAAAAAAATTAAATTTTAAGAATAGGTCCCTAAGAAAAAAATATCAGGAAAATTTGGGCATCAAATAGCGTGTAATTAAAAAACTGGTCCCTTAATAACAATTATTGAAAAAAAATAAATTTTAAGAGTAGCTCATAATAACAAGATATTGAGAAAATTGAGCCTCTAATAATAAGTATTGAAAAAAAAATGGACCCCAAATAACAAGCATTGAAAAAAAATTAATTTGAAGAGTATATCCCTAATAATAAATATCAAGAAAAATTGGGCCCCAAATAAAAAGAATTGAAAAAAAATATACCCCTGATACTAACTATTAGAAAAATAAAACTATAACTATTTAAGTAGTAAAAATTTAAAAAAAGAGGGCTTCTATCTAAAATTATAACCAAATTATTATTTCATTTACTTGTTATTTATGGCTCAAAGTGGGGGCCTTTATCTAATATTATAATTAAATTTTGCGGTCTTTTCTATTATAATTTTTAAGTAGTAAAAATTAGAAAAAATGAGGCCCTGAGCGGTTGACCGGTTCGACCTGCCCCAGGGCCGGCTCTGCCCATCCCCATTTGAGCTCCGGTTATAAACTTCCCCTGCCGCTGTCCCCGTAGGTGAAGATTTCGGTTATTCCTCATACCTGTCGATTCGGATCCCCACGGTTTTTGGTTATTTCCCACCCAATTGCCACCTTAATTTTAATCCATCTTTTTTAACTTATTTTTTATTCTGTTAAGTCACCACATATGTCTATTTAACACAATTATATCAATGTGTTATGTGCATCATCATGTAGGTTTATCACATCATCTTAAGTCATTATGTCAGTATAAAATCAAGATTTTTTTGAACCAAATAGTATAAAATTATGTATCAAAACATAAGTTGAACGCCGATATGGTTCCAATGATTGAAAATATTGGTTCATTTTGCAGAGCTTTCATTTTCGTATCATATTGTCACAGTATATGTCAAATTTATTGTTAATGTTATAGATTTTTCACTTACTAAGATTAAGGTACATTAGGAGGTAGCTAATATGATGATGGTATTGCAGCCCGGCAAAAGGACATGGCTGCCGGGTCGGTCACGGAGCTTGTGGAAGCAGTTAGGAAGCCACGTTCACTCAGTGAATCATCAAACGGTCCTTTCACTAGAAAATCAGGTGGTGGAGACGAAGATAAAGAAGAAGGCGTGGTAACCATGGCGAGGCGAAACTCAGAAAACGTGCCTCCACATAGAAGGAACTCCAACGGGGGTATGCGGCTTTCAATGGAACGTATCAGTGAAGTGCCTGAGAAGAAACCCAGAAAGTCCAGTCGTCTTTCTTTCATGGGGTATCAACATCTTTTTATTGATATTGATAGCGTCTATTCTAATATTAATAATGAACTTAACTTGGTATTTAATGCACACCAGACTTATGAGGAAAAGCCAGTCCACTGCAGACAGCTTTGACAATAGTCTGCTGGTGGATGCTGATGAGGATGAAAGTGATTATGATGATGAGAGGCCCGACAGTGTTGATGACAAAGTTAGACAAAAGGAAATGAGAAAGGGTATTGATTTGGCCACCACGCTTGAACGTATAGAGAAAAATTTTGTCATTACCGATCCCAGGTTGCCTGATAATCCCATTGTAAGACTTTTAACACTCGCTTATGTTCTTTAATGGTAGATATCATGCAAATTGGAGATTAAATTTGATGTTTCTGCTTGCAATTGTCTTAATGTTCAGATCTTTGCATCTGATAGCTTCTTGGAGCTGACAGAGTACAGTCGTGAGGAAATCCTGGGAAGAAATTGCAGGTAAGCAATACCACTCTTATCTGATAGCTTGAATAGTTTGAAAAGCAGGTAAAGAATGAACTTAATCTGTAGCCTTTTTTGGCTCATGTCAAGCAAAAATATTGAGTTTCAACTAAAAATGGGATTCACTACCTTTAATTTTGTGCGGTTGTTAAACCCTTGTAGGTTTCTACAAGGCCCTGAAACTGATCCGGCTACTGTAAGGAAGATACGAGAGGCAATCGATAACCAGACAGAAGTAACTGTGCAGCTCATTAACTACACCAAGAGTGGTATGGTTATTAACATTTTTCAAGTTCTAACACCCTGGAATTGCTTAAATATGAGGCATAATCTTCAATTTTCCCGATTCATGTCATGAATGTAATGTTATTGTCTTTAAGTACTTAAGGAGTTTATCTTCATAGTCCTTTAATTATTTAATGCTTTTCCAACACATTTCAGGCAAGAAGTTCTGGAACCTGTTCCATCTACAGCCTATGCGTGACCAGAAGGTAAAATACTCTAAATGTTCAGGGTGGAATATGGATGTTTCATCTTGCCATAGAACTCCTCTAAGCAGATGATAGAAAAATCAGCTACATATGACTTTCTGGACTTAAGAACAAAATTGATTTTATTGGCCTTTATGAACAGGGAGAAGTACAGTATTTCATTGGAGTGCAGCTAGACGGCAGTGCCAAAGTCGATCCACTTCAGAACAGCATTCCAGATACTGCTGCACAAGAGGGTGAACGACTGGTATAAACTCTATTCTTTGATTCTCACTATCTGTTTTGCTTTCTAAATCCTTATGTTCTTAACCGAGTTCCAATGTTATCTCTACTTTTGATGTGCATATTGATGCTAATCTTCCTGTTATATCACCAAAATCTATATTTCTGTATAGGTAAATAGCTGAACTTTATCGAGTATTATCATATATGTATTAATTTGTTGGCTTGTTATGACAAATTGGCATAATCCGTGCCTGCAGGTGAAACAAACTGCAGAAAATGTCGATGAAGCAGTGAGAGAACTTCCGGACGCCAACATGGTAATGTTTGAATTTTTGACACTCTTCACAAGAAAACTCCTTTTGTATTACAAAAATTATATAACATGTTTCACATTTTCACTACCTGCAGAATCCAGAAGATCTATGGATGAGTCATTCCAAGGTGGTTCACCCTAAACCTCACAGGAAGGATACCCCCTCTTGGAGAGCTATTCAAAAGGTATTATTCTTTCATACATGCAGACCCGACCTGAGTATCATTTAAAATGATCCCTAAAACTCGATTTTCCCTAATTTCTTGTAATTTGTAGGTACTTGACAGGGGAGAAAAAGTAGGTCTAAAACATTTTAGGCCTGTAAAACCATTGGGATCAGGTGACACTGGCAGGTCTGTCTAATTACTCTACTCTTATTATACACTTAAATTTTGCAGGCTAATTCAGTCATACAAATTTTTATATCAGCTGTTTATTTTCTTTTTCTTGGCAGTGTTCATTTGGTGGAACTATGTGGGACTGACCTGCACTTCGCGATGAAAGCTATGGATAAAAATGTTATGCTGAACCGCAACAAGGTATCTGAAATTGCATGATTATGAGTATTAATCTTGAAACCAAAAAGTACCCAGATTTTCATATGTTTACTATTTAATGATGCCTTGCCTTCCATTGCTATAGGTGCATAGAGCTTGTGCAGAAAGAGAGATTCTTGACATGTTGGACCACCCTTTTCTTCCAGCATTATATGCGTCATTTCAGGTTAGTCAAATAATAGTTTGAAATGTAATTAACTTATATTAAGATTAGCTGCTTTAATGCTCAAAATGAAGAAACTTTCTCATCTTGTTTCTTGAGCTTTTTCTTTTATAGCAGGTCTAGTGTCATCATTCCTTGATTTTTTTTTATATGAAGACGTCACAATTCTAACTCTCAGACACTTTGCAGACCAAAACACATGTATGTCTGATTACAGACTACTGTCCTGGTGGCGAACTTTTCATGCTTTTGGACCGACAACCAAAGAAGGTCATGAAGGAAGATGCAGTGAGGTAATTATCTTTTCACTGTAATTAAAACTACCTTAACCTAGTTCTGAAAATCTCCGGTTATCTAATAAGCTAACCAATTCTGAGATTTCCAGTTTATTGCCATGTACAAGTCAGAATGGAACTAACTTAAGTTCTTTATGAATGTAGATTTTATGCAGCAGAGGTTGTTGTTGCATTGGAGTACCTTCACTGTCAAGGTTGGTTAAAATCAAATCTATCAATGAATTTGGAAGTAATAGTTAAGTGATCAATCAGTTGTTACAGTGATTATGTTTCTCTTCTTACAGGGATTATATACAGAGATTTGAAGCCTGAAAATGTTTTACTCCAGGGCAACGGGCATGTTGCCTTGACTGATTTCGATTTATCTTGTTTGACATCTTGCAAACCACAGGTATCTTATTCCAACTTTCGGCATCTTGACGAAAATGTTTTTTACTATATTTTTGAAGTTCTGATAGCAAACCTGATACATTTGAGCTGTGTTTGTAGCTGCTGATTCCAGCTACGGATGAAAAGAAAAAACGACAGAAAAGCCAGCAGAATCCAATCTTCATGGCCGAACCAATGCGTGCATCGAACTCTTTTGTGGGAACCGAAGAGTATATTGCTCCGGTTTGTTCTATTGCTGCAGAAATTCTTGCATTTTCACATCAATATTTAAAGCTCTTATGGGTTTTTTCCCCTATTGAGTGCTCATTCTTGAATTGTTGATTATTTGCAGGAAATTATCACTGGGGCAGGCCACACCAGCGCTGTAGACTGGTGGGCTCTAGGTAATTTTGTTTTCTTACAAAGCTATTCTATAATCCAAAATTGCATGATTATGACACGGTAAAATACATGAACATGATAAGATGCACGAATTGCAAAGCCAGAGCCTAGTTTAGAATGTAGTTTATTTACTTGCCGAAAAAGTAACTAAAAAGAACAGTGGAGAATATCAGAAACCATCCCTATGAAAACATTGTAGTTTACACAACGAAATGAAAATGTCATTTTTCTATTTCAGGCATTCTTCTCTATGAAATGATGTATGGATATACACCATTCAGGGGAAAGACAAGGCAGAAGACATTTGCCAATGTTCTTCAAAAAGATCTTAAATTTCCCAGAAGTATACAAGTAAAATCTTCTCTCGCCGAATCTCTCTTTTACTACTGCCGTTTTTAAGTGACAATCCAAATAAATATCTGCATGAACACAGGTAAGTCTCCATGCAAAGCAGTTGATGTACCGCTTATTGCATAGAGATCCGAAAAACAGATTAGGTTCGCGTGAAGGCGCCAATGAAATCAAGCGACATCCATTCTTCAAAGGTGTAAATTGGGCTCTCGTTCGCTGGATGGTAAATTCGATATATCCTTGCAACTCAACTCATTCAAGTAATAAATTAAGTTACAGCATAACCTACATTATTTGATTCATTAAGTAGGTGAGATATGCATAGTGTTATGTAAACTGATGTGCTATTTGTTGAATGCTTCAGAACCCACCTGAGCTTGAAGTTCCAATCTCTGCAACTGAAAATGTGAAGGAAGAGAAAGCAGAGGACCCTGAACTACAAGATTTACAAACCAATATTTTCTGAGTCACTTCGCCAGTAAAGGCTTCTGGTTTGCTCCAAAATGTGGCTTTGGAAATGCACTACATATTGCAGTGCCATCAACAAGCAGCCGAGCCAGGAAGTTGATGCAAAAGGAAACGTTTTTTCATTGTGTGTTTCTATGATGTTTGCATAATGTTTGATTCTTTCTCTTTCCGTATTAATACGTTGCTTGTAATATTTTCTGTAATCTTTGTTGATTGGTAAATAAAAATCAGTTTGCTTTATCTCTTTTTTAATTGAAGTGGAAAATCATAATTAATACATCCGAGAACTACAACTGAAATCAACATAACAAGATACAGGGGGATCGGAAGTGAAATTGAAGAACATCTTAACCCCAAAAATCAAGATATTGTCGGATTTCATCCGTTAGTTTTCTAATATTTCAGTTCAATTTATATTATTGGACCACGATGAATTGGTTTATGATTCAACTAGTTGAACCGACTAATCCAGTTTAATTTAAAATCCAAATAATGACTGATAATTTAGACATATCTGTCCCAACAAATATGAAAAATCGGTACCATGCTCCATAATTTTATTGTGTACTGTTTCGAAGTCATTGTACATTGATGACAGTGACATTCATTGTGAAAAAGAATGCCAATCAAACTCTAAACCAACTTGTAAATGTGTTATTATTCAGTTGGTATTCCTAAATATCACCACTTGAATGCATGGTTTTAGCTTTGATTACACGTCCCAAGTGAAACAACGGGCGACATCCAGAGTAGGGGTTCCCAAAGAGAAAGGGCATAGGCCATGTGCATTGTGCATTGTGCAATGCAGAAGAACCAACAAGACTAGACTAGCTTTTTGTCAAAAAAAAAGAGACTAGACTAGCTAAGGGAAATCATGCAGTTGATCCACTCACCTGCTAGAGAGAAAGCCATCTGTTAGGGTTTCACAGCAACATAAACACCCTAATTCTATATCATTTACAAGATGAACTGAGATTATCCAAATTTACTTATTATTTCGAGTTTAAGTTTTGTACTGGTATTCATGTGTTGTACAAGGTGTATTGACGGAAAAGAAATCGTGTGTGTCGAATGGATCCGAGAAAGTAAGGTTCCTCTACAAACCATTGGAGCGAAAATTGAGTATTGCTCCTATAGAGTTCGAACTATCTATGGGGTATTAAGAATCAAAATTTGAATACTTATAGACGAAGAATAATAAGAATAAGACTCTATCCTCCCTCCACCCAACACTTGACAATGATAAGATTAACAAGGGACCAAGTAAGCTAATGCAATCAAGTTTCATGAAAGCCTGCGCCTTCAAACAGTTTATAGGTTAACTTTTTGCTACGGCACTCAGTAGGTCCCATAATCAATCACGGAAGTCACGTGCTCGCACGTGCTCGAAGAGCCATATTTGACATGGGATCGTTCAAGGCCCTTGGAGTCGACGGACTACATGCTAACTTTTATCGGAAGAATTTGTGTATTGTGGGGGAATCAGTCTGTCAGTATATTCGGTAAATATTCATCTCGGGAGAGTTGCTTGAATATTTGAATAAAACATTGCTTGTCCTTCTGCCTAAAGTTACAGCACCTGAACGGATATCTCAATATAGGCTTATGCGTCCTTGTAATGTCGTTTACAAAGCAGTTACCAGCCGTTTCTTCCTTGTTGGGTTTCTGAGAATCAAACAAGTTTTGTGCCAGGGCGATCAATCACGGATAATATCGTTATTGCTTAGGATGTTATTCACACTGTGCGAAGAAAGATCGGAAAGAAAGGGTGGATGGCTATCGAGATTGATTTAGAGAAGGCATGTGATTGCCTGGAATGGGGTTTATCGATGACACGTTAGTTGATCTCGGTATTCTAACCTCTTTGCAGCATCTCATTATGCATGTATATCCACAGTATCTACTCAGGTTCTTTGGAATGGTTCAGTTACTAAGCCATTTAAACCATCCAGAAGTATTCGACAGGGTGACCCGTTATCGCCGTATATTTTTGTACTGTATATGGAGCGACTGACTCAATTGATTCAGGTAATGGTCAATAATGGTACTTTGCGACCATTTTGCACTTCGTTGAGTAGCCCGGAGATCTCCCACCTATTTTCTTTGCCAATGATCTTATGTTGTTTGCTGAATGTATGCAAATTCGTCATGTGCTTGATTCCTTTTGCTAAGTTTTCGAGCATAAAGTCAGTCGTGAAAAGACGAATATTTTTTTTCTCTAAGAATGTTCCATCTCTGCTTCACTCTTCTATAAGCACGACATTGGGGTTTACAAAAGTGTCGAACCTTGGTCGGTACTTAAGGGTCCCCTTAATTCATCACGTGTGATGTCTGCGACATATCAATATTTAATTCAAATGATTCAACGAAAGCTAAGTGGATGGAAAGCGAAATCTTTATCCTTAGTTAGACGGATTACGCTTGCACGATCTATATTAGCTACAATCCCTTCATATACAATGCAGTCTGCGGTGTTACCTAAGCGAACTTGCCTTAAGATAGAGAGTTTAATTCAGAGATTTGTCTGGGTTATAACTTTGGATAGAGGGGGTGTGCATCTTGTCCTGTGAGAGGAGCTATGTAAACCCGTGGTGCAAGGTGGGCTTGGGACGTGGAAAGTGGTGCACCAAAATGAGGCGCTTCTTATGAAATTGGCTTTTCAGTTAATTGTTAATAAAGAAGCATTATGGGTCTATTTTCTTTGCGCTAAATACAAATGTTCGAATAGGATCCCGAGTTCTTTGCGTCGCCAAAATGTTCCACGATTGTAGAAGGGACTTAATATTGTGTGGAACGATGTTCGAAGCAACCTTGAGTGGAGTTTGGGGAACGGCCTCAACGTGCCATTCTGGTTTGACGAATGGATAGATGAGGTTGGACCGTTTTGTCACCTTGTTTGCCCGAGTAGTTTGTCTTTGCTTGCACTGGTCTTGGTTGCGGCAATGGCTGACCCTGCTTTGGGCGAGTGGCGCTGGGAGCTATTTGAAGAGTTCTTACCAACCCAGGTGTTATTACGAATTGTTGCCATTAAGTGTCCTTTACCACAATTTAGGGACGACCAAGCTGGGTGGAAGGGTAATGATAACAGCAAATTCACAGTGAAGTCGGCCTACAAAACTCAAGCTATGGAGTTGGATAGTTTACCGGATAGAACATGGAAAATTATACACCAATTTCGAGGGATTCAAAAAATTAGAGTGTTTATATGACTGGCTTGTTGTGGGAGATTAATGACAAACGCTGAACTCGTTCGCCGGCACTACTCTATGGATAGCACCTGTTCGTTTTGTCATGCCGCCTCTTAGGATTTGCATCATGTGTTGCAACTATGCCCTCCGACCCTCTTTTACAAGAGTAAAGAAATAAGTAAACTAGGATAAACCTCACAAGGTTAATTGTTTGCAATTCTAAGCATTCACCCAAAATCTAACACTTGAGCATATATGACAATTAAGCTCACAAGTGTGTTCTACAAAGAAAATTAACAATTAAGTAAAAAAACACTTTTTCTTAATCATAGAATGTTGGCTTGTTGTTTCTTATTCTTCCATATGCTTGAAGTGATCTTTTAAAGTTTCTAACAACTTTGTGGCCGTTACTAGCCGTTAGGGGTTGTTAAGAGTCATTGTAGACGTAAATTTCAACCATAAATGCAATTCTAGACACTTCAATACTCGTACTCGGGACTCCGATATCAATACATGCCTTAAATAGAAAGAGCCATTGAGACATTTATTACATAGGGGTATTAGTACATATACATGTGAATCGGTACAAACTTATTGGTATCAGCAGTACGATTGAGGTCGTATTTATACGGTTTTTGACTACTGAAATTTGGAAAACTTTGGAATGAAAAATTGTATCAAACTCTTAAAAACCACCCATCCTCTAGTATCGGTACGGGTCAAACCGTATCGGTACTCATGACCAACTTTTGACACTTTGGGTGTTTAAAAATATTTAAAACATGCAAACAACCCTTTAAAAATATCTCAAACATATTTTTTAAATTTATGAATTTTTGAAATAATTTTGTAAATTAGTTTAAGTCTAAAAATACTTTTCATTAATTTAATATCAAAATCAAATAAGCCAATGTGATGTTAGCATTTTAATGTTGAGTCAAAAAGACATAATTAGCTTTAAGCATTTCTCCTTAATTACATTTACAAACACTCTCTCTTACCATTTGATTTGCTTTAGAACCCCTCTCTCTCAATGAAATCACATATCCAAAGCTTTGCCATTTCTTGGATTCTTTCTCTCTCTATTTCCCCAAGAAAATTGAGCTTCTCCCTCTTCTTTCCCAGGAAGAAAATTGCTTACATTATACATCTGCAAGAAAACTCCGCCTTCATTCCCGGGGTTGCCTTCTTGGCAATAAATCAATCATCTTCTATTGATTGATAACCCAGTTTTTGTTCTTCGATACTCTTTTCCAAAAGCTTCTCTTTTTGTTTGCTTTTTAATAATCAACGGATTCATGATAATTCCCCTTGGATCCAAGCTAAACCCAGTTTATTGATATTATTTATTGGAAAAAAAGCTTTATTTATTTTTCAATAACTTCAAGAGAAGTATCGGCAATGATAAAAAAAGGGTTTATTCCAGACTCGACACTTCTATATCTTTCTCTCCATCAAGAACAACTCTCCCAAGGCTCCATTCTCCATCCTCTTCTCCTCCAGCTGAGTCAACTCGGCCGAGTCACAACAACCCCACCCTCTTCGAGATGATGTTGGAGGAGAACCTCCGTGGCTCCAAAAGCATGGAAGAATCTCGCAGAAGGACCCAACACCGAGTCACTAAGTTCCTAACGGAACTAAACACCTATAGCTTCAAGAACGGGGGTCCGAGACCAAGTGATGTAAGGCTGACGGTAGTCTCAAGAGACGGCCAGAGAGTGCCAATGGATGTGCACGTGAGAGTTTTGTCTGACAAAAGTAGGATTTTTGCAGACAACTCGAGTCAAAGGAGAGAGAAAAGAGTCTCTCATCAGTGAATGTGATGATGTTGAGGTACGATTCTCAATTCTAATGAAATTTTGCTTTCATTGTAAGTTCTTTCTTTTAAGTTAATGCAATGTTTGGCCAATTAGAAATTCTAGGTTTTCTTTATTGTTCAATGAGGTAAAAGAACCATAAATCATTGTTTACTATTAAGTTTTATTTTTAGTTCATGCAAAGTCATTTATAATAATATCTGTTTTTTGGCCAATCTTTTCCTTCCAATTGAAGCAAACCTCTGTCAGTTATATATTTCACGTGCCTGGCCACAATTTAGCTATATATGTATGCATTGTTTTTCATGTTTTGCTTTTGGTGAAGTGAAATACTTTTAGTGTTTGTTGTTGTAGGTATGTGCGGCCATTATGTTCGATGCAGGGATTACTTGTTGCTTGGAGTATCTGGAAGCTGTCCTGTGGTCGGAGGATGAAGAGGAAAAGGTTGCATCTCATCCCAGCCAACTTGAGCTTCCTTGCTTGATTCCTCAAGTTCTTCAGAGAGTATCATCTCAACCATCTACTTCCACAAGATCAGATGCCATCATTTTCAACCTTCTTAGTGGTCTCCTTCAAGACAAGGACGATAAAGCACGTCAAGAAATAAAAACCCTTATTTCACTCTTACTTAGAGAAGATTCGTTGAATGACGACAATCGGTTCCATGTCTACAAAGATACCATTTATCATCTGTGTCACACATGCCTTAGCTCTCTTTTTCTCTGCTTATCTAAAGTTCTAGTTGCGGACGGGGTAAGCAAGATCGAGGAGTTTTAATGGCTGAAATAGCTCGAGAAGCCAACAATTTGCAGTGGATTGTTGATGTTCTAATTGAAAAGAGAATGAAGAATGACTTTGTGAAACTGTGGGCAGATCAAAGGGAACTCTCCGAGCTTCATT